>JAUKUA010000002.1:5424987-6049974 GCA_030549175.1 Lasiosphaeris hirsuta
GTCCATGTCGTCACGCTGTGCGACCGCCAGAGAAGAGGGGAGAGGGGGTGGTTGAGCTGGGGGGGGGCAGTGAACGAGGGGCATGAAGTCCTCAGGTTGCCTTTTGGGCCGCTTCCTCAGGTCCTCAACCAAAAGGCTTTGGGCCGCTCTGGTTGGCCTCCCTTCGCTCCCTTGGGCCACTCTCCACACATATGCGCACACGCACCACACACTCGCTCGCATTTTGCACTGTGTCGGTCGCTCTGCCAAGCTCGCCTTCAAAAGTGCAGGTAGCCTTGCGCTGCATCGAAGCAAAAGGGCGATGCGACAACCATTTTTTTGTCGTTCTTCTTGGATTTTTTACTTCAAAATCCAAAGGACCCGTCGGAAACAGGGCCCCCACCCCTTTTTGCCCATTTTCTTGTGGCAAGCCCAAAGCCTAGCAGCTTCGGCGACCACCGGGTGGGACAAGGGGAAAGGCGTGGCCATCGAAGTCGTGGATTTGACCTGGAGGGGCTGTGCCTTGCGAGCCTTTAGGTTCCGCCTTAATCCCCCCAGATCCAGATGTCGGCCTAGAGGTACATCTCCCCTCCATGCCCCCGAGGCCGAGCTTTTAATCTTTCCACAACCCGACCTACCCTTTGGCCCGTTTTGTTGGCTGTTTTTTCTTCTCGTTTCGTTTTCCTTGTGTTATACCTGCTCATTATCTTTTATCACCTGCGCAAGACTCGACGCTTCAACCCCACAGCCTTGCGTGTCTCACCTTCCTCCGTTACTCGAATCTCTTCCAGCACCGACGAGGCTGGTCCACATCGAGTTCAAACCATGCCTAAACGAAAGCACGATTCCGAACCAGACATGCCTGGGCGAAGAGGAGGGAGGGTTCCCCAGACCCCCGAGATACAGGAGTTATACAACAAGATGCGCCGAATAGAGGAGCGGTTGACATTTCGCGATGCGCTCGAGCTTCAGAATGGGCAAGGAGGTAACGACAGCCACCTACGACCACCCGAGACGCCCTCTCAAGCAACCTCGATGTCCCGAACCCACTCTCATGTCAGCACAACCCGTTCCATCACCCGGGACTTGGACGAAGCGGACATCGACGAGCAACAGTCTCCTGCCCCCAAAAAGAGAGCTATCCGTAAAGGTCATTTGAGCCCTTTCAAAAAGGCCAGGGCTGCTTTTATGCGGAAGATTGGCGCTTGTCCGGAATGCCGCGCGCGCAAGGTGCCGGTATGGAGACAAACCTTCCCCCAGCTGGTTGAATATATGCTCACTGTTCTTTAGTGTATTCATTATGACAAGCCCGTTTGGGAACCTGGATATCAGAACTGGAAACGGATAGCGCAGGCAAATGGCTCTATCAGTCCGGGCCCACAGAGCGCTCAGGAACCGCAATTTGCCCCAGTTGTTCGCCAGCCAAGTTTCCGGGATATCGACGTCGGTGCTGTCGGTGACTGGGTGAATCAGCCGTCCGTTCAGGTCCCGGTCTCTGGCAACCCCCAACAAGACCCTGCTGGAGCCGAACTCGATGCCATAGCCCTAGAGACCCGCCCTCCGGCTGCCCCAACAGCGCCCCTGTATCAGTTTCCTGGTGTGCGGCCGAGTCCCGCCGCTTTTCCCCAGCTCTGGGCCAGACCTCCCCCTCCCAACAATCCAGAAATGTTCGGCCCCGATCCCATCGCCATCGGGCGGCTGTTAGGTGGTGCGCAAGTCTGGGAATGTAAGTTTGGAGACAACACTTCGAGCCCTGGCTTTCCCTATTTTGAAGTCTGCAACCGGCATTACGGTAGCCTTCGTGAGCTCCAAAGTCACTACGCGCAGGACCACGGCCCACTTTGTCATCCTTTCACTATGTGGAAGTGTATTGCGATGCGCCCTCAATCCAGCAGCTCGAATGAGCTCTGCGGCCTGATGAACCCCGATGCAACATCGCCTTGTGTGCAGTGTCAGTGTGGAGGCGACCAGCGGGAACGGTGGTGCCTTGATACCATCCCCAGAACTCCAAGCTTGACCTCAGGAACGTCAAACCAAATTCCAAGCCAGGACGGATCCATTATGGACCAGTATAGGTCGTTCAACTATTTCCCCTCCCTTGGTCAACAAGACATGTCGTTTCTTTTCCCCGGACGTTTTACCCACGGGAGTGGATACAACGGTGGGGGGAGCTACCACTCGTTCAAGGACAAGCCCGGGGGTGCGGCATGGAAAAACAGCCTTCGCTCTCGGTTGACAGATACGCATAGCGGGCCATGCCCCCACGACGGGAAGTGCGCCAGCGAGCCACGACTGATGAAGGGCTTGGTCGCGACGTGCATCGCTTTGAAGACTCATCCGTTCTGGTCTGCCCTCGCTACCCTTCCGCTGCTACTCATATTCTCGGTCGGCTCCATGTTAGTTTTGGAAAACTGGTTGGTAACGGGTGCGTCAATCATCAAGTCAAAGGAACTCGCGTCGACGGTGTCGAGTATGGCTCGCACGCATGTGATGACGGTGTCGGTTGTCTGCATCATCACGGGGTTCTTGATGATGTGGCTGTTCAAACATGTTTGGCTTCGGCTAGGACGAGGGTCGGAGAACTCGGTATGTGGTCCTGGTATATTCTCGTCAGTTTTTTTTTTGGGGGGGGGATTTAGATCAACTAACTTGACTAACTTGTGTTCTAGTGCCAGCAGCCTTGCTCTATGCGTTATCTGTTTGAGTTGTCGAAGCCATTGGACATTGAGGATGCGGGCTCTATCCATCGGGGTAATGGTGACGACTCTTCAAGAAGGGTGGTGGGTGGGAGGATGCAAGTTTTAGATTTTAGGGTAGGGAGTTTGTCGATAATGACGACTAGGTGACAAGGTCGGGTATTTTGGTTGTTTTTTTGATGATAAGGGGGTTATTGGATGGTCCAAGGGGGGAGATGCCTGGTTTTATCTTTTGTCCCGGTTGCATATATCCCGCAGTGGCGTGGCGTTTGTTGATCTTTGTGTCCTGTCGACTCGGTATGTCGAGAAAGGTACCCCTATCACATGTTGCATGTTCTCGGCGTGTATTTGTTCTACCTCAGTTCGGTGGGCGTTTGTCCGATGGCTTTATCGCTCTCAAGGGCGAGCGAGGTGTTGAGTCTTTTCTAGTCTACGGGCAGCGGCCTAGATCCGTAGGCCTCTCTACATAGGCCTCCACCAACCTACTTTCTTCGGCATATGCCATTTGTTGTGATAGATGAATGGTCGCCGATGGGCCGTTGCGGCATGCGAGAAGGCGAGGTGCATCAGATCTCGCTGTGTGTACTGCGGTACTTGAGCCGACACTGCCCCAGCCCGTGGTAATTGGTGGAGGGAGCGCACAGGGATTGACATGTCACTGGCGGAAACGCGAGAGACCCTATCCTGCAGCTTGTTTTCACCTGCAGCAAAAAGGCAGGGCAGTTGCACTCCTGGGTTTGGAAAAGAGAGCCTGCAGCATGGGAGTCGGAACAGAGTCGGGTCATGGAAGAGTCACTCATTGTCACATCGGCATTGAGCTTATCCATTCGCGCGTGCTGAGGACGGGCGGGATGCGTGTTGAGTCAATCCATGGAACCCATCCCACGGGTTGGACAGGCTCCCCCGCCCTTTGGGGCCAGCTTGTCCCGCGTCTGCCGTCGCCTGTTGCTTAGCTTTCCTGTCCTCACGTTTTAACCTTGAAGTCCCAGGGGGCAGACCCCTCCCTCCCGCGGGCCGGCTCACAATTGGCGAGGAACGCCGTTCCAATCGCCCGCCACGGGTGGGCACTGTTTCGCCGCACTTGCACACCCCCTGCGGCCAGACAGTCAACCTCGCGAACAGCCAACGCCCTGTGGGGAAGGAGGCTACCATCGTGAGATGAGATGAACGACGACACCGTATATACACTAGCACGAGAGGCAGCCAAAGGGCTGTGGGGTAAGGGGTTCTAATTCAAATTTTGGGACTTGTCAAGTCTGGGAAGGAGGAGAGGACGAACGGCTCAACTCAGACTCAGTTCGCACTGGGATCCGCGCAGCTCTCTCGAATTGACTCAATTGCGTTGAGGGCAGGACCGCGACTTGCAGATGGAACTCGAAGTGAATTTTGAGTCATCCCCAAAATGCTGCAGAGGAAGGTGGTCTGGGGTGGCCAATAGCAAGCCATCGGAGGATGAGATCACGATTGATGGCCGCTGTTCCTTGGGGGCATTGAGCCATTCTGGAGGCCCTTCTTGATTAACGCAGGGTTGTGATGGAGGGTGGAGCCGGCAGGGCGTGAGAAAGCGCTCGCCGTGTTCTGCAACCATGCACGTTGCCCTTCCAGACCTCGATCGCGGTAGCTAGTATCACAGCTTGGCAATATTCTGTAGTCGCTGAGCGACGACTGGGTCCCCAACAGTGCGCGAACCAGAAAACTGTAAATCGGGTTACTGGTCTCACCCGCGCACAAGTAGGCGCTAGTCCTAATTCGTCTCGCCGAAATGTTGGAGGGAGTAACTCTGGCTGCTGCGCCATGGCGGACGGTCCGGTTTGTGACTGCCCTGGCAGCCCCCGTCCTCGTCGTGTTGGATCCAGCTTTGGAAGTGAAATATCGGCCGTGACTCCTTCGGACGGCCACATGCTCGTTTCTCCCTCTCTTCCCTCTCATCCACATCTCACAGAACCCAGAGCCTCCGTCAGCGTCAGCTAAGCTGCCTTCGCTGCGAAACCTCCTCTTTCTCTTGTTTGCTCGCCTGGACGGAAGACCTAGGCAGCCGCTACAGTAGAGCGTCTTCCCGCCACCAAACGCCTGTCTCACCCGACAAGGCTCAGCTTGAAGCGAGCAGTCGAGACTCCAAGTATACCAGTTTTCATTGCATTGCTGCATCGCTCTCGGCCGAAGTGTCAGAGAGATCAATCCCAGAGCTGGGGTTCCCATATTCGCAACTGCACAAACCCAGCCAATCTCGAGCGACAGCGCTCTCGATCTCGGCCTGGCGCTCACACCGTGAACCCGTTTGCCACCTCCCTTTTCGCCCACCGTGTCTCTATCTGCCTACGAAACCCGTGAGGCCGTCTTCCAAATGGCCAGCATGACCGGCTTTTCCGTTTTCCAGCCGGCTCTCGGAGCTACCCTTCAGTGGCTCCCGGCTCTGGGCACTGCCGAGCTCGATGAGATGATCCACGCCCTTCTTCCCGGCCCGTCCTCGATTCAGGAGAAGCGTGCTCACATCTCCCTCGACTTCTTCGAGTTCGCCCAGCAAACTGGCGAGACTTTCAAGTTCTACGCCGTCTCCACTGCTACCTCCTTCACCTCCGCCTCTCCGGCTAGCTCCGCTGTGGGTCTCTACGACTCCGGCTATGGCTCCAGCTTCAACGCCTCCCCTATCGTGTCCGACATGAGCTCCTGGACTCAGTCTCCCGCGGCATTCACTCCGTCCTACACGTTTGACGACGCCGCTAGCAAGCCCCGTGCTGCCTCCAAGAAGTCTTCTCCTCCCAGCTCAAGGCAACCAACATCCGACTTCTCTGGCCACCCTGGCATGCGCATCATGACCAAGGACGGTCTCGATGTCACCAATTCTGCGTCCCGCGGGTGCAAGACCAAGGAGCAGCGAGACCATGCTCACCTCATGCGCATCATCAAGGCTTGCGATGCCTGCAAGAAGAAGAAGATTCGCTGCGATCCTAGCCACAAGAAGCGGACCGCCTCCCAAGCCTCATCGTCTCACTCTGAGACGAAGTCTGCCAAGAAAGCCAAGAAGGCAGCAGCAAGAGCGCAACCAGCCTTTGAGGCCAGCTTCACGATCCCCGATTACTTCGGAACTGAGCCTGCGTCTTCGTCATCGCCTTCTGATGAGGGTGCTGAGAACGTTGATGACCTTTGGAACCAGTTCGTCCAGTTTGACCAGGAGCCGGTCGGGCTGGTAAGCAATTCGCAACACATGCCTGACAGTTACGGCTTCTCCAACGACCCGCAGGGCTTCTTCACCCCAAGCTTAGACTCATCCTCCGCCTCTCCCTCGCAAGTCTTCACACCATTCACTCCTGCCGCTGCTAGCCCATCGCCGATTATCGCCTCGGATGTCAATATCGAAGCATCACCTCAAGATGCTACGGTACCATACCTAAACCCAGGCGTAGCACATGGCACCAACTACGTGGACTTCAACCTTTACTCACCGCCGGCTGACTTCGTCTTGGATGAGGAGCCTCTCCTTGTTTCGAAGAATCCGGGCTCTGGCCAGTACTTCTCGCAACATTCTCAATCGAATGACCTTGCCAACAGCCTGTTCCCCGATTCCAACGCGGGCGCCAATGCGGGCGCCAACACGGACGAGTATTGCTCCAGTCCGTCTTCATCACCGCAGTTGGTGCAAAACGACGGACAACAGTCGGGAGTTAGGCGACTAGATGAGTACCGCTATGCGGCCTTCTCTCCTATGCCGTCTGCCGATCAGGTGGTATGGTATGGTGAGGACGGTCTAGGTGCAGACCTAGATGGCCGTGGCGTATTCGAGTCCTTGCCGCAACGCCAGACTTCTGACAGTGCCGGCCTAGATTCGGCTGTTGTCAAGTCTATTCCCGCCCACCCGCCGGCGTATTGTGCCCCTGGTGCCTACTTGGTATCCGCCGCTGAGGAACAACGCCGTCAACAACGTGGTTCAGTAGACCCCCTCTCGTCTTCTGTTCCGGCGGTAATGAGCCCCACAAGCACCGCGGGTGTTCCCAATGCAACGCTCGATGTTGTCTCCGTTGTCGCAGCACCGCCACCACCACTGAGCCGCTCATCCCCAGCTGGCCAAGTACCGTCGTCAAGCGATGATCATCTACTTACATCAGCCGGCCGTCACCAACCAACGCTGATTGTAGCACCGCAACCATCGCCGACTCAACCGAGCCTGTCTCCAGATGGTAGCCTAATCCAGCAGGCCGCTGTCCGCTCACCGGCCATCGTGTCGCGCTCTGAGCAGCGGATTGATCATTTCTTCCAAGATCGACATGATGATCTATTCTCTCGACGCTCTGATCAGTCTTCCTCTCAACGACTTGATTCAGGTGTCGTAGGGATGAGGCAGCTGGCGATGCAGACACAATCGGCGACGGTATTCGTACCGGGACGACAGTCTATAGGCACGATTGCCAGCGATCCCAACATCCCTGTTCTAGGCGCTGCCTTGGCGACCGTAATCGTTTCGGCGTCGCTGGTACATCAAGTACTAGCTGGCAGTCGCAAGAAGCAAGGATATGGGGAAGAATCGCAAGGCGTTGGAAAGCTTTCGGGCGTTTTCGCTCTTTTCTTTCAGGTCTTTGCCCTCAGTCTTGTCTCTCTTCTATTGGCAACTGGGGCGACGACTGATCTGAAGGTTGGCCTCAACGTTGCCATCTCCACAACCGCGTCGGTTACCCTACCTTTGAGCTTGAGCTCATCGCCCGCGGCAGTAGCTGCCGACAACACCATCGACAATGTCAAGACCAAGATTCAGGCATTCGGCCAGAAGCTTCGTGACGCGCAATGCGCACTCTCCCAGAGGTTGAGATTTCTCTCTCCTCGCCTCCACTCCTTCAGCTTCTTCAAGGGCTAGGACTGGATGCATGGACGGTCCACATGGACCACTACGCGTGCAGTTGACGAGGGAAAGAAGGCATTGGGTTGCATGTTAACTAGCGGTCGAAGTTTTGTGTTGATACCCGGGTTCATCAAAGAAGAGACATGTCATTGTCCTTGTGTATTTCCTGTATTTTGGATAGGGAAGAAGGACGAGCTTGATGGGTTGGAAGGCCTAGGACGGCTGGGCAGCGCAACTTTGTGCTTGCGAATAGTAGCACTAGTACTGGCTCAGCAGTCTCTTGATAATATAAAGGTCCGCGAAGACCCGTCGTAATTTTAAGTCGCGCCTTCTCTGCCTCGTGGTTGATTGTTTGTCGCTTTTCGCGGCTCATTACCTAAACTGTTTCATAAAGTATGCATCAAGGGTTGTTTGACCCAAGGAGGAGGGTTTGGCAGGTGGGCTTTATGCATGTAACGGGACGATGCTTTCTTCGCCCAGTGAATTTTTTTTTGTCTGTGGCCCACCGCATCGTTGAGCGTGATGCAGGTGCAACAACACGACACAGATTTGTTCGTTCCTTGTCCACCGGTCTTTGACCTCAAGCAACATGACTCTTCTCTCTCAGAGTAGCTCCAATTGTGTTTCTTTTATGAGATGGAAACAGATAAGGTGACTACCGTCTGATCTAGAAGCCCCACGCAATACACAACACAGGCGCACAACCGCACCTGAGTCAGTCACCTGAGTCTCTGTCTGGTGTGCCTGCCCTGCCGTCTCTCTAACCAGATCGAAGAGAATTGAGGGACCGGGAAGTGAGCCGCAGTTGCCCAGACTCAAGTCCCATTTTCTGAAGGACCGCTCCTTCCGCCACAAGGCACATAAGGTTGTTGCGACCTCGCCTGCCTCTTCGCCTCTCCCCATTATCATTATTCACATTTATTGACTGTGGCGGCCGATCGACGGCCACGGCGGTTGCAGACACGATAGGAGAAGTTGGAATTGGTCCATTGTGACTGTGTTGTTGTTTAGGAAATGGCCCAGGGACGGTCCTGCATGAGAAGCATGGCAGTCGCTCTTTCAACGCCAATTCTGGCCGCGGGCCGCCGCGTTCTTGCCCTCTTCAAGTCTGTCTTCTTCCTAGTCTTTGATGTCTTGCGCCAGACCTTTCGACGCGCTCTGGGAATTTTCTCTCCCGTCTTCTCGCCCTCTAAAAACCGGGGGCAAACGGATCTTGGTCAAAGCACCGCCGCCGTCACCACCTCTGATTCTGTCCCCGCGAAACCAGCAGCTAGCAATCCTGCCCCGCCTGCCACCCAGGACGGCGAAGCTCCGGTTGAAGACCGGGAGGACGACACTACCATGGCCGCCACCCCATCTTCTTCCACGGCCCCGCCGCCCAGGAAAATTCCCATCCCGAACATCATCCCAGCCCTTCCTCTGCTCTCGTTGCTGTCCAAGAGGGAAAACACAATGGCGAAACCTGCCACCACTCCTGCCGCGCATGCGACTGCCACTTCTTCTGCTGGACCGGATACCGAGTTGAGAAATGGAGTCGCGCGCCTCCGCCTCGATGGCTGTGTTCCCAGTACCGTCACATGTCCCGTTGTCATCGACGCCACCCGCTTCCAACCCACCCGAGGCCAGGATGCTGAGAGTCCTGATGGCGAGCCTGCCGGGGTCCTGCCGCTGTCAGACACCACAAACAGCTCCGCAAAGGAAGTCGTCCGCGCCCCGCCCGTTCCCATGGTGCACGACGTCTCGCAGACTAGTAAGCTGAAGGACGTGGCAACCATCAAGCCGAGCGACACGGTCCGGATTCAGACCAAGAGAGAGACGCCAGAGCAAGCGGCCGAGCGGGCTATTCATAGTGGATTTATGCGAGAGGCTCTGGATATGGTACGTCCGAGATATCTTTTCTTGTTTTTGACTTTTGGGTTTGTCTTGTTTGGGCACCCTTAGGCTCCTTCCCGTCCCGGCCCCACCAGTTTCTCGTCCCGAGATCATGAAGTCTTCTCTGCATCTCGGACCTGCCCTCTCTACTTTGATACGCTCGTCTGTCTCCCGTTCCCCAGATCTCGGTTAAGTATGGCCGACATCTTCATACAAACCCCTCATTAGGGAACCATGCCATGCCTGGTGTTGTGTTCCCAATACATCAATGTCGGATTAAATGTTTTCTCCGACTCGTTCTGTAATATCTCACATCGCATGACACCAGCTGTCTCTTTATTTGCATGTTGCGCATCATATGCGTCGTACTTCTTCGTCTCTCCCGGTTTACACTTGCTGACGTTATCTCTCTAGGCTCGATTGGCCCTTAAGACCAATGAAACTCCAGTTGGTTGTGTACTCGTCTACAAAAACCGGGTGATTGCGCGCGGAATGAACGCGACAAATATCAGCCGCAATGGCACACGACATGCCGAGCTCATGGCCATCTGTGCTCTGCTCTCCTACTCCCCGGCCTCTGATCTCGAAGCCCCAAAGAACGACTACGCGACTAAGGCTATGCCACTTGGTGACAAGACCAACCAGTCCAAAGTCAGCCCGGAGACCAGCGCCTGGGGCGACGTGGATCCTCGAGATGGCCATCTTTATCCTTACGGACAGAAACTCCACCCAGCCCCTCGCGTTGACCGCTCCGTCATCACCGAATGCACCCTCTACGTTACCGTCGAGCCGTGTGTTATGTGTGCCTCGCTGCTCCGCCAGCTCAGGATCAAGAAGGTCTATTTTGGCGCCGTTAACGACAAGTTCGGAGGTACGGGGGGTGTATTCCGCATCCACAAAAACTCGCCATATTCAACGGTCTCGGCGCCTCCGTCACCTACGCCCCAGAACGGTAAGGGTCTAGAGAGGCCTGCTTTGCCCCCTCGACCCTACTCGATCAATGTCACGATGGATGGCCAGATATCTTCTGGGGACGACAAGAGCGATGATGGTATGGATGCTCCTGTCGAGCCTGTTCTCCCCGGAGATGGCGGGAACGTGGAGCCCGGCTATGAGGTCGAAGGTGGCTGGGGCCGTGATGAAGCTGTGACCCTGCTGCGGCAGTTCTATGTTCAGGAGAATGGTAGAGCTCCTGTGCCCAGAAAGAAGGAAGGCCGTGCTGCCCGCCTCGCTGCGATGATGGAGCGAGACGGTCATGCTGGTGGTCCTATGATCGAAGCAACTGCTCTGTTGAAGCTTCAGGAGAACGGTACCGAGACGCCTCAGGAACAACCATCCTCGCCAATGACTGAGGAGCCCCCTGTCTCGCCCGAGTCTTAAATTTGTCTATCCAAACAGAGAACAACCCGCCCAGTCGCTTCGCAAATTTGTATCATGCCAAAAGAGAGCAAGAAGCTACGTCCCGGGTTCTCATGGCTGACTATGGTAAATTACCGCTGCCCAGAGCTTGCTACCTTACGTACAGGCTTTTCCACCTAGCTGTATGGGGTCTTCTCGAGGTTTGGTAGCTACGGTCCACTACCCAACTTTGTTAGGCTTTCCTGCTCGCGATATGGCGGTTAGATCCAAGCATCTGGCAGTTTACTGGATGCTCATCGTCCAGTGCCAGACACCAGGTATGTATGTATGTCTTTGATGGCGCAGATTACGATGATCCCGTTAACCGCCTTTCAGCTACCACCACAAAATTGCACCCTGCCGGGGAAACGGGAGGGTGAAAGAATTGCATTAGTTGGAGTTATGGGTTTTGCATGGTTTTGCATTGGCTTGCTTTCACTTGCTTTGACTAGGTTATTCCCCATGAGACATTGGCTCAAGCTCTCCTACCGCATATCCTCCATGAGAGCACAGCCTAGAGTCGGCGGTATGTCCGCGTCATTTTGTACAGTACTTTCCATCAAGAAATCAGCCTCACGGCCCGTTTGACTACCTGCCGTCTCGTTTCCGATATCCAAACCTGACGAGAACCTAGTGATTACTTGAAACAATGCCGTCCTCCAACTCGTTGACTAGGTTCTCAGCCCAGCGCGCAGCGGCGCCCGTCCGTCCGTTCATGGCGTCCTCGGAAAAGCTCACACGGCCAGTCCACCACTCGAGCCAGGTCTCCGCGCGGGAGCCCTCGGGAGCACGGAGCAGCCCGGTGCTAACGTCAATGAGGTCGGGACGAGCCTGGTTGCGCCAAAAGATGGTTGCGCCGCAGCGGGGGCAGAAGTGGCGCGTAGCTGAGGGCGAGGAGTTGTAGCTTGCAAGGAGGGTAGGGGGGATGGTGTCAAAATCCAGGGGTATTGGCTCTGTTGTTCTGTCTGCTGGTATGGGGGTGGTGTCCTCTCGGGAGTAAGGGGCGTCTGGTGGCGGGCGGATGGCAATGTTGCTCCGGGGGATAAAGGCCCAGGACTGGATCTCGAAGCCGGAGCTCAAGCGGCACGGGCGGCAGGCGCAGGTCCCGGCCAGGTACTTGTGCTGTGATAGATCTTCGTAGGGGGGTGGGGAGCGCTCTTGATCGGGGGAATTGCGCCGTGATGGCTCGTCTTGCGGGGTCTTGGGGATAGAGGGTTGGGGAGGGGGCGGCCGCAGCCACCACTTTGCCGAGGACGGGTTGGATACCACCGACTCGGCGGTCCGGCAGTAGGGGACCATGAGATCGGGAAAGGCCGAGTGCGGGACCGCGCTGGACGCGCTGGGCCGCGTGATGGTCAGGGAGATGCGGGCGCAGTGGCAGGAGGCGGGGAGGGTGTCTCCGCGCGGGGATGGCAGAGGGGGGTCTGCCCCAGTGGTAGGGGAGAGCCAGGTGGCGAGACCGCCATCTTTGGTGTCGTCGACGTGGAGGTGTGTCGTCGTCGGGGAGCCGTGTAAGTCGAGGTCGGGGGATGTGGTGATGACGCCTGTGGCGACCTCCCACGCTTCGCCTTGGGACCGGAAGATGTGGCAGCCGCAGGTGGCGCAAAAATATCTTGATACCAGGGGGGAGGAGGAGTACTTATCCAAGTTGGCGAGGGAGGGGGGAGGGGGAGGGCAGATGGGCGTGTAAGAGGTGCAGAGCATGCCTGTCAGGTGGCGACAAGTGTCACAGTGGCAAAGGGAGATCGCAGGCCACTGAGCACGGCCCCCACCTTCCCGCGATCCCCAGAGTGTCAGCGGCTGGCGGGCGGCGCCACAGAGGCAGGAAATGGTGATCTGGAGCATTTTTTGGAGCACGGAATGGGGAGACGAAGAGAGAAATCTCGGTGCCAGATCTGTAGAACTCCCGGGGTTTATATCGTCTTGATGGTTACATTGACGTCCAAAGAAGCATCGTCAGACGGGATAGAAACGACCCGAGCTTTTGCCGAAGTCCGGGACGACGTCAACATGCCGAACCCACAGATCTCGGATTCGCAGGCCGGGCCGATCGCTCTTCAGCCCGGGCCAGCTGAGCTTGGCACTAGTGTATGGTCTACACGGCTGTCACCATCCTGTCACCATCGGGGCACCGGCTTGCATCATGCGCCACACAGTACAAATTCAAGTGAACATCCCAAGCTGAATTAAAACCAACGCTACTCTCCAAACCTCAGGCGCTGCGCTGAACCATGACTATAAAATCATCCCCATATATACCATCCACCATCCCGTCTTTGCTTCCTCTCTACGAGAGCTTCTCCTGCGACACCTTGGCCGGGGCCGCCGACAGGTCGGCTACCTTCTCGGGGTCCGAAGCGTGGTCCGAACCGTGAGCAGCACTGACCTCGTCGACAGCCTCGACTGACGACACGTCGTCGCGCCAGAAATCCTTCTTGCCCTTGGATAGGCGCGAAACCCACGGGGGCAGCACACCACCGGGGATCCGCCAGGTCCAGGGGTCTTTCTCGGCCTTGTTGTGGGGCACGATGCGGCCTCCCGACGCGATCTCGACGAGCCAGATGATGGTGTTGATCAGGATGTACATGCAAATGCCGGCAATAAGACCGTCGGCGATCGAGTAGGTGAAGGGCATGAGCGCAATCGTGACGAAGGCGGGCAGCGAGTCGCCAATGTAGTTCCAGTTGATCTCGGTCACGGCAGAGACCATCATGGAGCCGACCAGGACGAGCACGCAGCCGGTGGCCCAGGGCGGGATCGACGCGAAAATGGGCGCAAAGAAGATGGAGATGAAGAAGCAGATACCCGACGCCATAGCAGTGAGACCAGTCTTGCCACCTTCTCCGATACCCGCACCAGACTCAACAAAGGCGGTAACTGGGGGCGTGCCGAAGAGCGCACCGATCGAGATGGCAATCGAGTCAACCATGTAGCTGCAGGGCAAGTCAGTCAATATTGCCATCAGATCAGTCAGCAGGGCCGAAGGGGAGGAACATACGCAAGACTGGAGCCCTCGAAATCCTGGGTCCGCTCGTCGATGAGGTCGGCATAGCGGGCCATCGAGTACAGGGTGCCCGTGCAGTCGAGAATGTCGACGTAGAGGAAGGTGATCAGGGCCAGGCCGAACTGCGAGCCGTACTCGGAGATATCCCACTGCTGCACGGCGAGCACCTTGCCGATCGGGTGGAAGCTAACGACCTTTCGGAAGAAATCGAAAGCGTCATCACCAACCGGAGTGTAGGGGAAGTAGGTGACAGGCGTGCCGCGGGGCCACGAGATGATGGAGACGAGGAGGATACCGGCGATAATGGCGCCCTTTACCCGGTAAGCGAGCAGAACAGCCGTGAAGACACCGCCGCAAAAGATACCGATCCACATGGTCGGGTTGCGCATCTTGACCGCGTCGCTGCAAGTACCATCCTCGCTGAGCGTGCTGGGAATGCAGCCGGCAAGAGCGACGGGGGTGGCCTTGTTGCCCGTGATGAGACCAATTCCCTCCGAGTACGTTAAACCGATGATTGTCAGGAAGAGACCGATACCGACGCTGGTAGCCAGCTTGATGGACCGCGGGATGGCACGAGCAAGCCATTGGCGCATTCCGAACAGGGCAAGGGCGAAGAAGATCCAGCCTTCAACGAAGATGGCCGTGACAGCAACCTCGTAGGGGACCAGGCCGTCACCGTGGAATCCGACGACTGTGTATGCGAAGTAGGCGTTGAGACCCATACCCGGAGCGAGAGCAACTGGCCTGCTGGGTTGTCAGTGGCGCAAATCACGGCAGGTACCCCTCATCCCAACTTACATATTGGCCAGGAGACCCATGAAGAAACTAGCCAAGGCGGCGATGGCAGCAGTCGCCGTGATCAGATCTCTCTTGACCTCGGCCTTGCAGAACAGGTACTCGTCGTTGGCGAAGCAGAAAGGGTCCTCGGTGTCGGTGCACACGCAGGTGCCGCCGCTGTCGGCGACGATGCTGGCATTGACGGCGACGATGTAACTAGTATGCGGGTTAGAGCTGGTTTACCCAGTCCGACAGCGAAAACAAGGTCAAAAACTCACGCCATGGCGAAGAAAGTCGCGAGACCGGCGCGCATCTCGGTGAAGAAGTATGAACCCTTGCGTTCATTGGGCTGTGGGGCACCGTTTTAGCAAGGTGACTCCGCCATGAAAAGCCTGAAAGCTCGCGAGTCTGGGAATCGCCTCACATGTCCCGAGTTCTCCAGCCTGAACCATCGCCCGACCGGGCTCTTGGCAATCTTCAGATTGGTATTGTGTATCCAACTCATCTTGGCGGTGCTTGCGTGGTATCGGGGTAGATGGTGTCTGTGGTTCGGTTCGCGGTCGACCTTTCGACAACTGTCGTGTTTTCCCAACACAGCACCCTCAGGACCGCACAGGTCTGACGCAGCGGTTTTGAACTGGCGCAAGTTCGCGTTGACCGAGTTAAGCCAGAAAAGGGAGGCGGGGGTAGGCGCGAGTTTATGTAGAGAAGAACCACGGCGAGGATTCACCACGTCGCGAACGGGAGTCGGACCCCGATGTGTCAATGGGAATGATCAAGGCGCTGGTGACGAGATGGAAGAGCTAGAACAACCGATCGATCACTGGAGGGCAAACCTCATCTTTTATGAACTACGTCAAAAGCCAAATGGTAGACCCTGTGTGCATGATTGGAATCAAAAATCGTCAAGATCCCTTATCTCTGGGCAATGGAGCTTTTGCCGTTCGGGCTTCAGCTTCCCAAAACGAGCTCTGAGTACGGAGCAGGCAGCACGGCATCATCCCGCTGCTGACCCAGGCCTGGCCGGGGAGGCAAGCCTGGCAGTGGCCACTTCCGTGAGGGCTGCGATGGGCTAGTCCGGGGCCTAGCAAGTATGGAGCATGGCGTCCTGCGCCTTGGCAGCAGAGCTTGGGGGAGGGGAACGGGGTTGGTATGGATTGGGATGGGATGGGATTGCTTGCAGATGGGGCCGCAGATGCTCACCTCAACCAGGGAAGAGGTGGCGGGTGCATAAGGTGCGCGATGACAACCCCCCAGTTGCTAAACCTCCCGAGCTCCTCAAGGCCCCTCCTCCTCCCCCCCCTTGGGAAGTGCCCCCCGTCTCTTCGTCTCCGTCCCGCCCAGCGCGTCGAGATCTGCGCCGAGAAAGCGATGTGTCTCGCTGCCATGCATCGCCACCCTAGCTCCCACCAATTCTGTTCCCAAAACACTCGCACATGTTTCCCGGGAGGATGGCACGATGGCAGTGGAACAGTAGCAGCCCACGCAGTGTAGCCGTTCCCATGCTTTCCTCGGTGCATGGAGCTGACAGCTCTGACTGGCCCGCGGGCTCGACACGGGCGGCAGGGCGTCAAGTGCCAGCCCATTAGGGCCATTATCGGCCCCATTGGTTCATCGGTGGGGGGGGGGGGGGGGGGGGCACAGATACCAGCAGAAGAGACGAACCGTCGCGAATTGAATTGGTGGGACGTCTAGCCGTGCTGTTTCAGGAGTAGAATGGCACTCGGGGCACCCGAAGACGGCCATTGCTTGATCGAGTGAGTGATTGCTCTTGCAATCGAGTAAAGATTGGTTCAAGATTAGGGCTGGATGGAACACCCAAGATACGCACCCAATAGAGAGTCGAGATGAGCCGAGCAAAAGAGGACTCGAGCCGTCGAAGGAGGGGGTGGGTTGGTGTGGTGGGTGGTGTGGGGCAGGCCGCCTATCTCGCCAAGACGCTAGAAGGAAGCTGCAAGCCCCACAAGTGGGAGGAGGGAGGAGGGAGGAGGTCTTGAGGCCGGGCTAGCAAGCCCTCGCAGCCTCGGCTCTTTGCTGTGATTTGCCAAGAACAATACCCCAAAGCTTCTTTGCTGGGTGGATGCACGCCACAGACCTCAAGCCCGTCGCTAGACCCGCGAGCTCATACACTGATAAGGATAAGATATCCATACAGAGAGCTGAAAAGAGCAAAAGAGGCGGCGCCCAAAATGCCTTGACGGCACTGGCCACGCGACACCAGTCTGTTTCGTGGGAGAGGATCGGGGGGTACAGCTGGGGAGGCGGTCTCGTCCGCCTGGTCTGTGAGTCGCTGCGAGGCGAGAGCCGATTCATTCAAATCTCCAGCTCCCCCTCGAGCTGACGCCCTTGGGATGCAGGCGCTCTGTTACACACCACACGGGCAGCGGCCACCTCCGATATGAGCAGGTGGTGAGCGCACAGCGGACACTGCGAGCCAGCTGCCCGTCCGTGAGCCCGCCAAGTGTCGATGGTCGACGATGCCTCGCACGCCGGTAATTAAGGTAGCCAGACACCCAGACCATACCATCAATAGCAATGCGCCCACTTCATTAGCTAAGCGCACTATTAATTGATATCCATCCTGCCTTGATATCGTATGCTATGCTTGAAACGTACTAGGTTAGACGGTGGACGCGACTCGCGCCTACCCACCGCATGTCATGTGCGACTCGCGGACCCGCGCTGGGCTCCTCTCCAGATCCTCCCCGGTTACCAAACACATTCGCGCGTCCCGGGTGACAAAACAAGCAACGGCACGGCGCCAAGGGCCGACTCCGACGGGGCACCCCTGACCAATTCGCGAGTCGAAACGCTGGGCATTTTCACTAATTTTTTTTTTATTCTTTTTGCGATTCTTACACTAGGATCACTCCAAGAGCACATACCCACCCCTCAGGCCCTCAGCTCCGAGACCTCGTATGTACAACGCAACCAATAGCAGACGACAGATACAATCAGCACACTGCACCAAAAAAGAAACCCACATAAATTATGAATTGACATGAGGAAAAGCTAGCTGTATTGGGATCCATCATCTACCATTGATCTGTCTACTTTTGCTTTTTCCGTCGACAACGACATGAGGCCGCAAAGATGTCGACGGCGAGACCCTCTCCAAAAGGTCAGAACAAAGGTACACACGTAACTTCCCCCTGGATAGCTACCTTGACCTCAGCGGCCTCGACGACCTGATAACAATGTAGGAGCAGTCGGTACCACCTAATAAAGATATTGATACTTCCATGTTGCTGACCCCTTGATTGCTGGGAATTGCAACGATGTTTTATGCCGCTGAGAGGTGGAAGGTTAAAGATGGAAGGGAAAGTCAACATCGCCTGTCAACGGAAACTCGACAAGGCCACAGGATCATACGAAAAAAAAGGGAATTTATGAGGACAACATCCGCCGAGCGCATAGTGCTGCTATATACCTGATCATTGCGAAACCTCGCCCAGTACTCGCTAGCTCTACCTCCCACGCTCGAATTCCCCCACGGCGACGGCTCGGCTTCCCCTGATTACGCCTCTCCAATCCTCGATTATTTCCCCCAGCCCCTTAGCGGCGACGTGTCGATGCAGCCACAGTGCTCGTGCGGCCCGCGGTCGAAGTCGAAGTTTCGGAGGTCGACGACGTAGGCTCCGGATGCCGTGTTGTCGATCCAAATCCCGCACTCATGTGGTTTACCTGCTGAGCCGAAGTTCCCGGGGTCGACGACGTGGTCTCCGGACGCCGCACTGTCGAGCCAAATCCCGTACTCATGTGGTTCACCTGCAGAGTCGAAGATCCCCAGGCCGACGGCGGCATCTCCGAAGACCGCTGGTTATTACGCGAAGCTTCACCGTTGCTCCGATTGCGGCCGCGAGCCGCTGCGGTGCCGGCCCAAAACCCGGTACCAAATCCAAGTCCCGTGCCAAATCCAAGTCCCCCCGACCGCTCTCGCGAAGGCTGCCCGTCGGGCTCCCGATGTCGGTAAGCACGGATGATCGGGGTGCTCGGGGTGCGTGTCAATTTTCTGCTCTGCAGAGCAGCAAACCAGTGTTTTCTCTCTCCCTCACTCGTAAGAGTCAGCTGGTATTCGACGGCCAGCTTTCCCTTGAGGATGTAGGGGTCGTTGGGCGACGAGTATCCCTCGCAGATAACATTGGTCGAACCGAGCTGGAGTGTCGAGGGGGGGGGGGGGTGGCAGTGCAGGTCCATTGGACGTCCTCAGGGTCATAGGAAGAGCCGGAGTTCTCGCAACGAATGACATCGATTTTGTGAAGGGCGCAGAGGGTTGGGTGCGAGACACAGTTGAGCTGCGGGATCGAGGGGACGCGGCGGTGGGCTGTTTGCTGGTCGGCCTGGAGCGTCAGCGACTCCACCTTGGAGAGGAGGATCGCATTTCCGGGTCGAGGGGTGGTTCGGAACGCGGTCAGATGAAGTAGGCCCCTTGGGAAGCATCATCGAAGAGAGAGACATTCTTGCTTCATCTCAATAATTATGATTAAATTTCAAATGTTAACGCTGGACGAGCGGTAATAATTCATGCGAGTGCTAGGACGGCACAGCGTACTAGTAGGGGCATTATGAAGATGTCTGCCAAAGGTTTTACTGGAGTTGTGGATTTAACTTTTTAGAAGAGCTGGATTTATAATATGCCTCTATAATATTTTACGGGCGCGGTACCATCAGCCGGTTGCCCATTCGCTGGCGAGGTTCAAACAGGCCCACAGCATAGGTAGTAGATATTGTGGCGAAATACACTTAAAGTGATGAGACATCAATTGACTTGATGCAATATTACTATCTAGGAGGAGTCAAGCCCATGGGTTTTCCCACCTTAATAAGATGGCTCTCTGGGACTCCTCCGTTTGCTCAATTACATGTGTTTGCCTATCCAGTGGTGGCTGGCTGAAGTCTTGCATGGTACTGCTAACGCAAGATCTCGTTTTTCTTGTTGAGGCCGTTGTTGGCCGTTGCGTTGCAGGGAAGTTCCTGGCAATTGAATTGAGTGCCGTTTGCCCACAGATATCGACGCACGCAGCATAGCCAGCCATAATCACCCCCCAAAAAAATAAATGTTTTGTTGCTTTATCGACAAACCTAACGCCGGTGTGGCGAAACTGGAAGAACAGGCTTGTTTGGTTTCCTCGCCGCCACCTGCTACTACGGCTGGTAGCTTGTTTGGTTCCTCGCTCCCACCTACTCCTACGACTGGTGGCTCATTCGCACCGCGAGAAGGGATAATGTATCAGAATGTGGGGTAAAGGCTCACTTTCATGCGAAGGAGAAGGATCAAGGTTTTACTCAATTACATAAAATGTAGGAAATCAAATCTGCCATAGGATGGGACTGCTTCTTCGGATCCCAAAGTTGTTGCTCTTTGGTATCAGACATTTCCGAGAGACTAGCCACAAAAACGGCAGAATTAAAAGTAACAGATGTTGCCAGTGGTCCAGGGAGAGGCTGAGCCGAGATGGAGAACTGTTGCTTTTTAGATGTTGTAGGCACGGGTGGGTGTCGATGACTCGGGCAGTGATGAACTACTTGAATTTGTCCACTATTACCTCGTAAACTCTTGGAACTCAATCTTAACGCTATTACTGATCCGCCAAGCATACCTCCCGAATAATGGAATCCCCACCTCGACGCTCCGACTCGGAATACTACAACGAATTATACGGCTATGGCACTGCCATGATCGCGTGCTCACCCTCATCCATCAACGATAGATAGTCTCCTCACCATACATAAGCATCCCCGGCTTTTCTGCCAATTTCGACCACCTCAGCCCTCGGAGCAGCTCCGCCCTGGTCGGACGCTCGCCGGCCTCGCGGAGTTCTCGCGCCGCATCCTCGAAATACTCCGCCCTGGAAATAAACCCAATCGTCGTGTCCAGCTGTTCCTTGAGCGCCCACAGGCCCCGCTCGCAGACCATGGTCCGCTCCATGATCTCCTTCTTCTGGTCAAACTCGCGCCGGATGTAGGGGTTGACCAGCTTCGTCTTGAGCATGTAGGCTGCGATCTCGTGCAGCATCGGGTTGGGCACTCGGCCCGTGCACAGCCAGGTGCTCCATTCCGACTTGATGAAGCGCTTGTGGAGGTCGAACTCGGAGTGCACGTCCTCGAGCCGGTTGATCCCACGCGCGCGGTTTATCACGGGGAATATCTTGTCGATAAGCTGGGCCTTGATCGTCCACGGGTCTTCGTCCATAAAGGCTTTTGCGTGGTCGGCTGGGGTGGGGTCGCGCATGGTGGGCTGGACGGTTGGGTTATTGGTGGTTGACGGTGATGGGGCTGGCGGTGTGCTAGCTGGCTGGCGCGATGCTTTGGGGGCAGAGGATGGATGGTGTGATGCTGCTGTGCTTGGTATGGTTTTGATTGATGCTCTGAACAAGTAAGTCTGTGAACGTACGAAGAGTGATTGCAGACTGCTCGAGCCAGCGAGGCGGAGGCGGGTTAATTATTTCTAGTTGCCAGGTCTCCTTGGCTGGGAAGGCGTCTTTCACTCCTCCTGGGATCTTTCCCTTGTCTGTTGTAAGCGAGCTGTTACCCTGGAAAGTTGTCCACGTTTGAAATAGAATTCCTAGTAGGTTCCATGCGTCGACTCTGGTGATTGGGAAACCACACGCTCCTTCCTGGGAGGACAGAAGGACCCCCCAACCCCTCCCCCCCTCCCCCCTCCTCCCCTCCCCCCACCCCTCCCTCAGCTCCACTTGCCGTAAGTATTCACATTGTAAAGCTTGCAAAAAAAAAAAAAAAAAAAAAAAAAAGTCTCAATGCTCTTCTTGATTCGTCGTGGGGCTGCTGGAATTCGTCCTGTGCTAATTGTCAATAGAAAAAGAGAGGACAACACTCCATGGTATCCCAGTCATCGGTCATCTGTCGTTATAATATACACAGTCGTTACCCGCGATACTGAAAAAGACCCCCCAAAACGCCAATCATGCTCCCAGGGGATATCTCAAAGCTGCCTCTGAACCTTCCATGCCCTCCGTCTCGGTCTCCTGGTTGAACTCAAAGCCCCCGTCAGGGCTCGGCTGGATCCGGCCCGCCTTGATATCGTAGAGCCTCACCTGGCCCACGTAGTCGCCGACGGCAACACGCTTCCCGTCGTGTGTGAAAGCGGCCGCCGTGATCAGGTCATCGCGCACCTCGACCTCGCCACAGAACTGGCCGCTCTCGACCTCCATGACATCGAAGCCGTCCTCGGTCCGGCATGCCAGGTACTTGGCGTCGGGCGAGACGGCCAACGGCCAGCCCTCCTGGTAGCGCATGGCGTCCAAGTTGTACCCCGTCAGCAGCCCCGTCTTCAACCACCACACCATGACGTCCCGCCCCCACACCAACACGACCGTCAAGCCGTCGTTGGAAACCTGCATCATGCCCGCCTCCCCCTTGGCCTCGACCTGCACCTTGCGCACCGTCCTTCCCGACGTCACCCCGGTCAACCTCACGGCGCCGTCCCTTGCCGCGCTCACGACCGCGGTCCCGTCCGACGTAAACCCCAGCTGCGTGACCTCGGCCCCGTGCACGGCCAGCACCTTGCCAACCTTGACGCCAGCCTTGGCCCCGGCGCCAGCCATCGGGATGACCAAGATGCGGCTCGGGTCGCGCGTCGAGACGCCCGCGAGGGTGGCGCCGTCGGGGCTCCAGGCCAGGGGCGCGCGCACGGGCAGGTCGGCCTTGATGGTGCGCCTGCGCAGCGTCAGGTCAAAGACCTCGAGGCGCGGCGGGCCGTCGGCGGTCGCCACGCGCGCGTTCTTGGTGCCGTCGGCCGCGTACGGCTCCGCCTTGGGCGGCGCGTCGTGCCGGTGGAAGGCGCACGCGAGCAGCGCGCTGCCGGTGGCGGTGGGGGATGGGGAGGCTGCGAAGACGCCCTCGACGCGGAAGCCGCGCCGCGGCATGTGTGGCAGCCGCAGGCGCTCGGCGGAGGGCAAGGTCCAGAGGGCCAGGGTGCTGGTGGAGGCGATGGTGGATGAGGTGGATACGTGGTTGGGGACTTTGGAGCTCTGGGCGATGAGGTGGCTGTCGGAGGCGGAGAAGGCGAGGGATTGAACCTCGCGGCTGAAGTGGGAGGCGAGGCTGCTCGTCTTGGTGAAGAGCATGGTCGTCGGGGCGTCGGATAGGGAGCCCAGCGCCGGGACGATGTCGAACGGCTGGGCCTCGGGGGGGTCGTCCCATTTTCGGGGGGCCGACGGCGTCGGCGGCGTCGACGGAGTTGAGACCGCCGTGGCTACCGTGCTGCTCGTGCTGAGGCGCGGGTTGCCGCTGAAGGTGCTGCTGCTGCTGCTCCCGCCGCTGGGGGCGGGGATGAGAGCGAGGCCGAGGCCGAGGCCGAGGTTGCGCGGGGTGAGGAGGCTCGTCTGGCCATACTGTCTTGTAGCCGCTGTCATCGGCGTGTGGTGTGGTGACGCCGACGGCGCGCTGAGGATGTGCAGTTTTGATGCTGAAAGGTCAGGCAATATATTGGATTTTGGTAGAGCAATTGGACCAGTCTAACAGGGTATCTTGGTCATCTCTGATATCAGCAACAGGGGCTGCAATTCTTATATGCAAGTGCAAACCAATGCTGGGCAAAGAATGCTGCAGCACTGTCGCGGGCCAGCCTGCCATCCGAGAGAGGATACCGCCTTGTACGCCGCACCAGCCGACTGAGCCGACTGGAGGTGGCCGTGCTTGGCTGTATGGTGATGCCATCCATTTCGGAGGTACGACGGGCGCCACACGAGAAACAACCGACACATTGTTTCTACGCAAGTATGAAATCTTTTCCCTTCTTGGCAGGCAGAGAGATATCATGCAGCGGTATGCGTTGCATCAGGATCGGGATCATCGGCGGGTGCCTATCTTGCTTTGGCATTCATTGGCAATGGCTGTGCAGGACATCATATGTGGTCCACGGAATTTCCCCGTCCACGCTCGCTGCGTGGTTCTCGACGACCGTGACGGGTTGGGATCCAGAGTGACGGGCGGAGGCCTCGGCCGTGGGGTGAGTAAGTGGTGTGCCGCCCCATTGGGCCACCCAAACCCCTAAAGAACATCGCATACGCGGTATGCGCGGTCCAGATTCTTCAAATTTTTATTTATTTTATTATTTATTTTATTATTTATTTTATTATTTATTTTATTATGTATTTTATTATTTATTTTATTATTTATTTTATTATTTATTTTATTATTTATTTTATTATTTTTTTTTTGCGTGGCGTAGCTCCCGGCGGCTGATTTGCTGTTCGAGGCGGTTGATCAGTCTGATTTCCACGGGCCCGGGACCAAGCGGAGGCGAGCAAGAGCCTGAATAAGGGATGCATGTGTGGCTTCGAGATGAGGAGAGATGAGGAGAGAGATGTGCAGCACGGCGGATTGGAAGCTTCCCTGCAGATGCCCATCCGGTCTAGTACGTGCGTGCCAGTTGCTCCAATCGTAGAACAGCGGCTCTTGGGGACGCGCTGACTTGGACATTGCCGTGATGGCTGACCCAGCACGTTTGTTTGGGCAGGCGAAACGAAGAGTTGCCCTGATACCAGATGACCTTAGGGTGGGGGATGGATAGGATGGAGCGGCTGCGCCTTGCAGAGCGGTAGGGGTAATTTGAGTTCTATATCGTCAACGGCGTGAACCAGTCTGGAAGGTTGGGAGATGACGGCTGCGACGGCTGATATATCATCCTTCGGAAGCAAAAAGGGCCCCCACCGCCGGGTGCGGTTACACCATGTCGTGTTACCGACCTGCACTGCCCAGTGGGACACTCTAAAAGTTGACATCAGACTGAGCACTGCCACCTCCACAGCCCAAAGCAGCCGTGATCGCGCTGCCCGGGCGGAGCCAGCACCGTCACACGCACGTCACAGGGCAGCACAGCAGCAAGCTTCAAACAATTCAGATCAAACTTTTTTATTCCTTTTCATTTTGTCAAGTGTAACCAACTGACAATTTGACCGAGAGAGATATAGATATCTTCTCGCGGCATCCAGATGCTATGTAGGCGGGACTTTCTAACCTTGCTGGATTCTATCCTCCCGTCACTGCTCATCCATGGGCACGTCGCCAAGGCCCGGTTCGCCGTCGTCCTCAGGCACAATGGTGCCGCTGGGGCTCTCGGGCGGCGTGAGGGGGTGTATTTGGAGAGTTGGCATGCCCGCCTTGGACAAGCTCGCATTGGCATCGTCGATGTGGTCGAGGAGGTGGCCGCGGAACGAGTCCCACAAGCCAGCACGCTCGGCTGTCCCCCCCGTCAGTTGGGATGCTCCGGGCTGGTTAGGAGGGGTGACTTACGCCGGATGTCGGGGTGGTCCTCCATCGCCCACTTGGTCAGGCCCAGGTGAGCCGGCACGTGGAACATGAAGCCTGCCAGCCCCGTTAGTACGCGCGCGCTCGAGAAGCAGAGAAAAATACTCACTCATGAACCCCTGGGCGACCTTCACCGGCTCGTGCTCCGCCTCCCTCTCGCGCGCGTACGCCTCGTAGCTCTCGCCGTGGGGCATGTAGCTCTGCTCAAAGCTCA
Organism: Lasiosphaeris hirsuta; assembly: GCA_030549175.1. Taxonomy (NCBI): domain Eukaryota; kingdom Fungi; phylum Ascomycota; class Sordariomycetes; order Sordariales; family Lasiosphaeriaceae; genus Lasiosphaeris; species Lasiosphaeris hirsuta. Next base: position 5,450,031 of record JAUKUA010000002.1, read on the forward strand.
TGCCGCCGGCCTCGAGCGGCCGCACGCTCCCCCTGTACACGCCCTTAATCACCCCGCACAGCTCCGTCGCCATGGTCCGATGGTAGTACGGAATGCGCAGCGTATCCCCTGCGACGGCCCACTTCTCGCCAAAGACGCAGAACTCGACAACACTAACACCCGGCCACTTGCTCGGCGCCGTGAGGACGCAGTACGCCGTGGGGTCGAGCTGGTCCGTGTTGGCGCTGAGGTGCGCGAAGCGCGCGAGGTCGTACCGGAACGGCGCGTGGCGGCCGTGCCACGCCACCACGTTAAAGGGCGTGTACGGCTGCGCGTACGCGAACAGCCGGCCCGCCAGCTTGACCGTCACCTCGAACGGCGGCAGCGTGCCCGGCGGCTCCAGGTCGAAGGCCGCCACCGGGTACTCAAAGTCGCGCACGTGTGCCAGCCCGTTGGCCCCCAGCACCCCCAGCTCGGGCAGCGCGAAGCGCGTGCCGAATACCTCGAGCGCGTAGCCGGCCGCGTGGGGCGCAGGGTTGTCGTGGTTATTGTGGGATTGGGAGGGGAGGCGGACGATGCTGATGGCGAAGCGGATGCCGGCGGGCAGCACCGAGATCATGCCCGGCTTGATGCGGAGGTTGCCGAGCTCGGTTTTGATATCTAGCACGCCTTGCTGCGGCACGAGGAGGAGATCGCCGTCGTGGTTGACAAAGGCTTGGCGGTCCATGTCGGCGTCGAAGGCGTACTGGTGCACCGCGAGGCCCTCCTTGAGCGTGGCGTCGCCGTAGCCGCCGATGGTTTTCAAACCCCGCACAAAGGTTGTGCTCCCACCTCGGCCTGATGCGTTCGTCTTGGGGGCGGGGAGGGGCCCCCAGGTATGTGCTTGTGGTGTGAAGCTGACATTGGGGTTCGTAGGGAGGAAGCATGTCTCGATCTGCCAAGTGGGCACGACAACTCATCAGCAAGCTGCCGGGACAACCCGGTTGGGGAAAAAAGCCAACCTACCTCATTGTGTTGCTGAACCTGTCTCAAGGGGCGATGTGGTGCCCCGGGCCGTTCCCTGTACATCCACCTGGGGACGACGTCGTCAGTTTTGGGGGTTGGCGTGCCGTCGAGGGGGGCCACGACTTACACGTTTGATACTGATTCTCTCGAGGATATGAATGATGTGCCGTTCAGGTGCTCGGCATAGAGACCATATCTGGCCTTCTGCGGGAGGTTGGTTCCATTGGCCGGGAGAGCACCAGGAATGGCCTCGGTGGCATGGTGGTTGCCGAAGCCAAACTGGTACTTGTAAGGGTCGTCTGCCATGGTGTCTTTGACTAGACCCGTAACGGCGTGGTTGCCGAACATGGTGATGGCGTCGGGGGTAGGGTAATCTCGCTGATTGATGCGGCTTTGGGGGGGGGGGGGGGGGGGGGAGGACTTGTAATGGAGAAGAATGTGTATTTCCACTGATGATGGGCTATGAGTATGTTTCAAGAACACAGATACTCGCTCCGACTCGGGCCACGGCTAGTGCTTTTATACCACCCGCGGAGCCATATTTTCCTTGTTCGCAACTTCACCCTGGTGAATGGGCATGGGCATACTCGAGGAAATGGGGCCCGCATGCTCTGACGGAATGTCGAGCCAACCAATGAGGCCTTACAGTCACGGCTATCATCCGATCTGATAACAGAGGCGGCAATAGACACGGTCTCGACTGTCTCGCCGCCGTTGATCTGTTACCCAGGTACGGAGTAACCAAAGTCCAAGCACCAAGGCGCGCATTGATCTGCCTCCGAGGGCAGGGCACACGACATGCTCCGAATGTTGGGCGCCGACAAGACGCGCCTCCCTGCTTCCTGTCGGCCTGCCCTCGTCCCCTGTCGGCCGCGACGAGGTCGCCCTAGGCCACTCAGGTACCGCAGCACACCGCGCGGTACCGCACGGCTCAACGGCCGGAGATTCGGGCAAAGGTCGAGGAAAACAAAGGAAAGGAAAACCGCCAGAGGCCAGCCAGGGAACTTGGAAGGCCACTAGAAAACGCCCTGCCGCTGTTGATGTGCTTGCGTGCTGCGTGCTGCATATGCCCCACCTGCAATGCCGCCCTCTCTTGGGCACCCTGCGTGCGCGCATCTGGTCGATGGGACATGGGTATGAGAGGGAGGCCCGTTGCAGCACGAGATTCGCCCGAGTCCGCATCAATCAAAACCGCTGCCGTCCCTCCATAACCCGCGTCGGAGGCGGTGGGAGATCTTCGCTTCTGGGCGAGCCTGGAGTTTCTTGTGGAGATGTGATCTCGTTCGATCAAATCGCGGAGAAATAAAGGAAGAGGGGGGGGGGGGGGGGGTAGGAAGGGGGAAGGGGAAGGAGGGGCCATGCTGTCACACCGTCGAGAATAGACGATGGGAGAAAAAGGAAAAGAAAAAAAAAAAGAGGCGCGCCTTGCGGATTCCAGTTCCACATATCACGACCGTCTGCAGCCGTGTAACCCGGACATGACTCCCGAGACAGGGCCCAGAGAAGCAAACACTGACACGTCGATACCGTTCCCAGACTGCCGGGACGGGCCAGAGCGAGTGAGAAGGGTGTGATGGGGCTGCCTGTGATGCTCCCTGCGTGCCGCGCAGTATCAATATCGCTCTTCAGTTTTGATAGCATCCACGGCACCCTGGTTCCTGACGACTCGGTTTCCCTTCCCGTTTTTGCTTTTTCGGCCGCGACGTTCCCAAATGGCGTCCCGGAATGGCGGGGTCGGGTTGGCTGCGTCGAGACGGGGCTAAGGTAAAGGGTAATGTGCTGAGGGGGGCGGAGGTGATCCGGTGCCGGCCGAAACGAAACGTTTTTTATGTTCCCTGTGCCCTGCAACACACGAATGCCCGCGTCCCTTTCGTCCCTTTCGTCCTCCCTTTCTCTGTGCTCGTTGCCGCCGGCTTCACGATGTCTTCTTCCCTAGCCTCGCCTGCCCCCTCCCCCCCCCCCCCCCCCCCCCCCCCCCCGTCCCCGTCGCCGGCAGGCAATTCGGCATGGCAAGAAATAGTCACACTCACACTGGCAACGACTCAAATCAGGCCCCGTTTCCTCGAAACCAAATGTCCCCATTGGCGTCCCGCCGTCTTCATTTGACACTATTAAACGAGTAAAAGGTCCCTGCATGCAGCTTGAGTCCGGCGGCGTGAGGGAGAAGCGGCTAGCATGGCAAACAGCAACGCGCTCGCCGAAAAAAAAATATGCCATACCGCAATTGCAACACCTCGAACAAGACGGCTGTCCTCCCCCCTCCCCCCTCCCCCCTCCCCCCCCCCTCCGCGAGTCATCTTCTGCTGGTACCCAGGCTTCCCAGACCGCCACGACCACGGCCACGCTCTCGACCAGCCAAAGGGTGGCAGCACGAAGGAAGGATGGAAAAGGGAAGAAGGGGGTGGTTGAGATGGGATCGTTCTATGCGCCGAGCCTCAGAGTCCTGGGATGCGATGGGGGCTTAGGCCCCTTGGGCCCTTAGGCCCCTTCCGGCGAGGTCGACAAAAAAAAAAAAAAACAGCGTCGAGCTAACGCACTGCCGATCCACCTCACACACACCTGGCCGCCTGTCTCTGCCTCGGTCGCCAACGAAACATGCGATAACAAACGCAGCCGGGGCGCCGGCGCGTTCCATTCGTAGCGGCACTTGCAGCTGGCTTGATACCAAACGCAGCTCGCTCGACGTGTGCATGAGTGAAAATTGACATCTGAAAACTGAGTCCTGCTGCCGAGCCTCAGCTGGACAGTGCGCCGATCTGTCTGGGAGCGCAGCGCAGCCGGACGCATTCGAAGACATGATTCACATGCGATCGGATCCTGTGGTACTTGGTTTGCACCGCAGATACGGGGCTCGGCTCTGCGTGTTGGACTCTGTGTGTTGGGACTTGGGCCCGCTACCACCTAAATGTCGTGCTCGCGCAGCCCGCACAGATAGGTAGTTGGCGAGGGACCAACAAACATGAGCCCGGTACACACAGACTCAGCGTCCGACCAACCGAACCGGCAGCACACCTGTACGGTAGGGCATTCGCTGCGAGCCACATATCCCATGGCTAAGACACCGAGCTCGGACAGTGGATCTCTCTGCACGGCGGGTAAGGTACAAGGCCGCTATCCTGGCCCACCTCGCCCCTCGCCCACCTCGCCCCTCGCCCACCTCGCCCCTCGCCCACCTCGCCCCTCGCTCCTTCCCCCCTCCCCCACAACCCACAAGGAACCTGGTCAGCGTACCGTACCCTCTGCTCCCGGGGCCTGAGCTGCGGTATCCGGTGCAGGGTCACCGGCGGGACGTAGGCTTGGGCTTCCGGCAGATGCCTTTTCAGCTTGGCTTGGGGGGGGGGGGGCGCCCGTCTGTCGCCAGTTGCCCAACCCACAGCCCGCATCGCAGCAGCAGCCCGCCAGCCGTCCGAGTCTCCAGTCGCTTCCGCTCTTGCGTGCCCGGTCACCCATTTCTCAAAAAGCCCCATCCCCAGCCGACAGCCCCTAGCTCTCGGTCAGACTAGGGACGGAAGCAGAGCCGGAAAAAGTCGCAAACAAACCCCCTTCTCGAACACTTCCCAGTCTTGGCCTGCCACTGCCGACGGCGGCACGGCCGCGGGCGCGACAGACCGGTCGCCAGGCAGTAAGCATGGTACGAATGTCGACAACCAATCAAGCCCCGAGCGCCGCCTCGCGAACGTCACCGTCCCGTCGATGCCTGCCGCATCGACTATTTCCTGTCTCTCTTTCACCGATGTTTGTTGTGTGTCGTCCGGATCGACTCCGACTTGCCATCTCCAAGGGAAAAATCCTAGGTTAGGTAGGACTCCTCGTCCCCTCCATTCGTCCCTCCCCAGTCCCAGCAAGGTTGTGCTCCCCTACCCCCTTTGCCCCATTTCCCCATACGGACTCTGGCACTGGCCAAGGCGACTTGTCACATCGCGCCACTGCGCACACCGCATCGCATGTGCTGGTCGGGGTGTGGTGGATACCTACGCGATGCCACACAAAATCAGTAGCTGCCTGCCGCGCGGCTTCAGTTTCGGAGGGGACGAGCGAGCTAGGAGAGAAGACGAAAGGGGAATTACAACAAAAGTAAAAGAAGTCGAAGAAAAAAAAGAGAGAGATAAACATGGCCAGGCGGCTTCAGAGCGCAGACGAACAACTCCTCGGAACAGGGATGCATGGGCTTTCTATCTGATACAGAATGTTTCCATGCTTGTCGCTATGTTGTTTTTCAGCAGTAAACCAAAGTCTTATACAGTACAGGGAATACTGGATGTCGCTTTCAACCCCTCATTACCTTCAAGTTCCTTATCAACCCTTTAGTTTTTGCATAGCCGCTAGCCATTTTTCCTGGTCTGCTCTGGATGGGGCGTTAGCAAGGCGTTTGAAACACATCACGGTGGGCATGGTAACTCACCTGTCAAAGTAGAAAATCTGGCTCAGCACCGGCAGTAGCTGCTCTCTGAGGTCCTTCCGCTCTAAAAACCCAAGAACAATATTCTTCACGTATTCGGCGGCTTCCTTTGGCAAGACGCCGGGCGACGTCTCGTTTGGACTCTTAACCGCTGCGGTCGGCTGCGCGGCCGCCTGGGAACGCTTTAGCTCCTTATTCAGCTTATCGTTCTTCTGGCGGTACTCGTCATTGAGCCTCCTGAGCTCGGCTTTGTTCGTCTCCGCATCGCGTACTTGTGCCTCCGACGCATCCAGCGCCGAGCGCAGTTGCGACACCGTGGCTTGCAGTTCCTTAGTTTCGGCCTCGGCCTTACCTCCACCCTCCTCTAGCTTCTCGCTTATTAGTTTCCACTCCTTCGCCCTTTTCTCGAGGTCGTCCTTTTCATTCGCTAGCTCCTTGATATCGCGCTCCAGGTCGCGGATCTTTTGGCGTAGGTCCTCTGTCTCGCGCATCTTGCGCCTAGCAAGCGTAGTCGATTCGTCTTCGAGCCTGTCGCGCTCCTCGATGGCAGCATCCAGCCTGGTGCGCATCTCACGCGTCTGAGTGGCGGCTCGCTCGTCCCCTTCTGCCAGGAGTCTGCGGAACGACTGGCCCTCGCGCGTCCGCTCGTTAAGCAGTTTTTGGGTTTCGGCGAGATCCTCCTCCAGACTCTCGCACTGCGTTTGGCGTTCCTTGAGCTGGGTACTCAACTCGACTGTTTGGTCGCGCATACTGGCCAGCAGCTTTTCTGCATTAGCGTACTGGTTTGTCTTGAGCTCTGCCTCCTCTCGGAGAACGTCGTAGTCCCTCTTCAGTTGCGATGCTTCTTCCTCGAGCTCTTTCACACGCGGCCGGAGCTTGGATGCCTCCTCATGGACCTGTTGCAATTCTCGCGTAGCCTTTTCCTGCTTGGCTGATAGTTCAATCTTGTCCGCCTCGGCCCGCCGGAGATCGCGCCCTGCATGGCGCTTCTCATCCTCGACCCGGAGACGAGCATTCGTCTCTGCCGTGACTTTCTCGTGCAAGGATCTGATCTCCGTCTCACGGTCCGAAGCCAAGCGCTGAGCGCGAGTCAGCTCCGTCTTGAGGTCCTTTTCTCGCTTTTCGAGGTTGCGCAGCTCCGTGTTCTTGGCCGCAAGTTCCTCCTTTGTAGCCTTGAGTGTTGCCGCTTCTTGGCGCAAATTCTTTAGCTCGGGCTGCGCCTTTTGGAGAACCTCGCGGAGATCAGTCAGTTCCTTGTAGCGGGTTTGCGCCAATGACTGCGCCGCCGCCAGGTCTGAATGCAGAGTTGTCGACCTCGACTGCAGGCTATCCAGTTCTTTTTTGAGCAACTCGTGCTCGCCTTGGAGCTCCGAGTAGCCCCTCGCCGCTGATGCTGATTTCTCGACCTCTTTCTCAAGCCCCGAAATAACCTCCTTCAACTCCTTCTTCTCGGCCTCGAGCTCCTTGATCTTTCGCTTTGCCTCAACGTGGTCCTGGCCGATATCCCTGACGCTGTCTTCCAGGGTTTCGATTTCTTCGCGCAGATCCTGCTCTGTCTTGCGCTGCTTTGACAGCTTCTCGATTTGCCGGTCCTTTTCGGCTAACTCCTCTTGGAGAAGGGTCAGTTCAGCCTGAAGCTCCCCACTCACCGAACCTTCGACGGGGGAAGGCGGTGGGAGATCTGATGCCTCGCTCGGAGTGGGCTCTATGGCAGCAGGGGCGGCGGCACCGCCCTTCTTCTTCCTCTTGTTTTTCTTCTTAGGGCCTGTGGGTGCTGGAACTGCAAGAGAGGCAGGCTGGGATGCTACGCTAGGGGCGGGTGTAGGTGGCGCATTTTTGGCATCTTCGACTTGCTGTTGGGAAATGATTTTTTCGAGCTGCTCCTTGCTCTTGGTCTCTTGCTGCAATGATTGGGCTAGCTCCTCAATTCTTTTGTCAGCCTGAGCAGTTGCCTCGTGGAGAGCCTTGACTTGAGCTCCTAGGTCCTTATTCTGCGAAGCGGAATCGTTGAGCTTGGCCGCCTGCTGCTTGAGGGCCGCGGTTGCGTTGTCCTTTTCCTTTTCTAGTTCTGCTTCAAGGTTTTTCAACCGGGACTGCGAGCTAACGAGGCGCCCTGCGAGCACGGCGGCTTCGATCCTCCCAGCCTTGAGCTCTTCCTCGGCCAATGCTTTGGCTGCAAGGACCTCGCCAAGTTTGGCACCATTCTCCTTGGAAAGGTCAAGCTCTTTTGTCAAGTCTTGAACCTGTGCCTGTAGGGTTTGAATCTCCTCGGACTTCTTCTGGACGCCGGCCCGCAGACTTAGTATTTCTTCTGATTTCTTCTCAACGTCGGCTTGAAGCTGGGGGATTTCATCATCATAAGAGAAGAATTCTTCGGCTTTGCCATCATCTTGGGCCCCCTTGGGCTCCACGGTTTTCTTTGGAGAGAATACGCCCAAAACTCGCGAGACAGAAGATTGGGTGTTGGTCGGAGTTTGGGGGCGTGCTGCTTCACCCGGTGCGGCTCCCTCGGCCTTTGAGTCACTTGCTGTCGTGCCATCGGATCTCGTAGCCTTCAAAGCGGCCATTTCTTTTTTCAGAGCGGTGACTTCCTCCTTTGAGACTGCCAGCCCCTTTTCAGCCGTGTCTTTCTCAACCGATACGCGCTTTAGCTCGGTCATCACCATATCACTTTTAGTATTGAGCTGGGTAAGATATTCGACAAAGGCTTCCGGTTCCTTGATGCTGGTCATGGGGGTGTTTTCCCTGAGGGCCTTTTCGAAGGGCTCTATGTTTGCGACGCGACCGTGGGCTACACGATAAGAACGTAGGAGTTCTACCGAGCGATTAGGGGAGTCAGCACGAGAGAGATAGCCAACAGAGCTGCGAACCTGGATAGGCCTTTTCCAACTTTTGCAACTTCCGCAGTTTGGCCTGTACCGAAGCCAGCTGCTCGGCGGCCGGAGAAGGAGCCGTGGCGGCCTCGCCGTTTTCCTCCTGTGGTTCGACCATGTCCTTGGCGCTCTTGTTCTCCGCCTCCTTGTCGGCCGACATAGGTGTCGCGACTCTCGCGGGGGTGCCGGGTTCGTCGGTGTCGTCGATAACGAAAGCAGCCTCGAACACGGTGGGGTCGGGATTGGAAGCTGCTCCGTTGGTGGTGTCCTCGCTCAGCTTCTTGGCTGCTCGGGCTCGGCGGGCTGGAGATTGGGTTCCTGTGCCGCTTGATGATCGGGAGCGCCGGGCTGGGGCAGAGCCTGAAGGTTGCAGCTGCTTGTTGGGGAGTTGCCTAGTTTGCTCTTCGGCAATCTGGCGATCGATTGCGCCTTTCAGTCTCTGCATTGTGTTGCGGTTAGTGAGGAGCTATGGTAAACGACGGAGGGAGCGAGCTGGTTTCTTTACCTGGAACATGTCCATTGTCACGGGAAAGGGCTATTGATGGGTGACCACGGAGTTCATGAAAAGGAGCCCAGGGAGCCCGGCGTTCTTGATTGACAGCGGCCAAGTGGATCAATGAATTGGACGAGGCGAGGGAGGTGCACTCTCTCCAGAGTTCCGATGATGGCGCAGTGGCGTCAAGGAGACGCGCCAGTCTCCAAATTCTACGCAATTCCAGTCTTGAGTGCTCAGCCCGGAAGCCTGTGGGAAGGAGGCTCGATACTTTTTTGTCTGCGATGCGACACCCTAAAGCCACTTGTCCGCCAGCCTTCCAGCTTGCCCAGTGGCCTGAACACCCGACCCCGGCACCGCCAAGACTCTGTTCCCCGGAAGCTTGAAGCGGCTGGGAGCAGGGGTCTATGCAGTGAGGCTGACACCTTTGTCAGCACTCTCTCTCTAGCTACATAATTGCATTCATGGAAATGAGACACTCGGAGTTGCCATTATTCTCTGGGCTATTATCAGTGAAGGCCAGGCAGGTAGGTTGCGATCAACTAGGGTATTTGCTCAGATGAGCGAGTTAGTAGTTAGTAGTAGTCCATCGCATAAAAATCAAAACCAAGAGCCGTTGCAGCAATTCTAGATCGGTTGCCCGGGCGTCCAGCTGCCCCGTTACAGATACAACGGTCATCGTTGTATCAGCCGAATGAGGTCACCGTGCACGAGCCTTGTGGGCGGGCTGAGTTTATTGCTGAGCTGTTGCCAGTTCACGCCCAGAAATTCCCCGACAGCGAATCCCACGAAGCGCCGCAGCTTGCGCAGACGAAGCACCCAAACAAGCCAGTCCTCCCTGGCCGGGAACTTGGCGCCGATTGCCAGGCCGCAGCGCCCAAGAGGAGCCTCGTTATTAACTGCCCGCGACCCTACATTTTGTCCCGACTCTTCATCTTAGGGACCAACGTCTCGGCACTCCAAGCTCCCGGCTTACCGCCTGAGCTCCGTCAAGATGGTTTCCTTTTGGCCCTGGGGGGTATGTTTCCACCCAGCCTCATATCGGCGACTACCACGGGCCGCTAACGTGCGTGATCCAACAGAAACAGGACTCCTCCCCCGCTATCTTTGAGAAGACGCTCTCGACGCTCTCGACCAAGATCACTACCACCCAGGCCCAGCTCGACAAGGTGCGGTCGACCGCCCGACGAGTCAAAGTACTATGCACCCTCTACCTCGGCTTTGCGTATCTCGTGTACGCCATTGTGCTCATGCTGGTGGTTGGCTGGAGAAACATGGGCGCTCTGGAGTGGACTGGTATGGCGGGCGGTCCCGTGTTGATTTACCTCGTTCGGACGACCTCGACGATTCTCTACGACTATCGCATCAACACATTGAACGCGCGGCTAAAGGTGCTGCAAACCGATCGCACAAAGACCATCCAGAAGCTGAAGGATGCAACCAAGTACGACTCTACCCTCGAGCTGCTGGAAAAGTACGGCGGATCCGAAAATAAGCCGAAGAAGGGCCAGAAAAAGGGGGAGGATGACGATGGCACGGATGGGGAGAAGAAGAACAAGGGCCAGGGCAAGCTTGGTGGGACCCCGGGCCGCACCAACATGCCTCCGCCTCCCACGGCCAACATCCAGCGACCACCTGTTTCCGCCCCCGGCACCCCGCAACCCCGGCCGCAAGGACCGTTCAGCACAACGCCCCAACCTCCGCGCCCCGACGCGGATGCGTCGGCCGAGTTTGCGCCGAATGCATTTGATGGAAAAATTTCACCCCCAAACATTCAATATCCGTCGGGCGTGATGGCGGCCCCCTCGGAACCACACTGGTACGATCGGATTCTAGACACGTTGCTAGGCGAGGACGAGACGGCGGCCAAGAACAGGATTGTGTTGATCTGTGGCCGTTGCCGATTGGTCAACGGACAGGCTCCGCCGGGAACCAAGTCTCTGGCGGACTTGGGGTCCTGGAAGTGCATGGCCTGCGGGGCGGTGAACGGAGAGTTGGACGAGGGGAAACGCATTGTGCAGGAGGTTCTAGGTGGGCGGGCCGAGATAAAGGCCGAGACGACTGATGAGGATGTGGGTGGGAACTCGAGCGACCTCGTCGAGGTGGACAGGGACGAGACTGCCGAGCAGAGCGAAGAGCAAGAGAAGGGTTTGAGGAAGAGGAAAGGGAAGAAGAGTCAGCAATGACCGAGTGGCCTCTACGCCTGTTTTCTTTGGTTATCTTGGGCTGTAATTTCTCTTTCGTCTTTTCGCGTCCGGTTCTGAAAATGATACCACCGCTCTTCATCTAGGTACTTTGGGGTTGTTGGCTGGGCAAACGGCAACAAGGGATGCGAAATTTCAAGCCATCTATTCGGGCTCTGCTGATATTCAAGACCATATCAATATCTCGACGCGCCACTCTAACATCATCTTCCACCAAGAGTTCCATGGACCAAGTGCCGATTCTAGTTCTTTGTTCATGGCAGGTGGCAGCAAAAGAACTATAGGCACTACGGGCATCTATTGTTCTTCTCTAGAGTCCTTCTCTGTTGTGGCCCTCTATTGTCCTTATTCATTGTTCTCTCTTCTCTCCATTGTACCAGCCGAGAAAGTAAATTCTACCAAGGCATTATTCTGTCCTTAGGGAGGTTGAGATGACGGATGGGCGAGCACTTAAAAACTCGACATCACGGTGAGGCCATGGACAACTTCCAGCATCATAGCAGTTCGCTCTCATCTCTCGGGATCTCAACTCTGATTTACTCTGCAACAGCACAGTATATTCACTTCAGTCACTCGGCAAAAGCAAAACCTCACAGGACATCATCATGCCTACGATCGCTTGCTCAGTCTGCGGCCACGACGCTTGCCGTGGCACCTGCTACAACTCGCACTCGCGCGTACATGGCTGCCACAACCCCTTCTGTCCACTTCGTGACAGCAACGTCGTCGTCAGGAACGGTATGTTTCACCCGCAGACGGACGCCGTCGTGGCGTGCAGCCGCTGCGGTCACCAGTCGACTCGCCGCCAGGATGGTGTCTGCCGGCGATGCAAAGAGACGGCGCGACAGGAGCGTAGCCACCGCCGCGCGGGCCCGGTCGCCGCGGACCCCGATGTAGATCCGCTGTCTATTCAGTTCAACCGGGCGTCGATCACCAATGAGCCCCGTGTTCACCGCCAGCCCGGCTATCCCGGACCCCAGCGTCATCCAGATTATCCAGGTCACCACAATCACCATGGTCACCATGGTCACCCGGCTCCTCGGGGCTTCCCGGCCCCTCAAGGTTTCCCAGGCCCTCGAAGCTTCCCGGATCGCCCGAGCTTCGTGCCAGACCCTCCGAGCTCTTCAGCTCCTCGGGGCTTCCCAGACCCTCGAAGCTTCCAGGATCGCCCGATCTTCGTGCCAGACCCTCCGAGCTCTTCAGCCCCTCAGGTCTTCCCAGGCCCTCGAAGCTTCCAGGATCATCCGAGCTTCCCAGCTCAGGAATCCTCAGAGCGCCGGAGCTCCTCGGGCCCTCAGAGCTTCCCGTACCGGCCGATCTCCCCAGATCTCCGGTCCAAGGCCAGCTCCGACGCTCGGGATGAACGCCTTACCCAACGCTTTTCTGGGCCTCAGGGCGCGGGCTTCCCGATTGACGGACGCCGAAGCTCCCGGGGCAGCTCGAGTGGACGGTCGCCGCACGGGCACTACTACACAAGGTAAGGTATGACGATTCAGATGGCGGCATGAGAAACTAGGCACCCTCGCGAGCGTCGTCGTCGTCGCCGACCAGCGAGTGCTGAAAGCCTGTCGGAAACAAGTTTGACTGATGACGGCGTCAGCGCGTAGATAAAAGGCAAGTCTTGGAGCGTGCTTTGGGCCTGCTGGCCGAGTGCCGTTGGTCGAGTCTTTGTTGCTGTCTTGGATCGGCACCACCAAACGGAGGCTCGGGCCGCAAGGCGTTCCAGTCCTTGGGCCACACAAAATAACTTCACGTGTCAGGTATCCGTGTAGAGCACTTGCCCCAAATAGATTGTAAATTTCATTTGTCCAGCCCCCCTTCCAATCCTTGCAAAAAAGTCTTTTCTGTTTCAGCTCACCCGCATCGTAGCGCGCCTCGGCTCAGTGACCGAACGGTCCACGTCTCGGCCTGAACAAGTGTTCGTCAGGCATTGCTCGTCCTCATTTGGCTGCATATGGGCGGCTGTACGCTGCGAGGTGAGCAACCCTTGTTTACCTCAGCCATGTGAGATCCATTGATTGAGACCGATTCCGTCTGAAAAGGGTGCCGCTTCCGGCTCACCACGTATGCAGCCTGTACTTGGATACATCGAGGGGGGGGGGGGGGGGGGCTCTGCAACAAATCAAAGGCGGTGGCAGACGCCCGACCCTGTCCTGTCTTGCACGAGCTCCCCCGAAAGGTTGCCACGCAGTAGGTTAAAAGTGCCGTGAGTCTGCCGTGCCATTGGACTCCCATCTGAGCCAAAACGTGTGTTAGGCCGCTACTCGACAGAGCGCGGCAGAGGCTTGTTGCCGGCCGCAACCCGAGTTGACCTGACGTTGACCTGACGCATTGCCACTTGGGCTGCAAAAGTTCCAGATTAGACCAGATGCAAATCCAGATCGAAATGCCATTTCATATTTCAACCCTGTGCCGGCGTGCCCATCCTGTTGCTCTGATTCCCGTTCTGATTCCTGACCAGAGCGCCACAGTTAGCAATAATGATGTTCATTTCCGACCTGCCTGACGTCAAGACCACCTGCGAGTCGATGTCGATGCCACAGAGCTTCACAATCGTTACTTCGACAGCAGAGACCACACACAGCCATGGATACGCCCAACATGGACAGCCACGAGGACACCACCACCACCGACTACGACTCGGGTGAGAGCGAGGGTGTCAGCTATACCTACGAGGGACAGGGACGGAAGGGCACCGACAACTTGAAGCAGATCACAGGCGCCAAGGCGGCGAGCCCCAGGCGGAAGACCAAGTCACGGTCGCCCAAGGACAAGCCCCAGAGCCCTGTGCGCTGCTGCATGTGCGTGGTTTCACAGACCTCACAGTCCGATGACGAATCTACCGAGTTTGAGGAGGACCACAACACCGATGTCGAGGACGGCGCCGAGCACAAGTGCCGTCCCACGAAGCCCCGGCCGTCTGGTCCGGAAGGTTCCAGCACTGGCTCCGGCGTGTCTCGCGAGGGGAAAGAGGCTAAGAAGACGATGAGTGCGACCAGGAAGAAGCCCAGCCGCAAGCGGACCCCCTACATCGAGGAGTACCCCGAGGACGCGCGGCGGCGGCCGCTGGTCCTTCTGAAAGAGCACAAGATTCCGCGGAGGTTCTCAACCTCCGACGCGAAGCGAGCTGCTCGAGAATCAGAGGAACAGCCAGCGGCCGCTGCTAGCTCTCGGGGCCGATCCCCGCCGTCAGGGAAGCGTCTGCCTGCCTGGCAGACTCACCAAGTCGCGCAGCCGTCCAAGAAGCATTCTTCTCCCCCGCGAGCCAAGCAACGTCGGTCTGATGTCCAAGGACAGCACGGAGGTACGGCCAACCCCCAGACCGTTCCCCGCGGGAAACACCATGCTGACTTCGTACCAGTGGGCAAACCCTCTGGCTCCGACCCGGGTAACTCCGAGTCCGACAACGAAGCTGCCGCTCCCAGGCTAGCCCTGGAACCCTCGCCGCCGCGCCGATCGAGCCGGGAATCGCGCCGCCCCACGGAAGTGGTGTCGGCCGTCTCCCGGAGCTCAGCGCGGCCGCAACAGCAGCAACAGCAGCAACAGCAGCAACAGCAGCAACAGCAGCAGCCTCGATACGCGTCTTCGTGGCCGCTGCCGACCGGCTCTCACTACCCCCAGCCCCCAACCCAACCGCGCCACCACGATCAGGGGGGCTACGAGAGCGAAGACGAAAGTGACGACAACATGCGCAACCCCTTCGCCCCACCGGAGACCGAGATTTCACGCCACTCCCGGCGTGACCGCACCCCGCCCGGCGCCCACCACCCGCACCACCACCACCAGCACCCAACGCACCATCACCAACCTCGCCACCAGCCCCAACGCCAACCTTACAACCAACCGCACCACCACTCGGCCCGCCAACCCTCCCCGCACCGCCCGCGCCCACGCCCCTCGATCGGCGCCCCCGACCGCGCGGCCCGCCGCTCCTCGCCGGCCACGACGCTGTGCGAGATCTGGCGGGGACGCCCCGAAGACTGGGAATCACCCTACGCGTCGTCGGAGGGCGAGAACGACTCGGAATTCGACGACGACCGGCCCCCCGTGCTGCGGCTGCTGGAAGGCTCGCCGACGCGGCGGCGGGGCGGGTCGACCCGGCGGTCCGTGTTCTCGGTCGCGACGGGGTCGCGACGGGGCGGCACCGAGGTGAGGGTGACGCTGGGGCGGGAGGAGGGGCTTGTCCTGGATGTTTCGACGCGGCGCGGGAGGGCGCCCTCGGTCGCGCGGTCGCGCTGGGGTGGGGAGAGCGGGTATCGCGGGTTTTTTGGCGGGGAGGAGGAGATTTATGAGGAGCCCGAGGAGATGGAGATGCCGCTGCCGCCACCTATGGGCGGGGTCAGGGGGTTGTCGCCGGCGAGGAGGTGGACGTCGGAGTGTGGGTTCCCTGATGCGTCGAGGAGTCGGGGCGTGTCGCCTGTCTTCTCGGCGCGGAGGACCAGGGAGTTCCTGTCCCCCAAGCCGACGAGGGCCGCGAGGTTTGACTTTGATGCGTGGGGGAGGGAGCATGGGTCGCGGAGCGCGTTGGCGCTGCCGTTGGGGTTGCAGTGAGGGATCGTGGAGGATGAGTGGAAAGAGTGAGGAGAAGAAAGAAGAAAAAAATTTGGTGTCTACTATTGGAGAATGTCAAGATTGGAAAAGTGATGGGAGAAGGAACCACCCGTTCTGCCTTCTCCGGCGTCTGGCGTTTGGGCGTTGCGGCGCAATAGAGGAAGGGGCATTGCTGTCTTTGGTATATTGTAGGGTAATCGCATTGCACAGCGGGCTTTGTTTTTGAGGTCTGGTCATCAAGAGGAAGAATGGCGACATCACACCCACGGCGTTATGCGACACACAAAAGGGACACACAAAAGGGCGGAGGCGGACAGAATGTCTTTAGGTTTTGGCTTCGCATAAGGCCCTTGGGTAATGCTGTTGTCGCTCGGGTTTTGGGGAGGCAGGCTGACTGCGGTGTTATTGGGTCTTATCCGCTGGGAGTCGGGAAAGGGGGAACGGGAAGGTGGAAAGAGAAAAAGGAGCCGGCACAGGCCAAACAAAGATTTTGAGAGAAACCAACACTCATTACCACAATTTTAGATTTCTTTTGTCAGCAGAGAGCAATTCATCACGCGCAAAATCCTACTTCCTCTCACATTGTGTTCGCGCTGCATAGCCACTCTCATTATCAAGTCCACATAATGTAAGTAAGGTAAGGTACCCAGGCAAGCGGTTCTTATATTAACAGGGATCATCTACCTCACGGTACTTAACAGCAGGCCAAACTTCTATATAAATACAGGAACTTATAAGTCTTTCGACCTACCACCCTGTCATCTGGCCACCAGAGGCTAACACATCCTGCATCCGCACTAACACAGAATCTACCAAGCGATTGATAGTCAATTGCGGAATTCTCGCTCAGCCAGCCTTGATCAATTGCTTGAATTCTTCAGGACCCGATAGTATTCGCCCCGTACGAATATACTGCTTAGTATTACGCCAGCAGTTCTCAATTGGTAACAAATATGGCGAGCCTGGTATACTAAAATAGTGCTTCAAATGGTGTGTTTCTTTCCAAATCTTGACGATGTTCCGCGGATTTTGTCCTGTTCCATACCCCGAATCGCCATCTTCCTCCAGAATAAAATCCTGGCCTGATATAAGCCATGGGTTGACCATTTTCTCCAGGATCTCATCGCGATAAACCTGTAAGCTCATCTTTCCGTTGGTATTTGACGGAACCTGGTAGAAAAACAATTCGGATTTAAAATCCCATCCAACAGCAGTCCAGACATGAAAGCGATAAAGTCCAGCATCAGTTTTAGAGTCATCTCGACTCGATACGAGATACAATCTGGACAATAGCGCTCGCCCGGTTTTCGAATGATGCGGATTTTGCCTTCTGGGCTAACGGAAAAATGGCATTCATCTGACCAACGGATATCGTACCAATTCTCTAGATTTGGGCGACATTAGAGGGCGACTTTGGCGTCGTGAACCCGAGTTTTGGCGGAAGAAGTGGAAACCCAGCCTTTCTAGCAGGCGATACATTTTCGATATTGAAGCGTACCCATCGCGTACGCGATCGTTTGGACAGATGCTTAAATATTGACCAGCTTGGCAAGGCCCTGCCAGGTTAAAACTGCGCGCCTGGAAGCCATAGTGCCAGATGATTGCTTCCATTTTATCTAAATCTTCGAGCCAAGATAATAGACTTCCGGCCTCGGGTTTCTACCAAAGGACGCCGTCGATCTAGGCCATCGTGCAAGATCTGCCAGCCACGCGTCTTACTAAAGCCGAATTCGCGGAATAGATCGGCCTTAAAAAAGGGAATGTGGTGGCTTTCGAGAAAGTGAGCTGTGCCAATAAGGTGTGCTTTTGCCGGTGTGGTATGGTGCGGTGGCATCTTGATTGTGTCGTGTTGGGAGGAAGTTGGAACGTTGGAGGGTCTGGGAGCCGAAATCTGTTGGTGGCGTGTTAGCTATTGCTAGCGCGTGGTAACAGGCCACCTCGCCACCAATTTGCGGTTCCTATCAATATAAGAACCGCTTGCGTGCCTATAGAGCATAAGGCGATGAAGAGAGAAGAAATGGCATGTAGCCCTGGTGCCCATTTTGACTTGAAGCTGCCAAAGATCCGGCGATCTCCGGGTTTGGGCTTGGGTTGTAGTACGGGAGATGGGGGTGGTGGCCAGGCAGCGACAAGATTCGAGCCGCTGGACGATATCGGGGGGTGATGGGTTGATGGATATGGCGTCCAACTTGAATCTGTCACTGGGCATCGTGTCCCCGGCCGGTCACGGCGCACCGCCCATGTTCCACGCCCACCCTCCTCCTCCACCACCACCACCTGCGCCAACCACACCGACCACCCCAATCACCTTCGCGAACCTTTTACCACAGATATGCTGGCACGGCTAACCTTGGTGGCGCTGATCATCTCTTTAGCC
Source organism: Lasiosphaeris hirsuta (assembly GCA_030549175.1). Lineage (NCBI taxonomy): Eukaryota > Fungi > Ascomycota > Sordariomycetes > Sordariales > Lasiosphaeriaceae > Lasiosphaeris > Lasiosphaeris hirsuta. The sequence continues at coordinate 5,467,912 of JAUKUA010000002.1, forward strand.
CTTGTCGGATTGCGAAGCTGAATCGCGACTAGAGTCTCGTTCTTGTGCTGCCGAGCGAGGAAAGGGGAGGACCCGACAGTGAATGAAATAAACTGGGATAGGTTTTCCGCCTAGCCTAAGGCCAAGGAGAGGTCCAGAAGATCGAATGTGCCATTGCCGGTGAGCATTGGTCCGGTCGCGTGAAGCCCTTGGTGCCCTCCTCGTACAAAATCGCAGCCTTGAGGACGAACGCTCACGACTCCAAGAATCCCCAGCAACAGACAATCTCAGCTGGAGCGGGGGCTAAGAGACGGTCAGCGCTTTCTCCCCACAAAACCAACCGGAAAATCCTAAATCGGCTTTCAAAATGTCTTTCTCCCTCACCCACCCCCTCGAGAGTCTTGTCAGCGCTCTTCTGGCAATCCCTCTCGCCCTCTCCGGCTTCGCGCATGAGATTCTCCCGACCACCGTATCAACTGCATTAGCCTTCCCTGACGATATTCTCCCGTGCTTTCCTCGCTACTTCGCCATGGCAAACACTCAGATCACCATATCCACTCAGGATGGCCTCAAGATCAACACGGATCACCCCTCCATCTGGAGCCCCATGACGACCACTCGGGTCACCATCGTCGCCGTGGTCTTCATTCTCACCTGTCTCGGCGGGGGATACAACGGTATCTATCGACTTCCAACATTTGTTTGCTATTTCTGATCGTGTTTTAGGTATTGCGAATATCGTCTCCAAGGTGCCACTCATCTTGGAGCAGGTCCCTGCCATTCTCACCTTGGCGTTAGTCGCCGCCTTTGCGACGATATATCTCTTAGTTCCGGCACAAGTTACGACTAGGGTTGCCGTCTTCCTCGCTACCTTTCTCACCATCTCACCTCTAGGTAAGTTAATTGATTAACTCGTCTCTTGAGATTTACTAATGTAAAGTACCAAAGTCTTGGAGAAGTTTCCGGCTATCTTAGAGAAGTTACCAGTGATTTTGGAGAAGTTGCCGGCGATTTTGGAGAAGATGCCAACTATGTTAGAGAAGCTACCAACCATCATGGAGCAGGGCTCTACCATGCTTACCTGGGTACTAGCCGCCATCTTTGCGGTAATATATCTTTTTGTTCTGGCACATACTACGACTAGGGTTATCGTCTTCCTCGCTACCTGTCTCGCCATCTCACCTCTAGGTAAGTTAATTAATTAATTAACTCGTCTCTTGAGATTTACTAATGTAAAGTACCCAAGTCTTAGAGAAGTTGCCAGCGATCTTAGAGAAGCTCCCAGCGATCTTAGAGAAGCTGCCAACCATCCTGGAGAAGGTGCCAGCCATCCTGGAGGAGATGAAGTCCATCATAGAAGTTTTGGTCCAACATTACATGCTTCCCCAGATCCTGATGATCATCACCCTCGTAACTCTCTGTCATTTCCTCAACCGATGGCAAGGTTTCTAAGCTTGAGGATCAGACAATCCAGGGAGAGGCGGATGGGGGGTTTGCCCTAGCAGTAGGAATTTCTGGGACCGGCCATACCATCGGGGCTGAACAATAACCATCGGTTCGAGCTTTCGCTTCCCCTTCCCCCTTTGTAGCAGCAATGAAACCACAATTCAGCCATTTTACCAGTTCCTCTTCCCGTGAAATTGCTTATTTCTTTTCATATCTTGAATCACGGCAGGGGATCAGGGAATCAGGCTTCCGACAGCCTCGCGTGGAAATCCCAATACCATTCCCAGGCTGCAAGGCCACAAGGGGGGTTATACAGAGCGCATTCCCAACCACCTCTCTCCTATAAATTCCGCCGTATCTGGCCTGGGTTCATTCCTCCCCCAACATCTCTCCTTCACGACAAATCCATGCACGCATAGCCACGGCGATGTTTTTCGCTGGGGGTTGCTTTCTTGGAGAGATTATGTCCGGTGATCAGAATCTCTCTCTTGCGTTCCTCTATACGCGTATTTTGAGTACCGTACCAATCGTCACCCCCAGCCGTGAGCAAGCAAAATATTGACCAACGCCCTATAGGAATAGAAATCCCTACATGCCCAAGTCGGAACCGTGCCCACCCTGGCTGGACATTCGTATTGCAGAGCTGGAAAAAGAGCTTGAAATTGGCCTCGAAAAAAACTTGGGAACCTCAGGCTGGCCTACAAGCTCATCCTTGATATTTTGATTTCTTACGTCCCAATCGCCATCTCGCTTGTGACTTTGAAAAGGGCTTGGGAGAATACAATCGTTCCGTCGGAAAACTCGGTGACGTGGCTGCTTGGCAGAAGGCTATTGTCGGTGCCCTACAGGCCGCTGTTGCCACAAATTGTATCCTTGGGATACAGCCCAAGTCCCCCCCCTGGGCGAGTCTCCCCCTGGATGAGCTCCCCCCCCCCCCCCCGGGCGAGATTGGCGAAGGTGGACAGGTTATTTGGGGCAATTTCAAGACTCCCAAAGAATACACAAGCCCAAATGAGGGCTCCATCATCCGACACAGCTGGCACAAGTCGGAGCTGATCAAAGCTCGTAGTTCGATCGAGATAATTAGGAAACTTTAGGCTCATCTAGGCTGGTACCGATCTGGCTAGAGAAAGTGCCCGGTGAGGCTATTGAGGTGGACATCATAATGATGTAACCGATGTTCTATTGTAGATTTGAGCCGCACTTTCTTATTCGTGTCACCGCCAAGGTTACGTGCCACACGGTGCTGCAAAAATCGCTGTTTGCTTTTAGCATTGTTGGAACTGGTGTAACTGATAAGAGCGCGTGTACGGATAAGTCGGGAGGTAGCACTAGAGGGCCGAGCCAGACAGCCAAATGGGTGGGCCTGATGGAGACAAAACGAGACGCGAACCACCTCTCCCGGAGTAGCTTAAGGCGTAGTGATTTGTCCAAACTCCATTGTGCGCCCTTGGGCCTTGGGAATTCCACGGCCCCAACACCACACAGCCACCCTCACCAATATCGGGCGTCGCCATCAGCATCACTGCCCGGGACGGCCTTGGCGACATGGCCGCTCTAGCCTAGGAAGACACAGTCCAGGAAGACGTAGTCTACTTTCTTTGCTGTGGCTCCTTCCCTCCCCCATTACGAAAGCAGCCTCTTGGTCTCTACAAAGGAAAGGGTAACCAAGTCCGTGCAGGAAGGACTTGGACGGAATGGCAAGAACACCTGAGGCAGCATGGCAGCATGGCAGCATGGCAGCATGGCAGGATACCAACTTGAAGGCCACAACCTCGTCCAATCTTCTGGCAATCAAAAGGCCAGCTTTCAGCTTCCCATCGGCGACTTTCTTTTGACGCACAGGTTGTGGTCATGAGTTTGATTCTAGGTGACCTCAGCAGTATTGACATAAATACCCCATTCGCTAGCTAGATATATCCAGGTATGTCAACATATTTCGGAAGCGTGCTACATAACACCAGAAACTCCATCATTACACCAGAGCCAGCTCCATGCACATACAAACTGGGCATCTTACGTGGGGCCCAAGACGGCCAGCACTTTATACATATGCCAAGGTGTCACAGACCGACAAGACTGCCGACTTGTTTGCTCCCGCCTCAGGAAGAATAAGTACTGGCCAGCATGGCCAATCCATTTCCCCCGACTTGGACTTTCGAAGGTCTAGGTCACCGTTACGAAGGTGAACAGAACCACTGTGAGAGCTTTTCTGGACTTGACTGCCAGCTTTTCTGCTGATCCTGATAGAGACACAGCTGGGCAAAACACATCAAGGAATACGGGGTACAGTCCAGCTCGCCACGAAGCGAGCGACTCACGGCACCGACAACCAAGAGCATCGCCGAGGAGGACGGGCTTCGGTTGCTCAGACTCGTTGCCGGAACGCCCATCAACGAGCACCACCTCATACCACGGCCACGCCTGGCCCCTGGCCGGAACGAGGTTTCCGAACATCTACAAGTGCTGGTCGATATCACCCCTGCCACCTTGGTGGCGATACCGCGGGATGTTCAACTAATGATAGAAGTGAAACTGGACACAGAGCCGACACCATGGCTGGCTCCGGAGAGCGTAGGGTCCGGTTCGCCGACATCAGCGACCATAGCTCCTCCTCCTCCTCCTCCTCATCCTACTCCTCCTCTTACCCGTCCGACTATTACGACAGCGGCAAGTTCGACAATTTCTGGGTCCGCATGTACCGACGCCAGTCCCTCAACCGCGACCCACCACCCGGGCGGTGGCACAGAAGGACCCGGTCCCCCACCCCAGCTCCCACCCCCGCTGCCGACTCCTCCTCCTCAACCGACCACGCACGGGGCCGACGTCAGAGCCGTGTCTGGGTCCACCCGACAGTAACCCGGTCCCAAACCCGTGTGCGGATCCGACTTCCCTCCCGCCCACGCTCCCCCTCGCCACCCCGCCAACCCCGGGGCCGGGGCCGCAGCCGCAGCCCTACCCCACGCCCGCACACCAACACCCACCACCACCACCACCATCCCCACCACACCCGGCGCCCGTCCACCCCACCGCGTGCACCCACCCCCCTCCGCCGCCGGGCACCCACCCCAGCCCCGGCGTCTCGCCACCGGCACCGCCGCACACCAACCCCCGTGCGGCAGCGCATCTTCCCAGGCCCAGCGTTCTACCGGCAGGGCCGGCACCTGGGGTACAGCCGGGGGATGCAGGGTGTGTGCTGCGTGGAGGCGGTGGGGCGGTACGCGGAGTGCGTGGAGATGGGGGTTGAGTTTGCGGAGCGGCTGCCGGCGTGTTGTGTCGCGGCGGTGGAGGATGTTGGGGAGGTGAGGGCGTGGGGGCGGCGAAGGAGTGGAAGGGGGAGGAGGGTGTATATCCAGACGACGTTGGGGAGGTGTTGTTAACTGCGTGGCTTTGGTGGTAGGTGGTGGAATGAGGAGAGGTTAGGGAGTTGTGGTTGGTTGTGGATAAGGTGTCTGGACAGGCGTGGCTGTGCAACTTGGGGTGGCTAACTGGTCAGGTTGAAGGTTTTTCTTTACATGAGATTTATTACTAGGCTTTACATTGCGTTCACTTGGAAGTGGTTCTGACCATGTGTTATCTTGAAGGATATTCTGGCAACGGTAAAATAACAAGGACGCAGCATTGACGAACTCAACATACCCTTTCAAATTGCAACTTTTTGATTACCTTGTGTGAAGTCTTTTTATCTAGTCAAAAAACAAACTTTCCAAATTTGAAAGCCTCAACAGGAACATACCATACGTGAATCAGGGCTAGTTAATGAAAAACTCGCGTGGACTTCCACTGGCAAACGTTATAACTTGCGTCGTCCGCTACCATCGTATGGCCATCCCCATCACGTTGGCTTATGATTTGAACCATCAAGGCCTTGCATCTTTGGCAAAAGCAAACGCTAGGGTCTCTTTGATACTCCAACTTCGTGTCCCCGCCACCCATTAGGGATAAATGAATGTGGTATGGATAATGCCTGGTATAGACCACCTATACACTGTCAAGGTCATTGGAAAAGTTCACGAAAAGGGAGGCCAAGTTCTCGAGTTCTACTCGTACTATGGTAGGCTTCCCACTCCCGAGGCTGCCAACAACCCGCTCAAGTTCAAGGTAACGTCAGACCCCCCTTTCGAACCTCTTACTCTCGTCTAACGCCTCCTGCCTACCTATCTTAGTTTTCGTAGTCTCCACGCGGTACCTTGCTCTCGCAGTACAACTTTGCTACCTTCTACGACAGAGGAGAGCTAGTCCGTATCCCGAACAAGGACCTTATGGCTAAGTCTGTGCCGTACTTCGTCCTCGACGGATACTCCTTCCTCGAATACCTAAACAGAGACTCGACGCCCTTCCGCGAGTTCTGCAACGTTCCCGAAGCTCACACCGTCATTCGTGGATCCCTTCGATACAAAGGCAATCCTGCCCTGGTCAGAGCCCTCATTGGCCTTAGGTAGCTCGACTCCTCGGAGAGGCCCTAGCTCGTGGATAGCATCACCTGGGCTTAGATTCAGTAGCAAGTAACCGGAGCGGCCTCATCTTCCGAAGAGGATCTTGTTAAGAAAGTCAACGAGATATGTATATTTTCATCGTCCATAGAACGAGAGGAGATTCTGGCGGGCCGGCACTGGATAGGCCTCTTCTCCAGTAAGCAAACTACCGTCCATGGAAATCTACTGGATACACTAGCTTTCAGCCTAGCGAGCGCGACTTGGTGATACTACAGTACAAATTTGTGGTAAAGTGGAAGGACGGCTCAGAAGTAAGTACCGCCTACTTTATCAGGCCCATACCCTATTCTAGCCGTGGCTAACTCTCGAGATAAGAAACCATCACATCTACCCTTGAGCTATTTGGTAATCCTAATGGCTATTCTAGCATGTCGAAGGCAGTCGGAATCACTTACGGAATCGCTACCCAAATGCTCCTCGACGGCTTTGAGCCGCTGAACCAGCCGGGCGTCTTGGCTCCGTACACGAAGGAGATCTACGACCCTCTCCGCACTCAAGTTAAAGCCGAGGGTATTAAGTTGGTAGAAAAGGTCGTTAAGAAGGCCCCTTGAAGGTCACGTAAGGAGTGGAGGAGAGAAAGTTCTCCGTAAAGCATAGATGTTATGCAACGGGGGCTGATCCTGCCAGGGTTAAGGCTTAGGACCGAGTCGGACGTAAGGAAGGTTAGATAAAAAAATAATTTTCTTCGGCCTCAAAGCTCTCGACGTTCTGTTTCATTAGGAGAATTACGGCCGTTTCTTCTGTGACCCCTTTACATTGAAAATTTAGATTTTTATATGGAATATGCCGTGTTTTCGATAACCGCTTTGACATTACCTATGTTAGTAACATGATTAGTGGCTTGGCTTGCACACGCCGGTTTTTGGTGTTTCTCTGTGTCTGACCCGTTTGTTAGCAGGGGCTCCCCATGACAAACGCTCAGACCCCCACGTTATTAGTAACTGTTTGTATGCTAACTAAACAACCAAAGCGGGGTACCTGACCTCTCTCTGAGCGCTACTAAGCTATGATGTTGTAGTATAGTATGGTATATAGCGTGAGCCCGCGCCCTGACTGACGGAAGCGTCGCCTATCTTAGAACAAGAACCCCGCCAGCTCCCTCCGCTAGTTATCCGTGCTGCCGCTCTGCCCCACACAAGAGCCCTTACCTAGCCACGCCGACGACTGGGAGTCCTGGAACCTACAGTTCTAAGCCCAAGCCGTAGCCGGAGGTATCTGGAGCCAAATCCAAGGCCTTACGCCTTTTCTCCACGAGCCAAAGGCTCCGGATCCTACGTATCACAAGCACAAGACCCCCAGCCAGTTAACTACCACAGCTAGGGGTAGTACAGAGTCTGTAGTCGGCGACGATAAGCCTGGCCCAGCCAGTCGGCCTATCACAATAGCCGACTTAACCACTGATAGATTCCGAACCTACCAGATGGAATGGACGATTTATTAGGCCAGCGATAAGAAGTATACCCAACAGGTCAAACGAGTTGAACGGCTGAAACAATGGATCCTCAAGACTACCAGTCTACATTACCAGCTCACTTCGTGTGACCCTATCCAGTCAGTTACACAGTGGTATTCAGCCTTGAAGATCCAGGTTGGAATAAGTGACGAAAAAGCTCTTCACGACGCACGAGAAGCCTACCGACTAGTAGTCAAGCCACTCACCAGAGCCCCAAAGAACCTAATTAAGTGGTCTGAGGCCTGGGAACAAGCTGTATCTACAGCCCAACGAAAGGGGGTGCCAGAGGCCCTCACAATCAGAACCTAGCTATACGATTTTCTGGATGCCGTGAAGCCAATTTTAGGCCACTGGATTACATCCTACAAAATGCACAAAGCAACACAGTTAACCCTTACCTACCGTGAGATGGCCAACGACTTCAGGGAGGAGGTGAGGCAAGATACGAAGGCCCGTAATCCTACAAGCCACCGGATTATAAAAGGCTCGTTCAGCCCCTCCTTTGCCGGCACAAAAGGTGCTAAAGAGGCCTATCCGGGGGACGCTCTGGATAGCGAAGACGGCTCCGGTATGGAAGGGGGGGGAGTAAAATAATGGCCGAAAAAGACGACAGGGCGGCTCTAGTAGAGGCGAAAGACCTAAAAAGAGACTAGATACGGCCTCGGGCACAGCCAAGAACACCACTTCAGAGGGCGAAAGACCTAAAAAAAGGGCCAAGGAAGGCCTTAGGCACAGCCACAACCACATGCCCTTGTTACATCCAGTTCCACCGTCTAGTAAGATGCTTTTATGCCTTTCCAGAACCAGCCCCTGATGGCTTTATGGAAAGAGAGAATATTCGGATCAAGGCCAACGAGGCTCTGTTAGATCCAGAACTTCAAGAAGAACTCGAAAGGCTGAAGCACCAAAAAGGGGAGTCACAAAGCTGACTATGCCAAAGAATAGGTCGTTACCCTAGAAGCTTTCTTATTATAAAGACAGCCTTCTCTACAGTTGAGTATCCATTGAAAAAAACTCCGCAATTCTAAACTTTAGAACCACTATACATATCTTTAACCAAAGAAACAGATTTAACAACTTCAAAAGGGCTATGCCTGGAGATTGTCTGTGGGCTGGAGATAGCTTAGTACCCATTAAAGGGTATGGAGATGTGGATATCCAGATTCAAGGGCCACAACGGCTAGAACAACGGCCATACCAACGGCTAGAACAACGGCCACAACCACAGCCACATTCACACCCACAAGGCTTACGCATCTTACGGCTAAGAGATGTGGCCTACTGCCCTGGATTTGCCTGTAATCTTATGTCCCTACGGCAACTACGAAAACAAGGCCTATGGTAGGATACTAGCCCTAGTAATAACTGTGTGCGGAGGTCTGATAGCTCTATTCTTAGCTATCTTAAAGACCGATACGACTAGTTCGTCCTAGAAGACCTACCATACAACCACTCCAACACAGCCTTCGCCATACGCCACAATAAGTTTAGCACCTACACACAACGACGGTCAAACAAAGCCAACGTAGACCTCTGGCACCTACGACTGGGCCACCTAGGCCTACAAGCACTAGAACATCTAGTCCATCATACGTAAGGTGTACGAATTAGAGAACCTACTACTGTTAAATATGTGGCCTATGGAGTATCTAAAGCTGAGCTCCAAACCCGACGCCAGCCAAGAGACCATAACGAAGGTCCTGGCCTACGGCTCGCAATGGACCTATTCGACTACAAAGAAGGATATAACGGCTCTCGATACCTACTTCTAATTACTGATAGATGGTCAGGCCTAGCCTGGGACTACCATCTTTAGGATAGAGAAGTAGAGTCTATTATTCTAGCCATAACCTACCTATTCGGTACTCTGGAACAACAATATCAGATAAAACCAAGGGTGGTAGAGTGTAAAAACGAATTCCACAAGCCAGTTATCAGGGCCATCTTCACAAAACGATTTATCAAGGTCGAGCCTTCAGTACCTAACACACCTGCACAGAATGGTGGCGCCGAACGCTCAGGGGGTGTAATCACAGAGAAAATCAGAGCTATGAGAGCCGGAGCCAGACTTCCAGCAACACTATGGCCAGAGATTGCAAGAGCCGCAGTCTACCTCTACAATAGGACACTAAAATGCGGCTATAACTAGAAGACTCCCTACGATCGTTTTCACACCCACCTAGCCCACAGATATGGTACAGTTGTGGAAGATAGAGAGCCAGATCAAGCCCACCTACCAGCCTATGGCTATAAGGCCTATGATTTAATACCTAGTGCTCAGAAAGGAAACAATCAACAGCCAAAGCTAAACCCTAAAGCCTAGATAGGCTATCTTGTTAGCTATAGCTCTTCAAACATCTATAGGATCTGGAACCCACTGGCCAACAAAGTTATCAACATAAGAGACGTTATCGTTAACGAAAAAGAGATATTTAGTGGATATATCCAAGCCTTAAAAGACGACAGTTCACATATCTAAATCGACGAACTAAGCTACCTTCTTACAACTATTCAACTACTAGAGCGTGAGCAACTACGGCCTACCACACTAAAAGAAGAGCTAGTTGACCAGCCAATGGTTCAAGCCGAAGAAGAGGTTAAAGAACAGCCTCTATATACATGTTTAAGATTTGAGCCGTATTCTACACCTTCTTTATCTCCAGCCGCAGCACTACTTACGGTATCTATTCAACAGGCCATAGTCAAAGCCAACCACACAGTCAAAGCTAACCACACAGTCAAAGCTAACCACACAATCAAAGCCAACCACACCTTTAAACCATAGATAGCAGCCTTTACTACAGATCGGCTACTACGGCTTAGAACTACCAACAAGAATATATAACTAAAGCCTAGATGCTGATCCACTAACTGTAACAGAAGTACCAACTCACAGGTAGAATCGACCTACAGTGGTCCCAAGGCATTGAGGTTCTAAGAGATAGACATAAAGGCTTAATTTGGCTATCACAAACAACTTACTTCGACAAAATCGTCTAGTTAGCCGATGCAGAGCCAACAACAAAGATAAAGGTACCTATGGCTATAACAAAGCTATTACCCTACCACGAAAAGGCTAAGTACTCCTCAATAGCAAGATACTAACAAGAGACTAGATCTATTCTATACGCCACTGTAATTACGAGGCCAGATATCACTTTTACAGCATTACGGCTAGTCAGATTTAACACTAACCCTAGACCACAACATCACAAGGCCACAGATCAAGTGCTACACTACCTACACAACACACGCAATATAACGCTACAACTAGGAGGAGAAGACGACTTCGTTATAGCTAGCGATGCCTCTTTTACAGATAATAGCCTTGACCATAAAAGCTCCCAAGCCTACGCTATAAAGCTATTTGGTGGCCTCATAGGCTAAAGAGCTAACAAGCAAGATACCGTTACCACATCTACAACAGAGGCCGAACTCCTAACATTAGCACAAGCTACAAAAGAGTCTCTCTTCATAAGTCGACTATTAGCCGAATTAACTATACGACTAGACGACTATTATATCAAGATCCAATATGACAACAAGACTTTTCGGCTAGTTACGTCTAAATTGCCACTCTACAGACTCGATTACATCATGTAGATATCCATAACCACTGGCTACGCTAAGAAGTCAGGAACAAAAGGATCACAGTCGAATATACATCTTCAGCCAAGATAATTGCTGACGGCCTCACTAAAGCCCTCAACTATCCACTACACCATCGATTTATCCAACAAATTGGACTCTCTGCACCAGTCAGGAATCGAACCTAGGACCAGATCCAATACTTCAAAGGAAGGCTTAGATCTAAGGAGGTATGTCAGATGGAACAGGGTAGAAGCTACTAGAATTGATAACGTCAACATTGCCACGATAGTGACAACAATAGTCAACCATAAGCAAGGCATATAGAGTGGCTGTGTGGCTAGCTGAGCCACTACAAGGCTTTGTCTACAACAAGATGTAACTATAAGTAGCACCACTCTGGCCGCAGGCCAGAGAGATACGACGAGCAGTACAATCACACGATTACAACCCCTATCAAAAGGAGTGCAGTGCTTCTAACATTCCCTTCGTGACTCATAGGTACCCGGTGGGCCCGGTCACGACCACCTATCACCATTATAGCTAGACTCAGAACGTCGGGGTCTGGTTCCTGACTTAGAAGACCAGCTGTAGGCCATCGACCATTCCTTTAGTCTTTGCTGTGATACTGAGGTTGTTTAGCTCGTCCATGATAAATCTGAAATCTGGTAATGAAGCCTAGCGCGGGATACCGACAGTACGGTTATCCCTTGCCTATGTGTGGTTCCAGGTTCTCCGGCTTGACCCAGGGGTCGCTGCCTAAGACCTATTAGTTCCATATGCATATGATATACTTTTTGTTATGCGGACTGGGTCCACTGGTCCCAGGTCGGGGATATGGCAATCGTTGCAGCAATCGTTGTGGCAATCGCTGTGGCGATCACCTAGCGAGCCACCTTCTTGACCTTAGGTGTGTTAACCAATGTGACACCTTCCTTAAGACATAGAGGGTGCGGTTCTTCTGTTCTGGCTATGTCTATGGGTAGAAGTCATGTTAGGTAGGAGGGCATAAGAAAGAAATGATGGTAGGAAGAGAAGCTAGCATGAATAGAGGGCGGCGGCGGATGGGAATGGCTCCATTTTAGCTTACTGACTTTTGAGCGACCAAGAACCCGGATTGCGGCCCACGGAACGCGGCGGTCAAAAATGGAGTAGGCATAGTGGTATGGTAGGGTCGCACGACCAAAGTTTGTACAGAGTACTTTTGAGGGACCTTGCCCCTCACTTTCAATGCCGCCATAAATGGCGGCCCCAGCAGCGCTTTCTCGCTTTAATCTGTAATCGCCGATCAGATCTTGTTCACGATTTTCGCAACCAACGAGACCTTGTCCTTCGGCTTCAACTCCTCGGCTTAACTCCCCTCGATCGTGTTGGCCTCGGTCATGGTCTTCTCAGTCTTGGTCTGTTTCGCTGTAAACACCGGTTCTGGTTACATTGGGTGGCTAATTTAGATTAGTGCACCTCTGACGCCGCACCTACCCGTCCCTGGGGGCGACAAAAGACGGTGTTTTGGCTCTGATCCTCGTGAAGGTGCATGTCCCATAACTCCTGTAGAGTCTCGCACGATATGGCCCCTCGGCGGCAAGTCGAAAAGCGTAACGGAACACATCGTGGTCGGAGTTTCAACAGGTTTCGGTCGTGTGTTGCAGGTTTTCGGGTTTGGCGGCTGGCGTTGGTCGAGCCTGCGTCGTGGTTTTGCTGCCTTGGCGAAGACCTGGACTCGTGGTGGGTTGGGAGATATTATTTCTGTGGTAGATTGTGAAAAGGCCCAAGTTTATATATTCGCTGAGCATGCGGACATAGTTGTTGGGGTTGCGGGCGGGCGGACAAGTTGATGGTGAACCGAGGCTACGTTTCTTGGCCTCAGTTGAACTTGGGCGCCAAACGGCATCGCCTCCACGCTGCTATGCTCCCCCGTCTTTGCATCACTGACAGCGATAAACTCGAGCCTCTGCTGGCCACCTCGATGCGCCGATTCGGCCGTCGGCTCACCGACATGTAATGAACCAAGCTCATGGTAGTTACCGAATGCCCATCACCGCGGTCCTGAAGAGCGCCACCGTAAACGACACAATCTGGAAACAGCCTTTGAGTCGCCCCTGAATAACCGACAGCATGCCGAATCACCCACGGCCACCATGTTGGGTCACAACCTCTTTCTCGCCTCTCTACCGAACCACAACCCTGAAGTTCTTTCGTTGCACATTGCATTGCTCCAAATTTTTGACGGCCTGGGTGTTGTTAAATTCCGCTCCATGATGCCATCTTCAGCATGACGGCAGCAGTCGCCGTTCAGCAACGGCGGGGTAGGCTGTCTGTCGGCTTAGCGTTAGTGCGAGAGTACCAGCAAGAGTCCGTTCCTTGTCACTGACGCTAAACGGCCCGCATCAGTGATCAACTCCACGAAAGCCATTTGAGACCTCCAAGATCACAACAGGGCCTGGGAGTCTTCAACATTGGAAAGAAAAAGAGACTGATCACCTAATCCCATCCTCGTAACAGAAATCTTGAGAAATTGAAGGAGGTACTCCACCTATACAAGTTGCGATCCGTGGAAGGGGGAATGCGGGTCAATCACCTCTCGGCATCGAAATGTTTCGGCCAGCCCACCACCAACAGCCACATTAGAGATAGATCCCCATATGCTGGAGGCCAGCTGGTAATCGTCTTTGGGGTACTTGGTTGTCGAAGGCTCAGGGTTTGACTCTGGATTGCGAGGCGACGTAGTGACGGGACCAGCCGAACTCAAGACCCGATTCCGAAGTAGCGTGTCGTTTCTGAATATCTCTCACCCGAGTCTTCTGCCAGGAAGTGATGGGCCTGTGGTATGTGTTCTGCGTCAATCGCTGCAAGTCTTCATCGCTGTCAGCTCGATTCTGAGTAGTACCCAAGTCGTTGGGCATCTGAAGGGCCGGCCTGAGCATGCCGAAGCTCCAAGACACGATTCCCGAGTGCTCCTGTCTGTACGTCGGATCTGGGGTCGCCACCAAGAGGGTGGGTGAGGCGCCGACACCATAGCAGTTTGGCAATGGTGCCCTACCCGCAACCTTGGGAACAATCTCTCGAGAATCGGTGCCCGGTACGATCATAGGCTCGATCGCAACCATACCCGGAGCCCGGGAGAGCAATCACGAGCCGTGTTTCCTGAAAACCATCGGGAGTGAATGCCATATGTCGGCGATGGAGAGGAGCTCTGATCATCCAGGAGGGTTCTCGGGGAGAAAACCCGAGAGAAAGCCTGGGCAGGAATCGCCGGCCGGCAGTGGATAGCAACACCCCTGGCTACACGAATATACCCGACTTTCAACCATGATAGGGTCGATGGAAACCAGATCACAGGCGGCATCCCATCGGAAGCACTCAATATAGGCTCGATCAGAGGCGGGCGTCGTTTTCAGCCCTCCGAGGTGCCCACTGGCGGCGTTTCATGCATTTCTAGGTCCATTCTGTGAGGGCGACAGGATGCGGGAACCGGGGATGTATGTACTGTACACACACAGCAGGGAGAAAGTCCTGAGACCTTATTTGCAGGCTGCTGGGCATTCCTGGGCGGGGTGCTGCGCATAATTAGGTGTTGATCCTGTGGACTCGTTTAGCGTACCTGGGCCCTGGGTAAAGGCAAGGGTTGAGACAGCGTGATATCGCGGGCAACGGATGACGGGCGCCGGCGATGCGAGCTCCCAGCAAGGAATCAAACAATAGACTACTGGAGCGCCTTTGAGCATCAGTATTGCTTTGCTTGGGAGATCGCATGCCGTGAAAATCCGCCTTCCGGACGAAAAGTCCCAGCAGTTGAAGACTTGCGTGTGTTCGAAAATTAAGGGGGGGGGAAGAGGGGGAGGGGGGAGAGGGGGGCTGGACTCGCCTACGGAAGAAGCACCACCAATAAGTCTACTCCCTCGTTGGGCTTTCAGGCTCTCAACGAGGCTAACCGCCGCCCTTGCGCAAGGTGACGGCCATTGGATAAACCATGACCCCCTCGCCGAGATCTTCAAGCCTCTCTGGCCCTCCCGGTCTTCCACCACGACCCGACCCACCACGAGTGCGAGCGGCTCGGTCGCCGGGCTGGGGATGCTCTTCGTGAAGAGCACACCACGGTATTAGCCGTATAACTGACTTGGCTACTCGGCTGAGGTGCCTACTGCATGTTCAACGCACCCGCTCTCCGCGTTGAAATGGCCAATTGAGCGAGTCCGCCGGCGGGCTTCCAGATATCCCGCCAGGAAGAAGTGCATGTGGCGCGTCCGCCATCTACATGGCGTTTTGCGGAGTCGCTTGTCAGTGCCCAGAAGAGTCTCGATCTGTGAGAGGCAAGCAGAACGCTGGGATCGGAGCCAAGTCATTGGATCTTTTCGTCTCGCGCTGCTGCAGATGAGACCAGGGGTTGGTGAGCCACGTTTCCCGTCGGGGGGGCAACCCCCATGTTGGGGGTGAGGTTATGAAAGCCAAGCCACGGGGTCGTTGGCAGCGGAAATCGACCGCTGCTTGAGTCTTGGGCGCCATGGGGAGATCTGAGTACGCTCAACGGAATCCTCCCCCGCCAGCCGCTCAATAAACGAGCGATCTAGATGCCCCGGGTGGCTGCAGTCATGGAGGCTTAGACATGGTAATAAATCAATAGTTGTCCAACCTGCTGTTCGTGTCTTGTATGAGTCGTGACCAATGCTGGGAGACTGATGGCGTGAATTGGACAGAAGCAGAACCTGCCCTGAAAAAAGACGGTCCGATCATGGTTGTTTCCGAATTTGTGGAACCATCATCTGTTGCCGACTGGGCCGTTTGGGGGTCGCTTCGATGCTGGAGTTTCGAGGCTGACCAGAATCAACTGACGGTCTAAGTACTACCAAGAAATCGCGCCTTGTGATTTGACCACAACGTCCAGTCAAAGACGCAGCCTGGCCGGTTACGCAGGCACGACAACTGCGCACTGCTTGCGCGACAGCAGACAGGATCTCGGGACGGAGATTAATCTCAGCCACTCCTCTCCCTGACAGGACAGGTGTGAATTCCAGAGGGACTGCGGATGTGAAATGCGGGGCCTGTTCAACAACAAAAGAGGAATAATGAGGTGTGGCGAGATCATAATTGCTTAGAGCATGAATATTTGCATTGAGATGACAGCAGGTTGATTGATTGGGTGGCCCATCCTGACTTTGACATGCAAGCCGCGCTTGCCGCAACGCAACAACCCGTAGTGTGATGGGAGGGGCATTCGCATATGCCTTTTTTCTCCCCATACTATCCAATCCCAGTGGTATCTTGAATTTTTCAAACCCGCCCGGAACGCCAGAGATGCAGCCGACCACAGAAAAAGAGAAAAGAAGCAAAAATATATATCGCAAAGCAGCTCAGTTCCAGACGCCGGCTGCGCCGCCCCTGCCCATCAGGAGAATCTCGAGGCCTTCCATTCTTCCCCTAAGCGCGCTGTTCTCCGTCTCGAGACTCCGGTTCCTCCTCTCGAGCTGTATAATGTACTCGGTGGCCTTGCTCAGAACAGTAGCCTTGTTGAGCTTGGGAACTGGGGCGACGCCTAGGTCCTGGTCCATGAAGCCATCGTCGGCATCGTCATATGTGGCATGCTCAAGACGCTGGACCACCACCCTCAGGGCTGGCACCGCGTCACGAAGCTGAGCGATCTTGTCGTTGAGATTCGTGCGGTATCGCTTCTCGATCATGTTGTGTGCTGTCTTCTTAGGTGCCTGTGCCTCCTTTTCTGAATGCCTGCTTGCCGTTGGTGGTGGCGACTGGGAACTTCGTTTTGGCGAGCTTTCTTCCTCTTCTGACGCCGAGGATGAAGACTTGCGCTTCAGATTGCGCGAAGGATAGCGCTTAGCGGACTCGACATCGACGGGCACTGTGCTTGATGCCTTGCTATATTGCTGGGCTGGTAGAGTTGCGGTAGCTTGCGGTGACTGGTAATTGACTCCTTGAGACTGGAAAGGTAGCACGGCTGGTACTAGCGGGACTGTGAGATCCATTGGGTTGACGGCGGGGCTCAGGGAGAGTTTTCGGGTCGGCAGTGGCGAGACCAAGGAGTTGTTGAAGGGTTCGTTCTTGAAAAAGCTCTCGGGCTCGGGCGAGTGCTCCGTCGCGTCCCACGATGTCCATTCGTCTGTTGCAGGAAAGCCGTACGAGCTTGCTGACAAGACCGGAGACACGGGCGAAATGGGCGATGCCGGAGAACCAGCTGACTCCGAGGCAAAGTCGGTGCTAAAGCCAAAGTCTTCTTGAGGACTGAACAGGGAGATTGGCGAGAATTCTGGGTTGAATGCCTATTGTCGTGTATGGTCAGTGTTGGTGTTCTGTAAAGAAAAGCGCCCGCGACTCGAGTACCACGATTTGCGAGAGCTACTACCTTCTGCGTCGGAGATGGAAGATACTGGGCAATAGAGAAGGAATAGGTTTAACTAACAGTGCCAGCGGTGCCAAAGGGCGTTGCAAACGGATCGAACGGCAATGACGAATTAATGGTATCCATGTTGGTGTAGCGGGTGGGGCAGTGAACTGCTGATTGCAAGTGCTGGGCGGTAGTGGCAGTGGCGATGTTAGGGTGGGGATGAGGTTAGTGATGCAACTAGTAGTGTGCAAAGGTAAGGTGAGTGGTGTTATCTCGGCAGATGGATCGCTGTGGTGATTGTGGTTGTTGGCTTTGTCCTGGTGTTGGAGATTGGATGACTGGACGGCAACCAAGGTGGGTGATGTTGGGGGAGCTTGGGTCTATTTGACATGAGAGCGGTGGCATGCAGATGGATGCAAAGGGGCGCAAAGGGACGCAACGGGATGCATCTCGCAAAGTCACCGCTGGACGCCGACTAAGGCGCGGCGGGTGGACGCTCGTGGGTGCGGATGGATACGGGTGCGTAACACTATGGGCGTTTTGCGACGGGAAACCAGCATCAAAACTGACGATTTATTTTCATCAGTCGTACGAGTATGCCTGGGCAAGCACTGGGCAGGCACTGGGCAAATTGGGCCGGGTCTGGACCGGTGGGACACTGTGACGTATCTCGAGACAAGGATGCACGCTCCCTCTGCTCTGCGCCTGCCAATTGCTCCCATTGCTTCCCCATTTCCGCGGCATGCCAGACAGCTGAGCTGCCATTGGCCCGCGGAGCTGCCCGGTAGACCCACGAGAGCATCCGTGAGGCCTTCCCAGGCCATTCTAGATCCAACTGCCACCCCTATCCACACAAAGCCGCTTTCCCGCGAGCGAGGCCATGCATCTTGGGGACATGCTGCGATCGAGAAGACACAATCTGCATGCGCTCTTTCGGCTCGCACTCCTCTAACAAGCATGGGGAATCTTTCCCCCCGAAAAAGCCCTCCACCTGGCCGAGGACGGAATAAGAGCTTTTGCGGTCGACGGGACCATGTCTTGTAGGTAGACAAACACAATGCAAGTCCAAGCAAGACTCGATCTAAAGCTGAGCGCTGCGATACGGTGCGGTGCGGTGCCACCGTTCAGTACCTTCCTTGATTGGGCAGGCAGTTGGGCAAGTCCAGAGACAGACCGCCGATGCCCAGCCGCAATTGAAGCTGCCACTGAAAAAGAACGGCAAAGGACTGACTAGTCATCACCCTCACGGGTCATGATCGCGGTGAACTAGCAGTAAAGCATCGTGATGGTTTCCCCTGTGGCTGGTGAGTGACTGTGACTGACTGAGATGCTCGGATGGGTGGTGTCACAGAAATGGCTCTGAGTGTGAAATGGCACAAAAAGCACAGAAGTGGGACGATTAGCGCAGACCAAGGGGGATGCCGTGTGGGGTCTAGACCCAGTCTGGTTCGTTAGCCCACAAGTCGTGCGATCGGAAGTCTCCGCCCCTAAATTGTTAGCAGATGCGTGGTTCACTGCTAGTTTCGGCTGCAGCAGTACAAACCGGCCATCGCGGGAAATTATCGTGAACAGCGCACTTCTGCAAAATCGCCGCTCGCATTCCTCTTACAAAACTACGACCCGGCCGTTCCAGCACCGTCCTCCGTGGACTCGGACACAGCGAGCACAGTCCGGCAGCCGTCATGGGCCGAGACAGCATCCCGAAGCGAGATTCAACATGGTGTCAAAGGCGAGCGAGGCAGCACAAAGAGATCGCTAATTTCTTTGCCAATACCCTCGTCGGAACCGTGGTGCTGGGACAAGTCGGGTCTACCCTCGGCTCGGCTCGACACGAATCTATCTACCCCAACGGACCCGGGCAATCGTTGTTATTTCCACCCAGAATTGGTCTTCGTCACATGCGCTATCCATTTCCGCCTCTCCGCTCGGTCGCAAGTCGCTAACCCAAAACCATAGTAACGACTTGGAATTGTGCACTTCCAGAGACGCACGCATCCGTCCACCCAAAAGCAATGAAGCTAGCCACACCTGCGACAGCAGGCCATTGGTTTCTGTTGTATACTCAATGTACCAGCTTGCTCCAAAGTGCAACATGACGAACTGAATTTCCGTGTTCTGGCTTTGCATCCTCTAGACTTTATTCCTGGATCGACCTCACTCGCCCCTTTGTGCTGCTCAACTGCCATGATAATGACCATCAAGGGCCAAAACAATGCTGCTAGGCAATCACATGCATCACTATCAGCTTTTTTAGTAAACAGATGAATAACCGCTTTCTCGCAGATTCTATTAATCGTGCCGTAATTCAGCGACAGGCTGGTATGTACGCTGGATGGAAAATAATAAGGAGCCGCGGTCAGGACTTGAAACACACAAGTTCAACTAGCAGTAACGTCAATCTGCAAGTGAAGCAGTTTCCATCATCCAACCAACAAAGAGACACATACCAAATCGACATGCCATCTGCGACCCATCAAGAGAATGCTAGGTTATAAACGAAAGCCCGGTGTCCACGGTTCAGATCGGCGCTGTCTCAAAAATCCCCCGTGGCTGCCTTGTTTGATGCCAGGTCGCTTCAAGTTATTGGTCCCAATGCACTAGCTCGCTCAAAGTCAAGTCCGACTTGTTCAATACTAAGTGGATGGACTTGGTTCTGGTCGACAAAAGAGCTGACTTTGAATGCTCAATGAGGAATTTGCGATTCATCCAGCCTTTCACCCCTTTGCCTGCTTTCCCTAGTCAGACTTGGTGCCCAGCGACAGATTCCAACGAATGAAACTTGACGTCTGCTAGATAAAACGGCCGCTAGAGAGAGGCATTGCAATGGTATCGCTAACGTTCAGGCTGAGCGGCACCACAAGTCAGGCCTCCGGTTAGGATTCACAAAGGCGCTCCGATACAGGAATATAGTTCCTTCTTCGGGAGGCTGCCCTCTTTGCGCGAGTGACTGGAAGCTTGGCCCATCCTCCGGTGGCTTGTTTACGGGATTCGCTCAGAGGCACTGCACTGCCAGGCGGCGAAACTCAACAGCAGGACTGGGTGAGAGATCCGATAGACAACGACGCCAATAAAGGCGCTATGAACTAGGGACATGTTAGAATGATGAGCAGGGGTGGAGTGATATAAGGTGTCTTGCAAGACTTTTCCTTCTAGAAAATTCTTGGCATCGCGCGTAAAACACAGTCGATCCTGGTACCAGGGCCGATGTTACACAACGCCGCCACGCCGGCGTATGCCAGGTTGGGCTAGGCTATGTTCCATACTCGCAATATATCTCAGGCGGAGCATCTGGTTCCCATCAGCTACTTTTACTTTGATGTTGGGGCTGGAGACTACGGGATTTACACGACTGCTGTAATGTGGAAATCAGCCATAGATTGCGCAGCGATGTTTTGCTCGCTCCGGGTCGCACGCGATTTGCGGTACGAAGTTCGACATGCCTGTGCTGCTACAGTGTTACGCATGGCCCAGGCCTGCCACATGATCTGATAGTACGATAATAAGAATGCCTGGCGACCTAGTCAGGATCGCTTAGGACACATCCAGCTTGCATCCTTTGCGCTGAATTTACTATCAGAGATGGGATGACGAGCGGTATTTTTAACTCGCCCAGGCGGCGTGGTCCCGCGCACCCTCCTTAGCTTCACAGGCGGCTAGATTGCCAGCCAAGATATGGATAGGGTCGCTTCTCATTATGTCATCGTCGATACAAGGTAGGCGATAGCGGGTTGACGCTCATGCTTTTGAGTGAGAGTCGGCTTGGCGGGCCTGCACTTCCGTGTCCCGTCCACGGGGCCTTAATGTGTGTGCCGAGCGAGAAACAACTGGACTGGTGCGCAGAGCAGGGCGACTGCGGGAAATTGGGTCTGAAGAGGCAAAAAATGTATCTTCCGAGCCAGAAAGAGCTTGAAGATGACAACGGTATGATTCGAACTCATGCCCTTCCGGATCGAGACTGCATTAAGAGTGCTCCCTAATGTGGCGCCTTCAACCCTCGACCATATTGGCGGACGTCTTGATGATGCAGGGTTACGAGCTAGCGGTGTTGCGGGGATGCGTCTCTGGAGCGATGATGAGGGAGACAACGACGACTACACCGAGTGTTCAATCGCAGAGATTGCCTGCAGATGGTGCTGAGTGTACCCATCGAGAGGGAGGGGGGGAACAGACAGAAGAGAGCAGTACCTTGTTCTTACCTCGGGCACCATTGACTCGAGAGAGAAAGGAGATGGGTGACGTGGACTCGGAAGCTGGAGAAGGAGGGGTTGAGGGGTCGGTGGACGGTTGTGCTGACCACGAGCAGCACATGACACATGGCAAGCACACGGAGCGGTGGCTGGCGATATTGGCCGTGCCAAGAAGGTGTGAACCCGGAATATGGGACCCATGGGGCTGGCAAGTCGAGGTTGTGGCCGGTGGGATGCCGTGGTATGTGGTAGGATGTGTAATTGCTCGACTGGTATTCGAAGTTGGCAGTGGTGGCGTGGAGAAGGGCCCGTCAGCGAATAATCCTAGATTGTCTCCCTTGTTTATGTCCCGGCGGACGGCTATCCAGGGATGTCCATTTGGAACGCGAGGCGAGAGCTAAAGCTGGTTCGAGAGGAGTGGAGGGCGGCGAGATATTAAGTGTATATGGGGAGGCCGTCGTGTCTGAATTGCTGCCACAGTCACATTGTCGGAGAGGGCATTCGCAGGGCCGCTCGAGGACTGGGCCGCCGTCTCACGTTGCTTCCAGGCGTTTTTGATTGCCCAGCGATCCGTGTCTTGCGGATTGGCGCCCTGCAATTTTGTAAAACTATCAACCAGAGTCAAGTGACTGGGTGTGACTTGTCGAGGCAGAGCGTTCATGGAAGGTGCCAAGCAATTGAACGCTTCTAGAAGGGCTTGTGGAAGGACTGCCCAGGGAAATTGGAGGGACTGGAGGGACTGGAGGACCACTCGGAAGGCGCATGCCACACGCCTGCCTCTTGCCTCTTGCCCATGGATTTTGCCCATGCCGCAAAGCCGCAGACGAGAAATGTCGACCTGGAAATAGCAGAGTAGCACTGCACTGAAATCGTTATTGGATTGCATCGCACCCTTCTTTTCAAGACACTCTCTGCCCCGGCGCGCCCCTGCAAGCGCACTTGATTTTCCGCCCGCGCGCTCTTCCACTTCGGGAGTGCGGCTCTTGGACGGCTATAGCAGACGTCTTTTTAATATACCGCCGCCATTTAACCCTCGGAGGCTGTCCTCTGAAATGCCTCGACCGCCCTCTGGCCCAATCTGCGGGTAAAATGGGACATCATCTTGGAAAGCTGTCGCCGCCGCCGCCCACGCACGGCACCCCGCACTGCCAGACAGCCACTCGTCGCTAGATAGGCCCAGGATGGCCCAGGATGACCTAGGATGGGGGATCCATCGAGCGAACAGCTATGGCTGTTTGGGGGGGGGGGGGGGGGAGCACAGGATGAGTCTCTGGGAATTGGGCAATTGCCAGGAGGAGCCCTCTCCGACTGGATTTAGATTAACACCACTGAACAGATGGCGTCACGCGATTAAACCCGTCCAACGGGCATACGCTGTTGAGCTTGGCCCCTCTAACCCTCCCTGGCGGCCCTGAACCGCTGGACCGCTGAACCGTTCTCTCGTCCTTAAGCCACTCACTATATTTAATCATGGGAAGAGTACACCTTGCCTGTGTGTCTCGGGGCCCAACGACGTCCTCAGCTTTTCTCCGCACTCAGCCGTCGACCCAAGAAGCTGGTCTTTGAACAAAAGGTTCAGGTCGACCCGTCCCCGAGTCCGTCGTCGCACACGCCCTGTCTGCTGCCCGTTCGGATTCCGATTGAGCTTCGGTCGCGCAAGGTACGTTGGCGACCAAGAGAAGTCCAATTGCGCACCCGCTAACCGCCGGCTTCCACTAATAGTGCCGATATCCGATCCATCTGTCACCGGCAAGTCGACATTGCGCCTCTTAGCTAGACGTTCCCAAGCGAAAACCCGCCGGACTCGAAATGTTTTGGACTCTGTGGATCGGGCTCATCGCGGCCCTGCTGGGGAATGGTGCGAACTCTACTCTCCTTCGGGATGGGCTTGCGCCGCCATTCCTCGGATTGTGATGCTAACCTCGCCCCAGTCCCTGCTGCCGTGGCCTCGACCATCTACCGGGACCCCGACACCGGCTTGACCTTCGCACAGAACGTCGGGCTGTACAAGTCAGACGGGCGTGGCGTCACCTTCCGGATTGCGGTGCCGGATGCTGTCGACTCGTATGCCCCGTATGATGTTGTCATACAGATTGTGGTGCCGACCGAGGTTGGCTGGGCTGGCTTTGCCTGGAATGGTGGCATGGCCAAGAACCCGCTGCTGGCCGTCTGGAGAGCCTCTAACAACCAAGATGTAGTTGTCAGTTCGCGCTGGTCCAAGTAAGTATCTGCATTGGTGCTTTGGTACGTTCCTTGGCTGACGCTCTCCAGCTCCCATGTCAGCCCGACTCCCTACGCGGGATCGCAGTACACGGTTTTCAAGACAGGCACCAAGTACAACAGCACTCACTGGCAGGTAACGGCCAAATGCACCGGCTGCACCTCGTGGACCAGCGATGGTGGTAATCGCTATCTCCAGCCCAAGGCTCAGAACCGTGTCGCCTTTGCGTACTCGCCCTCCAAGCCCAGCAACCCAAACAGCAACACGTCAAACTTCCCGGTACACGACGTCCATGCGTACTGGAACCACGAGTTCGCTTTGGCCAGCAACGCCAACTTTGCCACGACTGTGCAGAAGCTCCAGTCATGAGACATGGTTTTGGCGTGGTGTGAGTTCGAGATTGCATAGACAGCGCTTTGGAATGGGGGATACCTGTACATAGGGTTCGACGTCTCTGTTGATAGGCCCAGCTGCCGAAAACATTCATCATCATTGCCAGGGGAGGGGGCCCTGAGAGTTAGGGGCCAAAAGATATAGAGCGCAAGGAAACATGACACACCACGGCGGCTTCTGGCACGGCGTCGCGTTTTGCAACTTGTCAAGGAAATATCGGAGTCTTGGCCATGTAGGGAGAGTCACATTGTGATGCAGCGGATTATGATCTAGGGGCTTCTGAGGGCTTGACTTGACTTGCCATGCCGCGCCACCCAATAGAGGCTCCATGCCCCAATTGAACTACAATCCAACCCTGGCTTGTTTGTTAGCATGGGACTTTAAAGCTTGTCGTACCCATGGGAGAGGCCGTTTAAATACCACAGATGCCCTTCATGATGGTGGGGAGGCCTTATGAAATACCCAATATGTATTTCGAACTCGTAGGAATGCCGTTTTTGATACTACAAAGGGCTTTAAAAACCGCCCCTCTAGGCCCTCAGAGGGGGAAAGTCATACGTTAACAAACAAACAAACAAAGGTTGGATTATACTCGCTCCATTTGTTGCTCATGTCAAGTGAGATCTCTGCAGTTATGGTTACAGACATTAAGCGGCTGAACCGAGGCGTTTGCTGACTGGGGTGCTGAGGAGGACGATGAGGCTCTAGTCGGAAGATCCAGGAGGTGGCTGTTGTTTGTATATCGGGTTCGCGTCATGGTTGGGGTTACGTGATGCCTGCGGCGTATGGAGTGAGTGCTCGAGGCGTTCGGTGCCTGGTCTAGACCCGCTACCCCCAGACATGACAGGGTTGGTGCTTTCTAATTTTACTACACACATAGATGCTAGCGTTGAATTAGGGCTGCGCTTACACCACGTGTGGCCTGCTTTCGGTTTACGTCCCAGAGTAGCGGATTTCAGGGGTTTCGTGCCCCTCCATCCTTGGCTCGAAGGCGATTAGCTGTGGTTTCCCCTAGCGCACCTGCCTCGGCACGCTGGCATAACCAGCCACAACCAAGCAGACCAGGACAAACAGAGGGCTCGCATTGGCTGCCTGACGGTTTTCTAGGTTCAAACTTCCCCCCCTAGCTGCGGCCAATCGAGTGTTGTACTTTGTCCCAACGGTCCCAGCTATTGAATTCTCGAGATGCGCTTCGCGATGCGGCAGATGGTCTAACCGCTTGACGGACGCCTTAGTCGATGCTTGACTGACGCTTTATGGAGGCGTCAGGAAGGCCATCATGAATCGAGACCTTTCGATATATGTTTCAGTAGACCCGTCGTGGCTTGAGTCTCTGGCTTTCCCCAGCTCTTGCTTGCATTCTGCAATCTAGTGTTTTGGACTCGCTTACACTCGCACGGCTCAGCTGAACACTTACCATAATCACTCTTTTGCACTAGTTCAGCGCCGTTACGATGCGTCCCACTCTAGCGCTGTTTGGCAGCCTGCTCATTGGCAGTGCCGCCGCCACATTCTTTGAACCGACCTTGTGAGACAACCATCAGCTCTCCTCAGCGCTCCGAGTTTAACTCTTTTTTCTCTAGTGACGCCATCAACGTCGCCCGCGACAACACGAGCCCCGTCAACATGCTCGCCGAGAACGCGCCCAAGAAGAAGAAAAAGAAGAAGAAGAAAAAGAAGAAGAAGAAAAAGAAGAAGAAGAAGAAGAAGAAGAAGAAGAAGAAGAAGAGATGCGTCAAGAAGAGCACCACCCCTTCACCCCAGCCATGTCTTGCCAGTGTCGTGACTGTCACCGAGATACCATCAATCTACGTGTCAACTATTACGGCGTTTGAGACCGAGACTCTTCAAGTCCCTGGCGGCGTGTCGACCATTACCGCCATCTCGACCAAGACGGGCCTGTCTGTCACTGAGACTGTTGCCGAGATTATCCAGGTTGTCGGGACCGTCACTGAGACGCACACGCAGACCGATACCGCCATCTCCGCCACGGCTGTCACGGCCACTGTCATAGAGATCGTCGAGCTCGCGGGCACCCTGACCGAATTGACCATTACCGAGACACTCACGCACACACAGGCCGACGTCTCTATTTCTGCCAACCTTGTCACGCACACCGTGGTAGAGACTGTTGAGCTTTCCGGGCCTGTCACGGAGCTGACCATCACCGAGACGCACACCCGTACCCAAATAGACACGTCCATCTCTGATAACCCGGTAACTCGGACTTTTACAGAGACTGTTGAGCCAGCCGGGCCTGTCACCGAATTGACTATTACTGAGACGCACACGCAAACACAAACCGACGTCTCTGTTTCTGCCAACCTTGTCACCCACACTTTTACCGAGACCGTTGAACTTGCCGGGCCTGTCACCGAGCTGACCATCACCGAAACATATACACGTACACAAACGGTACGTCCATCTCCGACAACCCGATAACTCGGACTTTTATAGAGACTGTTGAGCTTGCGGGCCCTTTTACTGAGTTGACTATTAACAAGACCCACACACAGACCGATGTGTCCATCTCTAACAGCCCCACCACTCGCACCTTCACAGAGGCTGTCGAGCTCGCAGGGCCTGTTTACCGAGCTGACAATTACGGAAACGTACACTCGCACATAGACTGATACATCAATCTCTGATAACCCTATTACTCGCACTTTTGCCGAGACTGTTGAGCTCGCAGGGCCTGTTACGGAATTGACCATCACCGAAACCCGCACACAAACCGACACAACCATCTCAGCCCACGCCGTGGCAGAGACGGTTGTCGAGATGGTGCACGCGACAGTCACTGAGGTGTCAACGCAGACCGATACTTCCACCTCGTCTCATAGCATCACTGAGACCGTCGTTGAGACCGTCGTTGAGACCGTCGTTGAGACCGTCGTTGAGACCGTCGTTGAGACCGTCGTTGAGACCGTTCGTTCGACGGTCACCGAGGTAGAGACCCAGATAGAAACAACCGTGTCGGCTTTCGACGTCACCGAGACGGCCACCCAGACCGTCAAGGAGACCGTCATCGAGACCCTTACCGAGGTCACTGTGGAGACGTAGACGCAGACAGCGACGGAGACGTCGGTGACTGCTCACACCGAGACAAAGACTGAAGTCTCAACGGCGATTGTCACGCAGACAGCAACGCAGACGCAAACCCAGACCCAGACCTTGACCCAGATCCAGACCCAGACTCAGACGTAGGTGTCGGTTTCGGTTACTACTAGTACTGTCGTCTCTTCTGTTGCCGTCGGCACAGCGACATTCGCTGCTGGCACGGGCCCGACGATTACCTAGGCCCAGGGCGACGCTTCCTACGTCTTCACATGCGGCACTACCGCTACCTCCAACTTACCACAGATCAAGGGTAGCTCCATCAATGGCAGGAATTCCAACTTGCAGTTCGACAACTTCAACTTCTATCCCCTGGATATTGCAAACTAAGCGGGGGGGGGTATACCCCGGCTTACACGCCTACCTCCTAGCTATTTACCTTCCATAGCAGCTCGGCTTGGAAATAGACATGTCTATTTATTTATGAAGTGATCGATGGCTGAGTGAATTATTAAAGGTTTGCGACTGTTGAATTTGCCAACAATCTGCCCCACAACACCCAATTCTTGACTGTATTTCGCTCTCGTTCTTGGCACTTGGCAGTTATTACTACTTGAAGTATGTTCTGCTTAGAATTCACGCTAACTTCAAGCGCATTGCGGCAACTTTTGGTGGTAATGGTTGGTGGAATGGTATCATATTAGAGGAAGGCACCGATTATTCCTCGGTACTATTTCATCACCACTGAATGAGAAGAGATTTCTTTCTTCCCAAGACAGCGAGGCCACTCGCAAGCTCACAGCCCCCTCGTGTGATGCCTCCAAACCATTCCTCCAACCCTAACCTCAAACCTCAAGCGAACCACACTGAGCGCCTCAGAAATATCCCCCAACTCCTCACATATGCATCGCCCGTCACGAATCGCGGGTTTAATTCTTCACTGGATAATCCCCAAACTTCCGAACCTTCTTCCGACCCTGCTTGCTCTCGATTGACGGCTTAAACTCCTTGTTGAGGTCGTCGATGTATTGGTTCATTTTCTGCTTCTCCCGGCGCTTCTCTGCCGGGCTTTGGATAATCTCGAAGGGGGTCAAGCTGCGGGAGCCTGTAGGGATAGTTAGAGTTGTGTCTGTCTTGTCGGTGGAGGGCGATGGCCTTGCGGTTTATTGGTCATGGTCTCGGGGCGGGGGTGAAGCACATACCTGACGTGTCTGTTGTTTTGAGGCTTGCGCTGCTTTTCGCAGGTTGTAGGGTCGACGGCATCTTTCTTGCTTGCCGTGGTATTTTGGGCCAGGTGTTGTTGTTGTTATTGTTCTTGTTGTTGTCCCTCAAGCCGTTTACTATATAGACTTCAAGAGGGTGAAAGAAGGGCAGCTGCTTGTTCTGCGGGATTGTCCTCAAAGGTTTGAAGTTGGGATTGGTCGCCATGAGTTTGGTTAAATACCGACTATTTGTATTATTTATATGTTTTTTTGTGACCCTGGCGGCCTTAGATTCAAACATTCACTGGAGTCTTTCCATTCGGTCAAGAATAACTCGTGACACTAAATTTGGCAACAACGGGACACTAAGTAGGCTAGGTAACCGACCGAACTATGTTTCATTCTTGGTATCAGTTCTACCTTACCATAAGGCATTAAGGCTCGGGGTGCCCATGATTCGCCAGGAATGGCTTCATGTGCCTGCTGTGGCACATGCCAGGCTCTACACTTCCCGTACTAGGAATACTAGGGGAGTTCATTGCATCCTTCGACTTTGAAGGACGGCCAACAGCACTAAGAAGCACCATCATAATCACCGTTTACATAGCTGGGAATTATGCGTCCAGTTGATGTCCACCCATTCGCGGCTCGGCTTCTAGGGCTATATATATCAAGTTGCATGCCATGGCAGCCCTGTTCCCTCGAGTTGCACATACCCGCCTAGGACGAAAAAGACTAGTCGCTACCATCAGCAAGCATACATGATGCAATACAGATTGCGCAGGCGAGAGAATTTGTTTTGCTCCTTCAAGCCTCTCCCTTCCTTGTCTTCTGTCATCTCTCTTCCAACGCCGGAAGCGACCACCCTCGTTCACGACGCTCTCTGAAGACATTGACGCGCCAGGGCTGTGTGAATGGTCAGCGTTGACTTCTGGAGAGAGTAGATTGGTAAAATGGATATGCTCGCTGTATCTGCTTCGAATGATCCAGGTCCGAGGCAGGATCCGGCTTTCCTGAGAATGCATAAAGTGAGAGATATGGCACGCAGCTCAACGTGATGCCTGTTTCTAGAGTCGGAATTAGCTCCAGGCGTGTCTGCTCTCGTGTCTTGGTGTTCCTCGTCGAGGAAGCATTGCGCAGCGACATATTCGGTCTCTACGGCACAAATCCAGCCAGCAGTGTAGCCATCCGGGCTGAGCTGTCTCTGCGGAGCCCGTTTGATGGTGAGAGCATGGTACGGGACGGATTCGACCACGGGACGTTGGGGGGGGTGGGGGTTGAGGCTTCTCGAGGTCGCCTGTTTTTCGTGGGCACAAAGTCTAAACCAGCCATCGCAAAAATCACCACCCATGACTTCTCTTCTTGTATTGCCCCCCCCCCAAAAAAAATATAACTGTGATGCTTGAGGGGGGAATTCCAGTCAGTCTCGTCGTTTTGCACTGCAGGCATGGAGGAATAAGTGCAAAGTGAGCTAGGGCCGAGGTCAGAATTTGACAGCTAGTGAGTCAATACCTTCACGGCGCGCTGAATGCCACATACTATAGCAGGGATGCATAGTGATACCTGCAGTAAAAAAGGGCCGCACCTCAAATGTTCGTCAGTCAATACAAGCACTGAAGATCGCCAGGTACGCCTTCAACTAATAGCTCCCCATCAAAAGTGTTAGGCTTGCAGTCCATCGGAGCCCATCGGAGCAGTTCTGGTCATGGACGTGGAAGCATCCAAACCTATGATTTCCCTCTTCTGATATTCCACCAATGAGATCTTGTCCAACACTCTGGGAATCGACTAGGGCATGCTTTTCCCACAGGACATATCCACGCTTGAGACTCAAGCAAACCCCACTGGCGGCCGTATCGACACTGAACGCGCCTTAGGTATGTGTCCCCGAAACGGGGCTTCATTAATCAATACGGGGACTTGGAAAAATCTTGCAGGCGGACATGAAGATGGCAGCAATAGGTTGTCTGTATTGGAAACTTGAACATCTCTCGTTGTTCGATCATCCGAGTACCAGCGTAAATCAGTCCTGATGATGATCCTGCGTGGTCAACTCCACATCCGTACTCGGCCAGAAACGGGTGAGATCTCCAACTGGGAGGTTCAAGGTGATGCGCATCTCTCCAGCCATGATTATGAAGCACATGTACCAGCCTAACATGGCCACGACAAACAATAACGCTCCACCGCCCTGTCGTTCACACATTGATCAGCACTGACACTTGATAAGAACCGTGGGGCAGAGAAAAAGGCTCACCTTCTGAAGCTTCCCAGCAGCCTCAAAGTCACCGGCAGACACCTTCCAGTACGCAGCAGAGAGGACCCAGCACGCCGTGCTGACGAGCAAGAAGATGGCGGCGAAAACGGTGTTGATCTTGCAGGTAAAGATGAAGAAGGTAAAGAGCGCAAAACCCCACACGATAAGGTACAGCGCAATCACGGCGTTGTACTTGGGCGAGCCGAGGCCGGTCGGGTCTGCGGTGCTGGCGTAGGCGGCGCCGAGTTGGAGCGTTGGAAGCTGGAGGAATCCGAAGCTGGCCCAGAAGACGGAAAACAGCCCCATGACCATCATGGGGAAGAAGTTGCCCATAACCCATTCGAAGATCATGGCAAATGTGAGAAGGAGGGGTCCAACGAAAAAAAAGATGCCCCTGTTGTTTGTCGCGTCAGAGATGTTGGCAACCGGATCCGTTTAAAGCGGCTCCGAGACTTACACAACGGGAGCGAATCCCTCGGCCCCGCCCCATCCCATCAAAATCATGGAGAAGGTAAAGGTCGAGATGACGAAGCTGCATCACATCACGTCAGCTCCCATCCGCCTCGAGCGATCATGGATTGCCTGGAACTTACCCGACAAAACCAAGCGCAGTCGGATTGGCGAAGCGCCTGTTGTAGTCGCCGACGTGTGGGACCTTTGGCGAGAGGTACAGCTTCTCGAACAGCTCGGGGGACATGGTCACGCCCGTTGTCGTTCTGTGCAGACCCTTCTCCTCGTCGTGCGTGACTTGGATCCCCCCATTGTTAGTCGCGATAGGCTCGGTGGTGGCCATCTGGGGCTCGAGGTTGTTGTGTCTACCCGGCTTGGGTGTGTGGGAAGCAGCCGTAATCGGAGTTGAGTTGACGAGACGCGTATGGGTGCTGCTGCAGCAAGCCAGAGATGGGGGTGGGGGGGTGATCAGGTTTAAGTAAACCGCAAGGTTTGCATCGAGAGTGGCATCATGTCCCTTTCCTGGGAAGCAACATACGACGCTGCGCAGGGCCCCGGGTGCACGCGCGCAGGGGCACGACGTGGTGGTAAACCGTGGGTCACCATAGCCGGTATACCTGCACGGCGACTCGGAGAGGAAGCAGGCTCGACGCTGGCGTGCCATTCGCCCAGGACGCGTCCCCGCGTCCCACCATTTCCCCAGACCGATCTTCCTAGAATAGCTCCATTCCGTACGCTCGGTTGTTGCTTGCCGGGGGGGGTGCTAGGGTGGTTGGGGAACCTGTCGAATTTTGAGTCTGGAGCCGAGTGCTTTGGCGTCCGTGATAAACCACGAAGGAGCGAATAGGGGCCGCGGCAGACATGTCGGTGGCCTGTCGTGTGACGCTGGGAGTGTGGAAAGCCGACTGCCGGGGGTCATTTAAAAGACCGACTGCCCGGTATCTTACCCTGCTAGGGCGAACAGGGAACACTAGGCGGAGGAAGCAACCCCAACAAAGTATGCACTCGTAGGCCAGATGCACATTGGTACGACAAGTCGTGGGCGTCTTCGTCCAATTCCATCGCCGTTTGCGCCCCAAGATAAGCCACGGTTTGAAAACACGGAACTTTGCTGCTGCAGAGAAACGGAAAAGAGGAGCTGAAGTAACTTTGTGTTCCGAACGACCTGATGGCTCGATCTCACGGCCAGCTGACATGCGTCAACCAAACTGCGGGGAAAGCTCCGGGAAGCTCCAAACCCCTGGCGATGCAAGTCAGTTGATGTCTTGGGGATGTCTAGCGCTTTCTCGCCCTCTTCGCTAGGTGGAGCCAATCTTACATGGCTCCAAAGTCAATAACGGGACCAACGGATTGGGCTACACGAAGCTGCTGCACGTGGACGGGCTAGGCGGCGCCACCCCCCTCCTGCTCTCAACCACAGAAGCCTGTCCAAAGTCTGGTCCAGCGGTTGCCGAGTGCATTATTGTCCACTGTGCCTCCCAACAGCGTCTTGCCGAAATATGAGGTTTTAAAGTCCGACTTTTGTTTGTTTATTAGCGTGGGACTTCAAAGCCCGTTATGGAACCGAGAAAGGCCTCTTCCTAAATACCAGAAAGGCCTTTGAAGTGCCACAGATGCCTTTTTTTGATGGTGGAAAGGCCTTGATAGCATGCTTTTTCTCAATTCTGGAATACCATTCCAAAACTGCAATATTCCTTTAGGTTTTGGAGGAAAGATCACGCGCTAACAAACAAACCAGGGTTGGATTGTATGTGCTCCTTCTACCAACACCCCTGAACGGGCTGCGGTGCTAAAATGTCACCTCCTCTGTCGTGTCTCTCACCTTATTCATCCACCTCTGCAACGCTTTTTCATCCTCGCCGCCAACAACAACGTCGGCAATGCTTTCGTTCGTCTCGGTATCTTCGTACCAGCTCAAGATAAACATTTGCCCCGACTCAAACTCGGGCCTCCATCTCCGGATGAAGTCGCCCCTCGTCCCCTTCACAGTGATAGAGAAGCTGCTCGCACAGCTCAATCCCCGGCTCGAGAAGTGCCCCTTCAAAAGTGGCAGCGAAAGGGATCCCGACGTCCGCACATTGAGATCGACGATATGATGTGCCGTTATCTCCCCATTATGACTTGCCGTCTGCCCAGCCTCCTCCGTCTCGAGAATATCAATCCCAACAGGACCGCAATAGCCATGTTCGGCAACGTACTTCGCGGTCCTCCGTATCAGAGACGCGAATTTGTCGTGAAGATATTGCTGATGCGAGTAGTTGATAGTGCTGCCAATCCATGCGTTGTTATCGTCGGTCATTTGTTCCGAGACGGCGAGGAACACCGCCTCACCGGTATCCGTTGCTAGAAATGTCAGTCCGTAGTCACCGATTGGATCTATGACGAGGTCGCTAATGATAATCGACCCAGGCTTCATGTGATGGTTTACTTCGGTGACTTGGGAGAGTAGCTTGCGAAGAGCGCCGTCTCCGCTTGAAAAATCGTCGAGGAGCTCCCTTTTTTTCTCCTCTGATGTCACGACCCAGGTCCCAGCACCCCCAAAGGTTTGTTGGTTCTTCAGAACAAACGGAACAGGCCGGCGGTTGATCGAGTCAATGATGCGGGCTGTTTGCTCCTTGAGCCACTCCCCCCGGCTGCCAGTGCATTCTACCGGGATGAAGCACATCTCCCCCTTGTCCGTGGTGCAAGTGTTGCAACAGGACTTGGCCAAAGATCCAAATCCCTCCGCTTCGACGAGTTCGACTCGGGGAGTGGGAAGGCCAGAAAGAGCTAGCGCTGCCTTGCTGTTGAGGTACCAGTGTGTCTCTAGGCTGTGGGTGAGTGGGTAATTCTCGAGTCCGTCAAGGACTATCTTGTACGTGATCTTGTCGATGCCGTGCTCCTTCATGGGTATCCTCTCTGGGCCGGCGCAGAAGATCAGCTCAGGGTACTGCGAGGGGTCCAAGACGGAGATGGTGGCTTCGGCCTCCCGTCGATCATGCTCAACTTGTTCTGCAGCCTGGCTCGTGTTGAACAGAATGACAGGCGCATTGCCAACTATGAAGGCATCCCGTTGGGGTATTAAGCTGAGATATTTCATGGCCAGCGATTTTTGCAAGTCAACATTGCTTGTCGTCAGAGCTTGCCGTGGTACCGTGTTGAAAGGGCTGTCTTGGTAAAGGAACTTGGTGTTGCGAGGGAAGTCTGGGCTTAGGTCGAGGCCACTGTTGACACCGCAGAAGACGAGACCTAGTCGGATGTTTGCATTCTTGGGGCTTGCGCGTCTGTAGAGCTCGGCGAGTGTTGTGTCAAGCTTGATTGTGGGAAGCGTAATCGCCGCGGGAATTGGGCCAACTACGGAGCCCATGGTGGTGAAAGGGAGATCAGGCTGGTAAATCGGTAAAGCGGTAATTGAAGGGGCAGATGGCGATAAGTGTTTACATTGTGCCGGCGGAGTTCATATCGACTTGAAGGACCTTTAAACTCCAAAGTCACGCGGACAGTCGCTTTGCAGAGCTGCAAACCCGGAGCTGGAACAAATTGGAAGGACGCGAACGTCATTGGGGAGGCGGTGTTTGAAATGGCGTAGTTGCCAAGTGGAATTGGGCTTGCAGATCTGTTCCGTCGGCTGCCAACCAGGGCAAGAGCAGGGCAAGTTCTCAAAGGCGTCCATCGCGCTGTCCCGGACCGGCCGCAGGTGAGACAATGACATCACCAACCTTAAAAACATGTATTTTCGGCTGCGCAGCTGACAACATTTGCCGTTATCGTTGTGAAACATGTCAATAGCACCCATACTATGTCATTTTCATCCCGCTGAGCCATGCTTTACCGTGACGAAACATGCGAAGCCCTGGCCCCTAGCCTGGTCAAAACTGTCAAGACATAGATCAAAGTTATGTTCACCGTCTACTAGGACGACGCGTCGGTACTCTCGTAGTCGGGGTGCAGACGCTTCTTACATCGCCGAGGGTAACCAGGTTTCCTACCTCGGTTAATCGCCCTAATATATATACGAGAGAGGTGGCATCGAGGAGCCGTTAGCCAAGGGCAGTGAGATCACGAGGCTACGTATCTCTCAGATGAAGCGAATCCAGGCTGTCTACGCCGGCCTCGCTCTGCCTTTAGCTGCCTGAAGGCAGCCGCTTGCCAAGCCTTACCGATTCGGCGTCGCTGTCCAAGAACCCGAGGCGAGCATGACATGGAGACGGCCCCAACTTACACTGTGGTTACGGAAGGCAACTAGCTCTGAAGACGACGTCGTCGGTAGCCTGCGGGCGGGCGCTTTCTGGGGGTCGTGCTGCAGCCGAGTGGCGCTGTCGGTGACGCCGGCATCTTCTCGGGCAGCGTTGGTGGCCTCACCGTTCTTGTCGTGGTCATCGCTACTGCTGCCAATGGTGGGTGTGCTGACTCGACGCCGCCCTTATCCGCCACAAAACGCTGTGCCGCCTCTGGCTTCACTTAGTGCTTGTTGAACTAGTTCCTATTTTCTGCCGCGACTGTGGTCCGCCCAAATTGCGAGATCGAATACTGGTAGCCTAGCAATATCGCTTCCTGTTTTTCTCGGTTTTTTTTTCTTCGACAGTTGCTAGGCGAGTTTCGACATCGGGAGACTTTGGCGCCGTACTCGGTGCGACGCCAGCGTGGTGGCTGGAGGGTTCGACTTCCGTGAT
Source organism: Lasiosphaeris hirsuta (assembly GCA_030549175.1). NCBI lineage: Eukaryota > Fungi > Ascomycota > Sordariomycetes > Sordariales > Lasiosphaeriaceae > Lasiosphaeris > Lasiosphaeris hirsuta. The sequence goes on from JAUKUA010000002.1 coordinate 5,503,630, forward strand.
CCCATTATCGTCTGGCTCAAGCGCCACGCCGGCAGCTGTTTTCGCGCTACTCCAGGCCCGCGAGCACGGTGTCTGCGCCGTGACCTAGACGTACAAGTCGGCCGACATGCGCATCAATGCCTGGCAGAGCGCCGACAACCGCGTCGTCGTCAGCTTCGGTCTTGCCGCGCCTGGCATCGTCAAGGTCAGCCCCAAGGTCACCTGACACCGTGGCTTGGCCGGCAGCGGCCGGTCTACCTGGGCCGGCCAGAAGCGCATCATCTTCTTCACTGGCGTCAAGATCCGCCCCGGCCTCTTCGACATACGCACCGAGCATGAGGAGCGCTGGCGCGGTGACAGCGATGAGGTGTTTCTGGTCGACAACGCCGACGACGACGGCCTGAGAGCGGCATACAAAGCTGGGCTAGAGATGTTGGGCGATGACTGGTACCTGATCGACGAGCCGGAGGGTGAACCCCTGTCTCTAGATGAGGATGTTGGTAGGCACAGCCTACGGCTATTGACCTAGGCAGTAATCACAGCCGATACTAGATCACCCGCCGCTGCTTAGGGGCTGGATGCCGTCGAGGCCAACCTGGGAGATGTGGCTGGTTTGACCGACATTGTCAAGCTGATGCAGCTTGGGGGATGGGACGGATCGCTGGTGCTGTGGTGTTGACATGCCTCAGGCCATAATTGGGTGATCTTGAAATGATTGGGCTGGACAACTTTCCTGGTGCTGGGTGGATATACTAATGGCCGTCAAAAAGGCATGTTTGTAGCGTTCCTGGCCTCATCACTGCGTCGGGCTTGGCCCTGGGTAGAAGCATCCTCAATTGATACCTCATACGCTTCATACGGCAATATCCTATAGCCCATCCCGCCCCGCCCACGAAGGTTTCATGGCGTACAACATCTGGCTTGATCAGTGGAGTCGTAGCTGCTTGGTAGCACTCGAACCCCTTTCCCCTTCAAGGGCAAAGCCTGTTGTCTCTCGCTAATGTTACCATCGTCGACCCCTACCAACTACATCACCCCTCGCCGCTTTTGCTCAGGTACTTGCGAGGGGGACGTTAGTAAGGCAAATGAACAAGTTTAGACTACCTAGCCTTCCGAGAATGAAAATTGGTAACTTTCACGAGAGAGAGGCCTAAGTGGATAGTGACAGGCTGATTAACTATCAGCCATGCAAAGGTTGGATACGGGTTTTCAGGGTTAGAAATTCTACTACCCCTCTATCAAAATAATGCGTCACCATCAAAAGCCCACTACTCCACTCCCCCATAAGGTGCCATCATAACACCGTACTGACTACGAGTTGGCCGAAGATGCCCGCTACCAGGGAATCATCTCCCCCTTCCAGTCCACGAACGTGCCGGACTGCTCAGGGGTTAGCTTCTGGATGATGTCGACCATGCCGTTGCAAGACTCCTCAATATCAACTCGGCCCCGCCAGCCGGTGAGTTTGGTCTTGATAAAGCCAGGCTCAAACGCGAGAGTTGTGATGGGTATGTTGTCGCGCTGGAAGTCAAGCGCGAGTGTCTTAACCTGCTGGTTGACTGCGGCCTTTGCCATGCGGTACCCAATGACCTCCCCGTCGTGATCGGGGGCTTTTTTTTCCAGTCAGTGAGTGACGAGAACCAAAGGGGGTAAGCATACTTCCAATGCTTCCAGACTTGGAAGTGATGTAGATCAGCTTTATAGTGCCGTCTTTGGTGATCAACGGCAGGAAATGCTTGGCAACGAGAAATGGACCCTGTGAAGTCAGCTATCTCGAGTCCTTTTATCACCGCAAAGCGAGGGTGTATAGACACACAACCGCCATCACCTGGAACCTCTCCATCAAATCCTCCTGCTCGTGGAGGTGCCACTCAAGCGGACGAACCTTGATCCCGCCACAGTTAATCAAGACATCTAACGTCACTTGCTTTTCCGCGAGCTCCTGGGCCGCAGATTTGATGGTCGCTTCATCCTTATAGTCGATCTGCACAATGTCCGAGTTTATCGCCCTCAGCTAAAAGGTCAATTAATACGAATGGCATCATAGCCCTGGAACAAGGGGTATATGTATCCAAGTATACACACATCCGCAATCGAGGGATCGTTTGTAGCTAGTGTTTCGGGGCGTGCCGAACCAATGGTATTCCAGCCTCTAGTCTGGAAGGTACGAATCAGTTGAAGGCGATGCCGCGGTTGGCCCCTTCCACATCATGTCAACAGTTGTCAGTAGGATCACCAAGGGAAAAGTAGACCGAAGGATATGGCTGACCGACGATTAAAACAGTCTTTAGGTTCATTATCGCGGCCGCCGAGTAAATACGCGATTGCCCGCGAGTTCTTCTGCCCAGAGTCGGGATGCTACGTGCCGTGCGATCGATTTGCGTGGGGGGGAGCGACCAGGATACCGTCTTATGCCAACCGCCGGATTGTGTACGCCAAAGGAAGGAAGCTAGGCACAATGCTCTGCACGGGGTTGCCTAGTAGTTGGGTTGTGGTTTTGGGGTTGGGCCGAAATCGGTCTTTGTGTCACCCTGCCCTGCCCCAGGACCGAAAGTGCGAGAAGCTAAGCATAAGGGCGGCAGTCTCAGACCTTAGCCGTAAGATATAACTTTTTTTATTTAGGCTATACACACCCGGTACGGTCAGTCAAATCATATAAGAGAAAGATGATATTTTAAGATATTAGTTATACTAGAAAAATACATAAAAACCAATCTATATATCAATAGCCTAAGAGAGTAATGTAAATGTTATTAACCTTATATTTACTAAATTTTACTAATTATTAAGAAAAATCCTCCCAACCCATATTAAAATATAAAGATTTAAAGGAAGAAAAATAAAATGTAGTAAAAAATTTATAAAAAGAATATGCTACTGCAGAAAGACTGCTTGGATAAGCGTTAGTTTGGTGGTTCTTCAGATGAACACTGACATGACATATTTGTATAGTATTGTAAAGGATAGCACGTTAGCAATCAGTCTGGAGGGCGTACTACCATTATATAGCAGTGTACCCCCTGTGCTCAATTGAGCACAGGGACTGTGCACAATGGACTAACCTATCTAAGCTATTTACATTTTACCACGGAACACTTCCTTTCTTAAGATTAATCTTCCTTATATTATAATTAAACTAAGTGTTTCACCTCACACACTGGTAGGCTCAGCTAGGTCAACAGGGTCACTGACCTCCTTGACCAAGCCACACCACAGACACACACAACGGACCCACAGCAACTCGTTGAGATCTTCACGAGTCAGTGTGGAGCCAGGAACCATCACAGAGGTTGCCACGACGTGGCTTTACCTCGGAACACACTCCATCGCGTGGCACAAGGCCTACTCGGCCCCAAGCACGCAGGTCAATAGACCCTTAGGCACGACCACGGGTCAGCCCGGGACTCCTAGAACCATCCACAAGCCAGAGCGGCCACACAAGTGGACCTCGCCCACGCTAGGCAACGTCACCAGACTTCAGATTGGTCAAGGACGAGCCACTCAACCTCAGCATCGTGATCAGGGCCTGCATAGCCAGCCAAGGTCCTACAGTTGGTCTTTCAATTAAGGACCTCCCCGCTATCGCAATCATTCCTTTAGAAGACCTGGAACCCGACGTTCTCTGGAGTCTAGCTTCAGTAGTAACAAGTAGTTACGACCCCCGCGTATAAGTCATGAAGGGAACCGTCGCTATGACAAACGCTAGCCTTGGGACTTGGCGGCTTGTAGCCGACGTAAGTACCAAGGACGTGAAGGAACCTCCACAGCGATGGACACCATGCCACTTAAGCTGTAGGAGTAAGTACTAATACCGGCCGTGGGCCGACGTATAATAGCCGACTTCACCTGGCTTGTAGCCACGGATTTGTAGGGCGTGAGAAACGGGCGGCTAAGGGAGATTCGGGACCGACGGGCGGTTAGGACAGATCCTTCAGGTATCTTGGCATTCTCGTATCTTATATATAGCCTTATATAAAAGGAATAGGTGTGCTACGACGGATCCTCGAGAGGAAGAAGCTTCCCAGTTCTCTTGGAACAACCTAGAAAGATTATTAGCTGAACTTCAGTGAAGCTGAGAGGTAATACAACCTTGTGAACCATTTTGTTTCTCTCGACTTGTAACTACGAAATATTGTGTGTTATCTTCTGTGGTATCGTTCTATCTCCCTGAGCCTACCTCTTCCCATGGTACATACTACTACTCTGGGCTGCGACGATCAACTCCCTTAACTACTGTACCAAAGCTCTAAATCCAACCTTGTGCTAAGACACTTGACCATTGAGTCGTGCGCGGCCTTGTAAGGACCATCTCCCTGAGTCGGAAGACTTGAAAGCTCTGAATCGGACCAACACTACTGCCGGGGTAGTCAGCCGTCCGGTTGAAGTTGTGATCAAGGCTATAGTTCTGTAGTTGGATTCCTCACCCGATACCTCACCTTGTGGTTGTCACACCCCAGACCCTCGGTGGCTGGCCTGTGTCACATCACCTTACGAGTTGCTATTTAATATTAGGTACCTAGGTACTTAGTATATAGGTTATGATAATTATTTTAAAGGTTTAAGTAGCTTTATAAAGCTCATATTAAGTTTTGGTAAGAAAAGAAGTATATAAATTTAAGTTCCTTTAAAGAACGCTGAGTGTAGCTAAGAGTAATCACCTCACGTTAGTGCTAGGTATGGATATTATTACCTAAATAATAGATAATAAGGTAAAATATTTAGTCAATTGTGTGCGGGTTCAATAAAACGATAGTAGCGATTTCAAAGCAATTGAATGAACGTATAGACATCTTGTACATTTGTGAATCAATTTCCCTGACCCACGGCAACCATCCCTTTCTCCCTCACCTTTTCTCCCCCACACCTTTTTCTCCCCCACAACTTTTTCTCCCCCACACCTACTCTCCATCTACAGCCTAGCCATGGCCAACTTGCAGGGCATTGTGAATAGATTCCGGCCGAATGTTGCCGAGTACGAAGCCGCCTATCAGCAGTTGCACCGGAACCCCGAGCTCTCAATGCTAGAGCCCGACACTGCGCGTCAAGCGGGAGCTCACCTTAGAAGTCTCGGCTTTGATGAGGTCATCGGCCAGCTCGGTGGACATGGACTCGCTGGGGTGCTCCGGAACGGACCCGGGCCCGTAGTCATGATCAGGGCGGACATGGATGCACTGCCCGTCAAGGAGCTCACCGGACTCCCGTACACGAGCACCAAGACCCAGATGGACCGCTTCGGGGTAGAATATACCGTCATGCACGCCTGCGGGCATGATGTGCATGTCGCCTGTCTCATGGGGGCCGCCCAGCTTCTGTATGCCGCCAGAGAGGCGTGGTCCGGAACACTCGTCTGCCTGTTGCAGCCAGGGGAAGAAGACGGCGCTGGAGCCAGGAAGATGGTCGAAGATGGTCGAAGATGGTCGAAGATGGTCGAAGATGGTCGAAGATGGCCTGTTCGACAAGATCCCAAGGCCCGACATCCTTCTCGGGCATCACGTTGTCAAAACCGAGGCTTGAACCGTGCAGATCCGTTCGGGCGCGGCATTGTCTGCCTGTGACTGCTTCGACGTCCGGCTTTTTGGCAAGGGCGGCCACGGCTCGTCCCCGCGTAAGTGCATCTACCCGGTCTATGCCGCATGCTCCATAGTAGTGCGGCTTCAGGGCATCGTCTCCCGCGAGGTTGACCCTGCCGACTACGCCGTCGTGACCTGTGTCTCCCTCCAGACCTCCAAGGCCATCAACATTGTCCCGGACACTGTTGACATGAAGGTTGACGTGAGGAGCTACGGCCCCGCTGTTCGGAAGTGCGTCGTTGCCGCAGTCAAGCGGGTCATTCGTGGCGAGAGTGAGGCCTCCGGGCTGCTGAAGGAGCTGCAGATCGTGCAGACTGACGACATTCCGGCAATCATAAACGACGATAGGACAGTGGAGAAGTTGGAGCGCGTATTCAGGCAGCACTTTGGCGAGAGTGCTGTCTCAGAGATGGCAAGGGATACGGGAAGCGATGACTTCTCCATTTTTGCCGAAGCGCAGAACATCTCGTGCGCGTACTGGAACATTGGGGGCGTTGACCCAGCGGTATGGCAAGAGGCGAAGCGCAATGGTACGATTGACGGGCTGCCAGGGAACCACTCGGCCCATTTTGCGCCAGCCGTGAGCCCGACTATACGGACAGGAATTGATGCGTTGGCGGTGGCATCCTTGGCATATCTGGTTTCAAATGTCTAGGTGTCTAGAATTGAAAAACAAAGCACTGCATACTCTGTCCTTTTCTACCCAACGTATCTAACTTGAGTTCTTCACCTTAGCCGACCTCTGGCTATGATGGAGAGTCTTAAGTTATCCACAACCACCGAGGGAAGATGAGGTAGGTCAAGGTGCTCGCCAGGTGTCGAAAGGAAATCAAGGTGTCTCCTAAAGTACTCTGGGTCGAGCTGGTAGAAGGCACCAAGCGCCTTGACCCATTGGTTCGTAGCGAGCCCCCGAACGAAGAGCAGCCGTCCGCACTCCGGCGTTGGGTCGGTGAGTGGGGAACCGGGAAAAAGCGCGGCATCCTGGGGAATACGCTGAATAGTTATGCCTCTGGAAGGTATAGCGGCGCCGGGCGAGGAAGCTTGCCTAGTTCTGGGCTGCAAACTGTGAACGAAGACAAATGGTCGATTCGCCACCAAGCTCTGCATAGATGAGGACTGTGATGGCGACTTCGAGAGAGGGGCGCTGACAAAAGCCTGGAAAGATCGATAGTTGACTCCAGGTGGAATAGCATCAGACCGGCGCCTTTTGGAGTGATTTTCGATCAACAGCGCGTATTGGGACTGCTGCTCAGCGGTTGACAACTCTCCTACGTCGCACAGTCCCCTTTAGTACCAGTCGCCATCGGCAACGAGGATCGATCTTGGGGTGTTTACACACCGATGCTCGGGGCACGAACAATCCGTCCTTCGACCATCGAGGCTGCCATGACCGAGGCTTCTCTCTCAAAGGCTTCGATTTCCCTAAAAGACTGGCATCTCGCCCTTGGAATGTGCCGGGGTGGGGGGATATTGTTCCAGCATTTTCCCTGGGCCGAAAGTCCTTGGGGCGCCCGACCGTCACGGCACCAAGTCGCAATGCCTTGTCCCACCTATGAATAGCCGACGCCACACATGCTCTTAGCTAGTCTTCTCGCACAACAATAAGTCCATCAATCTAGTCCTTGGTCGGCATTGTGACACCGACGCTCATTCTGCACTGCACCATCCGCGACCTGCATGACATGAGGCAGCCGTGTTCCTCCTCAGGACAGCTAATAGACGAAATCGGCTACACCAGGAACTTGAACAGAATAAGGAAGGAAGCACGCACGGTGCTGCTTTTTCAATTAGCAGCAGTGTTGTTGAGTTTGGCTTGGAGGGGAGGGGGAGGAGCGGGGGCAGCTAGGACTCGTGCAAGGACGAGCAACGAGGCAGGCGGTACCACCTCTGTTGCTATACCCTATACCCGTGCACGATGTGATGAGAAATGGGAAACGGGGACATAAATTTGGTGTTCCTTTCCCTTGCTCCTTCCTCCATTCTCAGAGAAATAGTGCAAGTATTGTTTCCAAGCTGACAGACAATCTTGTTTGATCTATTTAGGCCGCTCCTGCATTTGCGTAGAATGCGGAACACACTGGGGAACCTCGCCGCTGTGGAACAGGAATGACTCCCCATTGTCCGCTCCGCCACTACCCGTGAGCAGTTTCCGACCACCATTTAGTCAGGTTCCATAATCGTACACACACACGCACACACACACACACACACACACACACACACACACACACACACACCCACACACACACACACCCACACACACACACAAGCCGGGCAATGCGCAGGGTTCACAACCTACCGAATCAAAACAGTGACGAGCCCCTTTATTGCAAACTGGTTCGATTCTTGGCGGGACTCGACTTGAACGGTTCAAGTTCCATGTCCCAGCCATTTCTGCGTTGCTATTATCACCTGCCCGCCTCGCTGGATATTTGTCGAGCGGCGACTGCTCCGTGTCTCACCATGGTCTTTGTCGCACCTGCCCGAGTCGGGAGTGCAACCTTCTCTGGTGAGGAATTTCCCTCCATCGGATACGCTCAGCTTGCTCCCACATCCACTCTGACACATGAGGCACCAGCAGGTTACCATTTCCAGCAGTAATACGTGGTTATCTCTCTTATGCAAGAGAAATGCCTCTCAAGTCAGCCCCGCTCCTCTGCATGGCTCTAATCTGATCGATCGATCCTAAACCTTGAAGCTCAAACATTTTGTCAAGTCGAATCATCACTCAACAAACCAAGGCTTGGATCTCACCTCTGCCACTGCTATCATGATATCTAACACCGAGATCGACGGGCGCATGCCTCGACCTCCTACTAAAACTATGGTGCAAGAGTCGGAAGGCAAGGCTCAGCCTTGGAAGCGATTTCTTTCGAATCAAAGACTCAAGCACATCGACGAAACCTGTCAGGCCGGCTACACTGGAACCGGTAGCATTCGCACTCGGTTTGAGATCACGGCGAAGAAATAGCTGCCCTCATAGTAGGTTACGGTATGAGTCGGAGTAGCCAGCCCCGGCCGAGCGCTGACATGGCGAGCAGAACTCTCGATATCGGAGTGTTTGATAGATTTCGTTTAGTACTTGTACTTTGACACGAGACTAGCTGCCTCACTGTCTCACTCAAGTTGGCACCTATGCTATTCCCATTATTGTTCCCGCTGTTGAAGGACTTAAACCCGGTGGAACGAGATTACACATCGTCAAGTCATATGTCATCTTCCATTATGATCCTGTAAATCTGAACACAGTGTTTTGCCCTTTTTCTCCAGTTTGTCCCAAGTGACCCAATCTACGATTTGGCTGTGCCTATTCAATATAAGATGCGACCTCCTATGAAACGACGATCATTCGTACTTCCAGCGACTCTCGTGCTGTCTTGCCTAGGGTCGCATGCGACCCTCCAAGCGAGGCAAGAGGAACACTTGCTACAGAGAGAGCAACATATTTATGTTAGCTCAAGTGTCTTGTCCCATGAGTGGTTCGTATATATCATGTAGAGAAGGACATGCTGGGGAGATGGAAACCGACTTAGTTGTGTCAGTTGGTGCCTCCAGCTCCTCCTATTGCACGAAAAGCAAGACGCATTCGGATGTCTGTTCTGGCAAGTAGTACCACTTGTGATAAGGCCGGTAATAGATGCAGGTCTCAAGCTCGACGCTATTTGGGAGAACTTTATCAACCTCGATCACGTCTTCAGGGCGCACCGAGCGCCGGTCACAGACGGCCAAGGGGTCTTTCTCCACTTGCTTGAGTGGTCGCCATGCGCTAAACTCGAGTTCTTGGTTACTATGACCAACTCACTCGATAATTCTAGATGATTGTATCTTGGATAGAATACTTACTTGATCAATCGGATCTTCCTTCCCTCATCCTTCGGGTCCCACCGCCTCAAACACCGCTTTGAACTTATCGACTCTAAGCACTTCAAGGGGTGGAATTTGAGGGTTTCACGCACTTTTCACGTTCTGCGCCCCCGCTCACCATTTTGCATATCGGCGGCTCCCGCGGATAGCGATAGCCCTCTGGGAAATATGTTGCCAAAGTCGCCCTCATTGCTGTCGCGACCCTTCTTTGCTTGCTCTAGGTCTCCCCTTCCTCCCTTCGTTCCTGATGCAGCGGCGACCCAGTACTGCCTGCCAGACTTGCATTAGCGAGGATCTAACCCCGATGCTCAAGGCAGCAGACCTCCGCCGAATCTACTCGGCAGTTCTGGAAAACGAGGAGGACTATGTCGCAAAGCAAGCCTTCTGTCTCCCGATAGTGTTGCTGTAACCTAACACCCTATCAGCGTAATCTGCGTCCAGGAGCTGCGTGGCAAGCAGAAACCTTGCAGTTGGCTTGACGAGTACACCTCGCAGCCGGATTCCACACCATGCGCTATAGCCTTTGCCACACCGGTGCCTATCTCTTGGCCATCTAGCGATCCTGGTGAGTGGATGGTTGCAGGGCCCTCTGAAAGTTTTGTATCTTCGGAAAACGAACTCGCCGATAGACTTGCTACCGTAGACCTCTCTGGCCAGCCCTTTCGTCCGAAGCTGCCCTATCACACTGCAACAACGATGCCGCCTGCTACAATCTTCATCGGGCGGGACGATGCTCTTCAGCTCCTGGATGACAAACTTTTGCCGCCGGCAGGGACTGATGGTCTCTCAGGCCTTCGCAGTTTTGCCCTCTGTGGGATAGGAGGTGTGGGTAAAAGCGAGCTGGCTGGCCAGACAGTACTTAAGTACCCGCCAGCATTTGTTTGATGCTACATTCTTTGTCTCGGCGGAGACTAGCGTCAAAATAGACGAGGCATTCTCCAATATCGCCGTCAAACTCCAGTTGCTCATCCCTGCGCAAGCCAAGGATCACATGGCAAGTAAGACGGCTGTCCTCAGATGGCTGTCGAGGCCCTACAAGACACCCCCAGAGAGCACAGAACAGGAGGAGGGCACGTTTGACGATGGACAATTCGCCCGGTAGCTTCTCGTTTTCGACAATGTGGAGAGCGCGACACTCTTGAAGGAGTATATCCCTCTCGCGGGACCCGGATCACTCCTGTTTACCAGTCGGGATCCCTTTGCAAAGCACTATCTCGCCCCGCAATCTGGCATGGATTTGTCGCCCCCCTGCCATTAAGGATGCAGCGGCTTTGCTTCAACAGCTCACGTATCCCGCCAATTCTCCACAAGAACTAGACGTCGCCCTACGCCTTGTCAAGCGGCTAGACTGTCTTCCCATTGCGGTCTTGCATGTTGCGGGCATTATCGAAAGTCAGGGCCTAACCTTTGAGGAGGCTCTTTCACGATATGAAAAGGATCTCACAATTCTTAATGATGCCGAAAAGCTATGACCCAAGGGACTTGCGCCCAGACGCTGTCAACAGCTTGGGCCTTGGAGGCTCTATCGCCCCCCCGCGTGAGCATTACCTCAAGTCCTATCCCTTCTGGACCACGACTCAATTCAAGAGACCCTCCTTAAACACGACGAAAGGCATCAGCTCGTCCCAGAATATCCCCTCGGGGGCGACTTTGAGAATATACGCCCGGCACTTAGCAAGTCATCTCTCCTCTGAGCCGAAATAGGGTCGCCAAGGCCCTCTCGGTGCACTATGTGGTTCAAGATGTCACGAGGCAAAAGATGACCAAGAATGAAATGCTCAGCTCGTTTTAGGCTGCGGTGGCCTTGCTAGCCTCCGACTGGAAGCGCGATCGATACTTTGCTTTTGCCCATCGCTCACAAGACTGGCACGTTGCCGAAATTGTTGTCCCTCACGTCTTGAGCCTTGCAGCACATTTTGAAGTTCACAGTCTGGAGTTAACCCTTGCTTCTTTGGACACATTCATAACCTTGGTCACTCGCGCTAGCATGTAAGCCCCTTAAACTTTGCAGAACTAGAGCTTTAGGCAGCTCACTGACAGTTGTTGCTAGACACCTTAAGGAGTGCGGGAATTGGGACCAGTATCTCTCGCTCGCGGATTTGGCCTTGAAAGTCCTGAATAAACACAAGTCCAAGATGGCCGAGCAGTATGCGGACATCCTAATGTGTCTCTCTAGCAGCTACCATTGCCTCGGCGACGGACAGAAAGGACTACAATACGCCAAAGCCCTTTCAAGCAGCGTATCTTAGTAGAAGATAGCAAGCCGCTAGTGGAACGAGATGATGGATTCCGAGCGATGGCTTACACAGAACTCGCCCCTGCTTGGCTTATGAATGGCGACTACAACGAGGCCATCACCTTAGCGATGCAGGGAAGGAGGATGCTGGAAAAGACACCTGAATTCATCCAGAATACTTACTGGCCACACTGGGCAGACTACCGCCATGCCTGGAACCTTATCAGCCTAGGCAGAGTGGAAGAACCCGGCCAATCCTGGAAAAAATGCTCAAATGGAGAGAAAAGAATGTTGAGAACCACGAGGCCGAGTCAATCAAGCAAGTTCAAGTCATTCCCCCAGCTGAAATCTTTCGAGGGGTATTTGCTAATTAAACCCGCTCTGTCGCGCAACCAATAGGACAGCATACACCCTCCAGATACTTGGCATTGTAAACGAGAAGGCCGGGAGAACTCAGGAGGCGATTTCGAACTAGGAGCGAGCGCTTTGGATTTACTGCAAGACAGAGGGTGACAGCTCATTCCGTACCAACCAGGTGCGTTCAAGCTCGGGGAGCGCTTCGGCAAGCAAGGAAAGCCCGAGACTGCAGCGTAGGTTTATTTCGCCTTCGCATCCACCCTTTCCTTCTGCACACTGTGTAAAGCCGTACGTCGTTACTAAGAGCATCTGCCAGTAAAATGTTCGACACGGCGCTGCAATATTTCACTGGAATCAAGTACTACAAACTAGAGCAAGCACGGACATTCTTCAAACAAGCCGAGTTTTTCTCCTTTATTGGGAACTCGGCTGGTGCTGCAGAAGCTAGAAAGATGGCAAAGAGTCTCCTTTTCGAGATTCGTCCAGAACTTGCGAGGGATAAGATCAAGCCATTAACGCTGGAAGACTTTGACGATACCGTGATGATCATGATAGGTGAACCCTGGTATGGTGCCAAGGGTTGCGATGGAACTAGCATAGTAGGAACTAAGCAGATTAAGACAAAGAGTACAACAGGACGCTAAAGTTATAGTTCGATCGCGTGATAAGTTTTCATGTTATTTACTCTCAGGAAAGGTTTAATATTAATAAAAGCCGCTAACATAAATAGAAGCGTAAATAAATAGTGCAGTATAAGGGGAAGAAATAGAATCCCTTAGTTTATATCTTAACCTAACTAATATCTAACGTATGTGATAAGCGAGTGCAACAGATAAGCGAGTGCAACACTTTCCACGCGTCGCGCAACCTCTGCATTCAATGCCCATTTCTACCACAACCCAACATGGCATCGTCTTCAAACGAAGCGCGATTGATTTTGGCCCTCAATGCTCTTCAAAAAGATGAAAATCTAAGCTTACGAGCTGCAGCCGAGATCTACGAGGTTGACCATACAACTCTCTTCCGCCGGCGCAATGGAAAACCTTCACGACGCGATATTCCAGCCAACTCACGCAAACTCACGGATTTAGAAGAGAAATCGATTGTTCGATACATAATTGAACTATGTTCACGCGCATTCCACCCCCGGCTTTCGTATGTGGAAGATATGGCCAACCGATTGTTACGCGAACGCGACGCGCCCCCTGTCGGCATACGCTGGGCTCACAACTTCGTTAAGCGCCAACCAGAACTTCGGACGCGTTTTACGCGTAAATACGACTATCAGAGGGCTAAATGTGAAGATCCAAAGATTATTCGCGAGTGGTTTACACTTGTGCATAATATGAGGGTTAAATACGGCATTCTTGACGATGATGTGTATAACTTCGATGAGACTGGGTTTATGATGGGTATTATTATGGCTCACATGGTAGTTACTACCTCAGATGGCCTTGGTAAGGCTAAAAAGACCCAGCCTGGCAATCGAGAGTGGGCTACAATCATCCAAGGAGTAAATACTTTAGGCTGGGCTATCCCACCATATATCATCTTAGCTGGGTAATATCACCTTGCCAACTGGTATAAAGAATGTAACCTTTCAGCTGACTGGCGTATTATAACAACTGACAATGGCTGGACTACAAATGAGAAAGGCTTGGATTGGATTCAGCACTTCGATTTCCACACAGCATCTCGTACAAAGGGTACACACCGGCTATTAATCCTTGATAGCCACGAAAGTTACCACTCCGAAAAATTCGACAACTATTGTGAAGCGCATAACATTATTCCACTTTGTATGCCTCCGTACTCTTCACACATACTCCAGCCTTTGGATGTTGGTTGTTTTAGCCCGTTGAAGAAGGCGTATGGCCGCCAAATTGAGTAGTTCATACGGATGAGCATTATACACATCAGCAAGTTGGAGTTTCTTTGTGCATTCAGAGAGGCGTTTTTTGCTTCAATGACAGAAAAGAACATCCAGGGGGGGTTTACCGGAGCTGGCCTTATGCCGCACGACCCAGAGAGGGTAATATCTAAGCTCGATGTGCGTATTCGGACCCCAACACCCCCAGCCTCAAGCCCAACACTACCACCTTGGCTATCTCAACGCCACAAAACCCCCGAGAGGCTGCTTCACAGAAGGACCTTATTAAAGGCCGGATATCCAACCACCAAGGCAGTTTTCCGACATCTATGCTGGCTGCCGTAGACCAACTGGCTAAAGGTACAATAGCTGTAATGCACGAAGTGGCTCTTTTGCGTACAGAGGTCTCAGCCCTACGAAAGGCCAATGAGGGGCTTAGTAAGCGACGGAGAGCCAAAAAAACACGTGTGCGGCTTGGAGGGTCACTTACTGTACAAGAGGCACAGGATATACTGGATCAGAAGGCTGTGGATGAGCAGTTAGGCCAGGAAACACGACAAAATAGTGGTAGTGCAAGGGGGTCTCGTACGAAGATTCAGTGCTGTGGCGTGTGCGGCAAGCCTGGCCATAATGCACGCACGTGCAAGAAGGCTGCAGAATCGTCTGATTCATCTGTTTCCGAGGCAGTTATTACTATTTCCTAGTGTTGTGGTTGTGTAATTGAAGATAGTTGTGGCAGGGTGGGGAAAAGTGTTGCACTCGCTTATCTGTTGCACTCGCTTATCACATACGTTAAAAGGTTAATCTATCTTTAGTTTAATATTATCTATTAGCTTTTTTCTCTCATCTTCTTAATATTTATACCTTATTATGGGGCATTTATTATAACCTTTCCGTAAAAGATAAAGAAATTGTTACGTGGTAGAATGTAGATAGCTTATTAGATAGGCTAGTCCGTTGTACACAGTCCCTGCGCTCAATTAAGCACAGGGGTTGCGCTGCCATTATATGGCAGCGCACCCTCCAGACCGATTGCCAACGGGCCACCCTTTCCAATATACAACACCACTATTACAATAGATCATGTCTGCTACGGTCAGAAAGGCTGCTTTCGTGAGCGTTATGTTGGTGGTCCTTCCTTGAACACTGACATGACATATTTGTTATGGTAGTGTGTTATATTAAAGAAGGATGGCCCGTCGGCAATCAGTCTGAAGGGCGCACTGCCATATAGTGGCAGTGCACCCCCTGTGCTCAATCAAGCGTAGGGACTGCGCATAATGAACTAACCTATCTAAGCTATTTACATTTTACCACGTAACAAGGTCAGTGTTCATGTGAAGGACCACTAAAATACCGCTTATCCAAGCGGTCGTTCTGACTGTAGCATTCTACTACGTAACAGTAACGACTAGATATAGCTAGGTTTTAACTACTTCGCTGCAATCAAAAAAATTCATATTAATATATGATTTCTAAACATACTAAGTCTTAAATTACGAATTGCGTTACCAAGATTTGGTGGTTTTAGCAGAGGTGTATCTTCAGGGTTATATGTAGTAATTCGGGTGGCTAACTCCCTTATCACGTACGTTGTATAGTGCTAAAGTTCTCATTATAACCTATAGGTATACTTACGGTTTTATTATTATTAAATGAGAATATCTTAATTCATGAAAAGTTTAATAATATCTAGCACAATCTCTGCCGCTGAGCTGTCAGTTGGTCTTGATCACAGAATGCACCGAGCTTGATGCCATCCCCCAGCGCCTGTAATGCTTGCTATGCCGATATAAAGATTTGGTCTAAATTCTGTCAGCCATTGAGGAGTATGAGAGCCATGCCCAGTAGCCCTTCTGTGGAATCACCCATGGAAAGGGCGCGACTGGCCGGCATACGTCAAAAATGCTGCGTGAACAATACGCGTAACAGTAGTACGCCTCAAAACCCGGGTATCTCCGCATATAAGCCATCATACAACTTCCCAACCCACCCTAGAGTTTCCCCTCCCCTTGCCACAACTCCCAGCCCGCCAGCAGCCCACCCGACCGCCGCAGCAACGGCAACAGCATTGATCAACAACAGCCTCCTCCTCCTCCTCTTCCTCGCCTGACGATCGACCGTAGCATTTCCCGTCCACCGCTCCAACTTCCAGCCAGCGCCCTGGGCAAACCCAAACCACTTTGCCCACCCCCAGACCATATGCCCACAACCAAGGCCCAGTAATGCTCCGTACGCAACCCACGATGTGACGGGGTGCCTGACAAATCCGTGCGCAACATACGCCAACCCGATATTGGCACTATCCCGCTCAACGGCAAGCGGGAGCCCGCGGTTGACGAAGACGTGTGCGGCAAGGGAGACCGCGAAACCGTAGCCCGAGGCGGCGATGTAGCTGAAGGGAGGCCAGCCGTCGCGCAGAGTTGATATCGGGTGGCCGCCGCCGCCGCCGTAGTAGCGACGGATATTCCCTGAGCGGCGGAGCAGACGGAGGACAATACCGGAGCCGACGTGGACGAGCACAGGGAGGCCGACGAGAAGGGGCTCGGAGAGGGGGGTCTGGTAGATCTCGCGGGCGAGGAGCAGGTAGGACTCTGAGGCGGGTACTGAGCGGGCGATGAGAGGTATTAGGGAGGTCGTCGCGAAGTGGAGGGAGGCGAAGACGGAGAAGGCGTAGGAGGAGTAGCGCTGGACTCGGGTCACTGGACGGAAAGTTGTTAGTTTTGTTGGATAGGGGGGTGGGAGGAGGAAAGGCTCTCACGGTAGTAGATTGCGCCATGGCCGCTGCCGCCGAGACCGAGGTTGTTGGCTGTTGAGCGTGACTTGAGGGACGGTGTTGAGCTAGAGAGGGAGCTTTCTTGCTCTTCAGGCAGTGGCGGGAGGTCTTTTTCGGTGTCGGGACCCAGTTCTGGAGACTCAATTGGTGACGGGTCGAGTTGCACCAGCGAGATGAGCGTCTCCTGCGACGCTTTGGAGCGCAGCGATTGAGAATCCATGGTGGATAAAGAGGTAATGAACCGGCGTGGCCGGTGTGCCAGTTGGGTCTTCACAGGTTCGCAAGTTTCGAAGTTTCGGCCTTTGTATTCCTTGTCCTTGTCGTGAATTGGTGTTTTAGCCGCGGTTTTGTTGAGTGGCCGAAGAGCCGAGACGGACCCAGCGTTGAGCCGCTGCAAGGCTTGTTTGTGCCCCTGGCGGTCTGGCGTTGGCTAGCGTAGGTGGGGTGGGGGTCGGGTCCGTCCCACAACCCCACATTTTTACTGGGCCTTGATTCAACTCGACAAGGAGCCCCATTCCTCCATCGGTTCCATGTGAGCGCCCATTCAACTGCTTCTGTAAACTTCCTCAAAGTCTTGTACAGACTCATCATCGCGCAGAACATTAACACCACCCTAATACCCCGTACGAAAGCTAACCAACGGTAAACCAACGCAAAATGCCTCCAGTAAGCTTCCACTTCAACCAGTAAATCGTCACCCAGCATGGACTAACCAAGGCCTTCCAGCGACACCAAACCCTGCCCCCGGCGCAAACGACGTCTGCGCGCGAGGCGCTACAGTCCTTCTACTGCCAGCTCTGCCAAAAAGGCTATACGCGCATGAATGACTACGAGGCGCACCTGAGCAGCTACGACCACAGCCACAAGCAGCGCCTCAAGGACATGAAGGCCATGGTGCGGGACCCCAACGCCGCCGCGCGCGCGCGCCGCCAGGAGCAAAAGGCCGAGGGCGTTATCAACATCAAGCTTGGCGAAGCTGCGGGCGCGGCTGGCGGCGGCTTCAAAAAGGGCGGTTTTAAGAAGTCGGGGTTCAAGTCGGCTTTTGTGCCTGTGGCTGGCGATGCGCCTGTGGCGGCTCCTCCCCTCGGGAAGAAGGAGAAGGATGACGTTGTCATGAAAGATGCAGGGTCAGAGCAAAAGAGCGGGCTGGTTCCAAAGAGTGAGTTGGTTGAGAGTGACACCGAGGATGAGGGCTACGAGGTTTACGATCCGAGGAGGCCAACCGACTGAGAGGTCCACGGAACTTCTCCTCATGCCCACCTCACCATTTCTAGCTCAAGGACGGCTATAAGTATGTCAAGGCTCGCTGCTTCCCCCAATATTGGGTGTAGCCGTTCTTTGGAATTGGGTGTGTTTCGACTTGGACGCGACATCTACTATACCTGACGCCATTTCCTCGACTATTCTCCATCCGGCCAAGACGCCAAACGCCAAGAGCACAAGGGCCAAGACACACCCTATGGGACGCCGTTGGGGGATAGCCAGAACTTTGGCTCAAAATCAGACAGATCTTCCTCGACCAAACCAAATATGTGGCGATTTCCCGAGAACCAGTTACCCAACCGCGAGTTCTGACTGGCATCCATATCCATACCAGAAACGCCACTGTTGTCAAAGCCGTCGTTCCCATTCCCGGAGACTTGCCCATGCTGCGGCATGAACCCTAGCTGGCTTAGATACATATCAATGTCGTTTCCGACGAGGTTCATATCCTGGTCCTGCTCTTGCTGCGTCTTGGATTCTATGTAGATGCGGGCAACCTTGCAGAGGATTTGGCACACCCGCATAAACTTGTCGGTGGCTTTGGACATTTCGGATACGGCCTGGAGCGAGTTGGTGAATGCCTCGAGGCGGGAAAGATCTTCGACATCTGAGGTCTCGATGATGTTGCAAAAGAGGACAATAACAGGGACAAATGGGACGTAGAGAACCGTCCTATATGGCACGAACCGTCAGCATCTTCCCCGGAGAGAATTGGAACACCCATAACCCTTACCAGTGCATATACCCTGCCATGGCATCCAAGTTGTTGCCCGCGAGACGCATGCAGTCGTGGTGACTCTCGAACGCCTTGCGCGCGGCATCGATACACTCGGCGTTGAACGTCCCCCGTGACCCCGGCGGACTTGGGATGGCGCGATAGATCAAAGTCATGGCCGAGTGATAGACGACATGATCCGACATGGCACACATATCGATCGAGTACGGGTTGACGCCGTTCCCCGACATCTCGGGGAAGCTGCGTTCGGGGCCGCGTGCCACACGAATCTGATGACTCAGATCGTTGCGCTCGCCGGCTATCGTCTGCAGCATGCCGATGAGCTGCCGGGCGCTCTCGATGCGCTGCTCGGGCTGCCGCGCTAACGCAGCTGGGCTGTACAAATTCTCGTACGCCTTTCCGATTAGCTCGGCATGCATGATCCATTGGTTGAAGACGTTTGCCCACTCTCTGCTGGCCATGTGGTGACCCAGAGTTCTGGGGATGGTGATGTCATAGTCCTGGATGGCCGACGCGCGCCCAAAACGTAGAGACAATGCCTTGTCGATCAAGTAAGTGAACCAAAAGGCTGTCTGCTTGGCGTTATTTGCGTGTTGCTCTTCTACTGTGGGTGTTTTACTGGGTGGCGGGATTCGGTGGTAGCCGAGGGTTTGGCACATGATGGCTGCGGCCGAGTTGAGGCGCCAAGCGAGTGTGAACTTGGAGATTTCGACGGCATACGTAGCCTGTGAAGAGTTAGGAGGGAGGTACTAGGGATGAGCAGGTCGAAGAAGTGGGACGGAAGCAGGGGGTATTTACACCCATCAACAGCACATCAACACTCTCCCTGCGCTCGGGCATCAGCATCGGCAGGTTGGCGAGGGCCGTCTCCAAGTTGTCGCGGCACATGTCCTGGTATCCAAGCAGCTCGACTTTTCTCGCACCTTCGGCAGACCAGGCTTTCTCCTGGAAGAGAAAGTAGAGGCCGCTATTGACGATGGCGAATGAAGTGAGGCTGAAGTCTTCGGTCGCGAAATACACCCTGCGGCAGCGCTCATTGTATTTGTCGCTCATCACTACTCCGCACATCAGTGTGAAGCTAATAGGGGGAGTCTCTACCCTGCCGTGTTAGCTGGCTGTCTCGTCCCCTCTTCAGGACACACCAGGGACTGCGGATTTTACCCTTCAATTCGCGCAATAGGGAGACGACCAGCTGCAGCGGAGGCATTGGGAGGTCCCGAAATCCCCCTTTTGGAAGCGGCTTCACATTCTCGAAGTGGAACTCGTGGCTGGTAGGACGGTTCTGCATCGCTACGATCTGGCGGAGCGACGACAAAGCGGACTCCATGTCGGGGTTGTGTTCGCGGAGGGCGGTCCGCGTCACAGCACTCTGGAGGAAGTCACTGGCGAAAACAGTCTGAGCGGCCATGGACGAGTTGCCCTCAAAGGCCGAATCGAGATTTTCGTCATCGCTAAAGTTGTCATGGCGCTCCTCGATGTGACGGCTCACGCCATCCCTCGCTATGGACGACGGAGTGCTTGTAGCATTGCTTGTCCGCGGGGCCGCGCTCGACGGGCTGTTGTGGTCGGACAAGGCGGTTGCGGCTGTGGATGAGGGTGCGGATGGGCTGCGACCGGCGAGAGAGATGGTCAGATCTCGGAGCATGCCCTCGATGCCGGCGAGACGCGACTCAAACTGGTCGATCTTTCGCTCGCTGCATTGCAGTTAATACCACGGCGTTCAGGGTCAGCAACCGCGACATCCTTGGCAGTTAATGGGCCGGATGGTCACTCACTACTGGGTCGATATCAAGACCCTCTGGCGGGCCTCCTTGGGCCTTTGCCCGGCGCCGGTGGTGCTGCATGCGCGGTTCGCTGTCTTGCAGTTGGAGCATGGCACGTCTTTGTCGCACCGTATCTGTTACGAGTGAGCTAGTCAGTGTCATGGGGGCTGTTGGATCGACGCCCGGTCGGTTGAGGGACATAACGTGCCTTTCGGAGGCGGCACTGGTCGCACTACGGGTGCCGCGGGTTAGCGATTCACTCAGCCTTTTGGTACTACACCCTTCAGGCCTGGCTCTCTTGGTGGAAGGGGTTGGTTGGGATAGTGACCGGAGGCGAGCAGTGCGGGTCTCCTCTCGGTTGTCGAGGATTTAAGGGGGAGTGGACATACAGCTCGTCTTGCCGCATTCTCGGGGCTCTCGCTGTGGTCTCTCTCACCCATGTCCATCTTCTCTGCTGTTTGTAGTTTGTATCTGACAGTTGATCCTGGGCTATTATTTTACATAAGAAATCTATCGACCATCCGCGGTCCAACAGTGACAAAGGGTCCCTTTTTTCTGCCTCGATTCCCGAACTGGGCGGTGAGGTGGGTGGCAGGTGGGTGTTAGCTGGTGTTGTATCCGTACCTAGCTTACGCGGACGATGGGCCGCTGGAGTGCGGATCAAAGCTGGTTCTGGAACAGACCCGACGGGGGACGGACGGGGGTTGTAAACGGGGGCGGGGGGGAAGGGGGGGGGGGCAAGCCGCAGCCCGTTCATCTTGGAAAAAGTGCGGAGCCCGCGGACCCCGCGGGCAACCGAGCCCCTTCCTCCACCTGCCCTGCGCATCTGGGCAGAGCTGGGGGGCAATGCCGAAGGAATGAGGGGCCGCCCAGGCAGGTACATGGAAATTTCCTTGTCGCCTTGTCTCCCCGCACCTAGAACCAAGAACACCCGATCTGAACCCGCGTCAGGTTGGTGCTTCGTCTCAGTGAAGGCGCCCCAATCTTGCAGCATCGCAACACCCTCCACGCAGTGCGCATGGCACCGTTGGCGCCAAGAGTACCACCGACGGCTGGCCCAAAAAAATAATCCATCCGCGGACCCGTCCACTACCAGATGACGAGGCCCAGAATTTCTCAAATGGGCAACAACCAAATAATTCCTCCGTTCTGACTTTTATCTGCTGCTCTGCTGACCGCCGGCTCTGTGCGACCATCGCATTCTCCGGAATACTCACTAGACGATTGCGTGTTCATTCTCCTGTTCAGCGCTTTTTCCTTTGGTCAAAAACGTCACGATTGCGCCCACTACGGAATTTCTTTGAGCAACATGTTGCACCTCGTTTTCCGTTGCGCTTAATTCCTAATTGACCCTAGACCTTTCCCCAGGCGAAGTGATGACCGCAGCGATGGTGGCTGCCAAATCGAGCACTTTATCAGATCCAGGCCATGTCGTCAACGTCGCCGGCGGCGATCATGACAATGAACCAGCGACGCCGGCCCCGTCCAATCACAACCGCACAACGATAAAACCTACGCCCAAGGCATCATCCGCCTTTCGCAGTTATATTGTACGTCCCATCTTCGTGCTGTGTCTCGGTGATGCACGTCATGTCGCCCCGCAGCTTGGCTGCGGCTGTGGTTATCTTTAGGTGCTTACACAAGTGATGTGCATGGCTTGTATAAGCCCTTTTTTTTTTCTTC
Source organism: Lasiosphaeris hirsuta (assembly GCA_030549175.1). Lineage (NCBI taxonomy): Eukaryota > Fungi > Ascomycota > Sordariomycetes > Sordariales > Lasiosphaeriaceae > Lasiosphaeris > Lasiosphaeris hirsuta. The sequence continues at coordinate 5,525,727 of JAUKUA010000002.1, forward strand.
TTTTTTTTTTTTTTTAGTAAACAATTGACTGACGGACGGTGTGCAGCGAGTTTTTGGATATGCCGACCGGCTGGGCTGGACCATCAATGCCATCTCCCTGGTCACCGTGATTGGATCAGGGGTTGTGCTGCCGTTGATGAACTTCGTCTTTGGCCGCTTTGTCACCGTCTTCAACAACTTCGTCGTCGGCGCCGTGACGCCAGACGAGTTCCGCTCCGGCATCGACCAGTACACGCTTTATTTCGTCTACCTCTTCTTGGGAAAGTTCGTTCTCTCGTACATTTGGACAACGCTGCTGTCTGCCAACGGCATCAGGATTGCGCGCTCGCTCCGCATCGACTTTCTCAACCACACGCTCCGGCAGGAGATCGCCTTCTTCGACTCGGCCGAGGGCGGTTCTGTATCAAACCATGTCACCACCAACATCAGCTTGGTCAACCAGGGCATCTCGGAGAAGTTGGGCATCGCCGTTCAAGCGACATCCACCTTCATCGCCGCATTCGTCGTTGCCTTTACCGTTCAGTGGAAGCTGACCCTCATCACCCTCTGCATCGTGCCCACCATTGTCATCGTGGTAGCTATATGCATGGCCATCAATACGTCCCAGGAGAAGAGGATCATGGGGGTCTACTCGAGGGCCAGCCAGCTTGCCGAGGAGATCTTTTCCACCATCAGGACAGCCCACGCCTTTTGGGCGTACCCGAAGCTTTCAAACAAGTATGGCGATATCCTACACGAAGCGATTCCCGTCTGGAAGACTGTCAGCCCTAATATGGCTGTCATGTTCTCGGTCGAGTTCTTTTGCATCTACTCCGGCTACGGCTTGGCCTTTTGGCAGGGCATTCGCATGTACCACCGCGGTGAGATTGCCGAGTCGGGCAGCGTCGTCACGTAAGCTATTCTGACGACCTAGGACGGGAACGGGAACGGGGACGGGAACCTCGAGACTGACGTTGTCACAGTGTCATCTTTGCCGTGCTTCTAGCTGCGCAGTCCCTAACCCAGATCGCGCCCCAGACTGTTGTAGTCTCGAAAGCCGCGGCTGCCGCTCAGCATTTGTTCGAGATTATCGACCGCGAGTCTAGGATCGACTCGCTCTCGGACGAGGGCGCCAAGCCCGACGAGTGCAGTGGGGAAATTGAGTTTCGAAATGTCGTCTTTGCGTACCCCTCGCGACCCGACGTCCAGGTGCTCAAGAGCCTCAACCTTGCCTTGCCGGCAAACAAGACGACGGCCATTGTCGGAGCGAGTGGTTCTGGCAAGAGCACCATTGTCGGTCTCGTCGAGCGCTGGTTCGGCCCCCTGAGTGGAGACATACTTGTTGATGGCCGCAAAATTGAAGAGTACAATATCCAATGGTTGCGGACTAACATTAGACTGGTTCAACAGGTGATCCCTACCTCACGTTTTTGTGCTGTTGGCCAAAAAGCTAAATCTTGTGATAGGAGCCCGTACTGTTCAACGGTACCGTCCTCCAAAACGTTGCCAACGGCCTGTCAGGGACACCAATGGCCGATCTTGATGACGAGCACAAACAGAAGTTGGTTGAGGATGCTTGCCGAGCAGCATTTGCACACGAGTTTATTGAGGATATGCCACACGTATGTTAGCTCACATTTCCATGTTCGGATCAAGCTGACAGGAATAGGGGTACAATACGCAAATAGGAGAGCGAGGCGCCATGTTGTCGGGCGGCCAAAAGCAGCGTATTGCCATCGCGCGGAGCGTAATCTCAAATCCCCGGGTCCTTCTCCTCGACGAAGCTACCAGCGCCTTGGACCCCAACGCCGAACGGATCGTACAAAAGGCACTCAACAACGTTGCCGTCGGTCGAACTATGGTGGTTATTGCACACCGTCTTTCGACAATCCGAGATGCCGACAACATCGTCGTCATGTCTTCAGGGACAATCATCGAGCAAGGGACACATAAAAACCTAATGGCCAGTGGAGGCGCCTACTCGAGGCTCGTTCTAGCCCAGGACCTCGGTCAAGATCGTGAAGATGACGACTCATCGGACAAAGAAGCTGGCATCACGGTAGACACTATCACCATGGCAAAGACAGTCTCGTACGCGGCTGCGCAGGGACAGGCCAGCCCGGGCGCCCTTGAAGAGGGGAAGATGGGCCCTAACCACAGTCTGTTAAAGGTCCTTTGGATCATTGCGAGGGAGCAGATTACGCTGTGGCCGTCTTATATCATCATGCTTATTGCTTGCACATCAGCAGGTAAGGCCCCCCCCCCCCCCCCTATCAGCGGCACCACCGCGGTAGATTCTGACGCCAGTCGTTAGGCTTGACATATCCCGCCATGGCAATACTCTTTTCACGGGTGATGGAAGCTTTCGCACTTACCGGCGACGCCATGCTTGAGAAGGGCGACTTTTACTCCTTGATGTTTTTCATCGTCGCACTCGGAAATCTTGTCGCGTATGCCCTCATTGGCTGGTTCTGCAATGTCATCGCAACGGTGTGTTATTGAGTCCCTGCTACCACCCAGGTTTTGCACAAATTGTTGACATGACCGTCGTCTCGTAGCAAACCATTACGTATTATCGCCACGAGATCTTCAACAGCATCATCCGACAGCCCATGACCTTCTTCGACGACCCGGCCAACACGACCGGCGCCCTGGTTACCCACCTCTCACAGGAACCGCAGAGCGTTCACGAGCTTCTCTCTTACAATGTCGGTGTCATCATCATTGTCATCGTCAATTTGCTCTCCAGCTGCATCCTCGCCGTCATCGTAGGATGGAAGCTGGGCCTGGTCCTCGTCCTTGGCGCCCTACCCCCGCTGGTCCTTGCCGGATATATACGGATCCGCCTTGAGTTCAAGCTCGACGACGACACATCGGCACGTTTTGCCAATAGCACGGCCATCGCATCCGAAGCCGTCCTGGCGATCCGCACCGTAGCGTCCCTTGCTCTTGAAAAGCAAATAATTGATCGATACGAGGCGAGTCTGCGCAATGTCGCCAAGACGTCGCTCAAGAGTTTGGTGTGGACCATGTTTTGGTACTCGCTGAGCCAGTCGATGTCATTCTTGGCTATGGCACTGGGATTTTGGTAGGTTTATTGCCGTGCCATCGAATGCCTGTTCTAACTCGTTAGGTATGGCGGACGACTCTTGTCATTCGGAGAATACTCGGCGACGCAGTTCTACACCGTCTTTATCGCTGTCATCTTTTCTGGAGAGGCTGCAGCGACCTTCTTCACTTACAGCACAAGTAGGACCTCCGCAACATCATGATGATGCATTTCACTGCTTCGAACACGCCGCTAACTTCTTGCAGGCATCACCAAAGCTCAGCGCGCCGCTAACTACATCTTCCGACTCCGGAACTCGGTACCTCCCGAGAACAAGGATGACAACCCACCGATCACCGAAAAGCGCGGCGAAGGCGGCGTCCAAATCGACACCCGCGACCTAGAGTTCGCGTATCCAGGCCGTCCAACCGCCAAGGTTCTCAAGGGCGTGTCCCCGCAGGTCGAGCCGGGGCAGTTCGTCGCCTTTGTCGGCGCCTCAGGGTGTGGCAAGACGACCATGATCAACCTGCTCGAGCGCTTCTACGACCCGACCTCGGGCACCATCCTCTTTGACGGCATCGACTCGGCTACTGTCCACGTCGGCACGCACCGCAGCGCCATCGCACTGGTGCAGCAGGAGCCGGTGCTCTACCAGGGCTCAATCCGCGAGAACATTGCGCTGGGCGTAGCCGAGAGCGATGATCCGGCAGCGGTGTCGGATGAGGACATCATTTCCGCGTGCCGCCAGGCAAACATCCACACCTTCGTTGAGTCGCTGCCCGAGGGGCTCGCGACGCCGTGCGGCTCCCAGGGCCTGCAGCTTTCCGGCGGGCAGAGGCAGCGCATCGCGATCGCACGGGCGTTGATCCGGAAGCCGAGGCTGTTGTTGCTCGATGAGGCCACGTCGAGCTTGGATACCGAGTCGGAGCGGGTGGTGCAGGCGGCGCTGGATGCTGCGGCCAAGGGCGGGGAGGACGGGTTGGGCGTCAGGCGAACGACGGTGGCGGTGGCGCATCGGTTATCGACGATCAAGGGGGCGGACCGCATCTTTGTTTTCTCGCATGGGCGCGTCGCGGAGAGTGGGAGCCATGAGGAGCTGTTGGAGGCCAGGGGCATATACTATCAGATGTGTCTGGGGCAGAGCTTGGATCGGGCGGCGTAGGCCGGGTCGATACCTTGCGATACCTTGCGATACCTTGGGCATTCACAATATTGGGGGGCTAGAGCAAAGGAATACCATCAGCCCGTGCCCCTTTCACCCCGTGAAACCGTGCCGCAGCGCCGCCCAACACGTTGTTCCTCACAATATCACTACTACTACTACTACTATCATTTTCCAATTCAATTAATATTTAAGAATACCTAAGGCAGTCTCCAGCCATGTCGGCCTACCAAAAGACGCCTTAGTTGGCTGCGCGATCGTACCAATAACCATTTGAGGATATTGGGGGATAATTGCACTGGAACTCGCTGCTGTCCCACCCAAAGCTGCCCGTAGTCCCAGTCATGCAGTCATACCTTGTTGTCCCGTCCCAACTGAGGAAAAACTGAGTACAAGTAGCGTAACTCGCGCATAATGCAGCGCAAAGCTGGAAGACAGTGTCAAAGTCGGCCGTTGGGGCTTGAAGGCCGAAATCAAGGGTGTTGTAGTTGAAGGGGACACAGTGGGTTGTGTACGCCGTCACAAATATGAACGACTCCCCTACTATGACCACGGGGGCCGCGGTAGCCGTCGAATCCTCGGTCACGGTCGCCGTCTCGGTTGAGACGACGGGGGAGACGGTGACCTCGGCGACGTCGGTGCTCGTCGACGTCGAGATGCTCGTGTAGGCAGAGGTCGCCGTCACGGTTGGGGTGCTCGCGGTGATGTAGCAGCTGCAGGCCGTGGAGATGGCCGTGGCCGCAAAGGTTTCGAGGGCTGTGCAGCGGGGGTCAGACGCGTCTCTTTCTGGTCCGAGAAGGGCAGAAACAAACCTCCAGGAATCTCGACGCCCTCTCGGGCATCAATGATGTGGCGCTTGACCGGGGTAACGTCGCGACCGTAGACTGTCGAGGTCCTGAATCCCCAAAGTCAGAAGGGGCTTGCTTCAATCTCATGGATAGGTGGGTCAAGCTGCGGGCCACCTACAAGGTTTTTGTGCTCGTGTGGATTGTTGTGACACTAGTCGTTGCTGTTTGGGGTTCCGTGACGGTTTCGGTGACCGACGTGATGACAACGGTGCCGAGGACGGTGCTGGGGAAGACGGTGACCGTCTCCGTCTCGATGCCGAGGAAGCTGGAGCAGAACTCGGTGGCCGTGACATCTTTGAGGATGGAGAGAATCGGGTTTCTCTTGCACTCGCAGGGCACGCGGGCCGTCGCTAAGACGGGCGCGAGGCCCAGCAAGAGCAGGAGAGAGCCGACAGCGCCGTCAGCATACATCTTGGAGGTTTCTCACTTGGGGCGAGCTCCGGAGCCCACACACCGGGACCGTCGGTTCGGGTCGCACAAGCTTATAGGTCTTCTTCCTTGGAGTCCCGGGGACTGGGATCAGGCCGCTTAACCCAGTCGCCAACCCGTCCCCTATCCACCTCATCGTCCGCGAGTCTCATTTCAAATGACGTGCAAACGGTCTAGCTCTGTCCCCTTAGCTATGCGGCTGACACACTAGTCAAGGCCTTGCCGTTTTAGTCTCTGCGATTTAACCCAAACCACTCATTTCCCGGTTTTTGTTTAAAATTGCTGTTGGGAGATTCTGGCTTTGCACAAGAGGCGCGTTGCGAAGGTGTGCCTCGCAGGGTGAAGAACTTGAAGACCAATCGGTATCCGTCGGTAGTCTTGCTTATGAAGCCCCTGTTGATCTTTGCTGACAAGTAGATAGCCTGGTACATACATACCCGAGGGAACTTTTTGGAGGAACCGGTAGGTATGCAAGGCACCACCTAGCCCCATCCGTAGCGCTGTAGCCTGTGTGCCCCTAGGAAGGTTACTGTGTTTGCAGGGTCTGCTTCAGGCACGATTTGCGAGATTAGCAACCCAAGATCTTACCGCACCAGACCACACTACTCTTTCCCTCGCTACTTTTATCCCTTTCTCGGCGGATGGTATCGAATCGAACGGGACCTCTCCTGTTTCGAGAATAAAAGCGCGTGCCATACAGTAGAGACGCATTCTGGCCTGTGGAATTTGACACATGGGGTTGTGAGCAAGAAGGTGGGCAGCAACTTTGCAAATTGAGGCTCTGCTTTCGTTACCGCGGCTTGGTCAGGTAGGCAAGCCCATTCCCTGAAGAATCCTGGATAACTGATGTCTGGCCACACAGAATAGGGTAGCGGAGTGGAACATGGTCGGTCGACGAGCGGCTGGCCGACCATATTACTAGGGCGTAACGTCCTCACGTGGCCCCCTAGTAGGGAGCGCGCCGTGGATAGAAAGTGGCAAAGACGCCGTCGGCCAGCCGCAGGCACTGGGAGGAAGCGCCGTCGGCCATCGCTGGAGATGCCTAGGACGACGTTGCCCCTGTCGTGAGGTATGGTTGCAATTTTGGGGGGTGGGGGGGAGGGGCTCCTTGTTCTGGTGATAACGCTATATTTGCGCTTCCGTTCGTACCTTACTTTGTCATCCTTGCTCTAATGGGTATTTTAGACAAAAGATATAATTCCTTTACCCTTCCATCCTTGCAACGCAGCAGCAGTCGGGACTTACACCACTTGGCCGGTTCTGGACAAGGAGAAATATGGACTGCAGCCCGTAGAGTCGTTGCATGGGCAGTCTCCCTTTCTAGGCCAATTGGTGCCTGCCACCAGCCGGTGGTGTCATTTTCGCGGTGAGGTACCGCAGAAGCAGAGCTGTCTGTTAGTAAGCCTTAAGACAGATAGGCAGTACCTACCCTACAGGTGCCCAGCGGGCTGCCAACAAACGAGACTGCCAGCATATCGGAAGTACACTGGCTTGGGGAACCAGAAAGATAGGCTGTGGTATCCGTAGGAAACAACAAAACCTTCCCCGCACAGCCAAGCCTCGGGCCAGGCTTACTTACCTTGCCCAGCTCTTCCCGTGCTGACCTCATCCTTTGGCCAAGCTATGGTCCCCCAAGTACCGACCTCTGCTTTGCTGTTAGAGGTGGTAGTAGAGAGGCCAGCTTTTGCACGTAAAAAAAAATTAAGGTTCATTAACAGTTCTGCCTCCGCAGTACCTGCAGCAATAGTCCCGCCTTCTTTTCCATCCTCGTCCGGCAACCGCTGTAACCACTTGCTCTCCTCTTTTTCCTCTTGGAGCTGCAAAGCATTCACAATTCCTTCCCGCTACTCGGATTCCGCGAGTCCGAAAATGGCCTCAAACCCGCGCATTGTCGCTCATATACGACCCAAGTTGTTGGTACGGGCAATAACTAAGCAAGCACCAATTCCATATTCTCATCGAGTGCCCGATCCGTGGCATTGTATAAGACCCGAGAGGGCAGTTCATTGTTTTCTGCCAGGAAGGATGACCCGACTCACGAGAAAGCCGTCTTTTCGCCCGCAATGCGCCTCGAATCAGCAATTCTCACGGTGGCAGCCGTCTTAAGCTACACAGACGCGCGCCCTCACCAAGACCTCTCCGTCCGGACCAGTGGCGGCCTGGTGCACGGCATCGTTGACGGCGCTACACCCGCTGTGCGTCAATTCCTCGGTATCCCGTATGCGCAGCCGCCCACCCACAACCTGCGGTTCGCGCCGCCGAAGCCAGCGCTGCCATTTGGAGAGCTAGAGGCGAAACGACTGCCCCCCAGCTGTTTGCAGTACATGACCAACCACCCCCTCATCATCACTGAAGACGTTCTTGAGTTCAACATCAAAGGTTTGAACGGTACTGCTGGCCCTATCAGCGAGGACTGTTTGACCCTTAGCATATGGACGCCATGTGGCAAGACAAAGAATCTGCCTGTTGTGATGTTCTTTTATGGGGGAGCCTTTGCTAGTGGCGGGGTTGATGTGCCGTACCAGTTGCCAGCCCATTGGATACAGCGGACACAGAGCCACATTGTCGTGTCATTCAATCACCGGGATAACATCTTCGGCTTCCCCAACGCCGCTGGAATCCCCCTGCAGGAACAGAACGTCGGTCTTCTGGACCAACGGCTGGCCATCGAGTGGGTACGTGACAACATCGCGGCGTTCGGAGGGGACGCGAATCGGATTGGGATCTGGGGCGAGAGTTCCGGTGGGTCGGCCATTGCCTACTACAGCTACACGTACAAAGACGACCCCATTGTCAATAGCTTAATCATGGACTCAGGCAACGAGTTTATAGACATTCTGACCGTGGACCCGGCCCATGGCAACTTCACCTACGTGGCCTCACAGCTCGGCTGTGGCAACCTCAGCCCCGTCAAAGAGCTTGCATGCATGCGTCAAGTCGACGCACATGCCATCGAGGACTTTATCTACACATACTCTGAAGCAGGAAGAGCGCCCCTCCTCACCTTCTCCCCCGTCGTGGACAACCGCACCGTCTTCACAAACTACACGGCCCTCGCCCAAGCCGGGGAGATAGCCCGACTTCCGGCGCTGATCGGCAGCAACGCACAGGATGGGGTGCTCTTTGAGCCGTACAGCCCCGATGGCGTAGATACTGTCTCCGCGGACCTGACAACCGCAGTCTGGTTCTTCTGTCCGACCTACCAGTCAGCCAAAGTTCGCATCGCGGCGCGCACGGGCCCTGTATATCGCTACTTGTACGCGGGCAACTTTACAAACGTCAGCCCCCGGGCCTGGATGGGCGCCTGGCACGGCGCCGAGCTGCCGCTCGTGTTCGGTACGCACCCCCTGTATCGTGGCGACTCGACTGCGCTTGAGTACGCGACGAGCTACGCGATGCAGGACGCGTGGGTTACCTTTGTGGCGACGGCGGGGAGGAAGTCGTCGGTTGAGGGCTGGGATGCGTGGGACCATGTCGATGGTGGAGGGGTCGTCGAGTTTGGGAACGGGGCTCCGGCGAGGTTGATAGATACCGCTGAGATGGAGAAGAGTTGTGGTTCATTGCAGTAGGGGTGTCGCCCCTCCGCTCGGGCTTGTTGGAGAAGGAGTGAGCTCCATTGTTAATTACTCAACTCAGTCCTAGTTCATCCAATCTTAGCTCAACCCAACACGCTGATGAGCGGGCTTGGGGGCCGATCCCGCGATCCTCGCCGGCGTGCCCCTCAAGCTGCCCAACGTCATCTGCTGCCACGAAGTCGACGACGGCATCCTGTGGAAGCACACCAACTTCCGCACCGGCAACGCCGTCGTGACGCGGTCGCGCCTCCTCGCCCTGCAGACCATCAATCACCGTCAGCAACTACGATTACATCTTCCTCTTCTACTTCGGCCAAGACGCCTCGATCCCACTACGAGCTCCGCGCAACCGACATCCTGTCGACCGCCCCTATCGCCATCGGCGATACAGCCCCCTACGGCGCCGTCGTCGCGCCGGGCGTACCCGCACCCTTCCACCAACACCTCTTCTGCCTGCGCATCGACCCGGCCCTCGACGGACCCCGCAACTCGCTCGTCGTCGAGGAGTCCTGCACCGCGCCCTTCTCGTCCGAGCTGAACCCCTACGGCGTCGGGTACATCACCACCACCTCCGCCACGATCACGCACGAGGCGGGGCTCGACCTGGAACCACGCGGCTAGCCGCACCTTCAAGATCGTCAACGAGTCCCGGGTCAATCTGGCCACGGGCGGGGAGGGGATCGCTTCGTGGATTCAGGCACGGCGGGAGGGAAAGGACGGGGAGGAGGGAGAGAAAAGGGCTGGGGTGAGGGATGAGGATATCGTTTTGTGGCATACTTTTGGCAGTACCCATCATCCGAGGGCGGAGGACCGGCCGGTCATGCCGTGCGAGAAGATGGTGGTTCGAGTAAAGATGGCTGTGTAAATAATGGGAAAGATGGTAACAGCCTGTTGGAGTGGGATAGGATTTGGTCAACGCCATGGTCGCGCACCAGTTACTCCCGGATTTAGAAACTTACCGCATCCATTACTGCGTACACAGTATACTACTGAGCGGGAGGAACAACCCGACCGTCAAATCTCGCAGCAACCCCAGCGAGAATAAAAAATGGGAACTGCCGCTAGTATGCAGGCGACTGTGTAGACCGTGTTTCCCCATCGGGGTAGGTTCAGGGGACCAGCTCTCATCCGCGGCCGCTAGGTCTTTGACTTGGGGGTTGCCTGTCGTCTTCTACATGCTGAAATGCGCTACAACTTGATAAGTGGGGAATACAGTGAGATTTTAAGGAAGGTGCTTCCCCCTAGCCTTTACGGCGTTTGCAGCCCTACGAGTGGTTTTTTAAGATGGGGTGTTCTAGTAGATGCCCGAAAAGCCGCAGCACCTCCCAGGGCTGGTGACGTGACGATGACCCAATCAATGTCGGTATACCTTTCACACACGTGTGTTCTTCTTCTGGGCGGCCAGTTGAACCCTGGCAACCTGGCATTATGATGCAGCCGACGTCAAGAACCAAGGGCGCTAGATAAAGCCCGGCTTCCACAGCTCTTCCTCCTCTTTTTATTTTTTCGAAAGAAACGGACCAATCACACACCTGGGACTTTGCTACCCCAAACACCAAGCCTACATCACAACCTCGTTCGCCTCCGGGCACTCCTCTGCACCCGCTGACAACCTCGCGCACCACCCGCGCGGCTCCCAAAATGGCGCCCGAGCAACGCCCTCCCAACGCCAACCTCACGAGCTTGTTCTTACAGCTCAAACGCGAACGCGAGGCCGAGCACAATGCGATGTGTACGGTCTTCGAAGCCATGACCAAGGCCCTCGACCAAGGCCTGAGCCAGATCCCCCCGGGGAAAGCGTACGAGAGGTACGCAAACCCGATCGCGCAAGGTCTCCAGGAGATCCTGCACAGTCTGGCGATGGGCCAGACCCCCAAAATCCCAGGCTGGGAAGCCCTCCCAAGCCTGACACAAAGCTCGGCCCCATTGGAGCCAGCACAACACCAACGGGCCACTGAAAGGAGGCCACGCTCGCCAACCCCCCGTCGTGCCACGGCCAACGACGACACACCCAGCGAAGGCACGCCCTCGCCACCTCCCCCCCGCGCCCGAGCCCTCGGCCCGAGCACCCCCATGTCCAACCAGAAGGCACAAGCCGAATGGGAGACAGTCGTGGCCAAGGGCCACAAGAAGGTCGGCTGGGCCAGCGTGGCTGCTGGCGCCGCCAATCAAACCAAGTTGGTGGACCTGACCCACACACCAACTCCCAAGGCCGCGGGCAAAACGGCCAAAACCCCCCGAGGCCCCAGGAGCCCCAAGCCCCAGCCACAGAGGCTGGTGCTCAAGGCTCCCGAAGGCCACCCATGGAACAAGGCCTCCGCGGGAGAGGTCCTATAGGGCCTAGGCACCACCCTGGGCGCGATACCAGCAACCGTGCGGCCCACGGTGAAAGGAAACGGATGGACTGTCACCCTAAAGAAGGGTGAAGAAACGAGTAAGGCTATCGAGAAGGCCGAGAAGGTAGGCCTCTCCCTGGCAAAGGGCGGAGACTGGGACTCCTACATCGTAGGAAAAGTCCCCGAGAAGGTACCGACCCTACGGGGACCGGAGACAGCCGTGACGGAGCTGATGATCCGCCAAGAAGCCGCCGCTACTACGGGGGTCATGCCGGTCAAGGCCGTCAAGACCACCCACGGCAGCTGGATCGTGTCATTCGACACAAAACCGAAGACCCCCTTCTTCAGGGTCTTCAACTCGACAATGGCCTGCCATCTGGAGCCAAGACGGAGGGTCCCCAACTGCATGGGATGCTTCGAATTCCACTGGCAACGGGACTACATGTCTAAGCCTTGCTGTGGGGAATGCGGTAAGCGGGAGGACAGGCACGTGGACGGCCACATGTGACCCCCCCAGTGTCCCAACTGCCTAGGACCGTACAAACCGGAACTGTGGTACCTGTGCCCGGCGAGGCCGGTAGTCAAGGATGGCGGCCTCGTGTTCCTGACGACGGAGTAAAGAAAGGCGACCAAGGTAGCAGGCATGAAGGCCCGGGACCAGTTCAGGCGTATAGCCAGAACTAAGGAGATGCCTAAGGCAGAACTGCTACGACAGTCGAAGTCTATCACTCCAGTAGACTTAAAGGACACCGAGATCGGCAAAGCCTGGGAGGATGCAAAAGCCCGAGCGGACAAGGAGGCCATCAAATGGCAGGGCCTCGCTAAGGCGGCGAAAGAAGGTAAGATCGTCCCCCTAAACCTCAACGACCCGGTGAAGGGTATCCAGGTATAGGGAACCTACATCACCGGAGGAGAGACCGTCCCTCATACATACTATATAGGCCCCGCCGCCTAGGACGGGAGAAGCCAAACCACCTCCCTCAAGATCTCTCCCCTATGAGGCCTCGTAGGTACCCCCCTGGAGTACTTACTACCCAGAGAAGTCGTGGAATCGGTAGAATCCGATATCTACGGCGTAACCCCTCCCCCCCCCCCCCCGCCACAGGGCCCTACTAAAGCAGACAAGGCCCGAACACCGGAGGAAACTAGGGCGCTGATCCGCCAGTACCAGGTGGACATGGCCCTACTTAAGTACCTACTCGACAAGGCAACGGAAGTACATAAGCGCTTCGACTACCAGGACGTCCCAACGGCGGACTAGGCCGCGGACATGTTTAGAAAGAGAATTAAGGAGGCGGAAGCTGTGATCCTCATAACGTATAGAAAGATCTTAGCCGAAGTGGTAGTCCTAGATGTCTGGGGTACGGTAGACGAAATGCTAGGTAAGGAAGCTGGGGCGTGACTAACAATCCCCCCTATATATACCACAGCGCCCGGGGGTTACGAAGACTAAGTGTTACTCGACGAGACAATGGAAGATGCCGGCCTCGGAGACGGCTAGTATAAAACAATGTTAGGCCTGGCCCTAGAGGACGTCGCCAACTCAGAGACATAAGGTGACAGGGCCCAGCTCCAAAGAATAAAAGAAGAGCTGAAAAAGGCGAAGAAACAGTATCCCGAGGAGGCACGGCTAAGGGAAGAAGTCTACAAGGCGTAAGAAGATCTCTTCGTAACCCGGACCGCCATAGGTCCGGACGACGGGAATAGCCGAGAATCCTCCTGGGACACGGACCCCTAGGTACAAGCCGAACTCTAACGACTGACGGAAAAGAGGACTATAATAGACCTCACAGGGAAGTCCGCCTCCCTCCCTCCCCCATCTCCGGCTAGCCTAACCAAACCCGGGCAGCTATACCCCCCTAAGGGAAGGTTGATAGCTAGACGGTCGAACTCCCTTCCCAGAACGACCTGCCCCGCCTCCCCCTTACTACTAGGCCCCCTGAGGCCGAGTAGGGTAAGGAAGCCCACGGAGAAAGTGTTAAATGCCTAATACAACGCTTAGAATCCTACAAGCTAACATCGCGGGGGTCATGGCTTACCATGACTCCCTCTTGGCGTCGGTAATAGGGGAAAGAGTGGACCTCGTCCTGGTATAAGAACCATGGTAAGGCTTTGACAGCACCCAGCGTGCCCACGGATACAATATCCACTACCAGGGAGACTCTGCCAGCTCGATAATCTACTTAAGGGCAGGGGAGTGGGAGTAACTACCAGGGGTAGAAGACGGAGTAGTCGGCGTTACCAATGGCCACCTAAAGGTCTACAGAGTCTATAATAGGGCCGGAAAAGACGTAGTAGACGGGGTAACCGCCCTTAGGGGGCGAAGGCTTATAATAGTAGGTAACTTTAACCTTAACTACCTCCTGTGGGCTAAGATAGACAAAGGGGGAAGACGAGGGCCTAGGGCTAGGGCCGTCGTAAGATGGGCCGAAACCTAAGGAACGCTACCTCTTATCACCGAGCCTACCTATAACCTAGGGGGAGTACTAGACCTGGTGTTTAGTAACGTCGACAGGTTAAAGGCGGAGGTCGCCTCAGACCTCTGGACCGGGTCAGACCATTCTACGATACGTATATGGCGGGAGGGGGTCGCTAGTGTCCGGAGGTAGCCGAAGTGGATAGTGAAACTACTGGACCGTTGTGTATTCGGCAGAACCCTGGCGGAGCTCGCCCTATCGATACGCCCACTCTCCGTGAAGCCAGACGGCCCGGAACTAGAGGAGGTAGCCCGTGCCCTTACCAATATCACGGGTACGGCCACGAGGTGCCACGGAACGAAGGTATGGGACGGGCCAAAGAGAACTAAGTGGTAGAATGCCAGCTACGAGGCTAGTAAACGGTTCTGTATCACGGATGGTACCGAGCTCGGTGCTAGGGTATATAGGTGGACCCTAAGGAAGGTAAAGACAGAATATTACGAGAAGGTAGTAAGTAGAGCCTCGGAAGACTCTCTGTGGAAGGTCATAGTATGAGGAAAAGAGCCGTAAAGCTAGGCGATCCTACCACTCTAACCTAGGGACAGGAGACCGGAGGCTGTCACAACGGAAGATAAGGCAAGGCTAGTCTTTAAAGAATTGGTAGCCTTCGACCCCGGAATAGACACCGAGCTAATACCTAGACCCCAGGGGACGCCGCTACTCGACCTAGACCTACGGCCAGAGTTGGAGGAGGTAGACGAAGCGTTCATAGGCAGTAGGGTAAAAACCACGGTACCAGGACCGGATGAAACCACGACTATAATACTCAGAGCTGCCTAGTAGGACACGAAGGTTAAGAACGACGTCGAGGTGAAGTCCCGCTCGATGCTGGCAAAGCTGGTCTACGCCATATACGCCCACTCCGTAGCCCTAGGATACTACCCGGACGTGTAGAAGGAGTCGGAAGTAGTGCTACTACCCAAACCCAACAAGCCACACGGTACAACGAAACAGCTCCGGCCGATCGCCCTCGTCCTGGCATACGGGAGAGGGTTAGAACGGCTAGTAGTAAGAAAGTTAAGCTAGGCGGCACTATGGCAGAAGGTCCTTAGTCCTAACTAAGCGGGAGGTATCTCCAAACGCTTGGCCACGGACCTTCTTACCGGGGTAGTCCACGACCTCTAGGACGCCATGAGGAACAGGGAGGCGGTGGGAATCTTGACGGGTGACATCGATGGGGGTTTTAATAATGTCCAAAGGGAGTACCTGGCTAATAGACTGGTAGTCTAGGGGTAGCCCCCGACCTTCGTGAGGTTTGTAAAGAGCTTCCTGTTAGGTAAGAAGGTAACCCTCAGGCTAGATGGGGTTATACGTCTGACAAAGGTAGGCCTACCATAGAACTCGTCACTGTCACCGATCCTCTTCAGCTTGTACCTAGAGCCACTGGCTTAAGGAGAAGGCCGAAGCCTCTACGTAGACGACCTCCTCGTAATAACTAAAGGAGACTCCGAAGTAGCGGTAAGGACCAACCTCACGAGGTAGCTGGCGGTAATTAACACCTGGGGAAGGGCAAACAACATCTCGCTCGACCTAGCTAAGTACGAGTACACCCTCTTTAAACTATATAGGGCGGCACCGAAAACAGGTAAGGACCCTAACCCCGGTCCCAGCTCCGACTCAAGCTCAGAAGAGGAACGAACCCCCATCCCACGAAAGTACCCCGTCCTCAAGGTAGGCACGGTATAAGCCCCCTATAACCCACTCCTCAAGTGGCTAGGTGTGTAGCTCGACCTGGGGCTTCAGTTCAAGGAGCACGTCAGACACGCGGCGGCGAAAGGGGCCAAGGTAACAGCCCTCCTTCGAAGGATCGGCGGCCTAGGTAGGGGCCTCCCCCTACACCTGGTAGCACGGGGGCTCACGGCGGTGACACTCCCCAGAGTGACATACGCCTCCGAAGCGTAGTGGAATAGTAGGGAAGCCCCGGTCCGAGGCTTACAACGCGTGCTCAACTCTGGCCTCAAAGCCGTCCTGCCGGCCTACAAGACCACACCTAGGGCGGTCCTCCACGTGGAGGTAGGGTAAGCCCCGATCCACATGGTCCTTGAGAAGAAGGCCCACGACTACGCGACCAGGGTACTCAATCTCAGGGAGCAAGGGATCAGCCACCCCGTGGTCAGCCGCCTAGCCCACGTGCCGGGCAGGGGCCAGAGAGCCGGTAGGACCTAGGTGACCTTCCTCGAAATCATGGCAAAGAAGGAAGGCTGGACCCCGCCGGTACTGCTGGCCGCAGTCAGGAAGCAAGATGGCACCCGGGCCCCGGGCACGTCGTGCGACAATTGCTTCAGGCGACGAGAGAAGTACGATAGGGACTGGGGGAAGCCAGGACCATGCCGCAGGTGCGCGGCGCGCGGGGCGGAATGTGCCAGGGAGAGGGTGTCTACCAAGACGCCGCGAGGAACGAGGGACGCCCCACCGGGCCTGCCGGGGATATACAACCCCACCCAAGAACTCCAGGCCTGGTGGGAGTGCAACAAGCCAAAGTACCGCAATGTCAAGGTCCGGAAGAAACGCCCGCGGGAGCTCAGGCTCCCAAGGCGGTGGCTGGCGGCCCTCCTCGCCGAAAGAACGGGGCACGGGGACTTTAAGGCATACCATGAAAGGATGGGGCACGATCCGGAAACATGGGAAGGCACCTGTAGGAGGTACGGGCTTACCAAGGCTCCGGGACACCTCCTGAAGTGTACACATAGCGCGGCCGCCCTGGCGAAGGCACTGCCGGCAGGGGTATGGGCACCGAAGCTCCTCACCTCGAGCCCCAAGAAGATGCTGACCGCCTTCGGGGCTTTCATGGCGGCAAAGGAGGAACTAGAAAAGGGTGAAGAAAATACCCCGGGCAACGAAGAAGAAACGGAGTGGGCGGCGGCCCACGGCCGCGAGGCAGTCTGATACGCAAGTGTGCTTTCTTTCCCTCTAGAGGGTGTTGTTTCCTAAAAGGTGGCTTTTCTCTACGGAGTTTTTATGTACCTTAGCTGGGGGAGAGTTGTGAGGGTGGGTGAGGCCCTCAAACGGCAAACAGGGGCATGTATTGGGCTAGGTTTTCGGCAGATGGATCTCCTTGCGTTAGTTAGCCGTTGTCGGGGCCCTCGGCCCCGGCACGTCCGAGTCGCCAAGAGCGAAAACCCGGGACGTTAAACAAATTCAATTCAAAGCCCGGCTTCGGTCGGCCTTGCATTTTCTCCAAACTTCATCTAATATTTCTTTCTTATTTCCAAATTCTCTCTTCCATCATGTCCCCCCCTCCCCCTCAAAACACCTTTGGAATCGGGCTCTTGAGATAGGCCTTCAGCGGCGTCGTCCCATTGAAATCCAAGCCGACGGCCTGCACAAAGGCCTGCGCCACGAGATCGCCGCCCTCGGGGCTCGTGTGCGTGTGGTCCTTGGGATACAGCGCATTCGTCTTCTCGTTGCCCAGCTTGAGGTACAGCGCAGCGACGGCCTGGAAGTGGTCGACGAAGCTGGCGCCCTTGCCGACATTCTTGGCCGAGCTCGCAGCGTACGCGACGAAGCGCGAGGCCCCCGCGCCGTACTTGCCGCCCTCCCACATGTTGTTGGGCGTCTGGCTGCTGACGACGACGCTGGCGCCCTTGGCGATGAAGCTTTTGGCTGCCTTCTCGACGTAGTAGCTGAACGTGTACACCGTCTCGCCCGTCTTGCCCGACTTGCACGTCTCGCTGCCGCTGCCCGGACAGTCGCTGCGCGCGTTGTCCGACGCCGAGTTGGGCGACCCCCCGTCGTTGTGGCCGAACTCGATCACGACAATGTCGCCCGACGTCACCAGCTTCTCGATCTCGGCGAAGCGCCCCTCGTTGGTGTAGCTGCGCGCCGACCGGCCCGAGATGGCCTTGTTCACCACCGGCACTGTGAGGTATTTGCCCAAGTACGGACCCCAGCCTGTGTCTCGTCTCAGATGTTGCCAAGTTTGCGGCGGCTAGACGTGGACTCACCATCGAGAGGCGCGCTTGTCTTGGCCATGGTGCTGTCTCCCGCGAGGTAGACCGTCGGTGTTGCCCGCTTGACGTCGGCGGGCCGCGGGCTACCGTGGACACCGGCTGCAAGCGCAGCGACGAGCAATGTGAGTTGGGTCAGCATGGTGGGCAAGGCGATTGAACTGAGGCCCGTGGCTTGGGGTAAATGGCTTCTCAACCGGGTTGGCGGAGCTGCTCTTATATCATCGAGGCCACTCGAATAACGGAGAAGCTATCCTGGCCCCGTCGGAGCGACTCGCTAGGAGGGAGACACCCGTAATTTCGCGGCCGAGGGCGCGACATTGGGCGGATGTCGCTCCGTTCCGTGGCTCACAAGGGAAGCTGGCGCCTTGGCTCCCATATTACGTTGCTTGCCGGCTAAAACCGTGGCAGAAGGCCTCGAGCTCAATGGTGGCCTTGAACGTCTTCGTGCCGGATGAATAAGTCGTCACGCGGAAAATTTATGGCGAAAACTCCGTCTCGGTTGGCGGGCTCGTGCCCGCCGAGTATAATAGCGGTTTGATATAGGGTGTTCATTTGCTTTCAACGTGCACACACATCCTGTTGCGCCCCCGGTTGTTTCTCTCGTCGGCTGACATTCAAAAGAGAGATGTTGAAGCCTCACGAGATAGGCTCGCTGGCATGTTTGGCATTTTGAAACGTCTTTTAATAATATTAAAAGACACAAACTTCTAAAAACAAGGATCAAGAAGCAACGGAAGAGCCTCCTGGAGGGAAGTGTGACATCCTCTCCTCTCATTCAGCGGCGGCTGTGAAGTCTCGTACTAACAGGAAAACAAAGATTGGATTGGACGGCTTGCCAAGACACCTACCTTCAGTGGGGGTGGGTGAAGTTGGTTTGAACCGAACTGACGGTGTTTGGTCCGTGCTGATTTTTATGTGCAACTCGGAAAGCCTGCGCTGGCAAGCAAACAAAAAAGCCTCAGGTAGCTTATACTCCATAAAAGTACTGCGATGACACCATCACCAAGTTGAGCGGCGCCAGCTGTTCCAGCGTCGATGAAAGGTCGTCACTCTTAACCCGGACTGGGCCCTCCACCAACTCTCTAGCAGTTTTCGCAAATCGCTCTGTGTCACCGCCCTCCAGTTCCTCGAGTGGATCATCTGACCACCTGCACGTCGTATAAGGGTGGGAACTGCTGGGTACCGAAAAAGATATCGAGAAAATCAGTAAATTGCTGGTCGTGAAGGGCAGGAAAGTCAGTCCATCGACCAAAGGATTTGGGGTAGACCTTGTCGGGGACATTTGTGACGGCTCCGCTCAATTCTCATCCCTATCTCGCTCATTAGCGGTGCTAAAATGTTGCATACAGCGGTTGCATGAGGGTATATCCCGCCTTTCTGTAACCACGTCACCAGAGCGTCGTTGACGCGGTACTAGTACCGTATCTCCTCTTCCATTTCGGCCAATTTCCTTCAGTCGCCCATTCGTGACATCATTCTTGTCCTCTCCGCCTCGGTGATCCCATGAATGAACTTGCGTGGCAGGGCCAGAGCGTCCTTCCCGATCTTTTCCTCCTTCAAGATGGCATCTGACGCCTCGAGATAGGTTATGACGAAGGCTTCCCAGACATGTCGCTCTGCCGGTGTCTCCCTGAGGGGCTTGGGGAAATGCGGGTCGTTGATGCGCCATGCTTCCACCGCCAACTTGACGCCTTCGTCGTCCATGGTGATTGTCCTGACTTGGTTGAAGTCAAGGATCCAGAGCTCGGTGACCCGAGAAAAGAAGACTTCGTCTCGAAATGACAGAGGCCCTGTATATGTTTCCGGCTCAATGGTTCGGGGATTAGTGTCGTGGACTGCTGCTGTCGTCTTTCTTGTCGAGCTACCGAGCACGAATTCGACATCTCGCGCGTCTGTCTTTGCAGCCCAGTGCAGAACGGCCATTGCAATGCCCATTCTACGGACGATTGCTTCGACGTCGAGCTTGATCTCCAGCATGTGGTTGAGATGGAGCTTGAAGTTACGGAGTGAGAAAAACTTCATATTGGTCTTGCCTTGCATCGAGCCAAGATACACCCGAACAAGACAATCCGTATTTGCAATGTCTGCGCACGCCTTCTCCTTGATTCTTGGTGCGCAAAACTTTTCGACAAGGAGATTGCGCGTTGTAGAAGGAAGGGGGAGGATTCTCTCTGTGACAAGAGCGCTCGTTGGGAGGTTACAAACACCTTCTGCCGCCTTGATAAGTTGAAGGTGGGCGTCAAAGTATGATATGCTTGTCTTCGGGATATAGAAGTAACACTCGGGTATATATTCACCTCGTCGATAATAAATCGTCGAAAATGCCGAGCAATTGTAGAGTGCATGCAATAATCGTTTCACAGCTCGCCCTCGGATTTGGCGAGTTTCCAGACGAGTGACTGTCCGTCCTGTCCAAATACCGCGCCACAGGCGCCTGCCCCAACTTTGCGAAAGATTTGCAAACTTTCAGCCTGTGCCTTTGTATGCTGCTCGGCGGAGGAGAAGGTCGTCGACACCTGACTGTGAAGCAAGAGCATGCGGCTTAGCTCCTAGTTTAGGCGCTTAGGATCGCCGAGTGAGTCGCTTGCGGATGCGGGGGTATTTTCACTCGTGGATGCGGCAGGGTGTTCTTGGGCCGAGCGTGAACGGTCGAGAAGACTGAGGAGTCGCAGATTTATCTCCAGGTCCTTGTCAGATTCTGATGATGCGGGATGTGCAATAGACTCGGAAGAAGTAAAAAGACGACGCCGATTTTGCTTGTTTGACGACACCATTTTGCGGTTTGAGCATTCGGGTTGGGAACGTGCTGGGATGTTGAAAAGTTTTGGGATGTGATCTGAACAAATTTGGAGAGGTTGCAGGGTAGAGGAGTGAGTTTTATATGGAATAAGCAAACTTTTAGAGTCTCAAACTTCCAGGTTGGCTTTAGGTGGCTGGATGTGGAAGGTGTGGGGGGGATGCTTGGTATCTGTACCTTCTAGCTGGACAGGACTGACTGGGGCCATTTCGACAAGGTTCCCCAGGGGCACTCTTCCTTCATTTTATAATTCCGCAACCCCGTTTCTGTTGATTAGAATTGAAAAACATCTCAGGCATCATTGCCGAGCCTTGCATGGACCTTTGGGCGTTTGTTCGACCTTGACCTCCGCTTTCCTCTCCTTTCACTATCCTGATCATCGAGAGGAAGCCGGAATCCACCATCTCGTCTCACAACCAGGCCAAGTACCAAGCCCGCCTTGACTACGTCCGAGAGTTACTCCGAGACCATTTCGATGTCTCTGGCCAGGTACATACCCCTCCCTCCCGGCTTGCCCCATGGTGGGTTTGCTCGCCCCACTAATTCGTCAAAATCATAATATTAAATCTCGAGCGATGCTAGGACGTCGAGCGGACCGAGATTGCCCCGATCCAGTACGACCCGAACTTCCCGTTCAAGTACAACAACTTTGTCTACCGCCTCGCGCTCCCCTCGGGTGTCGGTTCCTCCCACGCATTCAGATAACCGGGCCGTATCCCTATCCCGGCTGGCACAAAGCAGTTCGTCCCAGCATAGTTTCCTGGCTTTTTCGTCCAAGTAAGATCGAGCTATCGTGCACCCCGACTCTAGTGAGTCATCCTCCTCTCTCCCCTTGGTCGCTTGACGTAAATTCTCTCCTTTTTATCTAATTATGAGATCAACCCTAGGTAATCTCCTCTATAATCCCACGACGGGCCGTATCATAATGATGTAGTCGTCAGTGGGTAAATTGATGAGAAATGTCGCAACAAGGTTTTCTTGATCCTATTAGTAACACGATATTAAAGGTCGTCTCATCTGACGTAAGCCTAGACATACTGCATAGAATGATGTGTCTCTCTGCTGAAGGGAATGCTAGAGAGGGAACCAATATTAGGTACAGCGCGAGGAGGAGAGGCAGCATGACGTTGTATTCAAAATGTAGCCGTAAGATAGACTTGTATAAGGGTATGTCGGCGTGTGTGAATCAAGATGGTCAGAATGGACAAGTTAGCGACTGCAAACATGTCAGCTAGCCTCACCCTTTCTAGAAGAAACTCATCCATTAGAGATGGGCGGCCTCCAAGGCGCTCGCTAAACAGGCGCTAGTTCGTCTCACCATGTCGATGAGTCGGTACAGAACTAATCACCGCAGAGTAACGGTCTCGACAAGATCACTCTGGCTATCCGACGATAGTGAAAAAGTTATACGACACCCCCCAAACACCCTCGTCTCCGGCGTAGATTCTCCGTTCCGGGCCCGCTACCCCGACATATAATTATTATAAAGGTTATCTAGTTTCGCCGGAGAGCCACGAGACAAGCAATACAATCACATAGTTGGAACCCCATCGATTCCCTTGTATCCAGAGTGCCATGCTTCTAACAGTAGGCGCGAGATACTCTGGGCAGAAGCTAACTTGAGTCTCTAGCGGTCACACGAAAAATACAAGGGGTAAAGGTGAAACTGTTTACGTTCAAAAATAGTAATTGGGGTGAGCAAGGGTGATTGTGCGGGAATGGAAATTCCGGGTGCCTAGATTCGTCTTATAAAACATTTTATCCTTGGCACTCGTGCGCCAAAGGGGTCAACGTCCAATCCAATTATGGGGAATCCCGTTTCTTTTTTAGCTTCAAGGCACATTCAACTTCTCATGTAGGATGGATGATTGTCTCTTTGAACCTGAGGAGAATCGATGGCCATCACGATGGCCATCGCTGAGGCGAGGAGGGTTAGGTTGCGGGTAACAGCTGCGGGGATGTTCAGGGTGAGTCCTGCGACTTTAATTTCTCCCCAGACTATACCACATGGTTTTCTCGCCCTCTTCCCCTCTCCAAGCCATCACAAGCGAGGTACCAAAACGCCGCAAGAGTAGGCGCCATAGCCGTGATGCTGTTGCGGACAGGCTGTGCGGGCGCGAATCTCTAAGCGTCTACCGACCAGGCTGCCAGCTATAGATGTGCGGGATTTCCCACTGCCTTCCATGCTGCGTAGATGATGCCGTCGAGTTCTGCAAGTGCAGGGCCACTGAAGCTTCTACCATCCCAACACACCTCATGGGGCTCCACCAAGAGCGCATTACCGTCGCTGTCGAGGCGCATCCAGAACAATTTGTCCGTCCCCGAGGCCTTCCAGGCAAGGAAAAACTCGCCGTTGCGGCACGCCAGGCCTGGCGTAACATCGGTCTGAGCAAACTGGAGGGGCTTCGGCCAGCTCCAGCGTTCAGCATCGTACCAAGATAGGTAGACATTCACGTCGGAGCCGGCTCCCTTCCAGACTGCGCACACCCTTGCTGGGCCGTTCCATTCCCAGCACGCGAGTGCCGGCCCAGCACTGCTGACGGCTTGAGGGTGAACTGCACTAGGGTTTTCCCATTGCTGAGAACTGTTGTCAAGGGTAGAGAAATAGAGGGTATCGTGATTCACCCCCTTCCACACAGCCACGATTTTGTTGGCTAGAGTGGCCAAACCCGGCCTTTCTTGACTCCCCACGTTCCTGTGGATCGGATTGGGGGGCTCCGCTATCAAATCAATTCTATCATTCGACTTTCTCAGGGTCGTCCAGTACAGACGGTTGATGTTCAGGAGAGGCATGACCCAAAATGCCTCCCCCCTACCACGCCAAACCGCCACCAGGCTTCCCTGACACTCAACAAGGGCAGGGGCGGCCTCACTAATACCGCTCTCCGGCAGCAGGCGCTGGGCTCCGATGTCCCATACCAGGCTCTTGTCTCGCCTGTGTTGACTCTGCAGAATGCGAGCTCTCTCTAGGAGGCGATCCAGAGCTGCTTTCCTTGACTCGCCGTAAAGAATAGGCAGTGAGACATCAAGGATTCCGAAGAGGCAGTACGCATAGTCCTCCGCCCGTGTGGTTTCGCGCCCATGCATCCAGTCAAGCCGCTCACGAATCCCGAAGTTGGAGAGAGATTCGCCTCGGAGCGCCGTCAGTGGGATATTCGTGACCGACTGAATCACTTCCTCTAGATCTCTCCTGCTTCCGATTCGCACGCCTCGGCTTGTGAAGAACTCCACGGACCGCGGAGCGATAAGCTCTTGAAGTGTCCAACCCCGCGTAAACCATCTGCTGTTGCGGAAGGCTGCGTCATCATCGATTACGGAGACGTCGGAGCTGCACATCGAGAAGAATCGAGTCAGCGATCCGCTTCGACTATCAGACCAACGTTTGCAGGGACAAAAAAAAAAAAAAAGGCCGAAAGGAAGCTCACAGGTAGACAAGGCAGCGCTGGGACTCCCGATACCACGCAAACATTGAGGTGATTGCAGTCTGGAGCTCGACACTGTTGGTATCGTCGATGCAGCAAGTATCAACCCACGAATGATTCCATCCCGCTGCTTTCGCCTCCTCAGCGCAGAACCGGATTTTCTTGTAGCCCTCCTTGTCCCGCCCGGTACCGTTGCACAGGTCCTGGAAGGTAACTTCGTCGCTACGAGAGCCCCACGTGTGGGACAGTATCGCGTACGGCGGAGCCCTGCCCGGAAGGAATGACTCCGTCAGGGTGATTTCGCCAATTGCGTCGTGCTGCAGGAGCCGCATCGTGGGATCAGCGCGCCTGGGCGAGTTGCTTCGGCAGCAGCAGTGCAGAAAGTCGGGGCAGGGGAAGTGCAAAGCGAAGCATCGCCGACAGGAGGCAGCTGTGGCTGGGTGATGTTCCACCCCAAAGCCCAACCGCAAACTCTTTTCCATTCGCCATACCCCCCCCCCCCCCTCTCCCCCCCGCTCAACTGTCAACCTCGGCCTACTATTCTCATCCAGCTCTGAAAATTCACCGCAGCTGCAAGGGGCCTGTTCTTGAACTGCAAGTTGCCAAGCTCGCTCTCCGCGTTATTATTCTCCCTGCACAAGCTGGAGAGGGAGGCACCGTTCCATCTCATTAGCAAGGTATGTGACTTCTTGGGACAAAATAGGAACCTCGTTTCGTTTCAAACCTGCGGTTTAAGGATCTCGTCAAAAACTGGCTGGCGGATTTGTTTTTAGTGCCTGGAGCAGGTTTGTGGTTGCAGAGCTCTATATTGCGTAATGAGACACCGTCAAGACTTAGAAGGCGGAAGAAAAGAGCTTATTCCTGCCGTCCGGTTAGTTCTCCTGTCTTTCCGATATTGCCTTACAGAAAGAGGCAAACGCAAGGATAGAAGGCGAATGGCGGTCGGTAGCTGCTCATAACGTCACATCCGTGACAGTTTGAGCGGCGACGCGAGCGCTGGTTTGGCTCCCTCCAGCGGCATAGCGACCGCGGCCCGCGCCGCCGCACCCACGGCCTCCCCCCCTGCCTCGGGCATTCATGGCTTGAATAATGGTAGGGAACCGTGCACGGATTCCGCAGCTAGAATCCACCAATGATGAGTCGTACGGTACACAGACAAGGTACCTTCCTTCGCGGCTGTGTCTTCGCCAGTGATGCTCTTCCCGCCCCAAAACGGACGTAAGCGAGGTGGATAGGTGGGCACCCTCGGCATCTTGGTGTGGGAGGACACAAACGGCGGCCAGACTCTGTACCGTGTGGCCTTGCGGATCCTGCAGGGCACATCGAGGCCGGCGTGGGGATCCGCATAGCCAATGCAGACTGCTGCAAAGAAGTAGCATTCGCTCGACCCCAAAGCAAAAATAGGAAACACGTACTCTCATGTGGAGCGTCTGGCAGAGACGACTGGCGTTGTTTGCCTTGTTTACAATGGCCAGATTTGGCAGACGGCTTACGGATGGCTGCTGCGATCAAGAAGAAGCGGAGCCTCCTGCTCATGATCCAGCCCGCGCTCAGTGCTTTGGTCGGGCGTGGTACGTTCCGTGCTATCATTAGCCATGATTTCAGTGTCCTGGTTACGAACGCTGTGTGGTGTTGTGGTGGCCGTCACTTCAATAGCCACTCCTGAAAGCCCATGACCAGTTATGCCCCAGAAAACAACTTTATTATGACCTCATACGCCAGCATCTCATGCCTCTAAACTCCAGTCCATACCCCGTCCCCAAATTCCACCAAACCCTAGCCCATGTTGAAGATTGTGAGTAGGTGACTTGTCGGATCATGTCGAATAGGAGCTATTTGCTATTAGACCTAGTATCAATACCGCGCAAGCTTGAGGCTGACTTACATATGAATCGAAGCGAATTCTTGGAGTGCGAAAACCAGTACCATAGCAACAGCAATAGTGACCGTGAATGTGAGAACCGTGGCTGGTATGTTGCAAGCCATGCCAAAAGCCCGTTTGGTCTTGGTGGTGCTGTAGGCCTCGGCAGGGCGGTAGACCTCACCGAGCTCAACATCATCGATTTAACGATGGGACTCCATTTCGTATGCTGGAAGAGGAGAATTACTGTCTTTAAGCTCCATTTTAGCGACTGATAGAGTGAGAAATCCCAAGTCGATATCGAGGGTGGGTAGGTAGTATATCGTACGTTGACAGCCTTTTCTGACTTTTTCTGATGTTGGCTTCTTTAAAAAGTTGCGTCAGGTGAACCTCGCTTAAAGTCGGGTAAAGCCTAGGTGAACCTCATTTAGATAGTTTTTTGTGGGATGGGACGCCATAATATTAGTGCGAGCGCCCGCCCACCCCCTACCCGAGGCTGCAGCCGCCACGCCGCCCAGATTACCTGCAGGCCACTATCCTACCACATTTACCATGTGCTCTGCTTCGCCGCTCGCAACCCACTCATCGTCGACAAACCATCACAACGACTCGTTTGCTCCTCGATACCAAGTGCTGAAGCCTTAGCAGCACAGCGAAGCTTCAACGTCACATGGCGAGCCGCCTCAGGGCAAAAGATGACAGCAAAATAACGGCGCAGAAAGACGACAAGAAAGCGACACGATCGGTCATCAGTCCAACTCGTTTAATATCAAGAAAAGGGTCGAACATTGTTAGAGTCAGCCGAGTCATAGCACACCAACCCGTTCCTGCCTCGATAAACCGAACAGTTTCAAATTCCCTGATTTCCATCGGGGAATAACACAAGATTAACTACAGAGGAAAGATCTATTTATTCAAGTCCTAGTGCTACTTCCCCGAAGCATAGGGAAGGAGTCCAGGACTCTTCTTCCAAAAGACATTGGGAAAAAAAAACAAGAGTGCTGAGAAGCTGGCCAAAAAATTGAAAAAGAATCACCCGCGGGCACGAATCAACCTCAGAGAGCGGTAGCCGGCACACAGCATGTACTCAACCTGACCTTTTGTTGACCAGCCAAGGATAACCCCTTTTCAAATAATGGTTCTGTCCGGGTTTTAGAGGGGCAGCATTGCTGCGGGACCGAGAAAGCGCACGTGACAGAGAGTTTGGGAGGGGTTGACTGAAAGTTGACTGAAAGTTGACTGAAAGTTGACTGAGAGAGGGGAACTCACTTGTATATATGCATGTCGTCGTCATGCTCCAGGGTCGGAGGGTCATTGTCGAATGTGTTATTCGATGGTTGCGTCGACGACAGCGTGTTCGACAGCGTGTTCGGTGTGTGTTACATGCTTCTCGACTTGTGCGGGGGCGATGTGCCGTGAGACGGGCCACGCCTGCGTCGGCTTTGTGTTGCGTGGTCTTGTCGTGTGCTGGCGTTGTGTGCTGGGTTCTCGGCCCGATGCTAAGCCTGCGCGGCTCTGCCGTGGGAATGGGTTAGGTGTGTTGTGGGTATGGCTGTCGGGTGTCGGGTATCGGGGCCGGAGGGTTTTTTTTTTTTTTTTTGAGCGGCTGACCTCCCCCCCTGTTCCTACCTGCTCTCGCTTCTTCCTAAGTGTATGTATGCCGTCAATTGAGTGTGCGTTCGTGCGTGCGTTTGGCGCCTGCAAAGTCGGATATTAAACGTCAGCTGGGTAATCATGTTGGGAGTGGGTGAGAGGGGGTTTTGTGGAACTCCCGCACCCGCATGCCCCTGCGGGTCGGGCCGAACATCTGGTGGTCCCGATCGTGCATGAACGTGTGTGAATTACTGGTCCGCAGCGCTTGTTCGCACCCGCGCGCGCGTGCATCGCCGCGTCGAGGTCGGCGTCTGCGTTCTGGAGGAGTCTGCGCTGGCTACAATTTTGCCATCTGTTGGCCAACCATTTTGCCGCCGTCTATCTTTTGACCTAGACCGCTTGAATGGAGCCAAAGGAGATAACAGACGCCATCCTGGTTAATCTCCCCGACTACCCTATCAACCATTCCCAGCGGTATTGGTCCGAAAGTCGCATCAGCAAAAGCACACAATTCCGCGAGCAACCCAGAAATCAACTTCTAGGGTCGCAGGTTCCGGGTTAGAACCCCGCCGAAGCACGGTGGAGAATGTTCATGAGCGTGTTTGAGAATGAATGGATGCGACGTCTAATCGAGCGCTGTGGATCTGGATCCTTGCTCAATGGTAGCCCTGATTGGCTGGAACTCGTCAACGACCAAGGCTATGTCAACTAGAGACGAGAGAGAGCATCAAAGACGTATGGTGGACAGCTAACTTTGCGCCTTGGACCCAAACTAACAGCGATTCTCCGAGGTGAAGTTGGACCACTCGAGTTGATGTTTAAGGATGATCTTTTAGATAATCTTTACCGTTACGATGCCGACGCCGAGGTTTTATACCGGAAGTTTGAGCCCTATATCGACGACTCTAGCACATAAACATCCGAGTCTAGCTTGGTAAGTTCACGAGAAGAATCTTTAACTTTTTGATATCTGACATATTTCGTGGCAAGCGATTGAGCCAAATCGGCAATGGGGACCATTGATATATGAAGAAGAGTGGGGAAGACTCCTATACCGAACGGGCTTCACCGGAAACGACCTCGCCCTCCCGGATTGGAACGATAAGTTGAACCATTCGAGCAGCATCATCGCCACAACGGCGGCCGATGATGAGAAGTCCTTGAAACCCGTTCCACGGACTGTAATTGTTGCAAAGAGGGATTCGGCATTGCCAAGAAGCGCTTGCTCAGGAGCTCAAGGGCCGCCTCTTGACACTCGGGGCAACTGAGGAGTTAATCTCTTGTCTTGCTCTGGAGGAGGTCTCCGCTGTTTCCTTGAGAGGAGGTCTCCGTTGTTTCCTTGAGAGGAGGTCTCCGCTGTTTCCTTGAAAGACAGCCTCTGCATCTTTTTGCCGGAGTTGGAGCATGCATTCCTGGCCAATATCGACCCAGGGGGCTACGAATGTCTGCAGCATATCACCACGTCGGGGTGCATCCTGTGGCTCACTCGCTCTGGACCTCATTCTAACCAGGACCCGGCTTTCGAACTTGTTACAGGGCTTTCCCGTACTATCGTCTCCGAGCTAGGAAGTCGCTACTTCGTAACACTCTCGGTTGAGGGCTTGGGCGATATCTCCAGAGCCGCCGATAATGTTGTCAAGGATATTCGGGCTACTACCCTTGCGCCTTCAAACGTCGGCCTTGATACAGAATTCGCCGAAAGGTACGGATTGCTCCATATTGGTTGTGTCATTGAAGCAAACTACGTCATCGACGACATCTCACCAGTTTCTCCAACCAGCGGTTCCGACCCCTTTGAGCACCGACCGGCCTGCCAGATTAATGGTTGGTTCGCCTGGTCTACTCGATACACTACAGTACGTCGACGATACCGATATTTCCCGGCCGCTTCTTAATGGTTAAGTCGAGATCGGGGTTGAAGCCGTCGGCATAAACCTCAAGGATGTCATGGCTGCGCTAGCACAGCTGCCCGAAGAACTGCTGGGGTGCGAGTGTGCAGGCGCGGTCTTGCGTGTCGGGAAGGCCTCCCGCTTTAAGCTAGGGGATTACGTCTGGGCCGTAGGCACAACCGACGCCTTCCGGACAACCGCACGAACGGTTGATGGGATGGCGCAGCTCATGCCGGATGGCGGATGCTTACGGCGGCCCCATCCGTGAGGCCGAGTTCCTCGGCATGCTAGAATACCACTGCGACCCGGCGCTGCCCGTGGCATTACGGCTGAAGACGTAGGTCGTCACGGGTATCGAGACGCCCGCGTCTCCCCGTGCAAGAGGTATCGATGAGCCCTTCTGGATGCACCGCGCGCTGTTCGAGAATATTTTCCTAATGGACGATGCCGTTGGCAAGGGCGAGGTGATTGAAGGGTTTGGAGATTTGGAAGAGCTGATCAAAGAATGCGACATCGCTGGACGAGGCGGGCGCTGTTGTCGCGGAGGGGCTGGCGCGGAAGTTGACGAAGGCGTTGTCGGTGCCCAAGGAGGATATCGATCCGTGCAAACCCATGCACGCGTATGGAGTGGACTCGCTGGTTGCGGTTGAAATGAGGAATTAGATGGACAAACATGTCAAGGCGGATGTCAGCGTGTTTGAGGTCATGGGGAATATTCCTCTATTAGTATTGCGAGTTTGGGCGTCGTGGTGGCGAGTAAGAGTCGGTATTTGCCTGCTTTTGGGGAGGAGGTGTGAGTGGTTAAAGTTTCTCTGTCTTGTTTATTATGGAATAATGGATTTTTTGTCGCAATTCTTATGGTGGCCAATCTAGGGTACCCGAACTCGCTGTGGCATGCGTCCTGTGTTTCTCGCTCATTAGGGAAGTGTGAGCTCAAAGCCTCGTGGCAAGCTGCAGGCAGCACTGCCCCTCCCGGGAATTGGCGTCCTCCGCAGACGCCCACTCATACGTGTGCCAATAGGCATGTGAGGCCAAAAAGGGGGGTGGGCAGTGGGGGGCCAATAATCGCCAGAATTGGTATTCAAACAATTGGCCCCAAAACCCCGCGCTCCCCGAGAGGTGTCCTCCATCACGCATAAAACCCTCGCCTCCGCTATCACCTTGGAGGTCTACTACCGAGTACATCCGTTTTCGGGCCTAGACCGTGCCCAATACGGTACTCTATACCTATGCCTACGAGGTGACTCGATAGCACTCACGAAGTTTCACCGTGA
Source organism: Lasiosphaeris hirsuta (assembly GCA_030549175.1). NCBI lineage: Eukaryota > Fungi > Ascomycota > Sordariomycetes > Sordariales > Lasiosphaeriaceae > Lasiosphaeris > Lasiosphaeris hirsuta. Next base: position 5,556,368 of record JAUKUA010000002.1, read on the forward strand.
TAGTTTGATAGTACTTGTCGTACTATTTGTTGAGAAACCCTAGGCCGAATCCCCTTCATGATCATTTCTGGACTTCGCTAAGCACCGGGCTATCTAATACCGCCCTCGACACGAAACTGGACTCGGACCCGCTCGATACACCACAGCCTACCTAGCATAACGCTGACACCGAAGCCGACTACGCCAACGCCAGCGACAACGACGACAGTTACCACCTCGTGACCTATCTACTTTATCTGTGAACTACCATTCCCCCCCACCCCCCTCCTTCTTCTTCTAGGACGCAGAGAGAATACACTTGTGTGAGGAGATCAGTCTTCTGACTTCCTGTGAAACCACACATGCAGCAGGACCTGCTGTATTCGCATCAACGCAACCTGGAGATGGAGTTAGGTCGAGCCCCAACGGAACCAATCTTGCAAGGAAACCATGAACCTCCATGCCCACTCAAATGTGCATCCAATATCAACTTTGATGGTCTCCAGTTCTTCTCTCCGGAGAATGAACTGGCTTCAATCCCTGATCCTGGAAGCATGTTTGAGTTTTGGAGTGACACGTGGTTTCCCTTGCAATTTGGTTCTGGTGGTGCTCTTCCTGCTTCGTCACCAGGCATGCTGTTGGACCCTTTGGGACACGACGGCGCCGGAGCACTCAGCTCCGGTGTCGATGTGTTTCCGAAGTATGCATGCGCTGATACACACCAGGCCTGGTATGTATCAACTCGTGTATTTTGAGCTTAGGATAGCATCGTCTAGTTCACCACTTACCAAATAGACTACTGCATTGGGCGATATTGATCCTCTGCGACCTGTGACTTTGTTGAGCACGGCACCTCCGCCAATTGAATCGTCAGGTCTCCTACAAACGCCGTCCCACTTACTCGATCTGCCGCAGAACTCGACGCCGACAGCCCTTGACGCCTCTCACCGACTTTTGGGGGGCTTCCCACCAGTGCCTGGCAACATCGCGCCTTTCGATACCATTGCGATATCGTGCGACCGCTCGATTATGTTGCGGGACAGGATAGTATGGCTCAATCCGAATCCCAGGTTTGTGATGTCGCGGTGCTCGAAAATGGCGCTTCAAGTCAGGAGGAACGTGTCGAAGCCACCTCACCAGTTCTGGTGCAACACATGCCAAATTCCGCGCACATGCCACCTAAACAAAGATGGGGTCTAGTATGTTGCGACGAGGTTGGAGGTTCGGCGGGGGCTAACCGCAAATAGGAGAACCCGGCGCTAAGAGGAGACCCGATGCCGAGATCGCCTCAATCCGGCACCACCAACCGCAAGCAGAAACGGCCCTGGGTCCGGTCACCTCTCAACGCCCTCAAGGCGACATATTGCGCGCATTGCAACGTGACTTTCCCTACCCCGGGTGCTCTGACGTGAGTCTCAAGACCTCCATTTCAATTCCGCGGCTAACCGGCCCCAATGCGTCACATGGAGCAGATCTCACGTCCGTACACCTGCCCGCACGAGAATTGTCCCTTCCGAGGCGTTTCCCAGCGCGACTTGAAGCGCCACCTTGCGTCGGGAAAGCACCGAGACTCGAGTGGCGACGGAAACCTGGGGGACCTTCCCTGCCCCGAGGTCGGGTGCAAGTATATAGCCGGAAGGGCTTCTCTCGGACCGACCATCTTCGACGGCACGTGCGGCTGCGCCATCCACAACTCCAGATTTCGCCGGCGAGTAGTACTGCTGTAAGCCTAAGGGAATCAGTCGGACATACGAGCGGTGGCGAAATGGGTGAGACGGGCGCGAAGGCAAACGGAGCGGTGGTTGTTGATGAAGTTTACGCCGAGAATTTGAAGTGAGGAGTCTGTTCATTGCCGGGGGAGGGGGGGGGGGGCATACTCTACCCCTGTTGGAGTCGAGCAAGTAAGCACCTAATTGGTAAATCAAGGTCCATTGTGACTGTGGATGCTGAACGGGACAAGGCGTTGGTTGGGGTTTGTTTGTGCAGTTTGTTTGAAGGTCTTCTTGAAAGTGTTGGAGTTGCTTGAGTTGCCAGTCAAGAAATCGGTTTACCGTGGAAAACTGCAGACAACACACGGTGTGCTTCAAGACGTGATTCGGTTCTAACCTGTTTGTGTTCGCAAAGCAGTCTTGCAGCCAGTTTTCTGTTTCAACAACAAAGGTAAGCACCTAAATGTAATTTATTGTCACAACTGCGGGCAGCTGCTTTTATTGCGTACAAGCAATGCAGGCTGGCCGGCGACGTCAGCGACCGACAGCTCGTGTTGATGCAGATGACTTCTGACTTGCAACGACTGGTCAGTCAGTGGTCAGAGATCCAAGGTTGGTGGTCTGAAACGGGCGGCAGAATCCATTTCTATCCAGCAGTGAAATGCCAAGATGGTCCGTGCGTGACCTGGATGCAAAAGGCGGTGGGGGTTGGTGGGGCAGGGAAATGCGGACCTGGGCATGCGGACCCAGCCATGCGTTGTCGCGTTCTTCGCGCTCAACCATTATCCAATGGAGCCAAGTCTTTTGATAGAGACCAACCAACTCGCGCTTCGGGTACACTTTCCGCGTCTTGACAAGCCTGTTTCACATGTTCCTAGGGGAAGGGAGGCGTCTTTTATTTTTGTTTTTTATTTTTTTTTGCCTCGTCTTCCGGGGGTTGGGTTATCTTGGCGATCGCCCGGCGGCAGACGAGTTGCCATGAATCTTGAACAGCCGGGAGGTCCGGCAAGCCATCCTGGAACCGGGGACCACACATCGATACGCTACCCGAGCTCTGCGGACCGTTTCCCATAGGGCGGCAAATAAGATGACGAGGATGACGACGGATTGTCCGCAAACCAAGGTAAATTACCAATAGGCTGGGATTTATTGTATCAAAATACTGACGGGAGCCTCTGCAGATCTCCCTGCTTGGACCGACCGCTTTCGACAGAAGGCCCTGCTCAAGAATGTCCCAAGTCAAGCGACACCTGAGGATCGACCAGGAACAGGCTCGCATATACAGTGCGACGATCTCATGTGGGGAGTAGAGTAACACCAAAGGCAACCATACTGCTTACGGTTGTTATGTCGATGATATGGCCGAGATACCGAACCATTTGTGACATCGCGGTTTAGGGGGGGGGGGGGGAGGAGGAGGGGGGAGAGGGTCAAAATTTGAAGTTACCGGAAGTTGTTCGCGTAACACACTTGATCAACTCCAAGGCGACGCGGAGATGGACTCGAAGATTTCCTCGACCAGAAGCCTGGCAATATCTTGTCGACGGTCGTTGCAGCAGCTAGTACCAGATCGCAGCGCTGCCGGTTGCGTGGGCGGTAATACGTAACGAGTGAGAGGCTTGGCCGATGCCCAGAGTAAAGTTGCGGGGGACGAGGCTACGGCATTGGGGACCTGATAGGGAGCGCGTGTAGATGTCAAAGGCTTCCCGCAGGGCCATGGCGTTCTGCACCGGAAGCTAGACGACGTTAGAGAGGCATTATGGCTCTTTTCCTGGTCAAGTTGATCAAGCAAGAACCACTGACACAGACATGGCCCCGTGCATTGCCGCCACCTCAGTTGCCAGATATCCTGCCGAGTTAAAGGCAGGCTTTCGGGCAGAGAGCGGCTCGGATGCACTGCAGAGGACATCATCCCCTGCCAATGTCTTGGAGGCTGCAAGGTAGAAGCAGGCACCGTTTGTTGGGACATGGCTCAACACAAGCCGCCGGTTGGGGCAGGAGGCACACAGTGCATGCAATGTAACCACATGTATGTAATAGACTGACTGTTTGCCAACAATATAAACAGCGGGGTGAAGCCGAGGGCAATGCCGCCAGGGGCAGCCGCGGCCACTCTTCTTCGCTCAACGTTCTCGGAGAGCGGGCATTATTAGCCTCTCCAGTGTGCATGCTACAGGAGGTATATGGGATGGAATTCCACAGGACTAGTACGCTTCAGCCCAAGCCCTATCGATGCGAGTGTCCCTGGTATGCTGGTGTGGGAATGTGCCTGTTAGCTGACGCATGCTGCATTCGAGCCGAATCAGGAATGGCCTGGTGAAGGGCTATGGCTGGGCCAATTAGGTAACGGGCATTGACTTGACGCTCCCGCTGATAAGAAGGCGCAGAGCGACATCCTATTGGCGGGTGGCATGTCTCTGGTTCGTAATGGGGTTTCGCAACCCCAACTCTGGTCGCTGGCTCGTTGGCTAATTCTGAGGCATAATTGAGAGGCGATGCGCTCTGGTCGCCTTTCCGTCGGATGTCGCGTGCGAGGTTGAGAGAAATAAATAATAAAATGGTGTTTCCATTTCCCCCTGCGCTGCACGACAACAGGCGATGACAGGCGAGGAGGGCGCAGGGCCGTGGTAGCGGCCACCCGACAAATGCCTCAGCTCGAGGATTGGCGCGTCTGGGGCGCCACGAACAACCATGAAAGACTAGAACTGTAATAAGCGGGACCGGCGCCTCATCATCCCACGTTCGAACCCTTGGCCCCTCGACCCCTCGTGTCTGGAGTGCTGCAAGATGGAAGTTATTCCCTCGAGACTAGCCTGCCGAGGGATGCCCGTCCACCAATTGATCGCCAATTGCTCAGCAGGCCATGCCGCGCTCTGCCTCGACTGAACGCAGAGTTTTTCGCTGCTTTTTGTCGCGTGGGAGGCAGTCAGAGGGGAAGAGGGGCCCACGACGCCCACGCCGTCTTCTTGACAGAGCTGAATCCAGGGCGGGCCGGTTTGGCCCGACAACGGAGGTTGACTCGTGAGCCCACCACAGTATGTACCAGTAAGGTAGGGCCTAGCACAACTGAACACTTTTGCCGGCAACTGCAGTACGTACCCCGCGTCCGGGGGGCTTGCACCCACAGCAATCGGAGCACCCACATTCGCCACAACCCCACCCACTCACCACCCCACCACCTGCCCTGGAAGCCGCCGTTATCTTTGGTAGCTTGCCCACAGATAAAAGCCCTGAAGCTGCCACCCCCCCCTGTGTTACTTTTCATCGCAACCGCTCTTCCTTACACATTTGCCGAGGCCTTTTCCCTACAGCATCGCACCAACAGTTGTTCTCCCTCGCACCTTCATCGGCACTCCTTCTTTGCAGCACAAACAACACCAGACGTAACGCAACACCACAACCGCAATCATGGTAATGACTCCTCCGCCACGGGCCAACATCGTTTGCCCGTCGCAGGCCCCGCCATCGGCCCCGCGCCGTGGCTCACAATTGATCGTTAGCTAACCAACTTTGCAATGAACAGGCGGTCATCCTCACATCTCAAACCGACACTGTAAGTTTGTGCTGCCACAGACGTCACATGTACAGACAGCTAATCCTCTTTCTCTACCAGCTGGCGAAGTACATGTCGCTCGACCAGAAGGGCAATATTATGGCGGAGTACATCTGGATTGATGCCCATGGTGCCACTCGCTCCAAGTCCAGGGTAAGTTCACCCAACCATCAGAGCCTTCCCGAGACGGGTGTCAGGCATGTGCCAGCAACTGGCATCCCATGTGACGGCCCAGCGTCCTTTTCACGTCCAAATATCTAACAACATGATGTGCCTAGACCCTCAAGGACCAGAAATGGACGCCCGAGACCCTGCCCACATGGAACTTTGACGGTTCCTCCACAGGCCAGGCCCCAGGCGAGAACTCCGATGTCTACCTCAAGCCCGTTGCTGTCTTCGCCGTAAGCTCCCACACCTTATTTACCGTGAAAGGCGATACAAACGAATTGGGTTGGTGCTAACTGCCAGTGACTCAGGATCCCATCCGCCTCGCCCCGAATATCCTTGTCCTCGCGGAGTGCTGGGATCACGATGGTACCCCGAACAAGTTCAACTACCGCCACGAGTGCGCCAAGCTGATGGAGGCCCACGCCGTCCACGAGCCCTGGTTCGGCCTGGAGCAGTACGTATTTTTTTCTCACGGACTTATATACAACTCTTCGGTGGCAACATGCTGACATCATTTCTCTGCAGGGAGTTCACACTCCTCGACCTTAGCGATCGCCCTTACGGCTGGCCCGTCAATGTAAATCATCTCTTTCCATGCAGAAGCTGGGGGGCTGTCGGGATTCCGAACAACCCTCCTCCAGCATCGGGTTCGGTTCTAACAGTGCTGTAATAGGGTTTCCCTGCGCCTCAGGGCGAGTACTACTGTGGTGTTGGAACTGGAAAGTAAGTGCAATCATCGACCCATTAACTGGGACAACAACAACCCCTGCCACCCACCGCTTTACTGACACAGCTCTGAAGGGTCGTCCAGCGAGACATCATCGAGGCCCACTACAAGGCCTGCATGTATGCAGGCATCAACATCTCTGGCACCAACGCCGAGGTGATGCCGTGAGTAGCCTACGCCCCAATTTGTGACAAGATGGACCAAAGACGCTAACCTGCGCCTTCAAAGTGCCCAATGGGAGTTCCAAGTCGGCCCCTGCGAAGGCATTGCAAGTGAGTAACAAATACCACAATACTTGATTCTGTGAAAGTAACCCAAGCTAACTCTTCAACAGTGGGTGACCATCTCTGGGGTACGTGAAAGAAACCCTCCCGATTCGAGCATCCTACCTCGCACTCGTTGATGAGACACGGAGCCTGGACTGTAGCTGCTCTCAGGCCTGGAATATGCTAACCTGTATTCTTTCAGTGGCCCGCTTCCTTCTCTACAGAATCTCTGAGGAGTTTGGCGCCAAGGTGTCACTGCACCCTAAGCCCATCCCCGGCGACTGGAACGGCGCTGGTCTCCACAGCAACTTCTCCACCAAGGAGATGCGTGTCGAGGGTGGCATGAAGCACATCGAGTCTGCCATCAAGAAGCTCGAGGGCCGCCACCAGGAGCACATTGCCGTCTACGGCGAGGACAACGAGAAGCGCCTCACAGGACGCCACGAGACTGGTGCCATCGACACATTCACCTGGGGTGTTGCCAACCGCGGCGCGTCCATTCGGATACCCCGTGAGGTCGGTGTCAAGGGATATGGCTACTTCGAGGACAGGAGGCCAGCAAGCAATGCCGACCCATACCGTATCACTGGTATTATCATGGAGACGTATGTTTCAGACCACCAGCCGCAATACATGTATGCCAAGCTAACAACATCGCAGGGTCTTCGGGAGCGTCGAGGAGTAAGCAGAGCATTGATGGTAGACTGGCCGCGTCGGATGACGCGGAGATCCTGAGGTCGGTATTCCCTTAAAAGGCGTGTGTGATTCAGGCGGAAGCGATGCAAGTTCATGGACTTTTGGTAGTGTGAGAGGGGATTCTGCTTCTTTGCCCCTTGCATAGTTTACCACAATTCGTCGATATTTGATGACCTTATGCGCATTCGGTGATAATGTCCTTTACCGATGAATGCGACCACGGCCCATGCAGATGTCCGTCTGCTGCCCGGATGACCAACCAACGCTGGTTGGAATCTGCCTTGGCTACTCTTTGGCTACTCTTTGTGTTTTTGCTGCAGCAACATTCCAATCGCAAAACACTCTTCTTCTGGGGTGTGCTCACTGCCAACACAGCTGATCCCGGAACGAATGCCTTGATGCATCCCTGCTTCTGGTTTCAGGTCAAGTCACGTGAATTTTCTTTGGAGTGGCAAGCCGACTCGCACGTGAGCTAGCGCATGATAGCAACGTCATGTGTGGCTGGTGTTTCTTGGCAGCGGACTCCCGGTGGACCTCGACTGTCAGGAAACCCCACCAGTGATGGTTCTTTGTGCCACATTATCTCGTCGTCACTCAAGGACCAGGACTCGGCTACCTGGTAACATAACACAAGGATCCGATTGTGCGCGCCGGCAAGCCTGGTACCGATGATAGCAGCGGTGGATGACTAGGCCCCAAACGCGATTAAATAAGTTGCGACTGCCGGGACAAGTTTCCATGTACTCAACACAGGCGCGGCTCCATGGTGGAGCCGACTGAATCCTCCTCTTTTCTTCATGCCAGCAAAAGAAGCCTCGGTGCCCAATGCCAAACGGGCGAGCGCGCATAGCCGGCATGGCGCCTATTACAAAGCGGCAGTTGTGTCGCAGATGCTGCAAATGTGCGTTGGTGGTACCACTCCACTACCGGATGTTCTCACTTTTTGAACAGGGCGAAGACTTCACCAAATCATCAGAGGGAGGAGGTCCTTTTGATGCCCTGGTCAGCTTTAAGATCCCGTAGAGCTCGCTGGATTTCACCTCGATAATTTGACCAACCTGTTCTTCTCCCACAGAAAAAAAAGGGCAAGGTAGTCCCACGCTAACAAAGTATAGGATACATATTTCCCACAAGCAGGGAACTATCCATCTTTCCCACCACACTCAAATAACATTAGGTTAATTACCTGCTAGCCCAGCCACCAAAACACCCCCTGTATTCCTGCAAATTCCTTAGTCCGTTAGCATCAAGTCGGGTCTTATCCACTACCGCACTCGATCGTGCGCCCATCACCTGATACTACTACCCCTTCGGCCCTCAGTTGACAGGATGGTGGCGTTTCCGCTGAGATTTGGTCCGAGTTGAGCAGGAGCATGTTGTCCCCGGCTTGGAGTCAGTTATTTCGGCGATTTCCGAGCATTGAACGCCTGAGCCGCGGCGAGTACTTCGGACTCGAGAGAAGCGGTAGCTGGACTCTTCGCGCTCACAGGGTACGTCGGTGACTTCTAAGCCCCCTTCGAAAAAAATAGTCTGGCCACGTCTGATAACGGTTTTGGTTGCTAGGAGTCCAACGTAGGGTGATTTTGCCTCCCTCCCCCCCGCTTATCGAGTTTGTCTGCCGAATCTACCAGCTTACGGAGTACCGGGAGTTGGTAATACATCCCGAAGTTATCCTCCCACGTCTTAGTAGGATGTGCCAGAAAGGTGTGCACAGCCTCAAGCGCCGAGAATGGGTCCGAAAAGCCCTCAATTATGGAGCCGTAGGCGTCAAGCTTCTCAACAGTGGCTACCAACGCGGCAACTGACTCTGTGATGCCCAGAAGCTCGGTCTCAGAGTTCGAGATGCACTGCTTTAGGCTGAATCTTTTGACGATCCAGGCCTTTTCAGCTTCGCTCGGGCCATCCGATCCCAGTGTGATCGGGATCTTACATACAACGCCATACCCACCTAGGGTTTCCAAATTTCCGGGGATTTTTTCGCTCCAGGCGGGGCCCAATCCATCTGTGTAGAAGACGTTTCTAAGCTTCCCATCAACATATATCGGCTCATTAGAAGCCACTTCGGCTCTTCCAACCGTAGCCTTGCCACTATCGATGATGACCTTTATGTTTGGGCCTGTAGTCGCAGCAACTGGGGCCTCTGAAGTCTTGATAGAGGACTCAAGACTGGACGTTGAATCCTCTGAAGGTTTGATTGTGGCCTTAAGAGTTCAGATCAGGGCTATGGTAGCTTCGGTTGACGCGTCAGAGACGCTCAACACGCTGTTCGAGAGGGTCTTCGATGCTAGATTTGAATCCTTCAACAAGACCTTTGGAATCTCAAAAAAGAGAGTCGAAGGGCTAATCGAGGGCTCTGGGCCGACATTCAAATGCCCTAAAAACGAATCCAAAGGGCTTATCGAGCTGCGTGAATCCTTCGGCATGAGGCCAGAGATGCCTAGTGAGGGACCCTCTAAGGTCTCCGGTTAGTTTATTGAGGCGCTGGAGGCTTTTTCTGACACGGCCGGGGCAAGGTCGGGAAGGGGGCTTGAAGGGACCTCTGGGGGGGTTTTAGGCCGGGCGCTGGGCTCGCTAAGTTTCGCCCGTTTTGTCGCTTGAGGCGGCTCAGGCGGCTCAGGCGGCTCAGGCTCGGAGCGATTTCCGCGGAAAATACTCTAAATACGCTTCGAGCTGTTGGTCTAGCCGTGGACGTCCATTCTGATGCTAAAATCAGAGTTAGATATAGATTTCGTGTGATGAGAATGAGTAGACCCTTATTGCCTTGCGGTTTGGCTGGGTTGGCTGGTTGACAGACGTGGTTGAAGACTGGGTGGGAGAGAGATGATGGCGGGGGTAGAGGTGAACTTCCTGGGCGCTACGATTGCCACGAGGAAAAGCGCGCCAAATTGGTGGGGTGAGAGGTGAGCTTACTGGATGCGATTGCAAAGAGGAAAGCGCACAAAACTGGCGGGGTGAATATTTCTTCGCATTAGAGAACCGAACGGTATTGAAGAGCCGACCGGCATTGCCAGCTACCAGCACTTGTCTAGTCCCCTGGTATCGAGTCAGGTTTTATCTGACTACCGCCGTCGATCGCGCATGCCGCCTGATACTACCCCTTCGGTCAAAGCGGGAGATGGAAATGTGTACATACAGGCCAGCAGCAGAAAGGACATTCGGACCGAGGAACTTGTAGGAATACGGGAGGGCGTTTGGGTGGCTGAGCTGGCAGGAAACTTGAACCCAATGTCATCAAGTTTGGTGGGAAAGATGGATAGTTCCCTGAATGTGAGAAATATGTATCCTGTACAATCTAATCCTGGTTTGTTTGTTAGCGCGGGACTCAGATTAAAAAACGCCTCTTAAAGTACCAGCCATGCCTTTTGAAATTGTCGCATAACCGGCATATGGGTATAAGAGTAGTGTAGCAACACAGAGTAGAAGGATTTCCTTTTGCCAAAAAATATGTCATAGAAATTCTAGAAATTCCCGTTTTGATGCTACAAAGGCTTTGGATCAAAATCATACATGCCTTTCGACATGCCATTTTTTTATTTTTTTATTTTTTATTTCTTTTCATAATTTAAAGCCTTGTCGAGGCTTCAGTATTCCTCTTGGCGTGACCAATGGGACCTTTGACGTCGAGCATTGGTGGAGGTCGTCCTCATGAATGAATCTTGAATCTTCGTAGTCTGCAAAAAGAACATAATTTCAAGCCTCCAGAATAAAATTCGTATTTGAGCACGGTCTAGCCCAAGCCGGAGCTGAAGAAAGGGAGCAGCGGAATGGGGAAAGGGGCTGACACGGCACTCAGCACCACCCGTGCAGCCGGGCTTGCTTGTGTTACGTAAGCGAATATCATTGGCCAGCCATTCCCAAGAAGGAAGGCGGGCTCGTTACCCCGCCCTCTACCCACAATCGCGGGCACAGGCCAGAGATTATTCCAACGTCAGTGCAACTCGAGCGAAAACAGAACACGAAAGATGTAGAGACGACAAGATAGGTAAAACCAAGGGATATAACAAGACTCCTAGCGAGCCGACACCGGCCATCGACGTTGATCCCAGTATCGAACACGCGCTTCGCCCATTCAATTCTTAATCTTTTATACGCTTGGCTAATCATCGCTCCAGACTCTCTTTCCACGACTCGTCGCCATCTGTCCATCTACTGCATCTAGAGCTGTGACACCCAAAGATACCGCGCCACCCTCCCCGTCGCTCTTTTTTTCACGGTTAGATACGGTCTAGATTCAGCCCCGCTCGTGATGCCAATACGACGTTCAGCCCCAGGGAAACCACCACAGCCATTGTCATCATAGGTCGACACAATGATCGGCCACGGCGCTGGGAACTACTGCACGCATCACTGCTCGGGCCAATTCCCAGGCTGGATTACCTATCAACGGCAGGAAAGCAACTGATCTATCAACAGGTTGACTGGCCCGGTCACTGCCGAATTGGTCAAAATTTCTATCCCGGGCGTCTCGGTCGTTGTATGTTGAGAAGTATGACTTATTTCTAAAGCCAAATACCCTATCGACCACACGGCTGCCTGAATGGCTTGACAGAGCCGGGAGGGATGGGTTGCCGCCATCGAGCATAGGGCTACGGGCAAGCGTGGATAGGGATCGCTTGCTACAGCCCGACGTGATGAAGCCGGGCGTAGTGGCCTTGGCTGTATTGATGCTCACGTCGTCATAGTTGTTGAAGTAGTAGTTATTGCTTGTTGGCAGAGGCGAGAATAGCGGCATAGGGGACGGCAATGTTGGGTTGGCGGCTGGCCCTGGGATGGCAAAGTTAGAATCTTGTAGGGTACATGTAGAAATGAATAAACCAAAGCGTACTCAACGCGCGGTCGAGTAAACTCGTCCGAGAGGCCCTCATGGTCCTTGATCAAGTCGGACAGCCACAGTTTAATCTCCCCACCAGGCGTAGAGAGCGGCTCCTGTTGCACAACCGTCTTGATAGCCCCATCCACCATAGTGAAGACCGAAACAAATGAATTTTGGGCCAGTCGCTGCATCTATCGACCCGGGAGAGCAATCTGCACGGTTACTACGGTTTGGACCTCGTTCGGGTGCTTGGCGATGAGTTGGGCGTATTTGCTCGCGCCTTCGTGATCGCCATTGAAGAAGACGACGAGGCAAGTGGGGGAGGTCGTGTTCTTGCCAGCCCTTCCAAATGCGATAGCACGGCGGGGTGCGATAACGTTGGGATAGTTGCTAGTCTGAATACCAAGGGCTAGCGGGCCGACAGGCTTGTCGAGTTGACCAAGGGATTCCAGACCGCGTCTCATAAGGTAGTACAGTCGCAGTGGATCTCTACCACTGCCGCTTCATATAGAGTAGCATTTATTGTCGTAAGCTTTCCGGCCGATGGGTCAAACTCCTATAGGAAACGTACTGTTAGATAAGTAGCCGGAGACGATCCAAATTGTACTGCCCGACGCGAAGAGAAGGGTTGCTCGATTATTTACAAAAGGGATTCCTGAGCTTTGGTGAGGAGAGTGTCTACTGATAAACATAGCAAGATTTTGCAGTTCAGGAAAACCGCCCTCGATACGACGGTGGTCGCCACGGTTAACGGTGAATTCGAAGTGTGATGCGTCGTCAGCTGAAGGCGGTGCAACCTGAAAACAGTAGAGGGCAGCAAGGACTTTGTCGAGAGGCTCTGGCTTGTCCGGGTCGAGACCAAGCCAAAAGGGACGAGTAGAAGGTGTGGGGGGCGTAGAAGACGCAGAAGGCGCCGAGGGTATCAAGGCGGCCTAAGTAGTATTTATATTAGTTCCCATCTTCCGCCATCGCGTTGACCTCGCAGCGATAGGAGACACTTACCATTGTGGGTTTCAAAGGCGCCATGTTGTCCTTTTATTGTTTGGCATGCAGGAGAGACAATGTGCGCGGAGGGCACAATTTGTAAAGAATAAGGAAGAAAGAAATAACGCGCCTTGGGCCAGCAGGGACAAATGCTCTGCCGCAGCACCCTTCACTCTTGGAAGCGGGGCGGGGCCCATGATCTTGTCCGAAGATGTTTATGGTGGTAGATTCGAGGCACCTGTATCGCGCGTTAGAGAGTCCAACTGTGCGTCATGGAGCTCTAAACGCCCTAATGAGGAAAGATGGCGCGCTGAAAAATCGTGGGTGAGGGTACCTTCCACACTTATGTCATGTGATACCCCGTGGCATCACCCAGATGGCTCTAGCATGGCTGTCCGGCTACAGCTGCAGGAAGCCCCTGCCGTATATTCCATTTCTTTCCCTCCCCCATGCATTATGCCTATAGGGTATCAAGAAAATAATTTTTGAGTATGTGGAATAGTATCCCAGCATGGGGGTTTACGATGTGATGAAGAGAAGAGCCTGAGAATAATACAACAATCTTAGAGTGACATTTTGACCGCTGCCGCACCGTGTGGGTAAAGTGAGCCTATGCCAGTCCGCTTCAAATCACACTTGGCGTTCGTAGCTAAGGTAAACAGTGGAAGCACATTCGCAACTAAGCAGTGTACAAGGCACCCAGAGCAAACGATTCGCAACAAGACCACATACGCGGCCAATCAGCTACGCACAAGAAAAAGAACCTTACTCCCAAAAGATGGAGGCTTTTCTTCGTCCCATCACCATGATCTGGTACCATCAGTCACTCAGCATAGAGGAGCAGATTGTTCGAGGTCTTACAGAATGTACGTCACTTCCCTCTATCCCGGCCTCGGCGACAAGATAGGGGATGCTGCTGCTAATAATGAGATTTAGATGCCCTTGGCTGCCTTTACCTTGGTGGCGCTCCGGCCCCGTTAGTAACTCTACAAAACCCATGCATGATCCCTATTAGTCTCCTTGCGCCGCGCTTGATGAGGCTAACCTGGTCCTTGGGCTTAGCGTAATAATGGAGGTCCCAAGGAAGCAGCGGACCCGGAGAGGAAATGCAATGGTGGAGTAGGGCTGGAGGAGAGATACTGCCGACCGGAACGTACTCAGCTAGAACATGATCGGTACAAATCCTCGATGACAGCAATATAAACCCCGTTTCACACAACAGTGATATTATGCCACTTCCGCTTCTGGACGACCGCCTGGGGAATGCGGCCGTGTTCTCTCGTAATCGGGTCTCAAGCTACCCGAGTACAGACACACATGAAGCAAGAGCTGTGCCAAGGACTTGTATTGCCCTGTCTACGATTGGCCTGCCTCGACCAATGATTGTATTCTGCTCGCTGATCTCGGTAAGGTGAGCCCGATACTTGGCCTCCAGCTGCTTGCGTGTGAATCGGCGACTGTACCTCACCTCTCTGACTAGCGTAGAGAAGGGAAGAGGAATCCACACAAGTCCCGGAGCGCGAAATCGGGCTTGCTGGAGCGTGTTCAGAAGCATACACCGGCCAGCCAGCGCAGGACCAACACTGGCGAACTAGGGAGCTGTTACAAGCAAACGTCAGTTGAGATAGTGTCCCCTACGCGGCACAAATAGGAGGGGGTCTGCCCAACTTGGGATGGCTGCGCGAGTGGCAGCAGCCAGTGGTCAACCTCGATATTCAGCGTGCTACCGACACCGTCGTAAACAATCGTCGTGTTTTCAAAGAGGTTGGTGAGGGCGACCCTCGCGTAGAACAACAGCACGGTGTATAGCCTATAGAGAATGAAACGAGGTAGCAATTTACAAAATTTCACTTGCAAAAGTAGGAAGCTTGAACGAAACAGCAAATTGACTGTCACCTAGGGCCTAGTAGACAGTGGGGGCTGGATGACGGGGTTCGCATCCTTCGTCCCTGCAAGCCAGGTCCCCCCTCCCCCAACTGCATACCAGAGCCTCCGTCTATTTTCGCAATGCACACGCCATTGGTCGACCGATACCCAACATCGTCCCCTTGCCCAGAGCCCTGCAGTTCTTCATGTGCTCTCCTACCGAGAAACTCTTTGTGGAATTCCATGCGGCGCAGAAACAATGCCATTGGATGCACATCTCTGGCATGAGTTTTCAGCGCAGGGACCGGGCAAGGTAAGGCTCCTCGCCCGTCAGCCCCCCCCCCCGCCTTACTGTCTCAAGTGGCTCAGCTGGGGCATTTGGTCTGTTGGTTCTGGTTCTGCCATTTTTGCTGTAGAAATGCACTGTGTTTTGGAATTCTTTTCAGCCAACAAGCGTCGCGGACATGAAGAGCACTGACAAAGTCAGGATGTGCATTCATATATTTTCTCTACCAATGGCGCACAACTCCTAGGACTTCCCTGTTCGGCATCATATTCTCGATCCATTGTATTCCTGAAAATTGTTGCCGCAACACGACAACAGCCGCAGCCTGCCTTCGCCCATCATGCTCGCCAACGTCCTGGTCATTTCATTGCTGGTCACGCTTGGCACCTGCGCGCGACTGCCTCCGCCCAATGCACTCCAGCTTCCCTCGCGCAGCCCAAATCTGTCGCACGCGGTACAAAGAAGAAGCGAAAGCAGCGAGGTCTTTGACATTGCCTTTCGGGCCCAGGATCAGTCACTCTTCTCGGGGAGCTGGACGGTGGAACCCCCTGTTGCAATTCCGGTGGCACCAGGTGTCGATGTGAAGCCCCAAGACACGGTATCCCTCTCGCTCAACTGCAAAGACTGCAGGACCTATGGTAACATCAGCGCCGACGTCAGCAGCGACGACGGTCTCGGTGTCACCCTGACTTTTGACGGCGTCGGCGCTTACATGGACTTTGGCGTCTCGGCCTCCAACACCTTGACCGTCACCTTCACGCTGGGCAAGTTCCTCAACCCGGAGTTGAACCTCATAGTGCGTTCCTTTCCTTGCTTTGGTTTTGCTTGTCAACAGCTAACCTCTCCTTTAGTCGGGTGGGTTCGAAGCCAACATCGGCCTTGGACTGAGCCTCGTACTGTCGCTGACGGCGGCCGTCGACCTCACTGGCGGTTTCCAACTGTGCATTCCGAACGGCGCGCAATTGGCCCTCAAGATCGACATCGACGTCGGCCCAACAACTGGGCTTCTGGACGCATCGGCTGATATTAAGACCCTGTACGTATTTCTCCGTTAGGGCTGGCGTGAAATAGCCTGTAGTCACTAACACCAAGATGCTACAGCCCCGACATCACCTTCTCCGCTCTCCCCGCCGCCATCAGCAGCGCCGCCGCCAACGCGACGGCTGCCCTCGTGCTCAGGACAGAAGCCAGCATCTCTGCCAATATCGGGCTCGTCGAGGGCAAAGTCGGCGCCGGCGCCTCCCTGACTCTCGTCCAAGTCAACTTTGGCGAAGCGCGCAACACCGCGCCGGGGACGTGCCGCCGCGCGCTGTTCATCGACGTCGAGTCCAACGCAGGCGCCTTCGCCCAGGCCGGCCTAACCCTCCTCGACGAGGAGCTCCTCGACGTCGGCCCGTCGGTCAGCACCGTCTTCGCCACGGCCGGCACGACCACCTGCCTCGGCACCAACATACCCACGCCCAAGCCCGCGCCCACCATCACCACCACCGCCGCCGCCCCAGCGACTGGGTGTCTCACCACCGTCACCCGCACCGACACGCTCACTTCTTGCCTGGTCCCCGCGATCAACTGCCCGGCCTCGCTTACGCAGCTCATCGTCGTCACTGACGTTGAAACCATCGCCGCCACCGGCTGCACCGCGACCGCGACCATCAAGGCAAGGAAGCCTTCCACGACCGCCTGCCCCTCGAGCTCGCCGTCGCTGGCCACCCCTTACTCAAGCTCTTGGTCGACAACCGCCCCTTCCTCAAAAGCCTCGTCATCGTCATCAGCCTCCTCGACCTCCCACGCCCCCGCGACCTGCCTCGCGGGCGGCATCCCCCTCACGCCGCTCGTGACACCGATCGTCGCCTCCCTCCCGCCAGCGTACCTGACGGTTTCGGGGGCCGCAAACGCGACCGTTACAGTGGTGAACAAAGTACTTATTTCGCCCCCGGAAGGACGTTAATTTCCTTGTGCTCTTTACCGATTCGATGGAGAGAGTATGAAATACATCGAGCACGAACCGAAGCACAATACTCTGCTCAACGCGGCAGCAGAGCCAATTGTTGAGAGCATCATCGACCTCTCATACGAACTTCAGGCAATGGGGGTCAAAAATTGAGATCCACCATATACCTGGACATGGGTACAAGGTTACCCCGCATATCATGGCAGATGTAATGTCACAAACTGCACCAAGAATCAAGCGTTCAGATGGGGTTACACCTCTCTCATAGAGGGACTAGGAGGTCATGAGAACGACTCACGCTACCAGCTAATCAGCGCCCGGCTTAACCGGTTGGCGTATTCGGTAGGTACGGGCATAGGCACGGGTACATCCCTACTTCAATGCCAGTGACGAAGCAGAGGCACCGCGGCCCGGGTCGGTGGTGATTTCAGGGTGTTTAGACGAGCTTGGGAGTTCTTTTGTTTCCGGCAGTGGCATTTTTTGGCTTGGTGGAAAGGGTTTTGCAATGGTAATATGGGCTCGGGTTTTTCATGGGGGGGTTTCGTGGTTTTTGTATCTATCCTGTTTATTCCTGTAGATATTGTTCGTGCACGGGATGGTTACGACATTTCACATTTCTCTCACGCTCTTGGTAAGTTTCTTTTGTGCCATTTCTATGTCATGGTGTCTCTTCGTGCTGTGTCTGAGGAGGAGATAATTGCCCTCATGAGCTTGTCGCGCTCCATTTTCAAGCGTGGTAATAATCCCCCTGGTAAGAACCTCTGCATCAACCCTGCCCCGAGGCGGCGATGACTCGGCCGCAGAGAGATTTCCGACTCAAAGCGTAGGTATTGCGGCGATTGTTGCTGTGCCTTCACGTCTTGGATGATGACTATTGATAATATGACAATTGCTCACACACCACCCCTACGACGCCTACACACCCAGTCAATTAAAGCATTCTATGTGACAAAGAGTTCTGTCTGCCGCTTCAAGAAGCCTTTTCTGGAATGTTGATAGGGACAATAAACTGTGTGCGAAGGCCTCGTTTGAGCTCTCGGAGATGCAGAAGAGATGGCCGGTAGGCCTCTCATGAAACATTCGGACGTGTTGGGCCTGCTCTTTAATGCATAATAAACCTTGAGCCAAAAGGTCCCCGAGGCGTAAAACCATCATTTAATTTGCTCCGTTGCTTGTTATTGAAATAGCGCAAGAGTATCTTTACTGCCTGGATTGTATCCCATCCGGATTTCCATTGGTAGCATTCTTTTTTTTTCTTTCATGAGTACTGGGAGTGTTCTTCACCTCCAGCTGAACTTGGACTCTGTCTCAGTTCGTTTCTCATATCTACAGGATGGCCGCCTCAGCTTTGCTAGGTGGAAATACAAGAGACCTTTTATCATTATTGGTGCTTGTTAGATTCCTTGATAGCAAGGGTCAACATGATCACCGAAACGTGGCCCAGGGCTCTAAGTTGAAACTTGGACCACGCGGGCTGTTGAAGATCGTCATGGAGATCACGGAGTGGCTGGATTCAAGTTCGGTCGCCGCAGCGTCAGAGACGGTACTGGGGCCAATGAGAAAGGTCCGCGTCAGTTGCTTGGAGAAGTCTCGCCACCGCCTAGAATGATGTGCGGTCTAATGCAAAGCTCGGGGACACGGACTGAAGAGCGTGGATGATGGTTGTTTGGCAGTTTTGAAGGAAGCATGACTGCGGAGGGAACGATCGTCAGAAGGCAGAAAGCAGAGGGGAAGCGTGACTCGACGAACCCAAAATGAGCGAAGATTATTAAAAAAGGGTGGAAGACCTTTGCAGAGGGGCATTTCGGCAGTTTTGGACCGTCTTGCAGCATCACGACGGACTGCCGGGGAGCTGAAGCAGCAGAATTGGTGACAAGGCGGTCTGAGCCAGCAAAGAGTAGGACACCGCAGTCTACATGGCATCCAGTGTCCTTGGTTGGCGTTGAGCTTTTGCAGATATCCCTACAGGCTAATACTTGGTCAGGGACGCAATGTAATGCTATCTTGGAAAATATCCGTATGAGGGATTAACTTTCGCGACGATAAGGCAATTGACTGATTGCTTCCAGGTAAGTATCAATGCCCATTACCCCACCGGCTTGCCGATTTTACTTCTAGTTAGACGATGGACTCCACTGAAAGTTAAGCTCCGATCGCCGAGAATAGCATTTTGCGAGTCTCCTTAAATAGCCGCCTTAATCTCGCTGCTCTCTTCCTCAGCTTACACACATTTTACGCCTCCCCCTCAAGCAAACAGCTATTGAGAATGCTCAAGTCGGCGCTGAGAGTTTGTCGCGCGCGATTGCAGGCATTTACGGTTCGATCAATGAGAAAATGTAGCCAGCCTGCCAGACGATGTGTGCTGGCATAGAGCATGGAGTGACTGTCCCGACCGCCTCGTCCTGGATGGCTCGAGCGACTTGACTGGTTGCCTTGATGAGCTTGTCAGCGCCCTTGGTGAGTTGGAGACTTAAATCCGACCTGGACGCGAACGCCAGCCAAAGCTTCAATCACATTTATGTATTGGAAGTTATGGAGCCGGCGTTGCGCAGTGACCTTGAGATTTAATTAAGCTTGAGCACACAACGCGGACCACCGGGGTAGAAACCCAGAAGTCGGCATTCAAGCACGAAAACAGTCCAACGCCATCTTGGAACGTACTACGACAAGAAATCGCAGAGGTTGGCGGTCGGATGGGTGGGAGTAGGTGGCTGCATAGGCTCTTTACGAGGGAGGTGCAGGTGCGGATGATGGGGCGGGAAACCTGGTAGGTCCTACTCAGGTGACCTTTTGCAGCCCTGAATTCCAACGAAGAGGGTGGTATGTTGGTGTAATTGGTAGCAGTGTTGGCTTCCATTCGAATGTGGGTTATCAAACAGAATAGTATAATTCTTTGTCTTAGCCCCATAGACGATGCGCTTGCAAGCTTTCATGACTGCCGAGCAAATAACACATGTTTCAGCAACGGACCTTTGTTGGCGCGAACCATGGAATAGTAGTACGACCTTCCTACAGGTTAAAGAAACACGGTTATGTATAGGCATGTGATAGGCAGGCACTTGTCAATTGATACACAGGCACTATACACACGCACTTGGTCGATTCTGCCGGTCACGTTTCCTATGCGCATCCCCATAGCATTCCAGCCATCAAAATCGCCATACAAAAAGTGGCAAACCCGGTGTACCAACTGCAACTGCAAAACCGAAGATAGCAACACCATCAACATCACAAGGCCCTACATGCCACGTAATTGAATTGAAGGTCCCTCGGCCCTCAAAACGCCGAATCTGTAGTCTTTGAAGTGCCACACAATATAACTACATAAGCCCTGGCCCCTGAAAACGCCGAATCCGCAGTCTTTGACGATAAACAACACTATCCTAGGCCCAGGATCAATCTAGTCCTAATGCCCTTATGTATAATTGTCCCCTGAAGACCCACAGGTAGCCTCAGCGTCCCGGTTCCACTCCGGGGCAAACCATCCCCTCCATCTTTTTTTTTCTCGGTTCCCGGAATTGATACACGGGGGCGACAGCACGGCAACAAGACGTCGTCAACTGTGGAGCCGAGGTGCGTCTATTTAGCGCGCCAGTGGCCAAATTAGCGCGCTGATTCAGCTGGCGAGAAGCTCTTGGAACCCCGCCATTGCGATAGCAATTGATCCATGCTTATCAAGCAAAAAAATTATTCATCCCCCACCTCGCCATGCTGCTGTGCCATGCTCCTCCCCTCCCAGTGTGTCTGATCGATTCTCTTAGAAAACCAGCGCCGTCTTGAAGCATTGCCAGCGAGTCTCCAGCACACTCACTCTCCCCGACCGAAGCAATCCCACGACGCGCGCGCTGTGCATCAACCCGCCAAGATGTCGTCCAACCCCCACTACAACAACCCGCCCGCAGACAATGCCGAGGACTCGGACCCCGACATGCTCGATGAGGACGATGCCGACGAGGTTCTCGACGCGGCCGGCGGCGACGGCGACGGTGACGTGGCCATGGGCTCCGACGACGAAGGCGACGACGGGAACGAGGAGATCCTCCTGCAGAACGACAGCATCGCCTACTTTGACGCCCACAAGGACTCGGTCTTCGCCATCGCCCAGCACCCCACCTACCCCAACCTGGTCGCCACCGGCGGCTCCGAGGGCGACGCCGACGACGCCCCCGGCAAGGGCTACGTGGTTGACACATCCGCCGCCGCCTCGCGCCCCGTGCTGCCCGCCAGCTACAACTCCGACCCGACCCCCGCCCAGTCGACCGACCTCCAACCCATCTTCTCCATCGACGGCCACACCGACAGCATCAACGCGCTGGCCTTCACCCTACCGCGCGGCGACTACCTCGCCAGCGGCGGGCTGGACGGGCGGCTGCGCGTGTACGGCATCGCCGTCAACAACGCGGGCGCCGCGCAGTTCAAGTTCGTGGGCGAATCGCAAGAGACGGAGGAGGTCAACTGGCTGGCGCCGTGCCCGTCGGCCGAGTACCCCAACACGCTCGCGCTCGGCGCGTCGGACGGGTCCGTGTGGGTCTTCAACATCGACGCCGCCGACCTGGCGAACCCGATCCAGATCGTACAGACTTACTTCCTGCACACGGGGCCGTGTACCGCCGGCGCCTGGTCACCCGACGGCCTTCTGCTCGCTACCGTCAGCGAGGACAGCTCGCTGCACGTCTTCGACGTCTGGGGCTCCGCCGCCGCCAAGTCGCTCGTGACCGACAACGGCCAGACGGTTGTCTCGCTGACCGACGCCGACCAGCGCTTCGCCGTCCAGGGCGGCCTGTACTCGGTCGCCATCGCCCCCAGCAGCTCCTTCCTCGCCGTCGGCGGCGCCGGCGGCTCCGTCCGCATCATCGGCCTCCCGCGCCTATCCTCCCCCGCGGCCCAGACCCAACAACGAACAGCCGCGTCGCGGCGCGGCGGGCGCGCGGCAGCCTCAGCAGTCGAGCCGACCAACCAAGCGGGCGCCATCCTCGCGGCCCTCAACGTCCAACAAGACGGCATCGAGTCGCTGGCGTTCGCGCCAGTACCGCAAACGCTGCTCGCAGCGGGCAGCGTGGACGGCAGCATCGCCGTGTTCGACACGGCGCGGTCGTTCGCGGTACGCAAGCACATCCAGGGCGCGCATGAGGGCGAGTCGGTGGTGAAGGTGGAGTTCGTCAAGTCGGCGACGAGCCAGCCGGCGGCGGCAGGGTGGCTGCTGACATCGTGCGGGCTGGACGGGACGGTGCGGCGGTGGGACCTGCGCGGGGCGACGGCGGGCGCGGCGGTGGCAGGAGGTGCGGCGGCGGCGGCGGCGGCGGCGGCGAGCCCGCTAGCCAAGGAGTGGAAGGGCCACCGAGGGGGCGGCGAGGGTGGCGGCGTGCTGGGCTTTGTGCAGGGCGAGACGGGCGAGCGCATCGTCACGGCCGGGGACGACTCGCTGGTCTTGCTTTTTGAGGCTTGAGGGTCTTGATTCGGCGGGAGCGGGAGGGGTTCTCTGAATTGCATTGCGTCCGGATCTTGCTTTCATCTGTCTGTTCTTGGTGGTTTCTTTGACGATAGAATAAAATCGGAAGCGAGAGCTAAACAGGGTAGGTAGATTACCTGGGTGTTGGGAAGGGAAATTAAGTGTCGGCGGGCACAATACCATGCATACCACCTTCAATCACATTGGCAATTTGGCCACGACTTCAAAATGAAAGCACACGAATACCATGCTTCAATCATCTATTGCGCTGTCAGTGTTTTGGTGGCTGACTGTGGCTGTTGTAACTCACAAACTCTTCTATGGCACTTCATAAGATCCTAGAAGCGCAAACAATATCCCGCCGGAGCGCAAACGCGACAGACATCACAGCGACACTCCATTTGACCGACCGCCATGCTCAATTCCATGGTCCCTTTACCCTGTTGAAGTCTAATTGAACTCCTCAATGAATATTCTTGTTGAAAATGTTACCCCTGCCTGCCCTTGCTCGGCTCTACCTTCTGCCCGCCTTTGTTGAAACAACTATCAACTAGTTTTCTTGTGTAGGGGTATTTCGGTTGAACTTGTTGGAGAAAAGCAGTCCTTCCGTCCATCTTAATCTCACAAATGGCACCTACATAACGCCTGATGCACCTCGGACATCGACATGATAAATATCAGTCCTCACTCCACGCGCTGTGACGATCGCGACCACTCAAAGAACCCCAGTTGAGCCTAAAGGCTCGAGGCCCTGGGAACAAGCGAGCTAGTCTTCCTGAACCGAAGAGAGGCTGCCACCTGTGGTGTCCTCCACCGGTGGGCATGTGCAGAAAAGGTTCAAATCACCATAAGCTAGGAGGTTATCAGTAGCCATCCAAAATGTAACGAAAGATTGCTCAACTTACTGTCATCCACCCGAGCAACGCTGGGCCAAAACTTCTTCTCCTTCAACCACGGCAGCGGGTAGGCAGCCTTCTCACGGCTGTACGGCCTGTCCCACTTGCCTCCACCCTCGCCGTCACCAGAGATAATATCCGACACGGGGTGTGGCGACATCTTGAGCACGTTGCGCTCGCGGGGTGCCTTACCCTCCTCGATTTCGCGAATCTCTTGGCGGATGCTGACAAGGGCATCGACGAAACGGTCCAGTTCCTCCTTGGATTCAGACTCAGTCGGCTCGATCATCAGCGTGTTAGGAACCGGCCAGCTCATTGTGGGTGCGTGGAAGCCGTAGTCCTGCAGGCGTTTGGCAATGTCAATGGCCTCAATGTTGGCTGTGTCATGGAAGGGACGGGCATCGAGGATGAACTCGTGCGCACACCGGCCGTGCTCATTGGTATACAGGATCTTGTAGTGCGGCTTTAGCTTGCTCAGCAAGTAGTTGGCGCTGAGGAGGGTGATCTGCGTTGCACGCCTGAGTCCCTCGGCCCCTGTCACGAGAGAGATTAGCTTTTGCGTAATAGCGGGGGGTGGCTCTCGTCCTTACCCATCAAAGTGTTGTATGCCCAGCTAATGGGCAAGATGCTAGCGCTTCCAAATGGCGCACTGCTGACCGGGGGGTTGGGTTCTTCCTGGCTCAGAACCTTTGTCGTTGGAAGATGCGGAATCAAGTGTTCCTTGACGCAGATGGGCCCAACCCCTGGACCACCACCTCCGTGCGGAATGCAGAAGGTCTTGTGGAGGTTCAGGTGGCAAACGTCCGCACCGATCTCGCCGGGAGAGCAGAGGCCAATTTGAGCATTCAAGTTCGCTCCATCCATGTACACTTGGCCGCCATGCGAATGCACAATCTCGCAAACCTTCTTGATCTTGGGCTCAAACACGCCGAAAGTGCTGGGGTACGTGATCATCATGGCGGCAATTTGGCTCGAGTGTTGAGCGCACTTAGCCTCCAAGTCAGCGAGATCAAGGTTGCCAGTCTTTGTATCGCACTTGACAGGCACGACGCGCATGCCCGCCATGGCTGCGGAAGCAGGGTTGGTGCCATGCGCGGAGACAGGGATGAGGCAGATATCGCGTAGGCCATCGCCTGTGTGCTGGTGATATTTGCGAATGGCGGCGAGGCCGGCGAACTCACCCTGCGCTCCCGAATTAGGCTGCAAGGAAACGCCATCCATACCCGTGATGTCCTTGAGCTGGCTCTCTAGCGCGCTAATAATCGACAGGTAGCCTTTGATGTCGGACTTTTCCGCGTGTGGGTGCATATTTGAGAAGCCAGACAGGGTAATCAGCGCCATTTCAGCGCTGCCGTTAAGCTTCATCGTGCATGAGCCAAGAGGAATCATGGAGTGAACCAGTGATAAATCCTTGGACTGAAGGTGATGTATGTACCGAAGAAGCTCTGTTTCGGAATGGTGAGTATTAAAAACGGGGTGAGTCAGGAACCGGGAGCTTCGTCGTAGCGATGCTGGAATGTGATCGAGGTTGTTGACAGCTCCCTGGTGCTTTTGAAGAGAGGATTTCAAAAAAGCCACGGGATCTTTTGACGCGCCGGTGTAGGTGCCCGAGGCTACTGCGATTTCTTTGAACATTTCGATCAACAGGAGCAGGTCGCCTTCCTCGACGGTCTCATCAACGCTGATAGAGACCATGTGGGGACCCATGAACCTAATGTCGATTCCTTGGTTCTTTGCATAGCGTTGGAACACTTTTCCGTGGTCGGGGCAGAGGATAACAACAGTGTCAAACGGCACGACGCTAGACTCCGCATCGACAGTGTTGAACGTTTTCCATCCGTAATGTTGAGCCGCAGATTGGAGAACGCGTGCCGCGAGATTGACTTTCCTGGCGATGGCCTGAAGGCCCGAGGGACCGTGGTACACGGCATAAAACGCGCTCATATTGGCAAGTAATGCCTGGGCGGTACACACGTTGCTCGTCGCCTTTTCTCTCCTAATGTGTTGCTCACGGGTCTGCAAAGACAACCTGAGGGCTCGCCCACCCAGGCGGTCCTTGGACACGCCAATTAGGCGGCCAGGCATCTTCCGCTTATGCTTCTCTTGCACAGCAAAGAAGGCGGCGTGTGGGCCACCGAAGCCCATCGGAACACCAAGTCGCTGGGCGCTGCCGAAGGCAATGTCTGCGCCCCATTCGCCGGGGGGCTTCAGAATCGTCAAAGCTAGCAAGTCTGTGGCGGCACTGAGAAGTGCGCCCTGCTTATGTACAAGATGGGCAAGTGCTTGGAAGTCCCATACCTGGCCATACGTGTCTGGGTACTGCACCAGAACACCGACCAGATCGTCGCCCAGAGCCTCGACTTCGGAAAGGTTGCCGCGGGAGACATCCATAACGTGAATGTTGATACCGAAACCCTCGGCACGGTTGCGGAGAACGGACTTGGTCTGGGGATGAACCCTGTTGGAAACAACGTAGGTTTTTCCGGGCCGTCTAGCCCTGGAAGCGGGGAGGGCATTCAACGACAGAGTCATGGCTTCGGCAGCGGCGGTCCCTTCGTCCAGCAAACTAGCATTGGAGATGGGCAGGCCGGTTAGGTCTGATACCAGCGTCTGATAGTTGAGCAAAGACTCAAGTCGGCCTTGGCTAATTTCAGGCTGGTAAGGGGTGTAGCTGGTGTACCATGCGGGATTCTCGAGAACATTCCGCTTGACGACCTCGGGGACTAGAGTGCCGTAGTAGCCGGCGCCAATGAAGCTCTTGTTAGTTGACTCATTCTGAGCGGCAGCGAGCTGGCCAAGTCTCAGCACTTCCCACTCCTTGTGACCCTCGTGGACGGCCCTGTCTAGGCCAGCAGCGAAGGTGAGTCGCCGGGCAGGGAAGAGCTCCCGGGACGACAGGATGTCTGGGGGGATGACCTGCTGGACGAACTCATCGATGGATCCGACGGGCGGGCTGAGCTCCGTCAGCATCTGGGCCGTGCTTTGCTCATCAGGGCCAATGTGACGGCTGGCGAAGTTGTCGCGTACCGGGAACAACTCGGGCAGTCGCAAAAACGGTTTGCCCGTGGCGGCCCGATGAGGAGGCGGGTTGGGCGAGGAAGACTTCTGTTTACTGAAGGCCATGCTGCGATGCAGAGCCGGCCCGCGCGGGTTGGCGTGGCAGATCCAGGGGTGTCTCAATGACACGGCGCCGCGTGAAGCCAACATCGAGGCTCCCAAGGTCTGGCCAAGGCGGCCGACCTGTCGCGATGTAGCCATTGTGCTGGTGACCCTGATTTGTGAGTAAACAGCAAACAGCACTGAGAAAGCGACAGATTTAGCGGCGATGCAAAGCGCAGAAGTCGAGACAGGACAAGCCGACGCCGGCCTAGTATTCCCCACGATTAGGAGGTGGGATGTGTGTTGGCCAATGACGCTTTCCCCAGAGACGCGAAGTGCCGAGTCAGGAAGGTCGATGGAGGGGCAGCGCAGACTACGTAGAACCCGTCAGGCGAGCTCGACCATCTTGTATCGGTATCCACCGAGCCCACCAACAAATGGAGAATTGAGAGAATGGGGAATTTGGATGATGGAGAAGAGGGAGAACTGCGTGGAGTTGCAGCCACTCGAAACGGTCCGGCACAGAGTACGGGGTGCTTAGCTCAGTCCAGGCGTGTCCAGGAATCCAGGAACCCAGAAGGCGAATTGCGAATTGGCAGGAATAGGAATTGACGTCAAAGAAAATCCGAGACGGCACGCAGATCCCCACAAAGTCATTGATGACCAATTGATTCAAGATTGAGTTTCTAGCATGCGTGAGGTAAAGATGAAGAGTCGGTGAAGACGTGAAATTAAACAGGGCGGTATCCAACACCGCATACACACTCATCCTTCTGCCCCTGCCTCGTCCGCGGTGTGTGAATGCGTGCTCCATCACCCACCGTTATCGGTCCACTGACAGTTGAAGCTGATATCGATAAACAGCCGGGTCGGGTCTTTTCGGGCCAGAGTGGGTCGAGGGATGCCTGCGCTGAATCGGTTGCTAGTGCGTGACCAGAAAGAAATGGAAGGAACGCGATGCAAAATGCAAAAAAAAACAAAGGCTATGTTAAGATAAGTCTGCTGTAACACGTCAACGGCCACGAGGATAGGCATTCGCGTAAAATTCAAGAGAAGAGAGGGGTTGATGTTGAGAGCCAGCTGTCTGAAATAACGCTAATAACTCACAACCTGTCAGCGCACGTAATCCACTGGCTGTGGTCGCGGTGGACAGGAATTATCTGTCCCCGTGACTTCCAGGTTTGCCAACACTGGACTGCCAAGCCGCCAAGGCCCAGGCGAGGAGGCTCCCCTGCACGCGGCTGCCAGTGTAGTGGCGTCACTCTGCCTATGGGGGTCGTTGAGAGTTCCTTACCTAACACTAAAAAAATTCGGATGGGTGCTTGGACTTTGAGGAATCGAAAAACCACAGCCCTTTGTTTGCTCTGATCACGACTCGGGTTTTTTAGACGACATCCAACGACTCCCATACAGCCAAGCAATACCACTCATTCATTTCCCCACCCTAGATAATCAACTGCAAAATGTTTGGCGGATGTAAGTGCTCTTCCAGCCCTCGCAGCTCTTCTCAGACACAATATATACCGTCTCGGCCGCCCTGATCCAAGAAGACCCGCTGACACAGGTTCAACCTCACTAGTTCAACCCCCCCCGGCCTCTGCCGAGGATATCAAGGCCGCCGAGGTCGAGGCCGGCTTCACCATCCAGCGCGCCGTGTTTTCAGCCGCTGCCCTCTACATCTGTGAGCCCACAATGCGTCTTACACAACATTTGGTAGCCCAGGGAGACCATCGCTGACTTCGGATGCCTATCAGCTCCGTTCGTGATCGACGCGGTGTGGAAGTTTTTCTAGATCCGCCATCTACCAATGCACACCCTCTTGTAACTTTATTTGTACAAACATCCGGACATCGAGACGATATACACTCGCATACGGCACGCCATGGCATAGAGCGGTATGATACAGTTGGCCGGATTTCCCCCTCAACAGGAACAACGCGACGACAACGACGGCGTTTACTTTTTTTTACATCACGAAACCCTAAGCATTGGCGATAGGAATCGTCCCTTGCATTCAACCTGGGGTTGTACATACTCTAGGGGGCACCATTAGAATGATGGGTTTTCACATCTGTGGCATTCGACGCAAAGATAGAACAACTTAGGGCTTGGGACGTGGATATTGCGGAAACGGGGTCTGCTAATTGCCCCTGTGTATGATGAATATTACGGCGCAGGGACAGAGCCCGTCAAGCTTGCATCCTGAAACCTTCAACTTGGCCAACACATGATCTTGCTCAGTGCCCACCGAACCAAGGCCAGTAATGCATCTTATCCAGCCACCAAAAGGCTATTTCCACGTTCAGGTCGCCGCTGAGATACAGGGTAATGGCGAACAAGCCACAACGCCCACAACGCCCACTAGTTCCCATTGCTATTATTGCACTCCTGGGGATTGTGTGGGGGCAGGGGATGGATAGTGCACCTGCTCCCAAGTTTCGTAGTCCTTCTTGGCCTCATCAACTTGCGTTTTGAGATGCTGCAGTTGTTTCGCGTAGTCCTCGAGGATCTGTCCCGATGTTAGCTTGCGGAACGCCAATCCTAGTACTTGCCAGTGACTGACCTTCTTCGCCTTCGCCTCAATCTCCTCGCCCAAGCCATCGCTCTCCACAAATCCAGGCTTGTTGATCTCCTCCTTCAGGCTGTCTGCATACCCTCTCAAGACGATCAGCCGACTCCAGAGCTCCTCCATACGTGCACTCAGTGCCGGGTCTTGCAGGCCCTTGTCGATTGTCTGCAGCTTCTGTCGGAGCTCATCCTCGTCGCTGCTCATAGCGTATCCTCGGTTGCGCAGCACCTGAACTTTTGACGCCAGTGCCAGACAACGTTTGCTTAGCTCGGCGTGTCTTCTCCGGGCTTTCAGGGCGCGCACCGAATGCTCGAGGTCATGGCGAGACAGAATTTCATCGAGACTGGCGTTGATGGCGTGGATCTTGCTATTGAACTCGCTGATAACGCGGCGCTGGAGCATGAGGCGCGCGACGATGGACGGGAAGCCGGCGCAGAGCACGGGTATGTAGTTGGGTGCCGGTTTGTGCTGGAGCGCCTCCTCCCATTCTTTAGGGTCCTCGTGGGGACCAGGCCCGAAGAGCGGCACGGCATGCTCGTCGACTTTGTTGTAAAGATACGTCTTGAAGACGCAGTTCGGGTTGAGAGGGTCCCATTTCTCTGTGATAACCTTTATCTGCTCGGGGATCGGCTTCTGGTCTGCGGTCGCGCGGAGAGGGGAAATGTTAGCAAAGCGCATCCTTTGTGTTTGTTGCAAGCTACGCAACAGTCGAGGTCGAGGGGGGCTTCAGCAACGTGCTGCACGGAACATACAGTTTGTAAGACTGCCCGGCTGCCAAAGCGAACTGCTCAGCTGTTGGTTGGCGGGTCCTTGCGACTGGCCGAGGGAGGATGTGGCAGGCTGCTGCTGTTGCTGCTGTTGCTGCTGCTGCTGGGTATCCGCATCAGCAAACTGCTCTGTTCAACTTTCACAGGCGGTCAATCGCATAGTACCGAGCACATACATTGTTGTTTGCCAGCGACTGCCCGAACAAACTTCCTGTGCCACCACCGTACAGAGACTGGCCCGCTGGCCGGTTGAGAGAGGGAAACATGGCCAAACGGGACCAATCGCGCGGCGGAGCGAAATGCTGTCGGTTTACCGGAAAGAGGACGCGATAAAAACAAGCCGCTGACGGAGGGGGGGAGGGAGCACCAAGGAATGCGATGGCAAGCTGGTGATGGCTGGCGAATGATGCAGGAAGGCAGCTAAAGGTATCGTGGCTTGTGTCTTATGGATGTCGCCGCATTGCGCCTCATCAACAGACTCAAGAACGAAGTAACCTCGAAATTCTGGCGCGTGCGAAGACCGACAGCTCGGAGTGAGCACTGCAGCAAGGTGAAAAATAAATCCCCACGGGGGCCAAAGCTCCCTGACGCCTCACCGCGTCGCAGTCCGGCCTTGTTCCCCACCGATGATTTCAACCAAGCCGCGCGACAGATCAGCCAATCACGGGAGCCAATCACGACCCACATCCAAGGAACCTCGACCTCAAGGCTCACGCATCGGCCAAGCTCCAACCCACACAAAGCCCAGCTTCGTATCGCCCCCAGGTCCACCAACACCGCCGAGATGGCCGCCCGAAAGCCCGTGTATGTATCCCAAGCATCCTTACTGTCGCTCGAGAGTGAATTGGCCCGTCCGCTAATCTCCCGGGGCCATGAATCCTGCTTCTGTTTGGGTGCGCTGGACTGACGAACTGATGACCTGCTACCCAGCTTCAACCAACAAGTCCTCTACGACACCACTCCCCTCCCAGACTCGATCCCCAAGGTCAAGGAGATTGGCGCCACGTCCGCCCCTCTCTTCTCAGCATCCTTCTTCATCGGCGCGCGGTGCAAGGACTACAATGACGACTACATGCAATGCAAGACCGAAACCCCGGGCAAGGGCGAGTTCGAGTGCTTGAAGGAGGGCCGGAGGGTCACCAGATGCGCCCGTAGCGTGTAGGTACTCCCTACATGATGACATACGATTCCCTTCGATCGGGGAGCGTCCGGGGCGCCAAATTGAAACAACCCCCACTGCTGGCCGACCGCTGACAGTGAACCATCAGAATCAAGGACCTAAACACCAGCTGCCTAGAGCAGTTCCGAGCTCACTGGGAGTGTCTCGACGATAACAACCACCAATTGTGGCAGTGCCGGCCGGCCGAATGGAACCTGAACAAATGTGCCTTTGAGAAGCTAGTACGTTGGTCCAACAAAAAGCTGCACCAATTACATGAGGCGATATATATCGCAGCCCTTGTCTCCACCCATACTCAATGTCTTGCTAACATTTATGCGTCTCAGGGTCTCGAGAAGGTCATCCCAGATCAGCCAATTCAATCGACACCTGTGCACTTGAGGAAGAAGATGATCTTCGCACACTACCCAATTCCCTCCCATGCTAAGCCGTTCATTCCGGGACAGGAGGAGGCTAAGTCGAAGGCATCATAAAGGAAATATAGGCGCGCCTTTGAGCTCGGCTCCGGCCATTACAGAATTTGCCCCCTTGAGTACTGGGAAAGCCAGGTCTGGCGGTGGTGATGCTGTCAGGATTTGTCTGTACATAGGAAGACTAGAAGAGGTAGGAAACGACTATCTAGGCTGTGCAGTATACAGGTTCAATCTCTATCTTTCGGCGACCAAGATGACGAATTTGTCCCTCTCCACTCTGCTCATGCGGCAGCTTATCTCTCCGGATACGTTGGTTTCGACAGCAACACAAGTGCTGCGCCTCGCAGTTATCACTTTTGGACGGTACCTACCACTTGAATCCCAAATTGGCCTGTAGTCGTCACAGGTTTGGGGAAATGATTTGACAAACTCTTTGCGTCACATTGACTAGCCGGTACTTACTTACCTCATCGGCAAAGGTATTCAGTATCTCCCATCAACACATAACAGGCATCCACGGCAATCAATACATTAAATAAGCATACTTCCGACAGCCAGGCTGCAAGGATGTGCCTAGCAGCACTCTATATTCCAAACGCCGTCATGTCAAGCATGCATTATACCCTGTCTCAGTGCGTATCAGCTCTCGGATTGATTCATGATGACCTACAGCTACTAGTAACAGTCCACCTTTGAGGGGTTCTTCCCGGGAGAGTAGGCTCCCGAAGGCAACACCTCTCCACAAGCGATCCTGTCCCATACCAGGCGATCAGGTCACACAGCCTTTGCGAAAGTGGTTCAATAGGTAAGCAAGTTACCATGACGCGGCCAGGACGGAAATGTCGGATGAGAAACCCAAGTAGGTGAAGACGCTGCCATCGCCAACACCTGTTCGCTACTCCAAAGGTCCCGACCTAGCCGGAGATGTCTCTGGGGGTCAATCATAGGTAGGAAGCGATGGTTAGGGTAGGAACGGGACAAGCGTGTTGAGCTCCTGGTAGCAGCAGTACAAGGTGTATGCCTACAAGCCGCGCCATCGGCAACTACCAACGCTTAGTCCCTTGACTCAGACATCCAGGGCATCGCTACACCGCCATGATCACGGCAAGACGCTATCAGGGTTGTATCCGAATCTCGTCGGAAGCGATAGCGGAGCTGAGGAGGGAGGCTGTCTCGGGGCGAGCAGGTGCCACGCTCAATGGGGCCTAGCCAAGATTCGATAGGCCAAGATTCGAGCTCACTAGCCCTCTCGCCGTGATGGGAATATTACCCCCGCTAGAGCCAGACCCGACATGAGCAATGATTGATGTATCCCCGCGCTTCGGTGCTACCGATAGGCAGGGGTGAAGGGGACACGGCGCTGGAGAGGAAGGCTGTTTGACAGGCCAACTCTCTCTGAGCGAGGATACTGACGTATGTCTCGGTGCAACAGCACGCTTCATGACTTACTGCTGCCTCGCTCGATACCCTGGGGAGGCTTTGTTCCATCGTCCTCCACCGACAAACAAGCGGCGCGGAATTTAGGGAGTTTTTCGGGCTGGCGGCCGAGCGAGCGGAGGCGATCCCGCCCTGACTGCGCAACCTCTGTTCGCGCGTCACGGAGTAATCTATTTCAGACAGAAAGCCGGCCGTATGAAGACTTAGCTCACCGCAGGCGCACGCCGTACACCTCCCCACCGACCCAACACTGGTTGGTAAGCAACGGAAGGGTGAAAGTTCCCTTGACTGAACAGCAAGCAGATACCCGTAACACGACTACGGGGATACCCCGCGATGACAGGCTTGGATGCAGGGAGGTTAATACAGCAGCGAAACACGCGAGGAAACCCTTGGAGGGCAGGGCTGCAGGATGCAGTAGGCGTATCAACCAGTTGACATCCTCCGGATGGCTGCCGAAAGACGTAGCAATAGCTAGCTACCAAAATACCCTTCAGCAAACATGAGAAATGAGCTTCTTCACCGAGACGTCAACCAAAGACAAAGTCCAGGCTGGAGGTAGGGAAGCAGCAGACCACGAGCGACAGTAGCACACGAACCGTCGCGCAAGACTCGACGGCTGTTCAACAAGATGACGACACATCCTCTCCGGACTCAGCCCCATGACACGGGAAAATGGGGCTGCGTGGATGTTGACTGAACGGCATGGCGACCCGTGGCAGGCCCGGCCAATCCAGCACCTTTGACAGCGTCCAGAACAGCTTCTCCGTGGCCGACCAGATTCCTGAGAGCAAAGCGAGCAGTGTAACCACGCACGAGAACGCGGATGGACGCGGCCAAGGTCTGCCGCTGTGCGCGTTTGCGGGTCGCGAGACCAGACAAGCATGGAATTCGGCCCTCAAATGCCATCGAGGGATCACATCTCGGTAGAGAGGTTGAACCCGAGTACGCATGCACCATCTGTCTGTCTCCGCACCGTATGCCTCCTGGCGTCCTTTTCTAGCGTGTGTCGAACTCAGCCCGATGTCTGACAGCGCTCGACTTGGTCAGTTCGACCCAGGCCGGCATATCGGCCTCTCCTGACCTCTAAGCTAGATGAATCATAGGAGGAAGGCGTGGGTGTATGTTGTAGCTGAATCCAAACCGCCGCTTTTCGCGGCCTCCTTGGCCATGTTTTGAGCATCTGCCCCCGTGGGCCAACGGCGCTTCCCAATTTTTGCTGGGTGAGACAACCGTTCAGCTGTGCTGTGAGCTTTGGTGTGCAATCCTCGTTTTCCTCCAGGGTGATACTGAGTTGGGCATCGAAATGGGCTCGTCAAGAGGAGTCAGCCGGATATCGTGGGCTTAGCCTGCTGCTGATTAAGGGTCATGAGGTGGATTGCGATGAGTTTGCGCTCTTGCCAAACATGCGGCTCCACAGGGTCGGGTCCATCCACAGATTAAGATGTGCTTTTTGCGGGAGACGGTTTGCCTCTAGCTTGATGCGTCACACAAGCGGGAGAGTCGCACCGTCAATACTTTAGTGCGTGGTTTCAGCGTCTTTTAGAGTTTACGGGCAGATCCGGCAAGGGACGAAGCCATCGCATTTGAATCTGGAAGAGATTTGCTAGATCAGCGACGGGAGACCAGCATGGCCGGTGCCATCTGCAAGACATTGCTATCCCACAAAATAAACTTATCAATGTCTCGTTTCGACCAACATCACAGCCCAGAAACAAATAGAGAGGCGAGGCTGACTGATAGAATCCTTCCATGGTCGCAAGAGCAAGGGATCCAAATAATTTCTCAACTTTTCGCTGGTAAAGGATTGGGTGCTCGCAGTACCCAGTCAGTCCAACGGACATCCGGTTCCAGCTGCATGCCGCTTTTGGTACTGTGGCTTAAGGTGAAGCAACCATCGTAGGCAGTGATCCGACAGCAAAAAACAGAAGAAATCTAGAAGCAAACTCAAAAGTCAGTCGGTCGGTCGGTCGGTCAGTTAGTCGTCGTTAGTCGTCTTTGACAGGCTCATTGCGATGAAGCAAACTCAATTCATTAACGGGCAGGCCGAGGCATCCCATGAATGTTGAGCGGCGATCACCAAGCAAGGGGTTGAGTTTCGATGATGTGGACCTTACGGGCCACAGCTGATTCCTAGCCAAACGGCGCCTGTCATCCACCACTAACAAAAACCCGAGAGACTGCCAGCCGGTAGCACCTCGTCCTGTTAGCGGACGAGCACGAAGCAAACCAGCTGTAGATACTGGTATAACAATGTTAGTTCGGTGTTCTGCAATAACTTCTGCTCTTTGACCACCGACCTGTTATTGTGTTATCCCATGTTCTGCCGACCAGGGAAAGCGCCCGTCGTTCTGATGCAAGTCAAATCCAACTGCCCTCAGTTGAGATTGGCGCGGTTTCAAGAAGTCATGCAGACCCACACTTGGAGTTCACTTGGCGCCATTGGCTGACACTCCGCACTTCTGCAAGGTACCAGATTGGCTAGGCTGTGTGCAGGCGCCCAGAACCGGGAAGGCGCACAGGGACTAAGGCAGGGGGACGCCAAGGAGCCGGGTGGGCAATCATTGGGGTGTGGGTGTGTGCGTAACACCCGACCCAATACCTCGACCCCAAAGGGAGAGGCGAAAGCGCCGTGTTTGGAGACATGGGACGAACACCTGCTGAATTTTCAGGGCCAATTGACGGCCTGCCGTGGCACAATCTGAGAAAAAGCTTGGAAATCTGCCCTGAAGCGCCGAGTATCTTGACTGGCTAGGTAGTGTGGTCCTGGACGCATCTGTCGCACGATGCAAGCCAAAAGCCAAGAACCCTTTTTCTCCCCACAACGAATCCGCGCCACGCTTGATGCGATATCATTGCGGATCGTCGCTAGCATCCCGTTGGGGCTCAACGCTCTGGCGGCGCCACGGGGTTGGTCAGGGAGCTTGGCCGGGTCTCAGAGCAGACCCGAGGGCATCTTCAGGACGATCAGGGTGGTGTCTGTTGCTGTCACGTCAGCGGTGGGACGAAGTCGAGGTTGTCAATTTACTGCATGGACCCCTCTCGGCAAGCAGCCATCTCACCCTGAGGTCTGCATCAGGGCTGCTAATTTTACCCCCCGCGCAAGGACTTTGCGACGAGAGAGTCGAAAAACAGGGTGACGTGTGAAGGGTTAGACGGGGCGGGACCAACTTGCTGGGATCTGCCCCCCCCTTCAATTCTGGGCAGCTTCGAGGGTTCTAATGATGCTTGGGGGGTGTGGTCTGGGGTCTGGGCCCAATTTCGCAGCCCACCCGCTAAGAACCCACACCTTCCCTCGCCTTACTTACCTGTCTCGAGGCTTCTCTTCCTGTGCTCACCTTTCACTACCACAACTCTCAATCGTGGAAGCGGCCTTCTCCCTCGCGACCCTCACCTTCTTTTTCGTCCCTCCTTTCTGCGAGCTCAGCTCCAGTCCATTCCTTTAAATCAACAAACTGCCATTCTCTCCATCATCCGACTCCTGCGTCTCCCCGCCTCTTCACCTTCTTTCTCCAGCGGTCACTTCTTGACTTGTATCTGTTGAGCCGGCCCGGTGTCTCTTTGGCATTTCCACTCCTTCAACAACCCATCCTCCGTTGGTCGTTTTCGGACGACGCAGTCTCGTGGACCCTGGACTTTCCCGTCACTCTCCTCAGCCAGCAGCTTTGACGTTGGTCGGTTCGCAGCAAAAGCAGCAGATCTCGATCCACGACACGCGGCAAAGCTTCTGTCCAACCACGGCGAATCGAGCACACGATCTCATCGACTTTCAAGGTCCAAAGAAACAGCAGTGCTGCCATCGAGCTGGCTCTGAATTAAATCCCCGGCCCGCCAACCTTTGACTCCTGGACTCGTCAGGATAGATTTAGCCTTTGGCTCCACCAGGTATGTTCAACATTCCCATGCCGGTGCGAAAGCCCACATACAAAGGCTCCCTTTGCACGTCGCACAAACAATGCCCTTATTCTCCGGCCACACAAGGGAGACAAGATACCTTTGACGAGGAATCGATCTCGCCTACTCGCATCACCCGTGGCAAATACATGTCTCGCATTTCATTCCCCGTTTGAACCACGAGACCCCCAGGCCAGGGCGATGACAAAACTTGACTCGATTTGCAACACCCATATAACATCACTTCCCTTTTCTGTTCCTCAACTTCATTTCATTATTCACCATCTCTTCATCTAACGCTGGTCGTTAGCCAATTCAATTTGCCCTAGATTCAGCAAGACTGACATTGTCTATTCGCAAGACACTAGAAACCACCATGAGGTCATCTTTTCTCCTCGCCGCCTCTGGCGCCATCCTGGCACTTGCCAACCCTCTCATCCAGCGCCGGCGACTTCACACCCACACTGAAATCGTTATGGAGTGGGTTACAGTCACGGTAACCGACGGCCAAGAGCCCGCTACCATGTTTCGCCCCAACAAGGCCCATTTCAAACCCTCGTCGACTTTGGCCGTCATTTCTACCCCTGAGCCCACTCCTGAGGCGGTTCCGTCGGCCCCACCTGCTGTCTCATCACCGCCGCCTCCCCCTCCCCCCGAACCCACTCCTGAACCCGCTCCGGCTCCCGCCCCTGCTCCTGAACCCGAGCCGGCTCCCGCTCCGGCTCCCGCCCCTGCTCCCCCTCCGGTTCCCGCCCCAGAGCCTGCCCAGCCGGCACCTGCGCCCGAGCCAGTCAAGGAAGCCCCCGCCACTGCTCCTGCCGGCACTGATTACGAGAGCATCGCGTTGCAGCACCACAACTCTCACCGTTTCAACCACTCCGCGGGTGCCTTGTCTTGGGGAGGTAGCTACGCCGATTACGCCCTTACCACGGCCAAGTCCTGCAAGTTTGAGCATGATCTGTAAGCATCAACCCCTGACCCTTCCATCACACTCGGACACATTACTAATTAAACCACAGGACTCCCGGTGGAGGTGGCTATGGCCAAAACCTTGCCATGTATGCTTCCTCGGGCGATGCCCAGAGCTTTGGCGCGAACAAGGCGGTCGCTCAGGCAGCCAGCAATTTCTGGTACAATGGCGAGCTGGCCTCATGGCCCGCGAGTGACTACGGCAAGCCGACGCCGGATATGTCTCAATTCCACGCCTGGGGTCACTTTTCCCAACTTGTCTGGAGCGGTACCCAGCAAGTAGGCTGTGCTTCCTACTTCTGCCCTGCTGGCACCATGGTCGCTGGCATGGGTGCATGGTTCACCGTGTGCAATTACTTCCCCGCAGGTATGTTGATATTGACCCCGGATTGTTTTATCAAATGTTTCACAGGCTAACACTTTCTTAGGCAATATGGGCGGTGCCTATGGCAAGAACGTCCTCCCACCTCTTGGTGAGAGCACTGTTACCGCTTAAAGCCCAGGCAGCTTGACGCTAGAGGTAGGCGTTTCAAAGCCTTGCGTCTAGACGGCGGATTGGCCCGAGTCTATCCCCACTGGTATGAACGGCGGCTCTCTTTCTCTTCACTTTGTGTGGTGTATAAATCTGTACACAACCATTTGCGCGGCCACATTTTTTTTCTTTGACCGATTTGCTTTTATGCGCATGGACGCGGATCAGATCTTTTTCTCGAGCAGCATCAATCCATACCGGCGTCAAAAGTTCAAGTCGTCATCACACCTCTGACCCTTCTGCATGCGTTACTATGGGCGCGCCATGAGCACGGATTGACGACAACATGAATGGTTGGATCGGCGGAGGCAGCAAAAGTTCGCGATGCGAGGATATGAAAATGGGGAAAGGGCTCTGGATCGGGATCATCTTGCATTTTCTTCTCCTCGATGGGTTTTTCCTGGGCAAGGGCGCGGATCCCACTTGGGGCCGGTTGTCCCCAAGCCCAAGGTTCATTTCTTGAACAAGGCATTTACTTGTACACATAGGGACATGTTTCGATTCTTTTTCTTTTACTTTCTGCCACCGAGCGGCGGCATCAGTTTAGACAGTCGAGTAGCCACCTGAGGGAAGGTTCGGGACAGATAGACCGTCGACGTGTTTTATATGAATGGGAAAACCCTGCGGGTATGCACACCCGTCTTGAACACTTTTTTTTCTGTAGCTTTCGTGTTGCTTGGTTGGCCCCACGTGTGAAGTACAGGTGAGTCAAAACTGTTGGGAATGTTGAGTTTGTCCCCAAAAATGAGGTACCACTCAGGACACCACAAAGTATCAGATGGGAGCTTGAGCGAGGTCAAAATAAGCTCTAAGGCCGGCCCAGCGATTGGCATGCCTTGCATTCGTTAATATGGCTGTAACGAGCCCACTGCCGTGTTGGAGAAGGCCTGGTTTGCCGGGCCCGGATTCGCGTCGAGCCGCCCGTGGTGTGGGAGCACAACGAAGGGCTGGGTGTGGTGTTGGATTTAGCCTGTTCAATATGCCGGCGATTCCTTATCACGCGGGTGCAGCGAACGATGGGGCGCGCTTATTGGGCGCGTTTGTAGAGTTCCAATCTTGACGGATTTGGTTCCTTCCATGGCTTAGGTGAGGTGGTTTGAGTTCGGGGTTTTCTGGGAGAGACGCGATGATGAATTTGATCTGGGTCCAGTAGACTCCTGATACGCCATCTGGCATTGCCGCGAGGAGGTTTTGGAAATGGACCGAAGTGGCGCGCACGGTCATCAAAGCCTTACCTTATGGTTAATGAGACCGCAGTTGCCTCGGTGTTGGTGTGACATTATTCAGGGAGGATACTCACACACAAGCAGGAAGATTGTTGTCGTATTCAAGAGTGTATCCGCAGTCTCACCCCTGACAGCTCCAGGGAGCGCTCTATCTACAGGCTTGGCACCTGATTCATGCGACAGTTGGTAAAGGGGCCCAACTGCGTGGCCTATCAAATAACTTGGGGAAAAACATGCCAAAAGCAAGTCAAGGGTTCCTCAGGACACTAGGACTACTGTGCTGAAGGGATTCGCGAGTATGAGACATGATTCCCGCGGTTGTCAACTAACATGAATTCGCCGTGGGAAGTGGGGACTCAAATGACACTCCGCGATGGCCATGGTCCGATCACCATCATCCTATCTCCATCGGGGTGTCCGACGCAACACAATTTGCCACAAAGCCAGGCCACAGATTTCCACAAACCATTCATGAGGCTTTGCCACTTCTCTCCCAACGTAGTTGAGCGTTAGGAGCTAAAGCTCCACCACCATCGTCCAGATTAACGAGTCTCCCGCTTCTGGTTGACTGCGGACCATACAACGAGAGAATTATTATCAGCACGCACATGGCTTTGGCCCGGGGAGGAGCACGCTAGTCCTGAAGCAGTTTCTTGCTCCTGTGGCTTAAGTCCGCAAGGAGTTGTGTCAGTGGAGACTACATATGCCCTTAACGGTGGGGAGTCTTGGGGGAGCGAAACGGCAGAAACGGCTCTGGAGTCGTTTCTAGCTGATAAAGGGGCTTTACATTCGGGCGGTTTCTCAATGTCCAATACCTAGGACCTCGGCACAATCAGGTTATCCGCTAGACTTACCGGACGGAGGAAAGAACGGTGTGTAAGAATGATCTGGACCGTTCCAACACGACGCCCCGAGTTCCGAGTTATCAGGGCTGAGCCCAGGGCAGATTGCGTTACTTAAAGTTAGCTTTAGCGACGTGCTTACCTAGAGAGACATGAAGCTTAGTTGAAGGGGCTTAAGGACTACTCCAGGGACTAGAGTATAAGAGTTCCCCCTCCCCTAGGTCAGACTCTGTTTTGCCGTTTCGTCATTCCAAGTTCACCTCTATCCTGTCTCGATTACCATTGGTACCTATTACTGGATCGTAATCTATACCAATTATTCGACAACACTCTCAACACACCATACAAATTATTTGACACCACTCTCAACACTACATTTATCTGAGAAAATGCAATTCAGCATGGAGAACGAATTCAGCTGGGGCAACCAATTTAGTATGGAGAACGAGTTTAGTATGGAGAACGAGCTTAGTATGGAGAACGAGTTTAGCATGGACAACCAATTTAGCATGGAGAACGGATTCAGCATGGACAACCAATCTAGCATGGAGAACGAATTCAGCATGAACAACCAATTCATCATGGACAGCGAACTCAGCATGGGTTCCCTTTTCACATGGGACCCTTCCACATTCCCTGACGAGCAGCCAAGTGCGGCCAGCGGGAGCCCCATGCCCTCCGAGTCCCAGCAGCCAGACCCCATGCCGGCTCAGCAACTGGGCCCCACGCCCTCGCCAGTCCATATCCCTATCCGAGAGGGATTATTCGAGTACCACGCACAATACCGTTTAACTTACAACGGATTTGTTCGCGAACAACCCTTGCCAGTATTGCAAGAAAAGATCGACAAAACCATGCGCTCGGTCCTGGCTTTCAAATTGGACGCAGACGCCTGGGCCGAGGCCCAACTTGTTCTATACGGCATCGAGCAGGCCAGAACTTCTCTCTCGACCGAAATTGCGCCGCAGAAAAAGGCGTTCATGAGGCTGTGCGCTGCCATTAAAGACCCGACTGTTAGCTAGGCTACTATAGGAATAGTAAGTACTTTTGTCTTCCCCTAGGGCTAATTTCGGTGAGATATCATTTGCGTTTCATAATCGTCAACATGGAATCCGACAGTTCTTGTGCGCTCTGCCAAGCGCAGGAACACCTCATATTCCTTGGGGAGTCTCCAGTGGAGAGGGCAAGACTATCGCTGTCCCACTTCCTCGGGTACCTAGGGCGGCACCCGGAACAGCTTCAAGCTCCGCTGACCCTGGACAAACCGTTGGATGAGAGTGCGTACGGCGTGGTGTGCGGGCTAGGGAAGGATTACGGGCTGCATGTTGCGCTCGCGGGAGTGG
This sequence comes from Lasiosphaeris hirsuta, assembly GCA_030549175.1. Taxonomy (NCBI): domain Eukaryota; kingdom Fungi; phylum Ascomycota; class Sordariomycetes; order Sordariales; family Lasiosphaeriaceae; genus Lasiosphaeris; species Lasiosphaeris hirsuta. Next base: position 5,597,982 of record JAUKUA010000002.1, read on the forward strand.
GCCCGGAAGATGCTGACGATGGTTCTTACCAAAGCACCGCCGTCGTCATCATCGGCCAGGATGAGAGCTCGGCCTCTGCGGTGGTCCAGAGTCTTGAGGAGTCACTGGAAAAGAAACGGGGCATTTGGAAAAAGAGGCTCCATGATAACCGGACGATATTCAGCAGCCGGATTTCCCTCGCACAGCAGCCCGAACTCCTCACCCTGCGAGCTTTTGAGGGTGTCTACCTTGTGAACAGCAAGGTACCGGGCCCGGACGACTGGTATCGGGGGACTATGGAGCTCCAAGTCCAACCCCGCAGACCAGGAAAATCCGGTTACCATGCATCCTTCAGATTCGGGAACTTGAACGGTCTGATGATCTTGGTCCCGACGATGGCCATACTCTGGCATGAGTGGGAATGCCTCAGATCAAAGCTGCTCGGGGGAGAGCCCGATCCGGTGCCGACAGACTATTGGGGGGATGGGGGAAGCAAAGAGGGTCGGTGTTACTTCCGCTTTGTCGCACGGAGGCGCGATACAGAGGCGTTTCTGGTTGGCAAAGACAATGTCGGGATGCTGGATTTCACCGACACAACCACTATGGAGGCCGAGGGCACCTTGATTTTGCCTCTTGGCTTCTATGGCGATGACGAGCTCCGGGACAACACCAGACAAGACTGGCGAGTGCGGCGGACGCGCATATCCATCCACAAAACCTGTAAGCCGCTGCCACCGCCCTCTGGCCCCCGATGGGTGGAATACGGCGAGGACAAGTGCTTGGCGCACAGATACTGGACGAGCTCAGTCGAATACTGGAACAAGGTAGCCGACTTGAAGGCAGCGAGAACTCAGGCAGCGGCGGTACAGGCAGCGGCGGTTCAGGCAGCGGCGGTCCAGGCAGCGACGGTCCAGGCAGCGGCAGCCCCAGCTTCTAAGGCGAGGGATGAAGGAAAGGAAGGGACCTTCGACTTTGCGGAGGGAATCGACCCAAGGCTACTGACCAAGGGGGTCTGGAACGGCTAGAAAAGGCGCTTTCACGCGCATCAAAGGCGTCAAATTGAGTTTAAAATGTGTTTTCAAAGTAGTAGCAAAGCATATATTACAATATTACAACAGCTATTAGTAACCACACCGGGGGTTTTTTTCCCCCCCGCTTACCACTGCCTGCCTACCTACCTACCTAGCTGAGGATCTATGCTCCTATTTTTGGGTTCCAACATTGCTTGAAATGGGCGGGTGTTTCAGCGCTGACAACATAACTGGTGACACTGAGGAAGGAGCGGCGGGGCATACACATTCCATTCCCACCTCATTATGGCACCGATCTCCCCTCCCCCTTTGGGCATAAGCGTGAGCAGTACCATGCCAAAACTGCCAGCGGCTTGACGGCGAGACGATCGCCGAGAGGTAGGGAGCTTAACTAGTTCTCGCTCAGGCTTGCCACCGTCGATGACCGGATACCGGGGGTTGCCCACAAGAGCAACTTTGCGCTGTACATTTCCTTTTCATTGATGTTTGGTAGCATCGGTAATCAAAACATGACAACATTGTGCAAACTCACAAGGCTCTCAGAGGGCAACGAGTCCAAGTCAGGGGCTAATCATCATGATAGAATCGCAAAAAGAGAAAACATACAACACCAGGGATTCGCTGGTCGTCACCGACCCAACTACTAGTCTGGCGGTCACTGACTTATCTATGGGAGAGCGGACGGGATCCCGAGCTTTCCAGTACCTATGGTCGTATGTGCAAGCTTGTCAACTCGGAGCTCCTTTGTAGTCCAGTGTCGAGCTTGAGAAGAGTGAGAATAGGGTCATCATGTATCCATGTTATGTCTGCTACAAGGGTAGAGATTTTCTAGGTTGTTTAGGCTACAAAGGTGGACACCGCACCCAAAAAAAGCCAATCAGCGTCTCCACCCGCTTACCCCTTTCAACCCCCTTTTCTCTGGGCATAGCCAATCAAAAATACCAAGGCTCATCATACGACGAGCTGAGTACATCCTCCTACAACCAAACTTGTATCAATATACGACAGAGATTCATCCGCTCGTGCTTCGAAAACACTGTGAAAAGCCAAAATGAAATTTCCTCCCTGAATTTTTAAAGCACATTTAATTTTGCTTGTGTATAGAATATATTTCTATACCCTCTCAATATTACATCTTGTGTTCTTCTCGTCTATAAAGTCTAAATAAGAATACAGGGTTAGGGTTGTCCACCTTGTGTGAAGCACTTGTAGCCGAGATGGCGGAGATACGCACGGCCCAGGCAACCAGGCACTTTGCCGGCCGCGATAAGAGCTACGTCAGGTGGGGGTCGTCAAAAGCAGCTAGCCCCGTGGACTGCTTCTTACGAACCCAGGGCCGCCTTGAGTCCTGCCACTTTCGCGCGCAGCTCAGTCCGAGAGTTCAAGCTCGTCATTTTCGTCTTCTTTTTCTTTCCTCTTCTGTTGAGATGGTTCATAGCCTCGCACGTCGCGCACCCCAAAGACCCTTGCCCCTTCGCGTCGTAAACAGCGTCGTGATTCTCAATCCCAGATCCAAGCCAGATCCACCCCCACCCCGCATCACAGCCACAGCCCGCAGGCGCCGAGAGGGGCACTGGCCAACATCCTCCGCTCTCTCGCTTTATCGATATCACGAGTTTTTGTGAGCCGCCGCACCGATCGCGGACCTGTCGCCATTTGATCACTAGGGTCTAGACGGTAGGCGCTAGACGACGCCAAGATGATGAGCGCACAGCTCCAGCAGCAGCCAAATGGCCCTGTTGCGACCACAACCACGTCGGCCCCTCAAGACTCACCGTCGTCACGCGAGGCCACAGCCATGGCCACCACTACTCCCACAGGAAACAACTCGTCGTTCCCGCCATTGCGGAACCACGCCAGGGAGAGCAGCAGCCCCTATGTGCAACGGCATGGCGACACCCCTGTGGCGTGGCAGCTGCTGGACGCCAAGACACTGGATAGGGCCGTGAAGGAGAACAAGCCCATCTTCATGCACATTGGCTTTCTAGCTGACCACCGTAAGTCCCAGATCCCCTCTTCACTTTGAAAAGGACATGCGCTCACAGCCTCTTCACAGACTGCCGTCTCACAACCCAAGACTCCTTCTCCCACCCCCTGGTCGCGGCCTTCCTGAACCACTCCTTTATCCCCATCGTTGTCGACCGGGAGGAGCGTCCCGACCTCGACACTATATATCAAAACTATAGCGAGGCTGTCAATGCCACCGGAGGTTGGCCTCTGAACCTATTTCTAACTCCCGACCTCTACCCAATCTTTGGCGAGACATACTGGCCTGGCCCGGGGACAGAGCATAGCATCGCTGCTGCTGCTGCACTGGCAGATGACCATGGCGGTGATGGCGAAGAAGCCTGCATCGATTTCCTCGCGCTCTCCAAGAAGATCCATAATGTCTGGGAAGAGCAGGAAGAACGATGCCGCAGGGAAGCCTTCGAGATGCTGTCCAAGCTGCAGGACTTTGCACAAGAAGGGACATTTAGCTCCACCACAGCTGCCACTGTCACCCGTGAGCTGTTTCTCCCAGAGCGGGACGCCAATTCGGGCGAGGCCGATGTCGACCTCGATCAGGTGGAAGAAGCCTTGGATAGGATAACCCAGATGTTCGATCCAGCTGAATACGGCTTCGGCACCCCCAAGTTCCCTAACCCGGCCCGGCTGTCGTTCCTGCTCCGGCTTGCGCAGTTTTCCGACGAAGTTAAGGATGTCGTAGGCGAGAAGGAGGTGGAAAACGCCACGAACATGGCTTTAGGTACTCTGCGACGGATTCGCGACGGCGGGCTGCATGATCATGTTGGCGCCGGCTTCATGCGCTTCAGCATCACACGGGATTGGAGTGTACCGCATTTCGAGAAGATGGTGGGCGAGAACGCCCTTCTCCTTGGCGTGTTTCTCGACGCCTGGCTCGAGAAGTCCGGCTCGCTCGCCCCAGAGGACGAGTTTGCTGACGTGGTCTTTGAGCTGGCCGACTACCTCACTAGCCCGCTGATCCACCGGGAAGATGGCGGGTTCGTCACCAGCGAGGCAGCGGATAGCTTCTACCGCAGGGGCGACCGGCACATGCGCGAGGGCGCCTACTATCTCTGGACTCGTCGCGAGTTCGACCACGTCGTCGGCAGCGGTGCGAGCGATGGGCAGCATGCCAGCTTGGTTGCCGCCGCGTACTGGAACGTGCTCGAACATGGAAACGTCCCTCGGGACCAGGACCCCCACGACGAATTCATCAACCAAAACGTCCTCCGCGCGGTCAAGGACGTGCACGAGGTGTCGAAACAGTTTGGGATTCCCGTGTCCGAGGCCCAGCGCATTCTTGCTTCTGCGAGGGATAATTTGAGATCTCATCGCGAAAAGGAGCGCGTCCGTCCGGGCCGAGATGAGAAGGTTGTTGTTAATATCAATGGCATGGTTATCGCGGCACTGGCGAGGACTGCGGCGGCAGTATGCTCAGTCGACGCGGAGCGGAGTGCCAAGTATCTCAATGCGGCAAAGAAGGCTGCTGCATTTGTGAAGCAAAACCTGTGGGTTGCTGCCGAGAACACGGCCGAGAAGGCGCTGCGACGATTCTTTTTCCATGAACCCAGCGACACGCCGGCGTTTGCTGACGATTACGCCTTCTTGATCGAGGGGCTTTTGGGCCTATACGAGTCAACGCTGGAGAGGGAGTGGTTGGACTGGGCGAAGGAGTTGCAAGGTAAGCAGCACCGATGGGCTGGCTTGAGAATATCAGAAAACTCACTGGCTTTGCAGACACTCAAACCAGGTTATTTTACGACTCGATCTCACAAGGCGAGCTCCCATCCCCCAGGCGTGCGTATTCGGGTGGGTTTTACTCTACCGAGGAACAAACCCTCAGCCACACCATCCTCCGGCTCAAGAGCGGCATGGACAAATCGCAGCCATCAACGAATGCCGTCTCTGCGTCGAATCTATTCGTTCTTGGCACCCTCCTGGGCGATGCAACTTACATACACCAAGCCAAAGAAACGATATTCGCGTTCGAGGCAGAGATCTTGCAATACCCATGGCTCTTCGTCAGCCTGTTGTCGGGCGTGGTGACCGTCAGGCTCGGGGTCAAGCAAGTTCGTGTTTCAGCTGATGACGAAGAGAAGCTGCGGCAGCACTACACGACGCCACGTGCCGAGGCGCGCGCGCTTATCTTGGTAGTCGAGCCCGAGCCCCGACCCGAGCCTGAACCGGAGTTAGACCCGCCGCTGAAATCGGAGTTGGAGCACCAGACGGAAGAGCATATGCTCGAGTTTGAGTCAAAGCTGAGGTCGGAACTGGAGACGATTGCGCCCGATGTTCAGGGAGCAAAGGCCGAAGAAGGCCCTGCACCCGCCAAAGCCGAAGAAAAGGGATCCGAAGTCAAGGCGAGTGACCCGGTTACTGAGATAGCGCCTGAAGGGAAAGAGTTTGTAGAGGCTGCTGATAAAGTTGAGAGCACGGGGGAGCAGCCGACAGCGGCCGAGTTGCCCGAGCAGACGCCCGTAGAAGTGCTTGATCAGAAGGACGGGCCGGGACGTGCAACGATTTGATGACGGAGGGACGGATGATACCGATGATCGCGTTTTGATGCCTGGCGAACTTATAGAGCGAGTAAATGTGTCCTGTAGCGGCCGGCATAGACACAAGACGTTCCGGTTCTATGATACCTGGAGACATGGCAGGTGGCTTGAAGTTGACTGGCTCTGTTGATTGGCTGGAAGTTGCGGTTCTCCTTGATTGAAGGGGGTCGCTGCGGATTTAGGACTGGCGTTTGCTTTGGACACGGGCTTGTTGAGCCCAGGTATCTAGCAGTGGAGATAAGAGGACTAATGAGTGCAGCATGCTGTAGATACATTTCCATCTTTGACCAGAAATGAGTCCAACATTCCAATCGATAGGCGGTGAGGTCACCGTGGCATTGCTGCCATTCTCTGAGTGGAACAAGCCAGGAAGGTAGGTCGTCGATATCCGCGGCAGCCAATCTCTGGTATTTCCATATCGCCTTGCCGCAAAAGGGGGTATCTACCTAATCTACAATTTTCTTTCCACTTTCTCTAGCCGTCCCCGTCCCGCGCTGCTTCGGCTTCGGGGAGACCCCAAAAAGCATACACTCTGCCCACCCCTACAACCACCCCGGTCCCGTCCCAGCCCGACTCTGCCTCTAGACGGAAGCGTAATCTTCGTTTAATGTGAGCTTTACAAAAGGAAACACAGAACATTGGTCAAGACGGGCTCGCGAGCGCTTTGTCAAATACTCAACAGTGCTTTCATAGATTCTGCAATCATCCCAACAAGACATTGAGCCGATAACGGGCAAAACAAAATGAATTGATGAGGTTTTTGGCTAGTGGCTGGACGGGCTCCTCCTGTTCATGAGGCCGGTGAAGAAGGCCTGCAGGTTCTCCGTGTCCATTTGAGATTGATCCTCCACGACGCCGTTGTCGTTGGGGCTGGCGGGTTCAGGGGAAGAGCCGTAGGTTTGACGCTCCTGGGGTATCTGGTCAGCACACAAGCAAAGAAAGGTGGGGATGGGAGTAAGGCTTGTTTACCTTGAGTCGTTGCACCATGTCGTCGGCGTCGACCTGAATGCCGCCCATGTTGAACTGCACCGGACCGATGTGCTCCAGAACCTTCGGCTCAGGTGGTCGGCCATTGTAGCCGCCATAGTCGTCGTCTTCGATTTTCTTGGGGTGCTTCGAGCGGTACTCCTCCCGCGCCTCTTCGTTCTTTTGCTTGAACGATTCAAGGACCTTGAGTTGCTGGCTGAGGAAGGCTTGGGTCTCGGTCGTGGGCACCTCGAGCTTGGTCGAGTGGCTGTTGCGCCCTGCTATTTGCAGTGCATCCATGGTGGGATCCTGCACGGCGGACTCGTACAACGTGACGGTGGATCCTTCCGGGTCTTGTTCCTCATCGCGGTCCTCGTCGCCATTGACTTGTCCGTTTTCGAGGTGGTCTCCGTTGGCCTGAGTTGGCGCGAGCGGTTGCTCGAGATCGATTGTCCACCCATTGCTGACGAGCTCAACGTCAAAGCCTTCTCTTAACACGCGGATTTTCCCCCAAGAGTCCCAGTTGGGGGGCACGACGATCTTATCTCTGTCGATGACGTTGTGTCTTAGGGGGTGCTTCTTTAAGAGTGAATGAATCCCTAGACTGGAGTGGATGAGGCTTGGGAGCTGGGATGGCGTGGAAGGCGTTGTGTAGATGAGGGATGCGCCGTCTGCAAACAATCAAGTTAGCCCGCGAAGTATTGCCGTGCCAAAAGCCTTACGTTTCAGGAGAACAGTCCTCATGAACTGCAACACCACATCAAACTCTTCCTCCTTCCAACTCTGCGTCTTCTCCAAGTACTCCATTTTCTCAGCCTGTACAGGAAGTTAGCCCTTGCCCATCTGCAAAGGCTCGTCCCAACTCACATTTTGGCAGACCAGACAGAGGGGAAGGCCCAATGCGTCCTCCCACTCGCCCGGGCCCAGGGGTATCGAAACATCGCCGTCCGCCCCAGGGATGGCAGTTGTGCCGTCCAGGTTTGTCCCGCCTCCCCTGCCACGGTCCCGCCACGACAGCATAACCTCCTCCATCGTCGCCTTGCACTCGTTTGGAAGGGAGATCAGGACAGTTCGCAGAAGAAGGATCCACTCTCGCAGCTGCCGCATCCACTTCCATGGCTGGGACCAGTCCAGCAGGACGACTATAAGGGTATTTGGTATCGACCGGGGCGTCAGAAGCGGTTGGAGGAGGGAGGCGAAGGTGGGCGAGGGGTTGGTGAGGGTGTAGAGCGAGATACGCGCCAGGGTGTCTTCCTGGTCGGCGTCAAGAACGTCGTAATAGGCGTAGCCAAGCGCGAGGCTGTTGGCGACGGGGGGAGTCCGCGAGCCCTGGCGGTCAAGGGCGCGGCGGAGCTCGGAGGTGGAAAGCGACTCGAAAAACTCGCGCTGGGAGTCGACGGTGCCGCCGAGCACGATGATGGTCTTCTCGGGGAGACGCTTGCCGCTGGCTACCGAGTCCAGCATGGACATCCACAGGTCCTTTTTGGGTTCGCCATTCTTGGTCTCGGTGCCAGACCCGACCGAGGCGGTCGTGTAGGTGGAGAAGCGGTTGGTGTTGGTTGCCGTCATGGCTGCGTCGGGTACGGAGTACTACGTTTGCGTGCGCGTTTGGCGTCCGGCGTTCACGTTGACTGCTGCTCGGGGTGTCGCATTGGGCCCGGCGCGGGCGTGGCAGAGCAGCGCTCGCTCACCAGGCGGGTCGAAATACGCAAAAAAGTACGGAATAACACGGCTAAAATCGCGGGGTATCTGGTGTGGTCATGGCCTTGAAAGAAGCATGAAAGGGGGTCTTCTCTGAAGCGCGTTTCTCCTTCGTCGATGGCCTCCTTCCTCCATTCGTCTGCCACTCTTTCTGCCACTGCCACTGACACCTGTAAATCATGCAGGCTGCAGCTTGCGGGCCGTCAATCCCCCGAACCGTTGGATTCCACAGGGGCCACAAATGCACAAGTGTGCATGGGTCGATCTGGACCAAGACCGCCCAACCCATATTGAGCCCTAACCCTGATAACGCGGCGCGACAGAAGGTTCCAGGCGATCACCTGGTCACAGCTGTAGCTACGCCACCCAGACCAGGTTTCCCGGTGAATGGTGAATGCACCCCACCTCGGCTGCTTCTCCATCAACGACCATCATCACCAGGTCTCAGGTCTCTTGCATCCACTTACATCTTGTCGGCCGCATCCTGACTTCTCTCTCCGCCAGGGGACTTCTTTTCTGCTCACCACCATCGAGAAGAGCCAGCAATCATGGCGAGCACCGCGAAATACACACGCGCTCCTCAGGACGATCCCGAGGCGCATGTCGACTACACGCAGCCGCCTCCTTCGTACCAGGCTGAGACCAGCGCTGCCAACGACCAGGAGCGTCTCTTCGGCGGCGCCCCGCGCAGCAGCGAGGACAATGTGCCCGATGACTTCAAGGTGGGCTGTTCCGCCGCTCTCCGCTGCTCTCCGCTGCTCTCGCCCTTTAGAAACTGTTGCGCTAACTCCTCTCCCAGTTTGGCGGATCTGTCGCCGAGGCTACCATCGACATCCGCAACCAGTTCATCCGCAAGGTCTACACCATCCTGACGGTCCAACTCCTTGTCACAGGCGGCGTTAGTGCCCTCAGCTTCATGAGCGAAGGCTACAAGACATGGATCCAGTCGCACCCCTCCTTAGTCTGGATCTCGGTACGCAACCCCTCCCCCTACATCTCCCACGCGCAGACAACTAACTCCACCTCAGCTCTTCGGCTCCATCGCCTTCCTGATCCTCACCTACTGGAAGCGCCACTCGTACCCGACCAACCTGCTCTTCCTCGGCGGCTTCACGCTACTCGAGGCCTACACCATCTCGGTCATTGTCTCTTTCTACAAGACGTCGATCGTGCTCAACGCGGTGCTGCTGACGGGCGGCATCTTCGTCTTCCTGACGGCCTTTGCCTGCCAGACCAAGTACGACTTCACGAGCTGGATGCCCTACCTCTTCGGCGGCCTGTGGGGATTGATTCTCTTCGGCTTCATGTACGCCTTCATGCCGCACACCAGCACCGGCGAGCTCATCTACGGCGGCGTCTCGGCCCTCATCTTCAGTGGCTACATCCTCATCGACACCCAGCTCGTACTGCGCAAGCACCACGTCGAGGAGGAGATTGCCGCCGCCATCAGCCTGTACCTCGACATCATCAACCTGTTCCTGGCTATTCTGCGCATCTTGAATAGCCAGTCGAATAACTAAGGCAGCTGGAGTCAAGTGTGAGGAGGATAAGTTGAGGTTGGATGGTTTTGTGTCTGGTATTCCCCAAGTCATTGGAGTACGACGAAAGCGCGGTTGCCATCAGGCAGCACTGTAATACTTGTGAACGTACCCTCCTGTCCGTGTGTATTTTCCCCCTTCGCCTCAGACAGAGCAGCTCCTTTTATGGGATTCAGGGTTTAATCGTTTTTTTATCCTTATGAAGGCCTCGACTTGTATTCAGTAGGGGGCGAGCGTTAAGTTGGCAAATGATAGCATAACTACATGACGGTTGTGAAAAAAACAGCCGTGTAGACTTCACGTGGTATTAGCCCAATCCCGCAAAGACCCAAAGACCTCCGTCAATCTGAAGTCGCGGCCCAACTCCCTCCACCCATTTTCCTCGACATGTTTTTGGAGGGGTAGAAAAGTTGAATTTAGTGATATCTGCATTAGAAGTCCAGTAGTAAAAATAAGGAAAACGCAGAGATGTAATAGGGAGGATACAAGCTGTAACCGACAGGGCGGTAAAGAGAAGCGATACGAAAGAGTTGCCGGCCACCACCAGTGTAGTTTTTATCCCCCTGATCAGCCACGTCGCAGCCACGCCATTGCCCATCCCGGCCGAAACCCGGAGTCCACAGTTCTGAAGATCCATCGTTGGCGATCTTCATTCGGCGATCATGGGAAAAAACCCACCCTTCGACCAAGACTCGGATTCGCGCGCTCAGCTCGTTCGCCTCTTATTCCATCCATCAGTGTAAACACCAATCGCCCTTTTAGTTTCGTCACAATCATGTGTTCTCTTCCAGAGCGAATATCGTTCAAATAACAACGCAGAAGCAGCGGGGGAATATTTTGTCTCTCAACACAACAAAAGAACCAACGCCCGCACGGAAAGACCAGGTCGCCTTGAAAGGTGGGGTTGTTCGTATCGGTACAGAAACGGTGATAGATCAGGGACCTGGCGGGAAAGGTACCTCCACTGCTCAGTGCTCCTCACCGTTAGCGTCGTTGGGGCCTCCTTGAGCGGCCACTACCGCTGCTTGCTCACGCTGCATCCGAGCCTCAATCTCGCGCAGCTGGGACTCGCGTGCGAGCAGTTCTTGGCGCTTCTCGTTGATCTCGCGCTGGACCTTGACCTCAATCTCGCGAAGCTTCTCCTCCTCCCGGCGCAGCTGCTCCTCCTTTAGACGGACCGACTGTGACGCAAGATCTTCGGGGTTCATAGACGAGTCACTGCAAGAATGTTAGTGAATGTTGGGGGATGGATTCAAGCAATGGACAACGTACGCTCCAGCACCACCCTCAACGCTCTTGCTCAGCTTCTCGGTACGATAGTTCTCGTAGAGGAAGTCGTGTGTGATCTCCTTGAGGTCGGCAAGATGGCTGTGGAGCAGAGCAGACCGGATGGCCAAGAAATCCGAGTGACGCGGGTTATCGACCTCCACAACACCCCATGGGTACTGGCGAGCGCGAACCTTGCGGCCGCCAATCTCAATGATGTCCTCTGATCCCACAATAGCGAATGGCATGAGCCCTCTCAGCTCAGCGTTTTCCTCAACGGTGTCCTCGTCATCCTCCTCAATGTCGTAGGGGAAGTTGTAGACAGGGATGCGGTAGTGCTCGATGTCCTCCATAACCAACTTCTTGGACTCCGCAAGTTCGGCGGGCGTGAGGGAATCAGCGCGGCCGATAACGGGGATGACGTTGACGCGAGGAGCGAGACGCTTCATCAGCTCAATATCCAGCTCGCGCAGACTAGCATGACGGTTAGTTGTTACGGGGTCAGGGACAAGAAACTGTGCTTACCCATGACCTGTAGGGGTGATGAAGTACAGCATAGCATGCACACGATTGTCTCTGAAACGGGGGTTACGCTTGATACGCGACTCCTCCGCAAGAATATCATCGTATTGCCGCTCAAGATAGCCGACAATCTCTGAGAAGCTGTTGAAAAATTGTAAGCACGTGGTAGCCTCAGTAAGGCTATGCTTCGAGGGACGTACCTGGCCTCGTTATCGACCTGATCTCCAAACCCGGGTGTGTCGACAATCGTCAGGGAAATGCGCGTGCCCTCCTCATCCAACTCTAGTTCTGCCATGCGTTAGGATTTCCATCGTTTGGCATAGCAGCATGGAATCTGTGGATGCATACCGACGGTGACGGGCTTGATCTTGACGCCCTCTTCGACGTGGGCGCTGGAGGCATCGTCTGAATCCTTGTGGGTGAGGACGGTCTTGCCGCAGAGGGTATTGACAAAGGTGGTCCGGCCTGTAGAGAATAGAAACAGTTATTGGGGGCCATCCGAGCGGAGTGGGTTGGGGACAAGACGCACCAGTGCCTGAGGCGCCACAGACCATCAAGCAGAACTGGATTCCCTTCTTGACATTCTTCTTCCGGCGGATCATTTTCTGTTTCACGCCAAAGGTGTTAGCGCCAGGCATTGTCAAGAACCAGTTCCGTGTGCAATTGAGGGTGTTTGTCAATCCGGAATTCCAGAGCAGATTGTGGAGTGTTGGATTCGTATATTACTGGGAACGTGGGAGGCAGGTAACTACGTACGGCCGGCGAAGACATGGCTGCTTGTTGTTCTTGGTGGTTTGGGGTGGTTTGGCAGCGGGTAAAACGCAGAGCCGGCCTCAAGACGACGGCAGAAGAATATGCTAAATGGGGCGATTGGGTATCCAGTCACCAAAAAGACGGCGGGCGAGGATAGCTGGGGGAGGTCGAGGTCGCGCGTGCGTCGTTGAAGCTATCGAGGTGCGGGTTGGAGGAAAAGGAGAGGTCGGGATGTGGTGTTGACGGCAAGATGGAAAATGCAATTTCACAAATTGTTGCGGTGTCACGGCAGGAGTGCGAGCCAGCAACGAGCAGGCCCAGCACGGAGCACCCAGCGCAGCACAGATTGGCAGCAGCCTCGAGTTGGCCGGTCGGTCAATCAGTGGCAGGAAGCAGGGAGCACAGGCCCACTCGCAAATTCAGGGGCGCTCTCACGCTAGGGGACAGTGCACTAGCCCGATCGGGATAACTCAACTCCACAAAACCCCAGGTCCCGCTTCGGCTCAAGTTCGGAAGAGCTCTGTGAATTCCCAACCACTTGCCGTCTTCCAGCTGTATGGCAGCTGGCATTCCTTGGGGCAGCTTGTTACTTTAGAAGAGATGTGGTCCAAGCTTGGTCACTTTTGCGCCTCGTCCCGCCAAACAGGGCAGTGCCTGTTCATTGGATTTTTAGCGCGTGGAGGCAGCTCGTGACGTCCTTGGAATGAGCAACAGCAACCGGAGCCGTGAACTCGTCGCTTTGCAAGGCAACGACCCCTCCTTCTAGTGCCCGTCCGTTTCATACTTTCTGTGTAAACCGAACGGCCGAACTGCCCAAACTATGAAGTGCTCTCTGCACGGTTCCACCTGGTAAACCGAACCTAGAGCGCCTGGTTTCTTGTCAGCCAAGCGACCCCTCCACGGGACTCGGGTTTGTTGCTTGCCATCCGCTTGACACCCTGTGTCCGCGTCAGTCTGCAGAGCTGCAGAGCTGACATCTGCCACGGAGAGACGGCCTGCACGCAATCAACAGCCATCGGCCAATCTTCAGACCTTGCAGTGGAAGTTGCGAGTCCTCTCGAGGATGAGCTGTAGCGCCCATCGCCTGGCTTCCCTGCACAGACTCCATCATTCAAGCAGCATCCCTTGGCCTTAGGTTGCCGCATCTATCCGTCTACAGCCACTTGGCTTGTGTATCTCAAGGCTTCTGCCCTTTGCCTCCACCGCACCCACACTCGTTCAACCGCAGCGCCTCGTGTCCAAGATGAATACCCGGCCCCCGATCGAGAGCCCTAGCCCCACGGTGGTGCTTTCCATCACTTTTAACGACGATTGCAGCTGTTTTGCCGTCGGACTCAACACCGGCTTTTGCAGTATGCCCGCCTCACTTCACTTGCTAAGCATCTGGTCTAACACCTCGCAGTATTCTTTGCGGAAACATGCGCTCTTCGGACAGCACGCGGTAAGGTGTTTTCCGTATAGCGCTTCATGTCGTTTCGGCCACTGACATGACTCTCAACTCAGACTTCAACGCGGGAGTAGGCCTCGTCCAGATGATGGGCAAAGCTAACTATTTGGGCCTTGTGGGCGGCGGAAAACAGCCAAAGTTCGCGGGGAACAAGGTAAGCTACCACCAGCCTGCCGAGCTAACCAAGACTACCCCTACTAACGCGAATCGACCTTCAGCTCATTCTGTGGGATGACCTTAAGAGCAAATCTGCGTTGGATATCAGTGCCCTAACACCTGTTCGGGGTGTGCAGCTGTCTAAGGAACGCATCGTAGTGGTGCTACAGAATAGCGTCCGCGTCTTCAAGTTCGCCAAGCCTCCAACGCTCCTCTCGGCCTACGAGACAGCCAACAACCCTTGGGGGTTGTGTTGCATGTCGGCGCGGCGCATCGCATTCCCCGGCCGAACGACGGGCCATGTGCAACTTGTCGAGATCGCCACGGGCAACGTCAGCATCATTCCCGCCCACTCCTCCGGGCTACGTGCGATCCAGATGAGCCCAGACGGCGAGCTCCTCGCTACAGCAAGCGAGACTGTAGGCCTCCTCGACCATTTCCTTACCCAATGTCAAATATCTAACTTCAACAGGGCACCCTGATCCGTGTCTTCTCTACCACTAACTGCGCGCGGCTCGCCGAGCTACGGCGTGGCATCGACCCAGCTACTATCTTCTCCCTAGCCTTCAACCCGGCAGGCACAATGCTCGCATGCACTTCTGACAAGTTCACCCTCCATATCTTCGACATCCCGCATCCAAAACGGCCAGCGCCACCCGTCACAGCCAGCGCCGCTCAGCCGCCCAGCCCAAGGAGGGCCGATGGCGGCCACGCAGCGGGACCCTCGGATAATAGTGGGGACGGCAAAGGAAAATGGGGAATCTTGTCCAAGATCCCCATGATGCCGCGCTTGTTCTCCGATGTTTACTCGTTCGCGTCAGCACCCTTTGAGGCGGGCGAGGAGCCCGTTATTGGCGGGCTGCCCGTGTCTGAATCAACGACGCTCGGCACGTCACGGCCGCCCAAGGGGGTTCTCGGGTGGTTGAGCGACACGACCCTGGCAGTGGTCGGGGCGGGAAAGGATGCACGGTGGGAGAAATTCGCGATCCAGGAAGGCCTGGACGGGCGTCGACAGGTTGTCCGCGAGGGGTGGAAGCGGTATCTCGGGGGTTCCTAAGCGAATGATTCGTTTGGGAGAAAGCGAGCGTTCCACGTTACGGTTATGGTGTTGATCGTTGTTGTTGGAATCAAGATGGGAACTATGGGGCTCTGATCTTGGAAGGCTTCATAGGTTGGGAGTTAGGTGACGAGGAGTCAGTGGCGTAGTTATGAGGCACATCATGGTTGAGCGAAACATTGTCTTTTTTAGCATGTACTTTTAGAGATTAGCGCTGGGCTTTGGGGCTACAATGCTCATATCTACATTTGGGTATTTCGCTGACATGCTCTTCCCGAATCGTGAATGCGGGACTGGTGCCCGGTCCTATGCCAGGGTTGGTAGTCAACGGCGGTTCGAGGTATCCACATCTTAACGGTAGTAGGGCCTAGCATGATCGTCCCGGCGCTATCGGGGCGACTTGCTTGGGCTCCTGTCCCGGTCCCGGCGAGTTCGGTCTTGCATGTTGGGATGCCGTCGACTTTCCGTCTCTCCTGGGCCCTCGCGGATACGATCCCTATGTCTCTCGCGGTCCTTTTTCAAAATATCGTCATCATCTTTTCGGCGATGGCCCTCATCTCCGGCATGTCGGCTGTCCCGGCCACCATCTCGGTCACGATTCCGATCTCGAGAACTATGTTGATGCCTCTCGCGGCGGTCCTTGTTATCTCTTTCGTCCCTTCGCTTCGCGCTGGGCGACTCGTCCCTCCTGGGTCTGTGTTTCCTGTCAGATCCACGCTCTGGCACTTCCTTGTCTCTGGATCTGTCCCGACGTCTGTCGCGACTTTCGTCGTCATCCTTTCTTGAACGATGCGACCGATGATGCCTATCCTTGTCCTTGTGCCTGTGCCTGTGACTCCGCGGCTCAGATCGTTTCTTTTCTTTCTCGAGAGCCTCCTCAATTTCTTTCTTCTTCTCGTCGATGAGGTACTGCTTCATCGGGTCGTCGTCATCATGATTCTCGATTAATAGTTGTAGCTCTTTTTCTTCCTTGAGCAAAGGCCGTCGCTTTTCTTCTGTCCTCTCCTCCTCGGAATCTTTGTCGCTCCCGACGTCGCTAGGCAGCCCCTTTTCGGCGCGCTCCAGGCGCATCATGTCCTCCCAGCCGACGCGGCCCTCGTTAGGGTCCTCATCGTCGCGGTGCTTGTAGCGCGCGTGGTCGACGCGGATCAAGCGGCCGGCGATCTCGGCACCGCCGATATTGTCGACGGCGAGGTCGGTGCTGCGCTGGTCCTCGTACTTGAGCCATCCGAAGCCCTTGGACTTTCCCGTCTCCTTGTCGCGCACGAGCTTGAGGAAGACGGGCTCGCCGAACTGGCTGAAGATGGTGACAACGTCGCCTTCGGACATGTCGTACGGCAGCCCGCCAAAGTAGACGAAGGCCGTGTCGCGGTAGTCGGCGTGCCACGAGGCCTCGGGTGACACCCCATTCTCGATCTCACGCTTGTTGAGCGCCTGGATGGCGCGGATTTGATTCATGGTTCGTCCTGTCCGTCCAAAGAGGAGGGAGAAGGCTGAATTTTTGGCGTTGGGCGAGTTCGCGAGGCTGCCAAGACCGTAGTGGGGTGTCTGCGCGGCCGGAGTGCAGAAGTATCCGTTGACCTGCAGGTGGCCACAGCTTGCGCTCTGTGAAATCTAGGGTTGCAAGGGTCGAAGCTCAGCGTGTTCCATGAGATTCACACATGCAGAGATGTTGTCCATTCGAATCTGTTTACGAGTCCTCGAGAAGACGAAATGATTAATTGGTCTTCTCCGATGGATGCGCGTTGATTACATCAAAGTCTAATGATGGCATTAAACAGTTCGCCTGCAAAAATATCTCTGCCAGTAATTCCCACGCTGGGAGCTGTCAACATGGCTACTCCACTTCAGAGGGTGCAGAGAGGGACGAATCACAAGCTGCATTGCGACTTCGCCAATGCAACTTGTTTCATCCCTTGGCGTCGTTCGATTGGCCAAACAATCATGCAATCGACTGCGAGGTCTGCAGAGGTCTGCAGCGGTCTGGTCTTCCGCAGATAAAAAGCAGCTGAGGAGAAGCTATCTCCAAGCTTTCAGGCTGTTGCTCAACGGGCCTCTTGGCTGCATCGGCTCAAGTTTGCGTACCTCTCGTTATTCTCAATAAAAATCGTGGGACAGGCTACAAGTGATCTTGGTGGCGGGGACGGGAGCATCCCGCCGTCACGTTGACACGGGGTTGGCCAGGAACTGCCAGGAACTGACGAAAGGGGGGAGTGGGATCCGCAGGATGGAGCTGTTCATCTGGCGAATCCGGGGGCCCATGCGGTGTGCACCATGCAGTTGTTCTCCCCACCATTTTCTGAAATTGGTTGAAAATCGGAGAGGGGGCGGCTTTGCATCTGGACCAGAGGGCCACCCCCTAAACTGTTGGAGTACTGGGAGCTAGGACGCTGTGGCGTCCAACCCGCCCACCGCCTTCGCGTCCCGACAGTGGGTCCCGCCAAATTCAACACTTCGCCAAAACTGCCAGCTGGGGTGGAGCATCCATGTGTCTTCGAGTGCCGCGGATTGCGAGAGGAGCCATTGACCATTGACCCTCGACCCATTGCTTCCCTATTGCATCGTACCCCGACAAGACCGTCGCTCGTTTTCTTTCTCTCCAGCAACATCTCCGCTGCATCTGTTGACCTGCGTCTGCCTCGACCGCCCTCGCTCCTCGTCCAGTCTCTCTGCCCTGCTACTGCAGCGACAGGGCCTCTGGGCTTGATTTTTCCTCGACTCGCCTCAAACCTTCGCCCAGCCTCTTCCGTCAACGATACCGACGCCCTCTCACAAGCGCAACTTACATCACGCGCCCTGACATCCATCTTGACAACTCGAAGTTGCTTGCCAAAACCAATTGGCAAGCTACTGGCCTCGCGAGCTCAACATGAGCAATTCCCGCGCCTCGAGCCCGAGCGATGGCCCCGGCACAGTGGAGCACAGCCAGCTGGGCCGCCAGGAGGACCAGCGGCAGCACGAGGAAACCGTAACGGCTCCCACCACGTCCTCATCTCCTCCTACATCCCCTCCGCTGGTGGCTCCCGCGCCTATGCGCCGGACCATCAAGCGCGAGTACTCGACCAAGAAGGAAACCATGAACGGGCCCCTCTACATGCAAGCCTCGAATAACGTCGTTATCGTTCGCCGCGTCAAGAGGAAGGGGGACAGCCCCTGGAAGCAGCTTACCCGCTGGTTTGTGGAGAACCAAATTGGTATGTTCATCGCCTAGGTTTGCCGTTGAGAACAGCTCAAGCTAATTGTTTCTTCGCTAGGCCTCTCCTTCAATCTCCTTGCGCTGCTTTTCCTCGCTCACGGCATGCCCCGCGCTCGCGAGACAACCAGAAAGTTCTTCACGCTTCCCTACTTTAACCCGCAGACGGGACACTACAGAATAGGTTGGGACGATGGCCACCTCATCATGTTCTGCATCGTCTTGTTCACTGGCCTACGCGCCGCCTCCATGGAGTACCTTCTCGCGCCCTTTGCCAAGGCTCGTGGGATTAGCAAGCGGAAGGACATGACGAGGTTCAGCGAACAAGCGTGGCTGTTGATGTACTATAGCGTCTTCTGGACACTGGGCGGGGTATGCTCAACACCATTTGCCCTCAACGCAAACATTGGACTAACTGTGCCCCCCAGTACATTTATTTCATCTCGCCCTATTACCTCAACCTCCGCGAGCTCTGGACCGTCTGGCCGGAACGCGAGATGACAGGGCTTATGAAGGGATACATGCTGGCCCAGCTTGCCTTCTGGATCCAGCAAATTTTGGTTATCAACATTGAGGAGCGCCGCAAGGATCACTGGCAGATGTTTACCCACCACATCATCACCATTTCCCTCATCTTCGCTTCTTACCGATACGGTCACACTCGCGTTGCCAATCTCATTCTAGTGCTGATGGACGTTGTGGACCTGTTCCTCCCCGTAAGTGCTCTCGTGTTTATGCTGCTCCAGGCATCCCTTAACACAAATCACAGTTCGCCAAGTGCCTAAAGTACCTCGGCTACAGCACCATCTGTGACTACATGTTCGGCGTCTTCATGGTCTCGTGGTTCGCGGCACGTCACGTCCTCTACCTCGTTGTCTGCTATTCTGTGTGGACCAGTACGTTCGATGGTCTACCGTCAGGATGCTTCAGCGGCCCCGCCCACAACCTAACTGGACCCTTCGAGGTCCCGCCGGAGAAGAGCAGTACCTACCTTCTGGAACCTCTGTGGACGTCTGACGGGCTGGTCTGCTATAACGACACGGCCAAATGGTGGTTCCTCTCCCTGCTGCTCTTTCTCCAGGCCCTCACTATTATGTGGTTCTCCCTCATCATTCGCGTCGCCGTCAAGGTTCTGAAGGGAGAAGCCGCCGACGATATTCGGAGCGACGATGAGGCGGATGAGGAAGATGAAGATGAGTTTGTGTACGAGGAGGCCCAACCGCTCGAGCAGGAGGTTGGCGTGGATGAGATTGACTTGAAGAACTGGGAAAGGAGAACGGGTGTCAAGAGACAGGCTCCCACGGCGACTGGCGTCAGTCTCCCTGGCCACAGTGACCGTAAGGAGCTCCTCGGGCGAATTGGCTGCGAGAAGCAAGTTGAGTGAGCCTAGGAAACCGTTCGGCTATCTACATAATAGCATGCTGGTTACCTTGCCTTGGCTGCTTTAGTTGTATTTATATGGCCCGTGCCAAGGGGGTCATGGGATGGGGCGGAGTAGACATGGGGGAGCCTAGGCAGCTCTGAGTTGAGGAGGATACCGGGATGTATGCACGGGCGTTTGGGACTGATACCTACGAATGGCCGTTTCGTCGTGCTGGCCGTCTTTACGGATATATCCCCTAACGATAAAAGTCTTTGTTGCGCGGGTGGCTGGTCCGTTGTCCTCTTTCCTGGTAACCTAGAGGCGTTCCTCGTCCTCGTCTTTGTACCTTATGTACGGGACTTGCTATAGTACAGCCGGCGGCAAAGCCGTGCTGGGTCACGGACTGTTGCTGCGGCTTCGTGTTGTGTTGTCGCGTCGGCTGGAGATCGGAAATCATTTCCTCGAGAATCGAGTTAGAATACTATATATCATATTGTCTTGTGTGTTTTTTTGGGGGGTTTTGTTTTTCACTTGCTTGAACATCATTGTTGTCTTTGAGCGGCGTTAGGTTTCACTGGATGGGTGTCACGCCTGGTTCGTTGCGAATGTGTGTCTTGTTTCTTTCCATCTCGTGAGGTTGGTTACACACGAGGGCAAAACACTTTTTTACGGCAGTACAAGGTTGGAACAGAATGGAGACCTACACGTCAGCACTACCAGTCAATAGGCCGAAGACGTTGCGGTGTCATCGCATTGCTTGATTCTAATACAGGCACCCTCAGGCCCACTAGTTACTGCTTCTTGACTCACTCAAGTCTTGTTCGATTGCTTCATATTCTTTTGAGAACATAGCCTGCTTTGCACGTACTAGAACCGTCTTCTTGCACATGAAGGAGAAGACGTCTATATCTGAGTGCTAACCATAAGCGTTGTGAGGCGTTGATACTTTCAGCGACTGACTTGGTTAAATGAAAATGAGAACTTGAAAGAAACGACCTTCTCTAAATTTCATGATAGGACTTTGAAGTCGGGCTGAGGATTAGCTCCTGATTTCTATAAGCCGGGTATAAATAGCCAACACGAGTGAAATAATTTCAAAAACGATGGATTGATTTCCCCCCTGAATTAGTGATTGATTACCTGATTGTCCTCCTTCCAACTCATAGATGCCCCGTTCCAAAATAAAAGCACCCTCCCACCTATCCATACCTCAACGTCAAATCCGGCGTCCGACTCTCAAACCTCAACTCCTCATACTCCTGATGGCCCCCCCGGTCACGCAAGTTCGGACTTAGATACGTCGTCTCCGGCACGCCGTAATACTCCTCATCATCTCGCATCACCCGGCTCCCCCGCGGATTCCCCTCCTCCTCGCTGCTGCCCAACTCGCTCACTACGTACCCCTGGCTCGCCGGCGACAGCGGACTGCCTAGTTCGCTGGTCGGCGAATACCGCCGCACCACCGCCGGCACCCCCAGGAGGTCCGGGCGCTCGACCAGCTCGACGGGCCGCTGGGCCCCGCCGAAGACGGGCACGCTCTCATACTTGGCGGCGCGGGGGTAGGCTGGCGGGTCAATGGGGTCGCCTGAGGAAGTGGCGGCTGCGGCGGCCCACGCGTTAGCCTTCTTCTTGCGCCGCAGGACGAAAACGATCACGCCGGCGGCGACTAGCAGCGCGGCGAGGACGGCGCCGACGGAGGCGCCGATTGTTGCGGCTTGGTTTAGCGGGGCTTCGTCGTCGTCGTCGTCGTCGTCGTCGTCGTCATCGTCGTCATCGGAGGAGGTTTCGTTGGCGAGGAGGTAGCTTGGTGAGTAGGACGGGCGGGTTAGGGCTGGGTTGAAGACGTATCGCAGGTACGGGTCGCCCCATTCTTTGGGCACGGTCGAGGTTGCACCCCCGTCGGGAGTTCCGCCGATGACGTCGACTAGCTTTTGCGGCACCGGCGGTGTCCGCTTCGCGCCTTCTGCGTCGTAGGCGCCGTTGTAGCTTAGGGTTGCGAGGGAGAAGACGTCGGCCGGCATCTGGTTCGCGCACGACGTGGTGTCACCGCGCCCCGGTTGGGTGCTCATGCCGCCGACCACTAGGAGGTTTTCACCGACAACGTGACATGTGTGGCCATAGAACCCCTCGGGACGTGAGTGGACGAGCGTCCAATGGAAGGTCGGGACGGAGAGGACCCAGATCTCTTCTGTGGCAACGTGTTCTCCGTAATCCTCGATGCCGGCAACCATATAGATGCTGAACGAAGAGCTGTCTTTGGCGGGGACCATGACGGCACAGATGTCGGATCTTCCTGCCGGGATCCCATCTGACAAGCCAAAGGTTTGCTGGCGGAACCAAGATCCAGTTTCGATATCGTACATATCAACAAAGTCGAGGGGAATCTTGCCGAGGGTCAGTACGCATAATTTCAAGTCGCACTCTGGAGGACAACTGACGTTTCTATTTTTGGTGTTTGCGTTCATGATTTCCCGGCCATAAGGAGTCGGATCAACCGTTGTCTGTCCTCCGATTTGAACCAATACTCCATACTTTCCAACGGGAACATGAACCATGGCGCCATTCAGCCGTGGGCCAAACTGCTCGCCGCCCATCTCTTGTGGCACGGAAACGTTTGTGAGTGTGGGCAGTGCGACACGAGAGCTAGTATCGAGGGACATCAACCCCTCCAGATCTAATCATGGAGCCGTTAGCAACAAGCCAACTTCTCCTCAATGAAGATTCCGGCCACTTACACTCGAAACCGGAAGATTCTGCAAAGCTAATATAGTCCCGGTCCGACCTCTGCTGGAGGTGACCCTCAAAAATAAAGCTCATATTGTGAGATGCAGCATCGCAGCTAGCGGCGGCGCCGGGTCTCTCGACCCTTCTTCCGGTGTTGATAAGCGAGAAATTGGAAACAGACCACGCCTGGGCGTCGATATCAAACTCCCAGATAGCCGCCTCTGGAATAGACTTTAGGGCCCGGTAGCCAGGATCGCTCACGTTATAGAGAGAGAACCAGCCGCCGACCTGGTAGATCTTGCGTGTGGCTTGGGAGTACCAAAGCGCATGCTCAATAAGTGAGCTGGGCACATCGGATCCCTTGTGAAGCGAAGTATACGGGGATGCATCCCGGATGGCGAAGTTGTTGGAGAGGTCGAGAACGACGAGATTGTTGTCTGGACCAAATCAGTCGAACCATCTTGCACAAAAAGCGTCGGGCACAAATACGCACTCATCCCCTTCACCCAAGCTCCCGGGGCGGTGTCACTGAACGACCCCGTTTGGGGCACATAGGTGTTCCCGCCATCAATGTAGATCTTGCCATCTGCGTAAACGCCTATAGACCGTTGGTAAGTGTTTGGGATCTGTGGTTAGGTATGCTACACACTGGCATGCCTATAAATGCGGCAGAAGTGTTGCGAGATATCGTAGTAGGTGCTGTTGATGTTGATGCCCGACGCAATACTTGTGGTCGGAGGGTCGGAAGCGGACTGTCTCGTATCAGAGCTGGCCCAGCAGCGGCCAGCTGCCATCAGAAGTAGCGATAATAAGCCTGGGCCCCTCATGTCGAAGCTTGGCTAGTAAGGGTGTGAGGTTGGATTCACTGGCGTCCATGTCCCGGCCAACGAGAACGGTGCCGAGCCGCAACGGTCTTGGTGAGAAGTTCATTTTTGAAGAAAGAAACGAGACCGAGCTGGGTTGACGATTGCTGGCACATCAAGAGAGACGCAAAGATTTTAGGCCCAAAGGCGTCGAAGATAGATGCGATGGCTCCAACCGCATCACGCTCCCAAACGGCAATTGGGCTGGAATAGGAGGCGTTTCAGACCTAGTCATGTCATTTGTCTGTTGGCTCTTGGGACAAAAAAAGACTTTGTTTGCAGCGGGCAATTGGACCGCTGCAAGGTCACCGCAGCATCACCTGGGGTCTGGCTGGATTACTTGCTTCCCACACATCCCGAAAGGCTGGGGCTCAATCTGGGCCTCCGTATGCCATTGGATGATTGGGCCGTCCAGACCTGACGGTCAGCCAACGGGAAAAACCACGAATCCTTTGTGTGCGCAGGGCTCCAAGAGGAGAAGGTGCTTGCTTGTGAGACATGCCAGTGGGTTATGGACTTGGCCACTGCACTGCCTGCCACCAAGAGCGAACTTGGGAGGATCCGAGTCACCGTGCTGCAAGTCGCGAGTTGCCCTGGGGCTATGAAAGGGTGAGCTTCCCTGCCTCGTGCCCGCCCGCCCCTTCCTTTGGCAAAGTTGAATGGAATGAACTTGCCCCACTTGCTGACCAGCTCACACAAATTCAATTGGCGGCATCGGTCTTTGCTTCTTTCCTTGCCTCTCGCTTCCAACCCTGAAGAAACCACTTGGCAACGCGCCTTCGCATTACCCTATTTCAGACAACTTGAATGATGCTAACCTCCACCAGTGCAGTGCGAACACACTTATCTGCCATCTTCCCCGCTCAAGCCCGACATCAGGTGGCCGAGGAATGGCGTAGACATCTTCGCGGGCTTACAATTTGGGCCCCTAGGAGTGCGCTCGATTTCAGCATCAATTCAAAAGCTGGGGCACGACGCGGGGATAACAGTGCCCGAGTAAAGGCATTGTCCACATCCAGCTCGCCGCCGAAGACGCTGGGCACTAACGGGCACACCGAATCATATGGAAAAGGGGCTAACAAACCTGTCCGACCTCTAGATCGACCATACCCGCAGGTAGAAGCGAGCTCTTGGCCCGCCGACGCTAGCGAGACCGGAAACCCATGAAACTCAATTCCGTCCTAGATCACCGCTACGGCTTGGCGAATATTATATGAGCAGTTTAGGTACCTGGGGAATACCTGGGCCCCCAAGAAAAAGGCGTGGCGCTGGTGTTGCCGTTTGAGCCGAAACGATCCGAGTCCAATCCCCGGGCTGAGCCGCCCTGTCCTATTTCTGGACCCGCTCCCCCGGCTCGGGAGGAGCCGCTGCTAGGCGAACCACGATGTTGTTGGGCTCGTGGCCAGTTGAGGTAGCAGTTACAGCGTACCTGCCGCGAACTGACCTGTTCTAGTCCCCCGGGAATTCAAATTATGTGACATGGTGTAATAGAATGCACCAAGAAAATAAGGCCAAGCAAGAGTGCTTCCACTCTCCACACTACGTGCCCCACATCTTACGGTGGATCCCGCCCGAAAGTCTATCTTCAAAGGCAAATTGGTGCATGCAGTGCAGCCACCCTCAGTGTATTCTTGATGCTAGGCCGGGCCGGGGTTACAGCAGGAAAGAAAGGGAGCGACTAGCCCACGCAGCTATCCACACATGTGTCTGCGACCCTTGGAGTTGGTCACCTTCAAGTGGAACTGAGTCTTGCTAACTAACCTCCAGGATATTGTCCCGGGAGCACGGCGAGGGGCTCTTAAAGGACGCTTTTGGCAAGATTACCTGCATGGACAGAGACCGAGGAGTAATAAACTCTGCATATGCTTGGATTTCGGGACCTCCCGTGGGCGGAACCACCCCGGCGGTCCCGCTGAAGCTGGAGATGTGGAGCTAGGGGTACCTGGGTGCAGACGACACAACGGCCGATCAGCTCGATCGATGATAACATACACCTGCAAGTCTGAAATTCCTTGTCTGCAGTCATGTGTGAGGCGTGCTGGAAGGCACTGAGTCGAGGTTCAGCAACTCTAAAATGCCTCTGTAAGGCGGCTAGCCACAGCCTTTTGACTCCAGGAACCGACGACTTTCGGCAAATGAAGCGCCCCGAGGCGGGTCTGGCTGGATACGGCTCGAATCACAGGCATCTGCTACGTGAAGGGGCTTGACTGGGCATTCTCGATATATATTCCCAACTTGCATTTGCTTTTTCGGCCATGTTTCCAACAACCTTTGCATTCTTGAGTCGCCAGTCAGTCCCTCTCCAGTCGATCTTTACCAAGAAACCCAGTCATTGTCCAAAATGAGAGGCTCACTGTCGGCTCTGCTCGCCGTTGGCGCTGCGCTTTTGTTCCCCAATGTTGTCTTGGGAGCCAAGAACATGGTGCTTGACCGCCCGGATCCCATTGAGGGTTACTACGGTCCGTTCGAGTTCGGCAACTCTACCATCAACGCTCCCCTGGACGAGCATGGCAGAGAGACGTACATTGGTATGTCGAATTGCAGTTGGTCTCTAGGCGTTTTAGGCACTGACCGGGGTTGTACGACTTTGCTAGGTGTTAAGTACTACCACGAGACATTCATCCCGGAGATGTGTGCCGCGGCTTGCACCAGCACGACCAACTACAACAGAAAGCATCCTGATGCATCTGGCCACTACATGAAATGCGTGAGCGGCCCTCCTGGTGTGCTTCCACTTCCCATTTGAACCTTGGGCTGAAAATGCCCCCACAGAAATTCTTTGTCGCCTACACTATGTTGAAGAATGGTATTGCCCAGGGGCTGTACTGCACCATGTATACGCGCGAGTATAATGTAAGTACTCGGTTCCTTGATCAAGCCCATAGTGCTGGCTTTCTCGTGCTGACACAGATTAGAAATCATACGCAACCAACCACGGAGAAAACCGCGGCGGATCAGAGGTGACCATGCGCAACGGCTACGGATGGGTCCGCGATGATTTCAGGCTGTACACGACGAGACGGTCTGTTAGCACCACCTCGACAAGACGTACCGCCGCGACGCCTAACCCACGCGTGATATCTACCGTCACCGTCACGGATTCTGAGGGGACGAAAACGTACACGATTTTGGGGGCAACCACTCGGACAGTCGAGAAGACGACAACCGAGATTGAAACTGTGACTATCGGCTCATCCGTGGTTACCATCTGCCCGTCGCCCCGGACCACCCCGACCCGCCGTATGACTACCACGACCCGGCCAACTACGATTGCCACTTTAGCCCGCCGGGCTACCACTTCACACTCGGTCCTTAACATCACCAACCGTCGTACTAGTACGGTCGTCCAGACTGAGGCTCCTTATGCTGCCTACGCGCAGGTGAGCTTCACCAGAACCGTGACTCCGTGTATGTGAAACTGGATGCTGACATAACACATAACTCAGGTGGAGAGAAACCCGGCCCCGGCCGTGGCAACCCCTGTTGCTGAGGTGTAGATCAACCCGCTCGGGCTTGCCGCAGGGGGGAAAAGTGATTTATGCGACTGAAGACCATAGTATCCTCTGGAGAGAGGGGCTTGGCCACAATGGTGATGGCTTCTCAGCCACGACAGTACTTCGCACGGTTAGGTATGGTCGATGGCTTGGACTTGGATAGACTGGAATTAGAATGACGCGGGGGCAAAATGTGATCCTATTAGGGATAGTTTCCGCGTTTTCATGAGCTAGCAACCGAGAATAATATAGAAATGAGGAGATGAGGAAAGCGTCAAGTTTACAGGTTAAAGCGAGAAAGCGCTGTTGCGGCCGCCGAATCCAGCTGGAACGTGTCGCCATTTTCAGCGCCCTCGACAGTGAGGAGCAGGTGGTACAAGCAAATTTACCCAGGGCCCGGATCTCTAAGGAATCTATTCTATACGTCGACCCAGACATCTTCCGCGTACTCGCCCAATTCTTAAACTACACTTGAGCCCAGACATCTTCGGCATACTCCTCTAGTTCTTGAACGCCAAAAGCTAAGTCTCCCTCTCCAGGGCCCCGATCTCTAAGGAAGAGAAGCCGGAATGATAGTACCAATGCACCGCTAGTGACATGGTACGAGATCGGGTCGGTGGTGGTATCTCGGGTGATGGTGATGGTTTGTCGGAGCACAGGCCCTTGGTGTTGAAGAGAGTGTCGCGTTGTGGTAGCTCCAGGGCGAACTGGTATCTCTTCCTCCCACTTCTCCAAAAGGATTGTAGTACCGTCAAACTTGGCAAGAAGAACAATCTTGACCTCGTGGTTTGACATGGAAAACCACTGCCGCATACCTATTCGCAGTTGCGCCAACGTCTGAGAGAATCCTGCCTCTATGACAAGTGTTGGCTAGGCACCTTTGCGAGCTCGTTCAGGCTTTGGGCCACCGCTTGAATCACCCTCTTTACCCCTTCGTCCAGCATAACCTTGTGCTAGACGTGTAGCACTGCTGATATCTCTCCAACTCTTCTTTGAAGCCATATTATAAATCTGCACGATAAACTCGTTATATAACCCTATGTGGAGTTCCTCATGAGGGTCAGTTGGGATCGTGATGATGAGGATCTGGGATTTGGTGTCGAAATAACGAAAGTGGAACTTGCGCTGTTCCTCCTCTCGTATACGATCAATATCGGTGAGAGGATCAAGAGATATATCTAAATAATTACTATATTATATAGAAATGGTAGGGTGATGCTGTACTTATGACGGTGAGGGAATCCCTTGTCGTGAGATCGATCACATTGAACAGATCTTGCACGTTGGTAAAACGCACGGTGCCGTGATCGTCACCTTGCTTCGATCCTACCGAAGTAGGCATGGTAGATGCCGATGCCGACGTAGATGCAGCTGATGGGGATGATGCAGCTGATGGAGATGTGATTGACGCCATGGCGAATCGTTGTTGGAGCTGGGATCCGTGAAGCCGGATGCGTGGGGAAGCTTGGAGGGGTTACAAGGTGCTCAAGCTTTGTTGAAAATGGGCGGGCGTGGTGGGGGCAGGGAGCGTGCGGCCAATCAGGGCGAAGCGGCGCGATAAATTGGGAGAGGGCGCTAAACCCGGCGCGCGCGAGACAGCGACTTCTCAATTACAGATAATTTAACTACTTGATAACTATTTGAAAAGCAGGTAATTATACTCGAGTCTGTTCTTGCGAACAACAACCAAACTTCAAAGGTTCGTTCGGGAACGCAAGGGGCTAATTGCACACAATAGTTACCGCCCTCTTCTTTGGGTACCATGCATAATTTTTAGATTCGACAACTCTCATCAGGCAATCCCCTCAGACACAACCAAAACAGTCCCCACAAACAAGCACAACCAAGCGGGAAAGTTGACCAACAGCGACCGCTGCGTATGCATCGCCAACCAGTCTCGCATAGCATCCTCATTCCTGACACCCGGGTCCTTAGCAGCACTAATCGCGGCAACAATCCTCTTCACCCGCGGCACAAAGTAGAAGTGCGCCAGGCTGAGCACGCCGCTCGCGAGATAGAAGCGGCGCGCCACGGGGTGGACCACCTTGTACCCGCCTAGGCTGTTGGCGAAGGCGAGCGCCATAGCGCTCGGGTACAGCGCCAGGATGGC
Source organism: Lasiosphaeris hirsuta (assembly GCA_030549175.1). Taxonomy (NCBI): domain Eukaryota; kingdom Fungi; phylum Ascomycota; class Sordariomycetes; order Sordariales; family Lasiosphaeriaceae; genus Lasiosphaeris; species Lasiosphaeris hirsuta. The sequence continues at coordinate 5,626,704 of JAUKUA010000002.1, forward strand.
CGGCACCCCCCGTCGCATCGCCTCGGGCATGTAGTGCACCAGCACCTTGCCCGCCGGGTGGTCCGGCTGGGCGGACAGCTGCGAGTTGACAAAGTTTCCGAAGAAGAGGTGCTGCGCCCACGAGAACATGAGGGAGGCGGACGAGATGACTAGTGGAGTGAGGCGGAGGAGGACGAGGCCGGTTTGGGGGCCCCAGAGGGCGGCGGGGGTCGGGGCCGTTGGCATTTTTGGTTTTGGTTGTGCTGAGGCGGTGCTGGGTTCGAGGTGGGGAAGGTGGGGTGGTTGGTTGTTGTCGAGTCGAAATTGTAATGATTTTTTTTTTTTTTAATTCTTAATTAATTATTTATTTTTTTTTGCAGAAAAGTTTTCATGTCGAGAGCGAGGCTCGGACGTCATGACGCATTATACCCATTTGAATGATGTTTTGTAGCACTTGGAATCGTCAAATTTTTTACCGTGCGCTATACCCGGCGTGCGTCGGGTGCAGCTGTTCGGGGCCGCGCCATCATGACCGCGCCATCATGATGCTGATGTAAACATCGGTGCCCGATGTAAGCATTGGTTGCACACCCGGCCGAACTTCCGATCCCGTGATCACGGGCGCGGGTGCTTTCGTAATCACTATTCGGCGCAGGTTTGGTGTGGGGCACCTCTTCGGCGTAGTTGTGGGGCTTTCCGATGTTCGGCGCCGATGCGGGGCCTCACTCGTCGTCCAATAGCAATGTGTGGCAGGGGCCAGTTCTGGGGGTGCTTTTCGCGCGGCTTGGAGATCTGGGGACTATCTAGTCGAAATTCGTAGGCTTGACCACCGGAAGCTTTCAGTTAGGTTTTAGTGTCCAAAGCGCTGTGTGCTCTCTCCAAGGGCATCCATCGACCCCCTCCTTGCAAGAGGAAGGGTGGGTTCCAAAGTTCAAAATCAGGGGTAAACCTAAAAAAGGGGGAAAATATCAATGCTAGCATTAGTCCATCAACTACTTTATTATATTGTCTTCTGAGAAGTAGAGGTTATGATTGTTCTATTTGCATGGTTCTATTCAAGTCTTTTTCTGACATGGAAGGGTAATAGTGTTTTTGGTCGTGTTCAACCTCGCAACCTCGTCGTCTTGGTTTATAGACTCCGGAGCACTCGGAGAGAATCGAGTACCATTGCGCGAATGCGATTCCAAAGGTTTCCAGATGAAACCCCGATTTCCCATTTATCTTGTTCTTATAGTGATAGAACATGTACTAAACCGCATTTACTTGGCCGACGATGGCACCCAGTTCGTGCTGTCCCCTACTCTATCGGCCGTCAATCCTGCCCTCCCGGGATTCCTCATGCCGGCTTCAACCTGGCGCTGGTACGAGACATTTCGCAGCCTCTCATGCTCAACGGGCGTCAACCGAAGCTTTGGGGTTTTGGCCGTTAGTCGCTTGTATCATGGCTCTTCATTTCTGATCACTTGAACTTACGTAAACCTCGATACCAATGGCATGAAGCGTCAACGCCAACCACCCGGAGGCGCCGAACAGCATTCCAGCCGCCGCTGAAACCTCGGCGGCGTTGCCATATCGATTCGCATGAACCATGACGTATAAGCCGCCATCTCCAGTCTCGTAGAACGCTGCACAGCCCGGGTAGGAGAGCAACATGGCCTCCTTGCTGGGGAACATGGTGTCGATCTGGGCACATGGCCGCGCCGTGTAAAAGTCTCCCTGGCGGCTAAGGACGGGTATGCCCAGCGAAAGGATGATACGGAGGGTGATGATAGAGCACGCCTGCCAACGGTCAGTCATCTCGCTGACTAGAACCCTCAGAAACAGCTCACATAGAACCAGGCCCGCAACATCCAAGCCCGATGCTGCTCAATCTGCAACCTCTTGATATTCACGTACGAAATCCCCAAGGCGAGGAGAAACAAGGCGCCTACCACGCCGATGTACATCTGGGCCTCGGGCCCGCCGCCAAACGACGTGCGGAGATTCATAAACGCGCCAGCCGTCGAGACCAAGCTCAGCAGCAAGATCACATAGCCGTTGACGCGGTGGACGAGCAGCCAGCGGTGCCGGATGCGCGGCACGAACTGGAAGCAGACGAGCACGCCGGCGGGCAGGACGGTTGCGAGGTGCAGAAGCATGCCGACGCCCGTCGAGCCGCGGAGGAAGTAGTAGCACTCGCCGGGCAGGGTATGCAGCGCGGGGTGGGCCAGCGACGCGCCGCAGAAGGTGCCGCGGTAGTCGAGGTAGGGTAGGCGCGAGAGGGAGAAGCCCATGAGGGCGCCGGCGAAGATGATGAAGAGGGCCAAGTTGTAGCCCTTGGCAAAGCCCAGGGGGCGGTAGAGCCGCTGCGGCCATGATGGTGGTGGCGGCGGAGATGGGGATGGGGATGGGCAAGGAGAGTGGAGGGCCATGGTTGGGGCTGGAGTTGAGATGGGAAGATGGTTGGGGTGAAAGGGGGAAGCCGGCCTTTTCGAGGGGGATCTCTTCTCGAGGCCGGGATGGACGGTGGATGGAAGTTCGGGGTGGCAGGTCGGGAGTGGTAGTGCATGGATGAGAGATGCTTAAATTCGATGGAATGGCTTGCCAAAATCGGAACACCTACCTCTCGCGGGCTTTGCCCGAATGCCATGGGTTCGTCCGAACATATGGCTGTTGTTTTCTTGCGGGGATACAATGTGGATAGGAATTTTCGGGATATTCGCTGATGCACAAAGACGAATGTAGATTTCGGGCTTTACACTACATTGTGCCGAAAAGGGGTAGCATTGAGTTGGTGGATGGGGGAATGTAGGGACCCGACCGACGTGTCTTGCGAGGTGTGGTTGCAGGAAATGCAGTAGGCTGACTGAATTCCAGGGACAACACCCAAACACCTCCCAGCGTGCACAGGCCACCCGCCAAACAGGGACTTCATGGGACGTATTTGAAAACTTGACTTGGTTTCAATTTCAACTTGAGCAACCTGAGCCTCATTTGATTCCACAACGAGGTAGTATATTCTGACAAATCAAACCTCCCACTCCCGTACAAGTGCCGTGGAATTGCATGCTTTCATCAGTGCAGCACCTTGGGCACCGAGGCTATGACCCATTCTTTGACGAGAGGTCAGGAACAGATACTAAAACATTGGTCTCGTTTGTCTGGAGGTGCGAACAAGCTGCTTGAAACCTATCGCCGAACGATGATGGTATGATATGTAAACCCCCCCCCCCCCCCCCCCCAAAAAAAAAAAAAAAAAAAAAAAAAACCAAAAAAAACAGACCCGAATCACAACCCGCTTCACAGCTCATCGCGCTCGTCACGGACCAATCTCCTCCATCTCAGCCATCGCAGCACGCTCAGCAAATGCCAGCATTGATGTTGTCCCGTCCATAGTTCAACTTCCATTCCGGGTGCTCGAACCAGCCCGAGTTGGACGACCCGCACACCGAATTGACGGAGCCCATATTGCTCAGGTAGTCGTTCTTATGGATGGTCTGCTTCCCACCATAGTTACAAGCACTGCAAGACACCCTGGTTAATAACCTTTTCCATTCCATTGTCCACACACGCACCCACTCTCAACCTCAGCAGGAAAGATCTAAACACTTACTACGCCTGCGACGACCCCTGCGTCGTCTTCGCCCACTTGCCACTAAAATCCTTGCCGTCCCAGTTGGACGCGAAGGCGTTCTGCACGCTACCCGTGCTGTCGCCGGCGCTGCGGCCGTTGCAGTTGACGGTCGCGCGGCGCACCAGAGCATCGGTGGACGTGGTGCTGGCAGCGGCAATGGCGGCCGTGTAGTTGGCCACGGCTTCGTAGTCGATGGGGCCCACGTAGGTGTACCGCGAGAAGCCCGTCGCGGGGTCGATGGAGCCGTCGCCCTCGTAGTGGCCGTCGGGGAGGCCCTCGGGCAGCATGATGGCCGTGCTTGCCGGTGCGGCTGCGCCCCCGGCCGCGTGCAGGGCGAGGAGGGTGAGGAGGGAGAGGGCTGGGGCAATCATTTTGAAGGAGTATGTAAGTTGTGTTTGAAGGTGGATGGGGATCAAAGACTTGGACTGTGAGTTGGTGATGATGAGTTCAGTCTCTTGGTCCAAATTCTGCGTCTTGTCTCAACCCTTATATAATCCAACTGCAGCTATCACGAGCAACTATTTCCAGAGCCACCTTCAGCTTGAGGAAAGACTGATTTGGAACAAAATAAATGAAGTCTCACTCAACGTAGTACAGTATGTTCAAGCCTCACCGCTTCTGAACCCATGCTTACTTAGCGTGTATCCGAGTACATCAGCACATCTATTCGAGTGAGCGTGGGTATACCCTGCGGCTGCCCAGCTCTTGTTTAACCAGCTAGGTTCAAACCACACGGCCAAACAGGCAGCTGAATTCATCAAAATCTAAAAGCTCTTGCCACATCACATCTAAGAAGTCTCCAATGTAACCGCGTGTGTCGCCTGCGCCACAGCCTGAGGCCGAGTGGTCATGCTCAGATAATCAGTTCTCTACGCGTCGACTAAGCCTAGCACTGGGAACAGAGGGCGGCACCAATGATTCCCTAGAGGCAAATTCGCTAAAAGCGCATTCGCTACTCACTGCGCCCAGCTGCGCCGCATTCATCTCACGGCCTCGGCCCACTCTCGTGCCGTTTCATCCGGTTAGTAGAGGCTAAACTGCCACATGCACTGCGCTTACACAAGCCGCTCAGCCCTACATACCATCATAGTGTTTAGGTAGACATTTGGATGTTTGCAGTGAGGCCTTTAAAAGCTTAATTAACGAGCCCAATTTTTGTAAACTCTAGATTTTAATATGTGCATGGCTGGAGGGTAACATTACATGCCTCTGCTCCAAGACCAAAATATCACCAATCTCCAGTCCACTATTACAAAGGATTACATCGCAGATTCGCCTACATACAATCTAGGAATATTCTTACTCGGGGCAAATCACCCCTGGCTCGGCATCAATCCCCGCCTTTATGGTTTTGCCAACCCTACAGCCCCAGGCTGCCATTCATCGTCACCAAGACCCTGGACGCCCATGGGGAGAGACCTCATTTCGTCTCATCACTCAAGTCCGTTGACTTGGCAGCCTCAACATCCCCCTTTGCCCTTTTTCCCTCGCCCTCGTTCTCCTTCAGGCCGTATTCGGTCTCCAAAGTTGTTCTCAGTACAATCTCCTTCTCGACAAACACCAAGAAGAAGCCGAGAAGCGAGAAGGCCAAGCCGACCTGCCACGTCATCCTCAAAGATTGGGTAAAGACGTCAGTGACCTGTGCCTGAGCCTCGGGCGACATGCCGGCAGTGCCGGCCTGAACCGACGATGCTACGAAGCCGTAAGCCCTTCCGTTGGTAAGATGCTGGCGCACGGCGAGGTCAGTGACGCGCCACGCTTCGGCGTCGCAGCGGGCATTGAATATGGCAGCCGGAACCGAGACACCCCAGATACCTCCGTAGCCGCGCATGAAGTTGAAGGCCGCGGCAGAAACCGATGCATCCTTGTCCGGGAGGTCGGCTTGGATAGCCGGAAGGTTAGATGCGATGAGGAAGCCGATTCCAAGGGCGAAAAGGACTTGAACGCCGATGAACTCGGCCTTGGGCGTCTCGCTGTTGAGACAGCTGAACAGGCCCAGCCCAAGACTCTGAAAGCCAAAAGCCAAAAAGTGCATCGGACGGTAGCGCCCTGTCTTGCTGAGAACAACTCCACACACGACACCGGTAAGGACGGAAATGATAGAGGTAGGCAGGAAGTTGACTCCGCTCTCGATAGGGGACTGGCCCTTGACGGCCTGCAGGTAGGCGGGGAAGAAGTATGTGACCCAAAAGAGGAGCAGCGCATCCAGAAAAGCAATGACTAGGCCCGCTGCGGGAGTACGCCGCGTAAAGAGGCGTTCCGGCAGGATCGGCACCGCAACCCACGGAGCAGTTTCGTAAAGGTGGAAGAGGACCAGACCAACAAGTCCCAGCACAAGTGGCACTACGACCTGGGCGGCTCCCCAGGGGTAGCGCGTGCCGCCCCACGATAGCGCGATGAGCACCGACACAACAGCCGCAATCAGGAGGATGTTTCCTATCCAGTCGATGCGGCGCAGCTTCTCACCTAGCGTCCCCTTTTTCTCGTACTTGACTTGCAAGAATAAGAGGTGGAGCACCAAGGCGGCGCCCGCAATCGGTAGGTTGATGTAAAAGACCCAGCGCCAGCTGGCGCGCTCAACAATGGCTCCGCCGATAAATGGCCCCATGGCCGTGCCGATGGTGAAGAACAGGAACAGGATTCCCATGTAGTTGCCCCGCTCGCGGAGCGGCACCAAGTCGCATATGATGAGCTGGATAATGAAGTTGACTCCACCGCCGCCGATGCCCTGGATTGCGCGCCCTGCGACCATCATGGCCAGGTTGTTGGCTCCGCCTGCGATGCCGGCACCGAGGGCGAAGAGAACGACGACGAGGATCATCAGGTACCGGCGGCCCCAGATGTCGGCGAGCTGCCCGAGCAGCGGCATGAAGGCACAGCTGTCGTAAGAGACATTAGCTCGGCTCAACAGTGGAGGAATTTGCACAAAGGATAATACCTGGTTAGGAGATATGCGTTGAGGATCCAGACATATTCCTCCCCGGCGCCAATTTCGTGGACGATGACGGGCAGAGCGGTCGATACGACCGTGGCCTCGACGGCAGCTAGAAGGGTGGTAATGCATAGGGCGGGAAAGACAGCCCAGAAACGCCAGCCTTTGCTGGTGCTCGCATTGGCCTCTGCCACGGCTGCATCTGGACCGGCCGCAGCTCGGTCGGCGGGGGGGTTGCCATTCGGCGGGGACTGCTTTTCTGAATCCATCGTGAACTCGCGACGCGTCAAGCGTGGAGGACTTTTGGTGCAATTCGGTTGGTTGGAGGAAATGACAGGAGTAGAGACCGCAGGTGCGGCGCGAAGGTGACCAAAATCCGAATTGGGCCAGAGAATAGACGTGTCATGAATAGGGAGGACAGGAAACCAAAATCGGCTCCAGTTCCATTATCATGGGTCGTGGACGAGGAACAGCCGTGAAGATAGCCCCCAGAGAGGTTCGGATTTGTAAGCTGTTATTTTCGGCGGTTGTTGTCCGATTTTGTATGGAACGCTGACCCAGGGAGTGGGAGTATCAAGTGTCTTGAACACGGGGTCGTTCTTTCCTAGTTGTTTACTCCGTACAAGCGTGTCACATGGGCCGTTTGGCCATATTTCTCGAGGTTCTTCCCTGCACGTCGCACAAAGCTCTGAGTATCTTTCTGGGCACCGCAAATGCTTGCAATGCTCGTTTTTCTGCCTTCTTGAGCAGCATTTGGGAGCCATGTGACGATTCGGCGTTTCCATTTCAACCACCGAACTGAGTGCCTTCGGCGGGCACACCCCCAGTCCACGGAGGCTAAGCAGCCCCGGTCCGTGTTCAATCGGCAAGTTGGCAACGGATCTTCTGACGCTGCACCACGCCGACGTCGAGTTCAGGTAGCCAAAACACAACGGGAAGAGTTTTGCTTGAGCAATATAATTTGATCACATTTGCATCACAACATATTAAGAATGTTCGTTACTGTTCCGACGCAATTTTGTATCCGTCACCTTTTTGCTTTCATCTTTTCACATCATCAATAGCCTCCCAACCGTCAACGCCATGGCATCATCAGCATCACTCGCACCCCAGGAAATCCAAAAGAAACGCCTCATCCGTCTCACCCTAGCCCACTACCGCAATGAAAACTGCACAGAGGAGGAGTTCTACCGCTTCGTAACTGAAGAGCACGCCCCTCACGCTGCCAAAATTCACGCTCGCCATGGACTCGACGGCTACTCACTTGTAAGCGAACCCCCCTATTCTTCATGATAAGAGCGCTTGCGTCCTAACCAGCACAGCACTGGGCCCCAACATCGTTCCGCGCCACAGCCAAAGCCATCAACGCCGGCCGCGGCGACCCCTGGGTGATCCGCGACCACGACGTGCAGGTTGAGTTTCTGTTCCGTGACATGGCAGCGATGCTGGCTGTCGTCGCCGACTCCGACTTCCAAAAGCTGCACGAGGCCGAAGCGCCGTACACGAGCAGGGTGCACATCGAGGCCAGCCTGGGCTGGGTTGAGACATACGTGGCGGGCGCGAGCGTGGTCAATATCACGGCCGAGGGGAAGCCGGATTATCTGGGGTGGGGGCAGATGAGCGAAGCGCCGCTGGGAGGGGGTAAATGATGGTAGATGGCCTGATAAGTTTTTGTGCTTGAGCCACCTTAGTTTCCAAGAGATCTCAATGCATTGTGCATCACAATCCCGTCGCCTCATTCATGTCCAAAGCCCGCCACAAACCGCCTCACTCTGCGAGCCAGCAACAGCGTAGCCTCTTCCTTGGGCCGAAACCCCTCCAAGGTCGCCTCCCCGACCGAAAACATCTTGCGGCCTCCGTCCGCGTCTTCGCCGCCCTTCCTCGCCCTGACCATAGACCGGATCAGCTCGCGCGACCGCGTCATCATGACCTCGATCAGTGTCACTAGCACCAAGACCTGCGTTGCGCTCGTGGATTCCATGGTGAAGGTGCCCACTGTCAAGCTCGGCAGCGACATGATGTGCCAGTTGGCCTTTGTCCGCTTGCGGGACGCCGCGCACGCCGACACGTGCTCGAGGATAATGTGGTAGATCTCGACGATGCGCAAGTAACCCGAGAGAGCGAGGAGTTCGCAGGGCTGATCCAAAGGGGGCGTGGATTGGATTGTTGGACCTGGTCCTGAATTGCTCAAGGGATGCGGGACGGTTGCTGGCTGGGTTGTGTTGACGGTGATATCTTCATCGTGGTAATCGAAAGTGTCTCCCCCATTGGGTTCATTGTCTAGCCCCAACCCCCCGACCAAGGCATGTTCATGAGGATAGAGACGATTCAGGATTACAATGAATCGTTGAGATAGTTTGAGAACATGGTCGAGTCCGAGTTCCTGGTGCCCAACACCAGCATCATTTGCTGGCTGGTCCCAGGCTGAAAGTGGAGGAATGGTCTGCGAGAAGTCGTACAGCTCGACGACAAGGTCAGAAAGCTGGCGGATTGCACGGCTGGTATTATCGGGTCCGTCTTGTTGTATAGTTGAGAGGTTTGTGGAGCTTGCTGAGCTGTCTCGATGGATATTTGCTTCTGTAGAATCGCTTGCCATATTGATCATGTCGCCATCAGCCACTGCCGTCTGCCCAGTACTTGGCGAGGTGGTGGCCGATAGCCCGCCGCTGGTTTCGGCGGGCGTGAAAATTATCGAGGAAGCGTGGGCATTGTCGGGGCTGCAGTCAGTACGGGTGGTCCCAGTGGCGGGTATCACGCTGTCCCATTCTACCTCGGCATCTTGGAGTATCGGATCGACGGGAAAATCGAGGTCGGCGAAGTTGAGAGGGCGGGGATCCCAGCCGGTCGAGAGATCGAGAAGTGGCATCTGATGCGAGTTGTGGACTGAAACTGTATGTAGGTGTCAGCGATGGAACTGGTGCTGTTGAAGCTTCCACTAAACTACCAGAATGTTCGTCTTGCGCCGTCTCACTAGCCTGCTGGGCGTGATAGCCATGCTGAGCATGTTGAGAAAAGCTAAACGGCGTAAGACGTGCCCGGGGCGGGGCCGGGGCCGACATGGTGCACTTGGCCTTGGCGCGCTGGCAACGGAGACACGTCGGCGCATTGGGCTCGCGCTTGCACCGCAGCTTCTGGTCGTGGCATCGGTCACAGGACCGGCGATAGTGGCCGAGGCGAAATGTGCCCGACATGTTGAATCTACAGTTATTCTACACGATTTGTTGACGTGCCGCGAGCGCGATCGAGTGTGGTCAAAATAAGGTAGAATGCGCCGCCGGATTTAAATCAACGTGTCCGGAAACAGGTTGGCCTGGGGGGAGTGATGGAGGGAGTGGCTTGCATCAGAAGCTTGTGGCCTGGCACCATTATTACAAATGTTCCTTTGAACGAGTCAGGAGCCGCGTTGGATGCCCGGCTTCCTACTGTGCCGTCGGTGCCATATTCTCACCCAGCTCTTGCCACCTCAGATTCCGAGATTTTTACCCCAAACCCCTCAACTCCACATCTCAGGTCGCACACGCAGCATTTTTTTTCTTGAGAGAGCTTGTTCCCTCGCCAAGGAGGCTTGCTTGGCCGCGGATCATGGATCCTGGTGCCACATCATGCAAGTGCCGGGAGCTAAAGATGCTTATCCCCTTCCCCTTGCCCCTTCTCCCTTCCCCCATCCACGGAGACCCATACATGGCCCTGCTATTCCTGCCGTGCCGGTGTTGATCGGCACCAGGAATTTCTCAGACGAGAAGGCGCATCCATAGCGAATGTTGCCAGCAGGGGGATTCTCGCACTCTCGCAACTGATCCCCGCCAGAAAGTCCCTAAACACGCTAGCCAGCACACCCTTCACCCCTCCCCTATTGATTCCGTGCATATCGACCCCTGCAGCACCGCCATCCCCTCAATCTAACGCTTCACTGACCGCTCATACTGCATCCCGCTCAGCCTGGTGCGGTTATTCCCGGAACACACCAACGGCCACATCCTGTCGCTTGTCTCGAGTCTGATTGACCAGCAAGGCATAGCCCCTACTTTTGAGCATCTCAGCACGCCTGCAGGATGCCGCACGTTTTGGCCGGATATCCGGGGGGGGGGCCTGCCTATATCAAGCACGCAAAGGCAGCCACCCATACCTCAGCGAGAAGAACGTGGTATTGCAGTGCTACTTCAGTCGACTCCGCGATAGGAGAAGGCTGTTGTCATGGTAGGAGCTGACTCAAACCCCTATAGTGGTAACTAGCGCGCCAGGGTGGAAGAGGCCGATCAGATTGTGTCAGACGGGCATCGATCGGATTATGCCAGCTAGGCAGCGTGTTCAAGTTACACTCACTCAATTTTCACGCAATACTGTCTTCTTTTGGTATGTAGGTTATTTTCTACGCCAGGAACCCAATGGCAAATGTCTGGCTTCGGGGCTACCCCCGGTCCGAGATCCTCTAGGAACTCGGAGTTACCACTTTTTCAGTATCCACGTTCAGACCGAATTACTTGCAGCGCGCGTCAGACTGACCGACATACATACAGCACCGACACAACGAGAAACACACATCATGGAAACTAGACCAAAGCTTCCCGTTCAACACCCCACACCTTGTCCAGCCAATGAAATGTCCTTTGCGCCGAGTATGCAAACGCGCCCACTTTGGCCTGCAACCCTCCGAACGCGATCTCCGTCGCCACCCATTTCTCCTTGTTCTTGCTCCCCAGCGACTCATACAGCCTATCCGTCGTCGTCTTTGGATCGTAGTACCAGCTCGCCGCCGCGCCCGTGACGAGCGTCGGACACTTGACATCAGCTAGGTACTCCGACTCGTCCTTTCTACGGAGCGTATATGCCTCGACGGTGCGCATGATGGCCGCCTCCGATGTCTCACCCGTCACCCAGCGCATGTGGTTGAACTCCCAGCGAGCCTGGAACGCCAGCCGTTGCAGCAGCCTAAGCATCCCATCAAACAGCCAGCCGGGGACCCAGCCGCCCACGAAGCCCTGGTACAGTGGCCCCGGCATGCGCCCACCGGCATAGGTCGCCAGGTCATAGAAGCTATCAATGCACACGCACGCCGTGAAGCGGGAGTCGGCGGCTGCCCGCAGCGCGAAATACCCGCCCATGGAAGCCCCGGCGATGGCGACGTGGTCGAGGTCGAGGTTGAGGTCGGGATGGGCCGTGGCAAAGGCGAAGAGGTGGTCAAGCACCCGGCTCGTGACCGACTCCCAGTCAGGTCGCATTGGCAGCTTATCGCGCCGCAACACGATGCCTTGGCCCGGCCCCTCAAAGGTGAGCACCGCATAGCCAATGTCGGGACCGTAGGCGCCGTTGATGAAGTAGATCTCCTCCTGCGTCGAGTCGCCGCCTCCGGAGTTGATGAGGATCGGGGTCTTCTGCCCACCCGGCAGCCGCTTCGACTCATGGGGCAGGTAGAGGTACCCAGGCAGGGTCAGGCCGTCTTCGTAGGGAATGTCCAGGAAGAAGGTTTTGCCGTCACGGTACTGGATGCCCACGCGGAAGTTGGCAATGGCACGTTCCAGCGTTGGCAGCACACGCGCATCTTGGCCAATGGCGCCTTCGTTCAACATGAACTGCGCCGCTCGCAGGTAGTTGGATGACCGTAAGTAGCCACGGCGTGCACCGATCCTATCGCCGGCCTCTTGGCACTCGCGCCCAATGCGCTCAGCGACCTCGCCGGCTTCGAGAAAAGCACGGTACCAGCTCTCTGGATCCCCGTCACGAATCTTGCCCGCAGCCTCGAGCGCCTCGCCGATCTCAGCACCTTCATGGGGCGCCATGGCGATCAACCGGAGGTACTCGAAGTTGAAAAAGTCGCCCTTGAAGAATTTGTGCATGGACATTGTGAACGTGTGGGCGGATGCGCGTGAAGGCAAGGGGGGGTGGGGGGTAATGAGCAATCGTGCGAAAGTGGTGTTGAGGAAGGCTGGGCTTGCACTGTCTTGAATTCCACTGTCATATCGGGCAGGTATAAGAATCAAGTGCAGAAGTTCCGAGTACGTACTCCCTCGCGTCAGCCTGTCCTCATATGAAGCCATCACAAGGTAACACAATGAGCCGCTTAGTCGGTCAAAGTACCTATTTTAAAACTGCAATCCAACGGGGTCGGCTGATGCACTAACCTCCGTCAATACCCCCCGACCACCACCGGCATGCGCGCGTAGTCTTCGGCTCATGCCTGCTTATCCCCGTACGCCTTTCCCCATCTTCTCAGACGGGCTTGCCCACCGATCCCGAGCGGCGCAGCGCATATCGGCGGTAGCGACGTTGCTTTTCGGCGTGGATCTTGACGCCATCCCGGTACCCACCGACCAGGATGTAAATGCAAAAAGAAGCTTGCATTACCACCGGCGAGACTCAGCTGCGCCTTGCTACGGCCTTTGCAGGAGGTCGGCCACATCGGTGGCGACATACTCTCCCTTACTCCTAGGCTGGACACCGCGACGGCTACTGTTGGCTCCGAAGTAGTCCTCCTGAACGGGTAAACAATGCGTTGGATACGAGTAAAGGAGGATGGGAGAAGTGGGAGGAGGGCTAGACTCCACCGCTGATTTGAAACAGTGCTGCCTGTAGGCAATTTGCTCCTGCTCAAGCGACGACAAAGGGGAAGTATCAAGACAGAGATATAGTATCGCTTAAGATAAGGGTCACCCCACAAGCCATTGCCAGGCCGACTGCCCGTCATCTCACATCTCGCCACCCTTCCTACCAAAACCCTTCCTCTACCATTACCGTAACCGCAATGGCCTACTCTCACCCACCCAACGAGCCTATCGCCATCATCGGCAGCGGCTGCAGGTTCCCAGGCAATGCCACCTCGGCTCACAAACTCTGGGACCTCCTGTGTGAGCCGTGCGACCTTAGCAAGCAGGTCCCCTCGTCGCGCTACAATGCCGCCGCCTTCTACCATCCTGATGGTGAGCACCACGGCGCCAGCAATGTGACCAGGGCCTACTTCCTCGAGCAGGACCCGCGGCTGTTTGACTCGGTCTTCTTCAACATCGCTCCCCGCGAGGCTGAGGCCATCGATCCCCAGCAGCGACTCCTCCTCGAGACAGTCTACGAGGCCATGGAGTCGGCGGGCCTCGGGCTCAGCACTCTCCGCGGCAGTGCCACGGGTTGCTACGTGGGCGTCATGACGGGCGACTTCGCCGAGGTTGTGACGCGCGACCCCGAGACGTTCTCGCAGTACATGGCGACGGGAACATCGCGGGCCCTCATCTCGAACCGGGTTTCGTACATCTTTGATTGGCACGGCCCATCCATGACTATCGACACGGCGTGTTCATCTAGTCTCGTTGCCGTCCACTTAGCCGTCCAGAGCCTGCGTAGTGGCGAGAGCACCGTGGCGTGTGCCGCGGGGTCGAATTTGATTTTGAATCCCGATAGCTTCATCGGTGAGACCAGCTTGCATATGCTTTCGACCGAAGGCCACTCCAAGATGTGGGATGCTTCGGCAAATGGGTGCGTAACTCCTGGTTGTTTGAAAGCAACCCTTTTCGATACCGTCAGGACTTGGAGTCAGACAACTAGCGTTGGACTGATTCCGAAATATGTCCCGAGCCTTAGTATCCAATGAGAATAATATTGACTTTTGGCAAGGTATGCCCGTGGCGAAGGCGTCGCAGCCGTCATTCTCAAGACGCTATCCAAAGCTCTCGAAGACGGTGACCGGATCGACGCCTTGATAAGAGAGACAGGGGTGAACCAGGACGGCCGGACCCAAGGAATCACCCTCCCTAGTCCGGAAGCCCAGGCGGCGTTGATCCGATCGACATATCGCCGGGCGGGCCTAGACCTGGCCAAGTCCTCCGATCGTTGCCAGTACTTCGAGGCACACGGGACCGGAACACAGGCCGGTGACCCTCGAGAAGCCTCTGCCATCAACCAGGCGTTCTTCCCCAAGACTCTGGAGAGGGGAACCGAGAACCAGAAGCTCTACGTCGGATCTATCAAAACCGTCGTTGGGCACACCGAGGGCTGTGCCGGTGTTGCTGGTTTGCTGAAGGTTGCCTTGGCGCTGAAGCACAAGACTATCCCACCTAACCAGCATTTTTCGAAGCTCAACCCCAGCGTAGAGCCGTCGTATGGCAACCTCTCGATCCCAACAACACTCACGCCCTGGCCAGCTCCCACAGCCGGCAGCGTCCTCCGGGCCAGTGTCAACAGCTTCGGTTTTGGTGGCACCAACTCGCACGCTGTCCTCGAGAGCTACCAGCCCGAGATACACGACTTGGGCCCCTGGGGCCGTAAGACCAAGAAGCTGCTTGCCGCGAGTCTAACACCGCTCGGCAAGGACTTCACGCCTCTTCCGGTTCTGTTGTCTGCCAACTCCGGCCCGGCGCTGGTGGCTATGGCGAAGAGATATGTTGATCACATGGCTGCCGATGAAGCTACATCACTGCATGCGCTGGCCACGACTCTCCAAGCCCGGCGCTCGGTGCTGCCGTTCAAAATATCATTCTCTGGCGGTACGCGGGCCGCCATCCTCGGTGAGATGAACGCAGCACTCGCCAAAGCAGCCACGCCATCCGATTTCGGGATACGCGCTGCGACACCGACGGGCTCACCAACGATCCTTGGGATCTTCACGGGGCAGGGCGCGCAGTGGCCGACGATGGGCGCCAGCCTAATGCGGCACAGCCCCCTATTCCGTCGCACGATCGCGGCGCTCGACGACGCACTGCAGTCTCTTCCCGATGGTCCTGCTTGGCGGTTGGCAGATGAGCTGACAGCATCCCCGAAGCAGTCCCGAGTGCGCGAGGCTGCCGTCTCTCAGCCCGCGTGCACAGCGCTGCAGGTTGCGCTGGTTGACCTGATCTCCGCGGCCGGTGTTACGTTTGGTACTGTGGTGGGACACTCGTCGGGCGAAATTGCAGCGGCGTATGCGGCGGGCTTCATCTCGGGGACTGATGCTGTGCGCATTGCGTACTACCGCGGTCTGCATGCCAAGTTAGCTACTGGTCAAGGAGGGGAGAAGGGGTCTATGATGGCTGTTGGACTGAGCATTGATGATGCGACCGAGTTCTGCAACTCGACATCGGAGCTAAAGGGCCGAGTAGCGGTGGCGGCGAGCAACGCCCCGGGCAGTGTGACACTTTCCGGGGATTTTGATGCTGTGCACTGCGCCAAGGCGTCTCTTGATCGCGACAGCGTGTTCAATCGTGTGTTACAGGTCGATACGGCATACCACTCGCATCACATGGCGCCCTGCGCAGAACCATATTTGGCATCCTTGAGGGCGTGCCAAATCCACGTAAGCAAGCCGAAACCTGGCTGCACATGGATCTCGAGTGTCCACTCCGGCATGGAGGTATCGTGGGACCAGATGAAGGAAGAGCTCGTAGGTCCATATTGGAGAGACAACATGGCGCAGGCAGTGCTCTTCTCCCAGGCCGTCGAGGCAGCGGTTGGCCGAGCCAAAAGTGCCGATACCTCCGCCTTCGCCTTGGAGGTTGGTCCGCACCCGGCTCTCAAGGGCCCGGCATTGCAAACTATCAAGGCCGTACTTGGGAACAAAATCCTGTATGAAGGCGTTCTAGACAGGAAGCGAGACGACGTGTCCGCCTTTTCCGGCGCGCTCGGCACACTGTGGACGCAGGTCGGCTTGGACGCCGTTGACTTCACCGGGTACTCTTCTGCTTTCGACGAGAGTGCCGTGGCGGAGTCCCGTAGAGTCGCACTTGCACCTGCGGTAGCAAACCTTCCCGCTTACCCCTGGGAGCACCGTCTTCTATACCGAGAGTCTCGCATCAACAAACAGCTGCGCTCGCGCCGCGACCCGCCTCACGAGCTTCTCGGTACGCGGACCCCTGACGACAGCGAACATGAACCGCGTTGGCGCAACATCTTGAAGCCAGATGAGCTCCCCTGGCTGCGTGACCATCGTATCCAGGGCCAGATAATCGTGCCGGGTGCGGCGTACTGCGTGATGGCGCTCGAGGCTGCGGCGGCAGTAGGGAGAGCCAGGGGTGAGCATATCCACATGGTCGAACTTCGAGACCTCGAGATTATTAGAGCCATCTCCCTAGAGGATGGATCCGAAGGGTCTGAGACGCTATTCTCACTCAAAACACTGGATCTCGGCGCCAGTAGCCGCAGCGAGCATATTACAGCCGACTTCTCCTTGAGTGCGGCCGCGGTTGAGGATGGCATCATGCGTCGTGTCTGTACAGGCCGTTTGCAAATCCATCTTGCTGCGGACGCCGCTCCCTCGGTTCAAACTGCGGTGCAGGCGCAGGACCAAGCGGGACTCCTGCCGATGAACATCGATCGGTTTTACAACGCCCTTGGTGACCTCGGGCTTGGTTATACCGGCTCGTTCCGGGCGCTGTCGTCTTTGGAGCGCACCATGGACCGGGCCGCTGGCGTGATCGTAGTCGGTGAAGAAGGGAGAACTCTTCCGGTGCATCCGACCTGGCTGGACGCTAGCTTCCAGACGGTGTTTGCGGCCTTCGCCGCCACTAACGACGATTCCTTGTGGACAGCATTTTTGCCGACAAAAATAGGGTTGTTGAGATGGTTTCCTTCGTTGCCTGCTGCGTCAACGGCGACGGCGACGGCGGCGGAGATGACCGTCGACTCGTACATTGCTTCGTTTGAGCCAGCTTCGAGGTCATCGATGCCAAGGATCACGGCCGATCTGGATATTCTCGACGGCGAGACCGGCGAAAGAAGCGTCGAGATTCATGACTTGACCATGACGGCCTTCTTGCCCGTCACGGCCAAAGATGATAGGCATGTCTTTCAGCGCACAGTATGGATGCAGGACATTCTCTCTGGGGAAATCGCCGAGTCCGAGATTGCCGAGCCAGAAGACGAGAGACTTCTTGAAGGCTGCGAGCAGACGGCGCACTATTATCTCGATGCAATGCGTTCCGCCAATCTCCTCCCAGAGAGATACCAGGCACTACCCCAGCCAGCCGGTAGCACACCTCCTGCGCCAGCCGGTAATACGGCCCCGCCACTTGATCAGAGAGAAGGCTCCCGGCATGCAACAGATTTGGTAGACCTGCCACTCCTTCGTGCGGTCGGGGATCTCGCTCTCCTGAGTGCATCATCCAGGCGACCACGCCAGCAAAGCAAAAGCCCCAGTGTGGAATATGTGGCTTCTCTCCTGTCGCGATGGCGTTCCGGCGACCGACTCGGCGCAGCCCGTGCTGAAAGGTCCATGGTTCGGGCCGCGGAGCAGATCTCCCATCGACATCCGCGCATGGATATTCTCCAGCTGGGTAGCTACTCACCGCGTCTTGTTTGCCAAGTAGTCGAGAGTCTTGGTGAACAGTTTTCCACATATACAGTTACGGCGGAGTCAGAAGAGGCGATTGCAAACTTCAGGGCACAAGCTGAAGTCGATGACGAGAGACTACGGCTTGCAGTGCTGGACTCTGAGGCCGCTGCCGGAAGCTTTGATCTAGTCCTCGTTGCGGACCCCTTTGCGGCGGTGGGAGCGATCCGGGAAGCGCGCCGGCTACTCCGTCCCGGAGGTTTCTTGTTGATGGTGGCACCAACTGGTTCCTCGCGGCGTCTCATCTTGGCTTCGCTCGCAGGGGATGGCGTTGCTGGCTTGTCTTCTTTGAGCCTACACAAGCAACTCCAGCAAGAAGGATTTGCCGGCGTCCTCTCCATCACGCCCGATTGCACCCCACACGACTACCAGACAACATCTGTCGTCGTGTCGCAGGCAACCGATACCACTGTCGACATATTGCGACAACCTTTGTCAGCCTCCTTACGTCTGTCGGCAAATTTGTTCCAGGGCAAGGTTCTCATCTTGGGTACGACTTCTCTCAAAACAACCCACTTCGCGGAAGCGCTCCGCTCTCGGCTAGCGAGTGTTTGGGAGGGGGAGATCGTCATCGTTGAGGCTCTGAACGATGTCAATTCTGATACGCTCTCTAAAGTCGACGCCGTGTTGAGTCTCACGGAGCTCGATCGTCCCGTTTTTGAGCGCCTCAACGGCGAATCCTTTGCCAAGTTACAACAATTGTTACGCAGTGTCAAGACGATGCTGTGGGTGACAAGCACGTCTGTGCCATCTGGCCCGTACCAGAGTGCAATGCTAGGTCTCGGTAGGACGGTGATGGCGGAGGACCCCGACATGCGCCTTCAGTTCCTCAATCTAGACAAGATCAAGGGCTCTGAGACTGTAGTTGTGGAAGCCGTGCTTCGTCTAATAGCGGGGAGGCGTCTTGAAACCCAGGACACTGCTCACTCACCTCTGTGGACCACTGAGCCCGAGCTCGCCGTGAAGCAGGGCAAGATACTTATCCCTCGCGTGGTGATGGACCGGGACCGAAACGACGCCATCAACTCAGTCCGGCGGGTGGTCGAAGGGGATTCATCATCTGCCGAAACAGAGATCGTGTTGGTGAGAGAACATGATGGTTCGCAAACCGCCCATGACAATCGTTTTGGCGTCACGTCGATTGCTCCACTCCAAGCCGACCTTGTCGAAATTCGAGTCAGTTACTGCTCCGAGACGACAATAATCACAAGTCCTGAGGGTCTCGCTTTGCACATCTGTGTCGGGGCGACCTTGGAAGGGACTCATGTGCTGGCGCTGAGCCCACAAAACGCCTCCCGCATTCGAGTTCCCCGTAGTCTGACACTGGATATCGAGGACAACGTCTTGAAGCACCGAAACAGCGATGTTGCTCAGCTCCTTGGGGAGGCTGTCTGCCGCCTGCAGGTGGGGCTGATTTTCAGTCTGACATCGAAGGGAGAGAGTATTCTAATCTACGAGCCCGATGACGCATTGGTCCGTGTATTCGACGAGTACCTAGAAGCGAATCCGAAAGTGTCAGCCTGGTACATCAACTTTACGCCAGCTAGCACTAGATTATTGCCGGGTCGATACGGACGCAGAATCACCCTTCGGTCAGGCTCATCGAAACGCGAGGTTCGCACACTTCTTCCGGGTAACGCCGTGGCAATGGCTTTGCCAGACAGCGAGCGGCAGGATGACAAGGACTTGGAGACTCTGCGGAAATCCGTCTCACAGCAGTGTACCACACTGCCCTTCTCAAAACTCCCATCCGGTCTTCCTGCGCGCTCTGCTCTGCAGTTAACTCTGACCTCGATGGCCACAAACTCTCTTACATCACGAAGGGGTACAGACTTTGCCGCAGTTATCCGTGCGGCTGACATTCCAAGCCACACCCGTCCCGACCACCACCGCCGCGTTGTGGTCGACTGGACAGGCGTACAGAACCTGAAAGTACAGAGGCGTCCACTTGACCCAGCCAAACTCTTTTCAGGCACTAAAACATACCTTTTGGTTGGCTTGACGGGTCAAATAGGGCAGTCGATCTGCCGATGGATGGTGCGCCATGGAGCTCGCCACATTGTCGTGACAAGCAGGAACCCTTCAACGACCAACCCCTGGACTGCCGAGCTGAAATCGTTGGGCGCCAATATTCGTATCGAAGCAGCCGACGTCGCTCGCCAGGAAGATGTTGTCTGTCTTCGCAAGAATGTGGAAAGAAACATGCCGCCGATTACTGGCGTCATGAACGGCGCCATGGTGCTTGCTGATGGTGTCTTTGCGGACATGACCTTTGAGAACATGGCCAAGGTGTTGCGGCCCAAGATTGACGGCTCGCGTAACCTAGATCTCGCCTTTACCGGTGCGGAGCTCGACTTCTTTGTCATGCTCTCGTCGGTCAATGCGGCGACGGGCATGGTTGGCCAGGCGAATTATGCTGCGGCAAACATGGTGCGTTAGTGCTCAGTTCCCGGGACGGTGACAAGGTGCGATGAGGCTCATTTGCTGACGTGGTGACACAGTTCATGGTCGGTCTCGCTGCTGATCGAAGAGCCCGTGGCTTGGCTGCCTCAGTCGTAGACATCGGTATGGTCATCGGAATTGGCATCATTCAGCGTACAGAAGGCGACGCGGGTACCGGTGTCATCGAGACTAACCTGCGCCGTCAAAACTTGGCCCCTATTTCCGAGCGTGATCTCCATCAAATGCTCGCGGAGGCCATATTTGCAGGCACTCGAGAACAGGACGTCGAGATCATAACGGGTTTGAAGCCCTACATGTCTTCGTCACCTAACCGCCCTGCTTGGTTTAGAAATCCGCGTTTCTCCCACCTAGTCACAGAGGGTGGCGATGCGTTGCAGCAGGCTGAGGGCGCGGGGGACAAGGAGCTTACCTTAGCAAGTGCTAAGAGCGCGGAGGAGGCGTACCAACTGCTCGAGTCAGCCCTGATTGCGTACCTCGCCTCTGAACTCAAGGTAGCACCAGTTCCATGATCAGACCAATGTTATCGAGACTGACAAAATTATAAATGCAGCTGCCTATCGAGAGCGTTAGCCCAGACACCCCAATTCTCGACCTCGGCGTCGACTCGCTCGTGGCAGCCTCGCTACGATCCTGGCTTTTGTCAGAACAAAAGGTGGACGTACCTATTCTGAAGATCCTGAGCGGATCCTCCGTGAAACAAGGTGAGTCCTTTTGGCTCTTGTACAATCCAACCATGGTTTAGCGCGGAACACTGTCGCCAAAAAGGATATTGAAGCTCTGAGAAGGCCTTTCCAGGACGGGGAAAGGCCTTCTAAAAAACCAAAGATGCCTTTTCTCAAGCTGGGAAGGCTCTATCGGGGCTTCGTTTACCTGGGAGTGTAACGCGTTAACAAACAAACCAGGGTTGGGTTGTAACATGCTCTTGTTCCCTGCTCGACTCAAGTCAGGCGACTTTTGTGCAAATTCCCCCCGCCTACCACACGAAGGGTAGGCTAACGAAACGTAGTATCCGAAGAAGCCGTGTCCAAGCTATCATTTGAGCCGAACGGGGCAGACCATGCTAGCAAGGAGCATAAAACAGCCGCAGAGAACGACAGAATTTCGGCGGTAGTTAGGGAGTCTCGATATGCTCTATCCAAAGATCCAGCTAAGCATAAAGTGCAGGGAGTAGAAGCCGTGGGCAATAATCCCGAACCACGATCAACCTCGTCATCGCCTTCTGGTTCTGTCGTATCAACCCCTTTGAGCTCCGCTGCCGATACCAAGAACACATCTCTCACGTCCTCGGCAGTGTGGCAGAAGCTCCAGAAGCAACCACACCCAGAGCTTGTCCGGAGGTCCGAGTTGTCCCTCGGACAGTCGCGGCTCTTCTTCTCGTCGCTTTACCTCGACGACGCGACTCCCTTCAACTGCACGACCTCGTACCGCCTCGTCGGGCCACTCAGCATCTCCAGGCTCACAGAGGCACTGCGCATCGTTACTCAACGACACGACATCTTCCGCACGGTCTTCTACACCGACGAGTCAACCGGCAAGGCTATGCAGGGTGTTGTCGAGAAGTCCAGGTTTAACCTCAAAACGCTGAAAGCTCTCGACGACACGACCGAAGCGGCTGCCGAGTTTCAACGAATCCACCACTACGCATTTGATCTTGCAGCTGGCGATACCTTCGTTGCATCGCTGCTGTCCCATTCGCCTCAATCGCACACACTCGTATTTGGATACCACCACATCATTATCGACGGTGTCAGCTGGCAGCTGTTTCTGCAAGATATCGGCATGTGTTATCGGAGCCCGTCTACGGTCGCCAATCCATTGCCAGCGCAGTGCATCGACTTTGCAGAACAACAGCGACAGGACATGGAAACTGGCGCATACAAGGAGAAGCTGCAATTTTGGCAAACCATGTTCCCGCAGCCACCCGAGCCGCTTCCGTTGTTCCCGTTTGCAAAAGTGACAGCGAGGCGGGCCTTGAACCGATACTCGATGCGTGATACCATGGTCCCGGTCGAAGCATCTCTCGTCGTAGCGATCAAGCGCGCAAGCCTAGCTGCCCGTACGACAACCTTCCACTTCTGGCTGGCAGGGTTCCAGGTGCTGCTTCAGCGACTGCTCGATACCAATGACTTTTGTCTGGGTATTGTTGATGCAAACCGGACAAACCCAAATTTTGCCCAGACAATCGGGTTCCTGTTGGAGATTATGCCTGTGCGATTCCAGCTCCGTGGCGACCAACGTTTCGCCGATGTCCTGAAGCAGACGCGTACTACGACGTACGCCGCGCTTGGCCGTTCGGGAGTTCCGATTGAAGAAATTGCGCGCGCCTGCGGCATTCCCGCCGACAAGACGCATACGCCGTTCTACCAGGTTGTCTTCAACTATCGCATGGGCGCAACGAAAACACCTGACATGGGTAAAGACGTCCAAATGCAGTTCATGGACTATGCAGACGCCAAAGTCCCTTTTGACCTGGCTGTGTCAGTGGACGAAAAGGAAGACGGGACGGGGTATCTCACAATTTCGGCCCAGGAATACCTGTACGACCAGGAATCAGTCGATGTCATCATTGCGGCGTATAAGACCTTGCTTGAGAAAGTGACCGAGGACACGTCTCAGACGGTCAGCGACACTCCGGTGCACGACGCTGCACAGATGCAGAGGAGCATCGCAAGGGGCATAGGCCCCGCATTGGAAAGTGATGTCAGAAAGCCAAACACCCTATCGAAAATGATCGACGACTGGGTAGCCCGTGATCCCGATGCGATGGCAGTCAAAGATCTCGCAGGCAGGTCTATGACCTATCTCCAAGTCTCACGCCGCGCCGACGCTATCGGACTAACACTTCATGCTATGGGCGCCCGCTCCGGTTCTTGTGTAGGTGTGTTGTGCGAGGCAAGCGTCGAGACAGTTGCCGCCATCTTGGCCATCCACCGCGTGGGCGCGGCCTACGTCCCAATGGATGTCTATGCCAATGACACACGGCTGGACGATATACTGGGCGAGTCGAATGTTTCCATCCTCATCCACCATGCGCAAACTACTATCCGAGCCGAAAGTCTCGCCAGAGAACGTAGCACCATCCGCTTGCTTGATCTGGTTGGCACGGAAAAACTCAAGGTCCATCCATTCGCCGACACCTCTCGACCCGAAGACACCGCGTTTGTATTATACACGAGTGGATCTACCGGGAAGCCCAAGGGCATCCCACTGACACACGCCAACGCCTGCACAGTGATGGCGGCAACCACAGTCCGCCTTGGTCTCGGCCGGGAGGTTGTCCTGCAGCAAAGTGGCCAGGGTTTCGACGCGGCAGTGTGGCAATTGTTTGCCGCGCTCGCCTATGGCGGTTGTGTAATCATGGCTGACAACCACGGCGACGCGGTAGACCTAGCGAAACGCATGGCCGACGAGCGCGTCACTGTTGCGCTACTCATCGTTTCCGAAGCTCATTCACTGCTACAATACGGCCGTGAGACATTGAAACAGTGCACCTCGTGGCGTGTCGTTCTTTGTGGCGGCGAGAGCTTCAGCCCGAACCTGGTTGATAAGTTTGCTGGTTTGAACCTGCGTGATCTGAAGGTCTTCAACGCCTATGGCCCAACAGAAGCATCGATCATCGCGGCAATAGGCGAGGTTGACCTCAGCAGATCTGCTGGAAGCGATTCCCGTGTACCTGTTGGAGGGCCACTTCCTGGATATGGCGTGTTCATTGTGAATGAAGAAGGCAATCCGCTACCTGTTGGGTGGGTTGGGGAGGTTGTTGTCTGTGGGCCAGGCGTCGCCCGGGGGTACCTGAATCGACCAGATCTAACCCAAGCCAAGTTCAAGCGGGCTACGTTTCTGGGCGAACAGGGCGCTCCTGGACGCAAGGGGTGGGACCGTCTGTATCACACCGGTGACCGTGGCAGAATGCTTGCCGACGGATCGCTCTCGATACTCGGCCGCATTGACGGCGATAGCATGGTGAAACTCCGCGGCTTCCGTGTTGAGCTCGACGAAGTTGCAAGCTGCATCCTCGAGACGTCAGGTGGCGTTCTCACTGATGCACGAGTTACCGTCAGAGGCAACAGCCCGGAGAACAGGCACCTCGTCGCATTCGTGGTCTTTTCTCGCGACGGCGTTGTCGACAATAGCACAAAGGCTGAATATCTCCGGTCCCTACTCCTACAGCTTCCGCTTCCAGCACACATGCGCCCAGCCATTGCGGTCCCACTTGAGGCCTTGCCCTTCACCGAGAGGGGAAAACTAGACGGCGCTGCGCTAAGCAAGATTGAACTTCCTCTTGGCCCTGGTGAAGACATTGACGACGACTTGACTGAGTACGAGTCAAAGCTGAAGCAGGTTTGGAGGGACATAATCCAGGACGTTGGTGGTGCCTTGGTACCAATCCGCCGTGACTCGGATTTCTTCTCGGTCGGCGGCAACTCATTGCTTTTGTTGAGACTCAAGGCGGAAATCCGGCGCGTGTTTGCCATCGAGGTTTCTCTTCCAGAACTCTTCCAGAGTAACACACTTCAAGGCCTTGCAGCGATACTTGCCGGCTCGACGGCCGACACGAAGAGCCCCATTGACTGGGAAAAGGAGATTGACGTCGACAATCTTCTGCAGGGTATTCCGCCTCGCCACAGTTCCCCCAAAGCAAGCTTGCTGGCGCCTGAGGGCATTTCGGTGATACTCACCGGAGCATCTGGATTTCTGGGGTCGGCATTGCTGCGGCGGCTTGAGTCTGATCCTGCCATCAGCCGCATTCACTGCTTGGCCGTACGCAACCCCAGCCGAGTTGTGGCCAGCTCGCACAAGGTTGTTATCCACCCAGGCGATCTGTCAAAACCACTCCTCGGCCTGACCAACAACGATGCGGCCGATCTGTTCAAGTCCATCCATGCCATCATCCACAACGGAGCTGAAGTGTCACACATGAAAAGCTACCGCAGCTTGCGCGCCGCAAATGTCGGGTCGACACGTGAACTTACACGATTAGCGCTCCGCTACCACGACAGGAGTACCGGCATACCAGCGATCCATTACGTATCCACCGCCGGAGTCGCCTTGCTGACGGGGCGAGATATTTTGGCCGAAGCGAAGCTTCCGATGGAGGCCGTGCCGCCTCAAGATGGGTCGCTTGGGTACATCAGCTCCAAATGGGCTTCTGAGCGTCTCCTAGAGGCGCTGAGCGAGAAGGTTGATGGGCTGCATGTGGTGGTGCATCGTCCGTCAAGCATCACGGGTGACGGTGTTGGGAAGTACGATATTGTGTACAACGTCCTACGCTTCTCGGTGGAGCTGCGCGCCGTGCCGGAACTAAGCAACGGGTTTGGCGCGTTCGATCTCATTGGTGTGGAGACGGTGGCGGCAAACATCGTGGGAGATGTGCTTCGTGGGCAGCATGATGACACCTGCGTCGCGTATATGCATCAGTCGGGGGAGACAATCGTTCCGGCGGGCAAGTTGAGGGAGTTTCTGGGTCAGAAGGAAGGAGCCTCGTTCCAGGTGATGGCATTCGGCGAGTGGATCAAGGCTGCGAGGGAGGCGGGGATGGATGATTTAGTCGCGGGCTTTTTGAGCGCCTCTGCAGGGAAAATGAGGATGCCATTGTTGGAAAAAGACTTTTAATTATGCAGAGTTGCGGACAATGAATGGGAAAAAGTTGGAAGGAGGTTGTTGAAGGAATTTTGCGAAAGAGCATGGATCGCGTGCAGCTGAGCGCGTTGGCAGGCATAGAGGCGTCTCAGATACTGGCAATGACACTTGGTACGGAGGTCCATTTCTGTAACTGTAAAAACAAGCCGATTAGCTTCTTTCCTATGTGCTAAAATCTCTTGATTTTCAATCAGCCCACCCCCACCATAGATTTTAACACACCCTCCACAACCCACTCACGTGATATTGGAATTTCTTTCCTCTGCCAAAGTCAGACTCCTTCACTCCCACCTCCCTCTTAGTCGGCTTTACCACTCGTGTTTCCGATCCCGCCGATACTGCTTCGCTGCTATCTCCTTCATCTACAATATCTGAGACAGGCGGGATTTCCGCCACTGGCGCACACGATGCGACGACGGCAGCAAGAAAGAAGAGTTTCGATGGGTGATATTTCGGCGTCGCAGCGGGCCAAAAGTGGCCATCTTTACCTAGATAAACCACCATCGCGCCCATTTCGACAGCTAAATCCACAAATATATACTTTCACTCTTACCATTCCCACCGTCAGGCCGCTCTGGCTCAACGACTAGCCGGCGCGTTGCAGTGCATGTGCCAGCCCGCTTGTGACTAGGACTGAAAAAACCGGATGGAGATTTGTTTACAGTAGTTGCAGATATTAACCTCCGCTACGCTACTCTATGTCATACTATGCTTCTTCTGAATCCCTTCGACCCCCTTCCCCCCATCAATTGCATCCGCCATCCGATAAATAGCAGTCATAGCCGCAAGATCAAAGCAACCCAGCGCCTAGCATGGCCAGGAAGCCACCCAGCACTGTACCACCTGACTTGCCAATTGTGGCCCCATTGGGAGTCGATGTCGGCTTCGCACCACCGCTTGCTGTTGCGGTTGCAGTTGCAGCGTCAACTCCAATCTCGGTTCCTGCTCCCGCACCTGCACTAGGCGTGCCCGTCACGGCGCTTCTACTTGTTGCCGCCGTTGTCGTCGCCGCGGTTGATCCCGCTCCCTCGGGCAGCGGATATGGGCCTTTGTAAAGGTTTCCCTTCCTGCCATCGCCGAGCGTGTAGTCGCCCGTGATGGCGTTGCCCTTGGTGCCAGAACCGTCGTGGAAGTCGCCCGTTATTGCGTCGAGACAGAACGGATCACCCTGCACCGAGAGACAGAGCTCCGAGGCGGCGCACTCCGGAGAGACCGCACGCGAGTGCAGCAACATGCCGACGTTGGCGATGCTGGCATCGGGGGTTCGCTTCTTGACGGCTTGGCTGACGATGTTGAAGATGTCGTAGGAGAGGAAGACACCGCCGACGCCACCACTACCACCCCCGGAACTGGAGCCAAGATACTGCTCGATGGGTATGGCGTTTGAAGAGCTGCACGACGTGGCCGTCTGTTTCGTTTGCGAGCCGAGTTAGCTCGGCTCAGATACTCCCCGGCGGAGGAATCGACCTACCGAAATTTGGGCAAGGAAGCCCAAAACAGCGAGAGGTGTCAAAACCGAGAAATACATCTTTAAAAACGAGAGTACAGAAGACAATAGCTGTGTTTGAAGCAAGTGGTCAAAACATGCCCAGCAAAGGCCAAGCCGAGGGCGCGGAACCCCCCCCCCCCCAATTTGTAGGCTGGCGCTCATTGTCGTCGGGGTTTTCGGGTCACAGAGCCTCGTCGAGGGCGGCAGGGTTCACGATGATCCATCAAAAACTACATTACTATATGGATTCTCCGCATTAGCGCAGCAATTCCGCGGTCATGTTGGCCGACCCCTTATCCCCTATTTGGTTAGTGAGACTCAACGCACTACTTGTCCCCTGACAGGGTCGCCTTCCCCCCAATCATGCCCATTACCAGATCGCACAGATTTCCCGTCCCGGAATATTGAGCAATACACTAGTATTTTTGAAGTCGCAATCTCGCTTCGCTAAACATGGCCGACGCTCAAAGCCGCTAGCGGCTTTCATCGCGGTGCCGGATGCCGGCTTGGCACAATCCCTAACCGCGCCGGCGTCACTTTCGCTCCAAAGCTTGTCTCCACGACGACGCAGCCCCCGCGGTATCCTCTCGTAGCTTCAATAGGATGCGGCTCAAGAGTTTGACAACCTGAACCACTGCCTGCACCCCACCGGCTACTAGCACGCCTGGCGCATTTCCATACCAGCTATAGCGCAATTCGTGGGGCCTATAAACCCGCCAGCTCGGGATAGCAGCCGGTACATCCTCGTCGCAGTGGACTACTTGGCCTGGCGAGGGTAACGAGGGTAATGAGGCCTTCAAATTTCCAGTGCTTGCGCGAGTGTGACTTTTTTTTAGCTAGGGGATTCGCTCCTTCGCAAAGAGAAAAACACAATAGCAGCTGCAGCTGCCCCTGAGCCCCTGGGGCTCAAATTTAATAGCTTTTGGTTGGCCAGCGTCTTATCTCTTATCTTATCGTAATAGGACAGTTTTTGTCTAACCAACCTAGGGCTCCCGTTGCTGGACAGTTTTTGTCCCTGGACAGCTTTGTCCCAGGGTAGTTTTTATCCAGTTATAAGACAGCTTGTACCCACCGAAATGGCATCCACGTGCACGACATTTCCCAAGCTCCACATCAAAGAGCTGTCAGATCAAGCTCGCCAAATTCGGTTTCTGCATCCAGGATACCTCGACAGCGACAATGTTCTGCTGATGCTGCCTGCCTCTGACAACGGTGGAGTCTACCAGGAGACGGCCCGCATTGCTTGCGACATCTTGGCCGACTGTAGGACGGCTTCTTCTCGAATTAAGAAACGGGGCCCCCTTGGAAGGTGTGGATGTCGATAGTATTCTAACGGCAGACGTGTACTTACTTTTACATCGACCAGCTAAGCATAGGTTCTGAGCCTGACGACTTCAAGCCGGAGCCATACCCTGTCATCCCATCCTTTGCACATTCCCGATGTCCACCCGACCTACCGCCATCATGTTCCCTACCATCCCTTATCCACGCCTCGTCAAGAGGACGAGTGCCTGATCGTGATCGCACGTGCTGAACCACTAACTCGGGGATGCGCCTTGAAATTGCCCATATCATTCCCGTCGCCTAGGCCGAGTGGTGGCGGACGAACCGTATAGCATTCTATACAAGAAGCCCAGAGCTCAGCGTGGACACCGATTTTCCAGAGAGCACCTTTATGCTCCGGAGGGACGCTCACAGGCTGTGGGACGAACACCAGTTCTGCATCGTCCCCAAGGCTAGCCGCTGGGTAGTTCACGTCCTTTAGGATACCATGTCTACCGAGCTCAAAGACAAGTACCACAACTTCCCCCTCCACCCGCTCAGCCAGCTTTTGCTTAGATACCTCCTCTGCCAACTCGCACTTAGCATTCTTACCGCCAAATCCGTCTTCCTAACACTTACTATCCAGTCACGAAGGGTCGTCCGGGTAAAAGACAATCAGAAGTCTGTCGGACCTCTATCAAGTACACGGTACCAGGTATTACTTAGGCCCCCATCGCAAAGTACTAGCAAAATTCCAAATCTCAGCAAGCGACACAGGCCGGAATACGACGACCCCGAGACGAGAAAATGCCGTGTGCCAAGCCCCGTTGGCGGCCGGGACGAGGACGAGGAGGAGCGGGGACGACCTCGTAAGAGAAGGATACCGTCAGGGTTTCATAACCCTCTCTCGCCCTCTCCTTCATCAACTTAGGCATACGATGTAAGTGGAGTAGTAAATGACAATGGTTAACATTGTTTTGAAGGTGCGGCTGGTTTTATGGACAAGGGCTATGGGGCATCTTGAGGAGTATGTTATTGCTTTACGGGGGGAGGTTCAGGTGGCTACTACCGCGATAAAGGTAGTGGGTAGGAAACAGACCGTCAGGAGTGCCACTGTTTTTTCATAGTCATGCTGTCACGTCCCGTGGCTAGCGCGATGATCCTGCTGTCTTTGGCGACCCCGACGTTTGCTCAACTCTCGCGGAGGTTCGTGGGACTGTAAACCTGTTGTTCGATAGTAAGCAGGGGTATGTAGGCTTGTGACTACAAATGGGGTTTCTTTACGTCCCGGTCCCGGTGTTCAGCTTCATTTTTCGCAGCCGTTAAGAGGGCCTCACTATACTTCACCGCCAACCAGACAGCTGCCCGCCGCCGGTGGCGTGGCCCAATCCCCTTGCAACTCTGTAAGTGCTGAGCGACCTAGCCCCATAATCACAGACTTCGTCGACAAACCGTTTGCATGGTGGTCTGGGCTGGCTTTGTAGACGCCCTGCTGCATAATGCGGATATTTCGGTGCCCCCATGGTGTTGTTGACTTCACTAGAAGCTACCATGGACTGGTTCGTCCGGGAGGAGGCCGACGTCATGGCGGCCATCTTGGAGGATAAGGGCATCGGCTCCAAGGGGGAGGACGGAAATAATCTGTTACCATTGCTGGGCCCTCTACTATCATTATCTCTAGTATCTAATTAAAATCACGATCATTTCATGGAAACCTCGCTCTCCCCGGCCTGCGCAACCACCATCTCCCAATACTGGCCCCGTCTCCTAACCAACTCATCATGACCCCCCATCTCCACCAACCTCCCCCTCTCCAACACAAAAATCACATCACACCTCTTCACCGTACTCAACCGATGCGCAACCGACACCGTCGTCCTGCCCTTCTTGTCACCCTCAATTGCCTTCAAAACGCCCGCCTCGCTCGCACTATCCAACGCGCTCGTCGCCTCATCAAACAGCAACAGGCCAGGCTCCCGCACCAGCGCCCTGGCGATCGCCAACCGCTGCCTCTGGCCCCCGCTCAGTCCAACACCGCGGTTCCCCACATCCGTCGCATACCTATCCGGCAAGCCGGCAATGAACTCGTGGATATCCGCCGCGCGACACGCCTTCTCAACCCTCTCCTGCACGTCCGCCGCGTCCGCTTGCGCGTCGGGCAGTCCGAGTAGGATGTTGTCCCGCACCGGGCCCGCGAAGAGCATCGTCTCCTGAGAGACGAGGCCCAGGCGGGCGCGGTGGGCGTGGATGTCGAGGGCGCGCAGGGGCGTGCCGGTGACGAGGATCTCGCCGGCCGTGGGGTCGTGGAAGCGCAGCAGGAGAGACATGAGGGTGGATTTTCCCGAGCCCGAGGCGCCGACGATGCCGACGAAGGCGCCGGCTGGGATGGTCAGGGAGAGGTCATGCAGGGCTGGGTGGTCGGGGCGGGAGGGGTAGGTGAAGGTGACGTTGCGGAATTCGATGGCCGGGGTTGAGGGGTTGTGGGGAGGGAGGGAGAGCAGGCCGGTCGAGGTGTTGATCAGGGGGCGGGCGCGGCGGAGGGAGATGATGTGGTTTGCGGCCAAGTGGGCTTGGGAGACGTCTGTGGTGGTCAAGTTGTCAGTTTCTGCAGTGTTCAAGTGGGGGGGGGGGCGGGAGACTTACTCGAGGAATACCCAAACATGATGCCACCCGAATTGGATCCATCAACACAGCCATGAAGACGATGAAAAAGGTCCGCGTGTCATACTCACCCTCGGACAACAGCTTCCCGCCATACCAAAAGCCCAACGAAGCCACGGCAAGATTGAGACTGTCAGCAAAGGCATTCCTCAGCATGGCGGCCATCTTGCTCCGAAGCTCTCGGCTCGAGCTTTCTTCCAGTCGTGCGCGGAAACTGTCCAGAACCTTGTTCTCCAGAGTGAGGCTAGAAACAGTCCGGATTGCGCCGATAGCCTCGGACGCGAAACGAGCACTTTCCGCATACATCTGGCTGAGCCGGTCCTCGTTACTCATCTCGACACGCAGGCGATAGTAGCCGGCGCCGAAAAGGATTGGCATGCCCCCGGCAACCACCACCAGACCTAGCTTCCACCCCATCGCAATTGCCAGAAGGAGACACGAAAAGATGTTGACAAGAGTGAGAATCATCAGCGCCATATTCGTCGATATCAGATTCTGAAGCCTCTGCGGATGCAGCGAAAGCCGACTCGTCATCTCCGAGGCCCCATGGCCCCTGGTATCAAAGAAAGAGATGTTCTGACGCAGCATTGCATCGAAATACTCGAGCCGGTAGAAGCGCGTCAAGTGGAAGGCGGCGATGTTCCAGAAGAAGCCAACTCCGAGATAGCACACCAGCACGCCGAGGCTAAAGACAAAGTACATCAGTGCCCAGAAGTCACCCCGCTCGACGAGCAAGTCGCCGCGAGGGATCTGCAGTGTCGGGAGGCTGTATCAGAAAAGGACGGCTTGGGCCGGGAATAGCCCGCCGGCGGCGGTCGAGGCGATGGTGCCCAAGAGAAATATCGGCCAGACGTGGCGCTGTTCTTTGACTATAACTCCGAGGCATCTCGCGAGGGAAAGCTTTCGCGAAATTTCCTTGTCCTCGTCGAAGTTGCCGTTGGAGGTGTCTTGATCCTGGTCGGGGGCTTGGGGTCTTTGTTTGGTTGCTGGCTTGGATAGCGCTGGATCAATGTTCTCCACAGCAGCTTCGTCCGACCTGTCGTTTATGCTTGGCGACTTGGAATTCTCGCCCGTCTCGATACCACCTTGTCCCGCGTGTAGGGCCTGGGCATTGACGAGCTCATGGTACACTCCTTTGCGATCAAGCAACTGTTGGTGTGTTCCCTGCTCCACAATCTTGTCGGCCTTTTGTACGGTGGAGAGCTTGTGTGCGATCATGATGGTTGTGCGACTTTTGGTAACGTTGTCAAGGGAAGCCTGGACTTTTCTCTCAGCTGTCGGATCGAGCGCCGACGTGGCTTCATCCAACAGCAGAATCTGCGGGTTGGAAATGACGCTCCGGGCAATGGCTATGCGTTGCTTCTGGCCACCACTCAGCAGTCCACCGCGGTCACCAACCTTGGTGTCGTACTTTTGCGGTAGCTCCTGGATGAAGTCGTCGGCAAAGGCTTGGATGCATGCCTGTCTGACCAGTTCCCGCTTCTCGTGTTCCGGCAGGTCGTCCACAGGCGTCCCATATAGCCCGTGGACTACGTTGTTGTAGATAGTGTCACGGAAGAGCACTGGCTCTTGTTGCACCAAGCCAATGCGGCCGCGAAGCCCTCGCAGGTTCAACCCAGCAACATCGTGACCGCCCACGTAGATGGAGCCGCCCGTCGGGCTGAACCACCGCTCAATGACCCCGACGACGGTGCTCTTCCCAGACCCAGACGAACCCACCAGTGCCGGACCTTGGCGGCCTCAAACGCCAGGCTAAAGTTGCCCAAAACCTGGACGGACGGCCGCGAGGGATAGGCGAAGCTGACATTGCGCAACTCAATCGAGCCATCAAACTGCGCGGGTCTCTCGCCCGTTTCAGCCAACGGATCGATCTCGGACTTGCGGTCGATCACCTCAAACATGGCCCTCGCGGCAGCCGATGCCTTGACGAAGTCGCCAAATCCGGGCGCGATGGTGGACG
The DNA here is from genome assembly GCA_030549175.1 of Lasiosphaeris hirsuta. NCBI lineage: Eukaryota > Fungi > Ascomycota > Sordariomycetes > Sordariales > Lasiosphaeriaceae > Lasiosphaeris > Lasiosphaeris hirsuta. Next base: position 5,659,988 of record JAUKUA010000002.1, read on the forward strand.
CAGCGTTCGTCCCCAGAAAAACAGCAAGCAACACCGTAATGACCTGGCCCCCGCCCCCGATCTCGCCGTTGTCGAGCAGCTTGATGCCGAAGAACCAGGCCAGCGCATACGCGCAGTAGATGGTGAAGAAGTCGGCGCTTCATTGCACGCCTATGATGAGGCCCTTGCGGAAGCCGATCTTCTGTGCGACACGGAGAGACTCGTCGTACTTGCGCGACAGCTTGCCGCTGGCGTTGAAGGCGGTTACGACGCGGACCGACGAGAGGGCTTCCTCGACGAGGCCGGCGGCGTTGTTGTAGATGTTGAGGATTTCAGCTTCGATTTTCGCGTCTGCCACCATTATTAGCATTAGCCATAGACACCTTCCCGGGGCCCAAGCCGACATACCTAGCCCAAAGGTAACTACAAAGGCGGTAACAAGCACCGGCACCGTCGTCGCCACCGCGAGCGTGAGCTTCCACTGCTGCACAAAGGCCACGACAAACGCCGCGACAAACATGGCCACGTTCTGCACCAGGTTGCCCACCTTCTCGGTGCTCCCGTTCTCCACCATGTCGGCGCTGTTGGAGATGGTCGACGACACGGTGCCCGGCGCGCACTGGTCGATGAAGGACACGTCTTGCCGGACCATGGCACGGATAAAGTCAACACGGAACGCGCGCGCGATGCGGATCCCCGCCACGCCGAAGCAGGTCGAGTGGATGTAGACGAGGGCGAAGCGGCCGAGGAATAGGTAGAAGAGGTAGAGCGCGTTCTAGGTCATGGTGGCGTACAGCTCGGCGCCCGAGGCGGCGCCCGTCTCGAAGCCGTTGAATTGGTTCACCGAGGCGCCGAAGATGACGGTCATCAGCGGCGGGAGCACCCCCGAGCCGATGGCCGCGACGAGGCCGATGACTCGGAGGGTGTGGTCGAGCCGTGTTGAGTAGGCCCAGTGCACCCGGAGGATGGGGGAGAGGCGACTGGCTCCATTTTTGGGGTTTGGGGTGGTTGTTGTTTCTGCTGATGCGACGGCTGGTCGCAGCTTCTCTTCGAGTTCGGCCATGTTGTTTTTAGTGGGATCCAGGGGAAGAAGAGGAGGCGGTTATTGGGCACCAGCGCAATGACCCCCATACTTGCCCCAAGAAACGGGTCGGTGAAGGATCCAAGCTGCCTAACAGCCAGGAAGACTCGAGACTTGTATGTCAAAACCAAGCTCTCCTTGAACAAAACGCAAAACACTTGGCACATATGGAAAGGACAACCATGCACTCTACAAATTCGGGACTAGATTGTAGTGGGGCTGTTGTTCATTCGCCCGATGGTTGTTGTAAAGACACTAGAGACAGCCGGGGCCGCTGAGCTCAGGGGTATTGTAGATGAGGCAGGCCTGTTGTCATTGGATGTGGGTGGGTACTGAGAGGCCTTCCGGTTGGAGCCAAGCTGCTCCCCTGCGCGCCAAGAATACACTATGAGCCATTTAGGCATAGATTTCTTTGAGAATTCATCATGATTCATCCCAATAATTCACTATGATTCACTCCGGTCGAGAAACTCTCTGTATTCTCAGGACCTACCCAATTTCATCATCCAAGTCGTAATAAGCCAACGCCCTCCAGCAGGAATAAAATCAAAATGACGTGTCTGAAATGTGAAAACTCCCAAGCCCAAGATCAAGCATCAACTCAACCTCCGAATAACGCCTACTAGTACGCCTCATTCACCGTCCTTAAATAGCTCCCCGCTGATGCAACCCTTTCAACTCGATCATTCCTTCGGCGGTTCGGCATAGTACTTCTTGACCGGGCCGCCGTGCACCGTCCCGCCATCAAAATCAATTCTCGAATCCCTCGGCTGCCAGTTATCCTCGTACATCTGCGAGACGAAATAAAAGTCACTCTCGTACAGTTCATTCTCCCTCACGTGTCGGATTGTCTCGGCTATCGTGGAATTAGCAGCCGTTTATTTCTCTAAGCGCGCAGATAAGGGGAAACAAGGTACCTCGACCTGGCTCCTCCAACAGCCCGGCCGTCTTTTGGAGAAAAATGATATCCTCGGTCGACATGTCAGCGAATGGAGTCGCATGGCGGCGCTTCCAGTCGATCTTGAAGGGGTTGCAGTGCGCGGTGCGGTAATGGTAGTGGCTGAGGAAGACGTTGGCCGCGTTGTGGCGGTCTAGGATAAAGCTGGGGAAAGAGTAGCGTCGCCGGAAACCCTGTCTCCTGGCATTCCGGTAGTTCTCGGCCGAGAGGGAGGCGCAGCTCTGCAGGGACATGAAGGTGGTGAGGTACATGGTCATCCAGGTGCGCGGGTTGTTGGAGATGATGAGTTTCTGCATGTCTTCCAAGACTTGCTTCTGGAGCGGCATGAGGATGCCGACGTGGAGGATTATGTCGAGCTGTTGAATGAGCACGGGTGGGAGGGGGACCTTGCCGAGAAAGGGGAACGATTTGTCCTCGGTCTCCGGCACCATATCCAGCGTGTCTTGACTGATGATGTGCTCGAACGTCGCGGTGCGGCGAACAGCGACCCAGAGCTTCATGTAGTTGGCGAGGAGGGTAGCCTCATCTTCGGACTGTGCAGTGGCTTAGCTCGATTCCACACGGGTCTTTGCGGTTTGATGCGCGACTTACATCGGCTCGCTGCGACATGTACTCCCTGGCATAGCTAAAGGTTATCCTGACCAGCTCATCGGCATTCTTGAGAAAGTATTCGATGCAGTTGAAGATGTTCTTGGTAATGTAATGCCGCAAGCTCGTCAGAGTAGATCTCATATCGGCGATGGCATACGGCTGGGTCTCGAGGAATTTCTTGGTCTTGCCGTCCATCCAGGCACGGTGCAGCGAGTCCTGGGGGATGGGCACAAACTTCCTGACTTTGAGGTCGAAAGGCACAGGCGAGACATCCGACTTGACCGTGATGGTCCGGATTTCGTTGGAGGCCCACTTGCTGATATCCTTGAGCTTCATGACGGGCCAGCGCGCACTGTACTCCATGCCGGGTGCCTTGCCAACACGGAACTCGGTGCATTCTGTCAAGCGATATCGCAGGCATGGAAGATTATGGATCTTCTGGATCATGCCTACGTTTTGGCAGGTGATACACGTGCCGCTGGGGTCATCTTCGTCGATAATACACTGGATGCAAAAAAAAAAAAAAAAAAAAAAAAGCGTTAGTAATAGTTTCCAACGGGGCCATGCCGGCCGCTCACCCTTGTTTTCTGCATCCGGCAACGCAAGCAGGCCTTGAGCTGGCGCGTCTTGTTTGTTTCCTCACGCAGCTGGTCGTTCTGGAAGGGGCCGCGTTTCTGCCGGCTCATAGCCACGGGCTCTTGTGGGTTACAGGGAACAAACATGACAGGGCTCAACTCTGTACTTGTAGCAGGGGGGGGTGGGAAGTCGTAGGATGACGTTCCCGCCTCTGATATCAGTTGCGACGACCACTCTGAGGCGGGCGTGTTCCCCACAGTCATGCTCCCGTCAGACGTTTCAGTCATCTCCCTGACCGAGCCGGGCATCGGCAGGCGGCCTGAAGGCGAGCCGCTGATTGGGGAGGGTGCAATAAGTGCCGAGAGATCAACGGCATCGGGGTCTGTCCCCGTACTTGATTCTTTGTTTGCATGTGTTTGTGTGTTGGCGCTGGGGGCTGACCTAGGGCTGCTAGCTCCTTGCTTCTCGGGAACTGCCCATTTCTGCGAGTTTCCACTCGGGACGAAGCCGTTCAGGTTACGATTCTGTATATCCAAGTAGTCTCGGTCTCGGTAGTGCGAAGCGTCGGCAGACGCCCATGGCACCATGTATTCGTACTGGCTGGCCCCGAGGCCGGTGAAGGGCCCCGCTTCTGTAGGAGGGTCGTAATGGTGCACAGCTTTGAATGCCATCACAGTTTTAATGTTCGCCCCTCTCGTCAAATACCAGTTCTCGGGGCATGCATACCTGGATCATCTCCACCTGCTAGCTCTTGAAGCCTCGAGCTAGCTGTCGTGGATGCGCCATCTTGCGCGATGCTCGTCGCGGGGATGACCGGCACGGCTTGTTCCTGCTGACGCAGGAGAGCCGTGAGTGGGAGGTTTAGCAATGCAGCAGCTTGCTCGAGGATCTTTTGCTGCTCAGCCGACATTGCTGTGAAAGCTGACATGGCTGCGGGATCCGGTGCGGTCCTGATTCGAGTCATGGTGCCCCCGTCGTCGTCGTCGTCGCCGCCTTCTGGCGACCTTGCGCGCTTCCTTGAATCGGCCTGGCGGCGGGATATCAGTATCGCGACGGATGCAGCGCAGAGACCAGGTGCTCGAGCTCTACTTGTGAGTTGTGCGGGGACCGCAGAGGAAAAGAGGCAGACATACCATGCAGACTAGTGAGGACTAACAGGCCGCCAAACGCGTGTACGGGTTGCAGGTCACAATCTAGCTGGTGTTGAGGAATTAGGAACCGGTAGATGGCGCGGGGTGGTTCGCTGCCGAAGCTGGCGAGGCTCTGGGTGTGACGCAAGATGTCTTTGTCTTGGGGATGCCCCGCGGTGTCGACCGGCTCCCTCGACCGGTTGCCCTGACCGGTTCCCTTTTGGGCTTCCTACCGGTTGCCTGACCGGTTCCCTTTTGGGCTTCCTACCGGTTCCCTATTCAGCCTACGGCGCATGCACGCAGGTCTGATAAGAGCCCGTACTGGGTACACGACGTAGCCTGCCTTCTCGAATATACCCGTCTTGTAGCGGTACCAAAGCCTTGTCGACTGGGCGAACACGAGCTTTTTGGAGCTATCCGGATGAACTGGCCATTTCTTCAGTTTGCCCGCCAGTTTGACCGGTTCCTTTTCCGCAATGAGCCCACGATGAGACCGGTCGCAAAAACAATGGCACCACGACGAATCTTGTCCAGCTCCACGACGTCGCCGAATAAATTTCCAACGACATCTCATCTCTTCAACTGTAAAATACATTTGCACACAAACTCGCTGCTCAACAATGCGACTTCCCACCCCCGAGCCAGCTGCTTCAAGCTCTTCGATAAGCGGTGCGAGCACCGAGCCTTCTCGAGCCTGAAGTCACTCCCTAACAGTACCGTTTCCCCGAACCGTGAACCCCACCGCGACCATGGCTACCGTTCTGCCGTGTTCCTCCGGCGTTGAGGAGACATCCAGTTCCCGACATTGGATAGAGATGCTGGGGAAAGTAGCGCCTGCCGAAGTAGCGCCTGCCGAAGTAATGTCCCCTCAGCTGGCGCCCACCGTCGCTTCCCTCTTGATCCGTTCTCGATCCGCTGCTTCTTGGTCTGTTTGCCCGTGGTCGTCCATGTTGGTATTCGGCGCAAAGGTGTCCTGCACAACGTATCCCGCCCAAGATCATATCGAGCAGAGGTCCTCGAGGCCCTACCCGCACCCATTGCGCCCATTGCGCGCGCCGCGTTCGCGCTCGCCGTCACCTCGTTCCTCCCCTCCCCCCCCCCTCCACGCACCACGCACCACGCACCACGCATCACGCACCTCGCAATAATTCCTTGCAAATCGCCGGGCGATCATGACATTGGCTGCATTGGCCCGCTCGCCGCCCCGGGTTCACGATCGAGCGCTCTCTCTGAGCCACTGGTCAGCATCCCTCCTCGCCGTTACAGGGGAGCCGCAAAGTGAAAGTGCAGAAGCATCCGCACCCGCATTCGCACCACACCGAGCCCACCAGCCCAATATGCCTGTCCACACAAGAACAGAGCGGCCAGAACCGTCATGCCGAGAAGGGGAATTCCGTTTACGCTGCGCAGGCCCGCACTTGGGCGACAGCAAGGAACAGCATGTCATGCGTCGCCCTCCACCTGCGCCCTCGCTTTCGTCCAGCCAGACCGCCGGCGGTGGCGCCGACAGTATATCAGGAGCCGCCCCGTCTTCGAGGTCTTCCTTCTGCGCGTCTTCTTCTTCCGACAGCTGTCCTCCTATCTCTGACGAGCTTGACGCTTCGCTTTGTGCATCCGTGTCGTCGCTTTGCTCCTCCCCTTATTCGTCAGTTTTACTCGACCTCGAGTTGTCATCGGACGAAATGACCAGATCAGTCATGTATCCCCGCGAGCCCTGCGACCCGTGCGGGCCCTGCGACTGTCTTGTCATAGACATCGACCTGGACTGGCCGCCGCAGGAGAGTCCACCAGCCGGCAGCACAGCACCACCACCAGCGGCCCCCAACCCCGCCTTTGCCGTCGACCCGACCGCTGCTGCGTGGCAGACGGGAGGAGAGGACGACCATGGTAAGCAGCCGTGGAGGGAATTCTGGCCTCCCACGCGAGGAACCCCATTCCACCAACGAGTGGCATCTCTGAGACCAGATGTTCTCTCTTTTTCCTTCGATCGTCACAACCATCTACTGCAGCATCCATGGCAGGCCTGGAAGAGCCCGCAACCCGATGCTGTTGACCCCGGGCGGGATGAGGAGGAATATACGTTATCAGACACAGACGAGCTGCCGTCTGCGCACTCAGGTATGGCATGCTGGCATCCCAACCTGAGTATGCTTGTCTAATCCGAGGGTTCAGGTTCTAGTCGTCGCTCCCGCTGTTCTTCAAGTGTAGAACACGCCAGGGAGGAGCTCGATGAGTTGGTCCAAGTGGACCTTCAACTACCTCATGTTACCCCGAGAGAGTTCAATTACCTCCGGCCGCTGCGTCGGTATGAGCGAGAGCGTCCATACAGGCTACAGCTGCCGCCGGGCCTCACCCCCATTCCAAACACCAATGTCCTAACAAAGTCCTACCACCCAGCAGTGCACATCAACGATATGTCAGGCCATGAAGACAAGTTCAAGCTCGACGTCTCTGGGTTTCAGTTCTTCAAGTGCCCCGTCTCCGTCGGCGAGTGGAACGACCAAGCCATTATGGACGGCTACCTCCCTGCGCTGCAAGACTGGGCTGTCCGTCTGCTCGGCGGTGACTCTGGCCTAGTGTACTCGTACAACGTAAGCCTTCTCCCCCCCCCCCCCATTTCCCTTACCACACCCCCTAACATCATCTCCAGTTCCGCCATCACTCGTCTGATTCCTTCGTCCCCGTCCAGCGCCCCTGGGACCCCCTCTCCCCCAACAACCCTCTCGACCCACGAACTCTTGAAATCTCCGACGACGAGGACGAGGATGAATGCTACTACTCGATGAAGCGGTACCTCGCCGCCGACAGGCGCGATGACCACTACAACGCCATCGCCAAGGTGAAGGCTGATCCGTGCGGCCCCTGCCGCTGGAAGACGCCGCTGTTTCGGGTGCACTGCGGTACGTCTATCTGATTGCGTTTCCACACACCACAGCCCATCAGACACTGACCCCCGTCCAGACGCGAGTGAAAATACGCACAAGAGGCGGATGCCCATGTACTTCCCGGATGACTTTGAGAGGTTGATGAAGGGGCGTGTGAGGCTTGTGAGGTATGGTATAACTTGTACCTCATAAATCACGCAAAACGGGACTGACAAGAATAGCGTTTGGCGTACATTGTCAACACACGTACAGGACACGCCGCTGGCCCTGTGCGATGCACGCACGGTTAATCGCGAGGATCTTGTACCGATGGACATTGTGTATCCGCACTTTGCGGATGAGGTGTATGAAGTCAAGTACAACAAGAGCCATCGCTGGTTCTATAACAAGCGGATGAAGACGGATGATGTCGCAATCTTCAAGCTTCACGATACGCATAGCAAGGAGACAGGTGCGTTATTATGATGAGGCACCGGTTGAGTGAGGCTTATGCTGACTTTGCAGTTTGTCCGCACACTGCCTTTGTCAACCCCGAGGTTCCGGAGAACACCCCGCCCAGAACCAGTATTGAGGTGAAGATGATGATCTTTGGAGGCGATTTGGCAGATGACAGGGACGCGCATTGACTCGCAGGGGACAAAATCTACCATTCTTTTCATCTTTTTCCGAAATGTAATATCCCTAGTCGTTATCAACCAGATGACATCTATGCTCTCTCTAATCAAACTCCCCTGCGTCATGAAGACAAGGCTACCGAAGGCATCATGATAGAGAATGTAGCCCAGATCTCGGGAGCCTTGGATCCAACATTCGTGTACAAGCCCCCCATGCCACGTGATTCGCCGTGTCATGATGAGCGAACAAAGCCCGAATCCCGATTCGCAACCGGTCTGTCTGATCCACCCTCGCGTTCGGTAAGCCCTGTTTAGCTATCTCGTCATTGGCCAACCATCCAACCTGCCGGGTCCTCATCCAAACTCCCAACCCATAACGTTACCCCCACCCCCACCGTGTCACGCATCCCACACAACTCGGGCAACGTCGCCAAGCCCACACCCCCCTGCCCACCCCACCACCCACTTACACGCCGCCCCCGCTCCCCTCCGCCCAATAGGCGCGCCATATCGCATTCCATCCTTTGCCCCTTGTTCGTAACGAGTAAAAGCTTCTCGCCCGAGCATATCAAGCGGCGCCGGGAGGGAGCCCCGGTGCAGATGTAGGGTTTTGCGTAAGAATTTCTTGCTTTTTCGTGGCGTCAGATTTGTACGACGCCAAACTCCGTCATGGTGGGGGGACTGGGGGACGGGGGGGCCCGTTTTGGGGTTGCCGGGTCTTCATTGACCATAGTCTAGCCCCCTCGGGATGGACTCTGGGAATGGGGCCCCATATTTGCCCTTCCCCCCCTCCTCCTCCCCCCCCCCCCCCCCATTTGTATGCGTCCGTAATCAAGGGCGGCGGCTTTCAACGAGGTCCGTGGGATGGGATTGCTGAGGTGGCTTGTTGGGCAGACGAACCGTTGATCGCGCCAGGTCAGCGCCATCGAGATGCCGAGCACCATCCTGGGTGGGGGGGTTTTCTGCTTAGGGGACGCGTTTGCGCGGTTGCAGAGGCATCTGAGGCTGTTTGACTTTTCTTGGAATGCCCGTCGTGGTCCTGGCTGTTAGGGCAGGTACAAGGTGACTTTGTGGGCGAAACCAGCTTTCCGCGAGTTTTCTTGGTGGATAATTATTGAAGGTTCCGGACTGCAGTGAAAGATGCAACGTCATTCGCATGTATTCCTGTTTTAAGGTAGTTCCCATTTCCTTGTTCAAATCATACAATAGCTACACAGTAAATAAAACCAAGTTACACAAAAAAGATCAAGCTAGGCATAGTTTGTATCGTTTCTCAATGCCATAGCCTAGCACCGGGAGCCTTCTTCGGCCCCACATCCTTCACCTCCCCCTCGCCCACCTTCGCAGCACACTTAGACTCCTTCCCGACGCAAACACACGTCGCCGTCTTAAAACTCCCACCAGCCCTGCTCTCCCCGCCAGGAGCCTCATAAAACGGCGCCATCAGCGCAAACTCCTTGGCCACCTCATCCACCCGCCCCAGCGCCTTGAGCGTCTCCCGCCCGCCATACTCGGACCATCCAAACCCATCGAACCGGACCTTCCACGTCGTCGGGAACGGCACCATCTCGTCCCACTCGGGCGTCAGGTACGTGCTCGTCTCGGGCCGCAGGACCCGCTCCGTATACACACCCTCCCACTTCCGTACCTGCTCCTCCTTCTCCTTCTTGCTCAGCTTGGCGTCCCGCTGAACCTTTGCGATCTCGCGGGCGACGTCGGCCGCGATCTTCTTCACCCGCTGCGGCGCCATGTAGTTGGCGTAGCCTTCCGACGATGCCGAGATGCGCACCCGCTTCAGCAGGCCTTGGGTGTCGTGGCCGCGGCGCAGGTTGCGGAGGGTCGCGGTGGCGGTCAGCATGCACCGCAGGGAGAGGATGCGCAGGTGGTTCGGGTGGTACGGGGCTAGGCGAGTGGCGAACAGGGAGCGGTGGGCGAAGAAGGTGTTTTCCCACGGGTTAGCTGGGTTTTGTTTGGTGGTGGGTGGTGAGGAGGGCGGGTGGACGTCGGGGTTCTGGGATTTTGTGAGTGAGGTGTCAAGGGAGTAGGCCATAAGGGGAGACTTACGTAGTCGCAGACGATGGTCTGGCCTTTCTTTACAGAGATGACAATGCGTTGTGGGTTGTGCGGATCGAGGACGTCGTGGTCTTCGATGGCGCGGCGAATGATGGGGATCTTGACGCTCTGCCGCTCGGCGGCCAGGATGAGGTGTTCAATCGTCTCTTCAATTTCCTCGCCCCTTTTCTTGTTGGCGGGCTCCTCGAAGACGAGGTCCTGGATCTGCAGCCAGCCGCAATACGGCTTCTCTTTGCCAGCCGTGGCAGATGCTGCTTCCTTGTAAAGATCGCCGATGAACTTGCTGAGTACCGCGTTGAATGCCAAGGCCGTGTTGTACGCGTTGTCCAGGCCTACAAGCAAGAGGATGGCGGCCGCTCTACCCGCCTTGTAGTTCTCGTGCTGGAGGATCGTTTGGGAAATCTCGAGGCCGAGCCGTTCCATGGAGTTCCACTTGATCCCGAAACAAAACCTGCCAGCATCTCGAAGCTTGCGCGTGAGGAAAAACCGATTGGCTGTCGCCACGTGCCCCTTGAGCGTCAGGCCGAACAGAAATTTCATCGAACTCTTAAAGGCCTTCCGGCGCTTCAGAAGCTTAGTCTCATCCGAGTTGTACGACAGGTAGACTTGGCAGTTTGTAATGTGTTGATAAATGTCGTTCTCCGAGTACGGCGCCGACGCGTTTGTTTCAGTTCTGACGAGATGCCCGAAACCGAGAAAGTCCGCAACATATCTGGTGACGACAGGAATGGCGAAATCCCTGGCGATGTCGATCTGGTAGACCTTGGGATCACTGTTGGGGTCGATGGTGATGAGTTCACGCTTGATGATGTCTCTGGCGATGCCGGTAAAGTAGTCGGATAAGGCCGCTGAGTCGGTCTTGAAGCCATCCGCTGCGTTGGTTGGAGAACCCTGGCGGGGCTGCAACACTGCTTGCACGTCTTCGGGCAAGTCCTCTAGATGTAGACGGGCTGGATGAACGATGACATCCGAGGTATCTTGAAGCACGGCCTTGATGGTTGCGATATCCTTCAGGTATACAGGCTTGGTAGGCTTCTTCGGTTCTGACTGAGTAATGTCGAAGACATCCTTGTCCTCCGAGTTCTTCTTCCGGCCCAGCCAGTCCCTCGCTGCAAGGTGGACCGTCTCCATCTTGAACCCCTTATCGTATCCCTGCTCCTTGGCATACTGTGCATTCGTCTGCCCTGTGTAGAAGGGGTGGAAGAAGCGGACCGAGTCCGAGGGAAACCACTCAGGGAACGCCCGCTGCAGCAGGCGATGGAAGACGGAGCTCTTCAGCACATCATTGTCAGGTGTGACCTCCTTCATGCCCCACGAGGTGAGTGAGTTGACGTTCCAGTCGACCGTGTAGAAACGGTCTGAACGGACCAGTGTGATGGCATCCGAAAAGATGGCCGCCCAAAGCGCCGAGTTCCGATCGCTCGGGCCGGGGTCCCCGTTCTTTTCGACATCGGATTCGCAAAAGACACCGGGGTACAGCTCGACCTTGTCGGGGTGCTCGTATAAGTCCCTCAGTGCCTTCTGGACCTCTTTATTCGCCGAGATGTCCTCGAATGTGGCGTGGCGCTTGAGGCCAAAGAACTCACGGAAGTCGTTCAGTGTCCCGATCTCCCACTTGCGCGCTTGCAAAATCCCCATGATTTCGACAGCCTTGAGAGATTTCGGGACGTTTTGAGGGCCAAAGTTTGCTGGTCTATATTAGCAACAATCTCGGGATGAGGGCGAGCTAACCAATACTCACAAATTGGATCATCCATGGCTGCACGTAGCGCGTCGACCATCTGCTGATCATCAAAGAGACCAGTGACCTTGTTTCTCCTGAAGCTCTGGGGGCCCGTTTCAAGGCCGAATTCAATCTCGGAAGGATCAATCTCAAAGTTTTCAAGGTGTTTCTTCTGAGCGTCCTTGGCTCTCGACTGTCCCATGAGCCTCATAAACTCATTAAGCGGGAGCCCCTTGGGATTCCACTCCTCGCCCTTGTCGAACATCTCCCGCATAAACTCCTCGGTGTAAACCTCGTCCTTGGCCGAAATGGCACAGTGAAAGCGATACAGCAGATTGAACTCTACCGTCACCTGGTTCCCAAGGCCCCGAGTCAAACTCTTGGCGTTGGTCTCGTGAAGACGGGGGTCGAGTGTGAAGTTGGTATCGTACTGGTGAAAGCCCATCAGGGCCCGCAAATAGTCGTGGATGGAGACTTGGATGTACATGCCGCAGGTGATCAGACGAGCTGTGTTGAACAAATCATCATCAAGCTTGTTCCAAGCGGCATCGTACTGCTGGTAAAATGTCTTGAGCTTTTCCGGATCAGTTTTCGCTTTTGCGATGAGCGCCTCCAGGGATTCGCACGCAGCTGTGTAATCAACGGTTGTTTTTCGCTCGTTCGCTTCAAAGCCCTTGTAGGCCTTGTCAAAGCTCTCGATGGCCTTCTTGTATTCTTGCGAAGTCTTATCCTTGACAAAGTTCTCGGCAGCGGCCAGGGTCCGCTCCTTTGCAAATATGTCAGGAACGGAAAAGCGGCCGTTCTCGTTGATGCGACGAAGCTGGGTCGCCGCGTAGTTGTGGTACCGGTTGTACATGACCAACATAATGCACACGCCGGGTGGCTGGCGAAGCAATCTGTCCTCGGCAAACGTGTCGGGTTTGAGGAGACCCAGCTTGTATGTCTCGTCGCGGACCTTGCGTTGCATCTCGTCGGTGAAGCCGTACAGTGGTGATAGGTCGAGATAGGACGACGTGTCAGAGATGTTTTTGTCTTTTTCGTTGGTGCGGAAGATGTCGTGGATGATAATGGTAGCATGGTAGATCAACATGCTCGACAGTCCAGACTTGCTCGGTCGATTCGTTTCTCTCGCCATTAGACGATCAAACAGGTCTCCAGGGTCAGGCAGGGCACCCAGAGGGTGCGTGATGGCGGGGACAGTCTTTGCATAAGGCGCACCAGCCTGGCCCAGGTGCGGATGAATTGCACTGTTGAATTTACCATCGGCGGTGCGGTACTTGAAAGCGCCGCCGAGGTAAGTCAGGGGCGGGTGCAACATCCTCTCGTACTTGTTCTTGACTTGGCTTTCGATGAATTTCTCTCGGGCCGCGCTGTTGATGGATAGCGATCCAAAGATCTGGGCGGCCGCCTTCATGTTCAAGCCCTGCCCCTGGACGTACAGCTTGATGACTTTGAGAATCTCGGGGGCATTCTTGAAGGTGAAGATTTTCCGAAAGTCATCCAGGTACCCCAGCATCTTTACATGCTTATTCTGTTGTTCGTCAGTCAGTACAGGCACCGACCGCAGCTTCGACTTGAGCACATACGCCAATGAGGTCATCACCGTGAAAGCCAGGGACGTAATCCATGACGGCAAGTTGTTTGTTCAGGCTGTCCATCTCGGCTTGCATTCTCTTAGCCCGCTTACGGGCATGGCCGTTGGTCTGGTGTTTATGTGGGGTGGGAGACATGATGCAGACTTGGTAGTCCTAAAATGAATGCAGTAACTTAGGGGGTAGAAAGAGCGAGGGGAGAAAGACTTGTAAAGGGTTTCCACGCCGAGAGACCAAGGGAGAGAAAGACAAAAAAACGCGAGGATCAACCCCGAGCCTCCCTGAGGAAGAGGAAGGAGAATGATACAAGTAGTGGGAGCCTCTAATGCAGGATTTTGGTTTCTGCACTCTCAAGTTGCCATTTCGCGGATGTAGACTCTAATGTCCCCGATCCGAGTCCGGGGTGAGAAGCCAGGGATCTTTCAGGCCCCAACCGCAAGCCGCAACTCTCCAGCGTCGCAACGGCGACCCGCACTGCGTCCAAAGAAATATCCTAGGATTGCTCTCTCATTGGATGAATTGAAGTTATAACGCCACAATAGATCGAGACTGCAGTAGGACCCTCCCGTCCGGGGAATAGGGCTAGCTGCTGAAATGCATTGCGTCAATGGTGCTGGCATGGTCTTGATCTAGATCACGGCTAGGTCAGGCGATGGACCGCTGCTGGCCGATGGCCGTCCGGTCGCGCCTTATCGGTGGCGCTGCATTGGCTATGGCGAGCCGGGAACGGGCTAGTGCGTTGAGTTTTGAAGAGCTGATGGAGGGATTATGTGCATTTTGATTTGACGCCATGGAGAATGGGGAAAACGCCAGGTTTTGGGGCTGGCTGACGTGAATGAGGAGATTGAGAAATGTCCACGGCACTTGCCATCCAATCGGGAAGACATCGCGTCTGGAAACATGACTTGAGCACTCGGCCATTTACTTCAGGACAAGGCAGGTGCCACCCCCCCTCATCATCAGGGCGTGCCGACATTGAGGGAAGGAGTTATTCAAATGTGGAGTCGAGAGCACCGCACTCGTCTCTAGTCTCAATGCAACAGCTATTCAACTCCCCAAACGCGGGAGCTTGGACTCTGCTTTCAAACGGCGGAGTCACTTCAAGTTCTTTTGGGTAAAGATAGTTTTTCCTATTTTGATAACCTCAAACGTCTAATCAAGAACAGGCAACTCCCCGGTAACCTGGGCCTCCTTGACCAATTGATCATAAATCTTCACCTTCTCCTCGTACTCCTTGACGAGCTCGTCCTCCTCCCTCTTACCCGCTGTCGCATCCGAACCACCAAACGCCCTGACCGCAGCGTAATAGACATCGGCCAGTGCCTTGCACACCCCGGCTGCCGAACTCGAAGAGCACTGATAGTACAGACTATATACCCAGTTAGCACCTGGCCAAACCTCACACCCGGGGCTACGTACTCAGTCTTGAAGTTGTTGTCAATCTTCAACTTGCCGCTATCGGTAAACCGGCTCTGCGCCCGGAAGTTACGGTAGCCAAAGTCATGGCGGTGGCATGCCGGAAGGAAGGGGAAGCCGAACGGGTTGTCGGGAGAGGAAGTGCAGCCGTCGGTGGCCCAGTCGAGGGTTGAAGGGCTCTTGGCGTTGCGCTTCGCTGTGAAGGCGGGGAGGGTGTAGGTGAAAAGGTACTGGTCTGTGATGGTAACGAGGGATTGGCGGGTTTCCAAGGGGGCGGTGGTAGGGAGGGTGTGGGCGGATGCCGCGAGGGAGGCGAGGAGGACGAACTTCATGGTCAGGGTGAGGATGGAGATGATGGTTTACTGAGTTGTGCTGATTGGGGGCTTTATTCAGCCTTCAAGAGACTGAGGCTCGCATTTATACGGTAGAATTTCATAGATGCCATGGAGGTTCACATTCCGCAAGATGCCAAGTTGACTACTCCCTGCACACATCATGGGTGAGGTTGCAACCTTCCGCTTTGGAGGTGTTGGCCGAAACCACGGGGCCACGGGCAAAATCAGCGCGCTGAAATTCACCGAATTCTCGGCCCTCATATACTGATTCGACCAGCAATGGGACTCTATTGGCGGAGACATGATGGTTAGGCGGTTATACACCATTTTACCCGGGATCAGCATCGCACGAGTATCAATGACAGGAAGCTCTCTGTTCGCTAGTTGGCCGGAGCCAAGGTCGGTTTTGGTGACAGTCGCTTAGGCTAGCGATAGAACTAGCAGGCGCTTGCCGGTGTCTGCCCGTTGGGCCCGTTGGGGGGACAGAGGCTTATT
The DNA here is from genome assembly GCA_030549175.1 of Lasiosphaeris hirsuta. NCBI lineage: Eukaryota > Fungi > Ascomycota > Sordariomycetes > Sordariales > Lasiosphaeriaceae > Lasiosphaeris > Lasiosphaeris hirsuta. The sequence continues at coordinate 5,675,436 of JAUKUA010000002.1, forward strand.
TGTAGGGGATTTGTCCACATTCTCAAGCTCGGTCTTGTAACTGGTCTGTCTCACCTTGGCGCCACCCTTCCCCATCTTTCACAGACCATTCCCTGGTCACATTCCTCGCCATTCCAGGCTACGCCCTGGCATTTCCCCGATCTGAGGTTGCATCCGCGGATAACAGGCCAACGATAACGGGCTATGGCAGTGCTTGGAGTCCGTGGTGGTGCAATTGGTCTGGAAGCTAGACCGATGCTTCACGTTTCGTCATGTGGATCGCAATCAGCGAATTGAAGTGCCGCTGTTGCCACAAATACAGGTCCCCTAACACTTTTCTCTCGCGGTAAAACGTCGGGTGTGCCCCGGAAAAGACGCGCCAAGAAGCACGGATTTGGAGACGGGACTCCCCGCAGAGCTCCCCGCAGATCTCCATCCCCATCGAGAATTTGGAGGTTGGTCGTCTTGGTTCCCAAAGTTGGGGCACGCAACGTCGGGCGCAGATATCAACATCAAAAGACGGCAGCCATGGCATCTGACAACTACTACAACCTCGGCACCTTCACTCGAGCAGTGAGCACGCAGAACCCGACGGCGCAGCGCTGGTTTGACCGCGGACTCGTGTGGAACTACGGCTTCAACCACGAGGAGTCGGTACAATGTTTCCGTCGCGCCCTGGTCGAGGACCCCGAGTGCGCCATGGCCCTCTGGGGCGTCGCATTCTCGCTCGGGCCCAACTACAACAAGCCGTGGGAGGTCTTTGACGAGAAGGAGCTGCAGCGCACTCTTGACGAGACGCGCGCTGCTTTGACTCTGGCCAAGAAGAAGGCATCGTCGGCAGCCCGAGTCGAGCAAGCCCTCATCGAGGCGCTGCAGCACCGTTACCCTCGGGTCGAGATCGCTGCCGCCGAGGCCCATCAGTGGAATGTAGCGTACGCCGAGGCCATGGAAGCCGTCTACACCGAATTCCCCGACGACCTGGACGTGACCACGCTCTACGTCGACGCGCTAATGAACCTCACCCCTTGGAAGCTCTGGGACCTGCGCACCGGCGCGCCACTGCCGGGGGCGCGCACCCTCGACGCCAAAGCGGCCCTGGAGCGCGGCCTCGCCCTCGACGCCTTCCACCCGGGCCTGCTGCACCTGTACATTCACCTGATGGAGATGTCGCAGCACCCCGAGGCCGCGCTGCGCGTGGCCGACAACCTGCGCGGCCTGGTCCCCGACTCGGGCCACCTCAACCACATGCCGTCGCACCTCGACATCCTGGTGGGCGACTACCGCCGCGCCATCGCCTCCAACACGGAGGCCATCGGCGCCGACGCCCGCTTCGCCGCCCGCGACGGCGCCATGAACTTCTACACCCTCTACCGCTGCCACGACTTCCACTTCCGCCTCTATGCCGCCATGTTCGCCGGCCAGTCGCGCGTCGCGATCGACACGGTGGTTGCGCTCGAAGACTCCCTGCCAGAGGAGCTGTTGCGGGTCGAGTCACCGCCCATGGCGGACTGGCTCGAGGCGTTCCGCTCGATGCGCGTGCATGTGCTGATTCGCTTCGGGAAGTGGGCCGACATCATTGCCTTGTCGCTGCCCGCCGATCAGGTGCTGCATAGCACCACCACGGCCATGATCCACTACGCCAAGGGCGTCGCCCTGGCGGCCACGGGGCGAATTGCCGAGGCGGAGAAGGAACAGGCGCTCTTCCGGGCGGCGGCGGCCCGACTGCCGGGGACACGCACCTTGTTCAACAATACGGTGGCAGACATTCTGGGGGTCGCCTCGGCCATGCTGGACGGCGAACTCGAGTACCGGAAGGGGAATGTTGACGAGGCGTTTGTGTATCTGGAAAGAGCTATCGAGCTGAATGACGCCTTGCCGTTTGATGAGCCCTGGGGCTGGATGCAGCCCGTGCGACATGCGTATGGGGCGCTGTTGCTGGAGCAGGATCGCGTCGAAGAGGCGGTTGATGTGTATGCAGCGGACTTGGGGTTTAGTGACCTCCTGCCGCGGGCACTCCAGCATCGGGGCAATGTGTGGGCGTTGCATGGGTACTACGAGGGGCTGGTCAAGCTGGGACGGGAGGCCGAGGCGAGGGTGGTGAAACCTTCGTTGGAGCTTGCGGTGGCGGGGGCGGACGTGCCGATCAAGAGCAGCTGCTTCTGTCGGAAGGGAGGGATCAAGGCGAAGGTGATGTTGCAGGGATAGGAACAAGGGGGTGAAAAAGTGGAAGGGGCCACAAAAGGGGTCATCAAAATTGCAATATCCAAAAAGAAAAAAAAAAAAAAAAAAAAAAAAGGCATCAAAAAAGGGCATCAAAAGGGATATATTCATGACTCAAAAACCATCAATTCGAATATATATCCAAAGTCCTCTTTGTCCTCAAATCCATCTCCCTCCCCCTGCCCCCCAACCTCGCCACATCAACCCTTCCAACCAGCCAGGCCGCCAGTACCATCAACCCCGCCTGCACCCCGGACGCCGCACACAGCACCGCGGCAAACGCAGCAGGCAGCTCCAGCACCAACCGGACGCCCTGCCTCGGCTGCGCGCCCGGCACGAGCACCCGGGGGTTCGTCTGCGCCGCGGCTGCCACCACGCCCGCGGCAAACTTGGCCATCATGTGGCCCATGCCCACAGCGCTATTATTCTGCGCCTCGCCGAACTGCAGCCCGAACGGGTACGACGTGTACTCGGCGCGCGCGCCGTCCGGCGGCGCGTAGTACTGCGCCGCCGGGGTGGTGCTCGTGATCTGGCCCGACAGCGCGATGGCCTGCGCGGCGACGGCCGCCTCGGCCTCGGCCAGCCGGCCCGTCGGGTCCGTCACCGTCACGTTGCACTCGTAGTAGAAGACGGCGGATGAAGGGTGCACGAAGGAGTCTGGTGCGGGTGGGCCCGCCATCGGCTCCAGCGCGTGCACCGTGCTGCAGCCGGGGCCGCAGGCGCCGGTGCTCGCGGTCTGGATGTTGAGCTGCGGCGCTGTGAGGTAGTAGATGGACTCGACGCCCATGGCGATGAGGGGGAAGGCGACGGTGCGGTTGTTGGTGGCGTGGCGGATGGTGACGACCTGCGTGGTTGTGTTGGTGGCTAGGTCGTAGGGTGGGGTGGCGCAGACGGCCGACGCCGTCACCGAGGCGTTGGTGTGCACCGAGAGGAAGTTGAAGGCGCCGAAGACGACTGAGGGTGCTGAGTTGACATAGACGTACTCCCAGTGGTCGGTCTGGTCCCAGAGCGAGAAGGGGTACTTGGCGACGGGCTGGTTCGTCAGGGGCTCGGGCGGGAGGGTCGAGTAGTTGTAGCTCCCGCCAATGTCGCCGAGGATGTGGGCCGCGTACGACTGCGGGCCCTCGCCGTCGTTGAAGCGCCCTGGCCGCGCGAACTTGCTCATGTCGGGGATGGCGACCATGTCGTTGGGGTTGGAGGTGACGTAGATGTCCTGGATCCCCGGGTCGCCTTTGTAGGTGAGGCCGAGGGCGGAGATGGCGGCTTGCAGCGCCTACATGAAGTTAGTAAAGTGGAATCCAACCCGTAACGACTATGATAGGTTACCGCGCACGAGATTCAGAACTATCCACAACGCGCAAACAGTCTTGACGGCGGGCTGGGGTGACCGCCAAAGCACACCCGCAAGTGACATGAGACTGTGCAGCTCAATCTGAGGTTTGAGTCGTCAGCATCGCTTCCAGGCTCGACATTGCCAGGTCAGGGTTGTATACCTCATCGACGATCGTGTATCCCTTGCCCAAGAACCACCACCGCATATGAATCGCAGTCTCCTTCAACGAGCCGGCAAGGTTGAGGCCCAGCGCTATGCTGATGGCGACAACCAGTGCATCAAACGTCGACTTCTGATCCATACTCAACGTCCGACCTGAATACAACCAAATAGCGATGTAGTAAAGCGCACTGAAAAGCGCGCCAGTAAGCCATCTTACCACCCCAGCCCAAACAAAGCGGCGGGTGAACCCTTGGGCTGGTATGCTTGGGTACGAGCGGCGCTGTTCGAGTTCGTTTCCGAAAGTCGAAGTCGTTTGTATCCTGTCGTGCTGCGCATAGTTCTCGTAAGGGCTCTCAAAAGGGTTGGGCCGGGAGTCATAGGCTGTTGGCGTGCTGATGTGGTGATTGAAGGCAAGCGCTTCTTGACTGGATTCCTGGTTGAAGTTTCGCCATGGCGAAGCTCTGTCTCGGCGCCCGCCAAAAGGTCGAGACATGGCTGACGGTATTCGCATAAATTCGCGTCGTTTTCACGGTGGAAAACATGCTGACCTGATTGATGCTGCTGTCGACAATGTTTAAGGTTCTCATCAGCTAATATAATTATAGGGCAGCGAGAATGTTCTCCAAACAGGTTCCCTCAACAAGCGCCTCATACGTGGTACAGCCTCCCTGTCAGGTGCTGCAGACCAGTCGTGCGTGGTTGCTAATTCGGGGTGGCGAGGGGGTTGCTGTCTTGGCCAATCACGGCTCCTGTGGCCGGCCATCTTCCAGCGATCTCCATTCCTTCTGTCGCGGCCCAGAGGTGGGTTCGCTTCGCCACCACAGCTGAGAGGCACCAAACTGCCATTTGCTGCGAATGCGACAGACCTGACACGGTGGCGTAAGCATTTCGTCCAATCTCTCCGAGCTGGCTACCGATCCGCTGCACCCCCGTGGTCGCCTGCACACGACAACACAAGCACGACAAGTTAGAGAGACTGCAGCCAGTAGAGAGGGGGGAAACCCGGCATAACCCCGCTCCCGAACTCGTCAGCAACATAGACCATAACCACACATTTCAGTTGAGTACAGTAAGTCGCAAAAGTTTCAATCGCTGACAAATGTAAAACGATGCTAACATATTACAACACACAGCTCATCGGCCCATCTTCATCATCTTGACACTCTCAACATAGTCGCCCGTCCCATTACTCGGATCCGCGTCCTTGGGCTGGCACGCGCTGCCCGCCTTGCCCTCCCCCCTCGCGCCGTCAATGCGCATCCACTTCCTGCGATCCGTCGCCTTCAACAGGTTAGTCTGCGCATCATCAAACCAGCCGTTGATGAAATCCCCATGGAGGCAAGCCCCCTCACCAATCTGCGACTCTCATTAGCACGGCATAAAGAAATCACAACTTCCAGGTCAGGCGCTGGTATACTCACATCCCCACAAGCCAACTTCAAAGGCGGCACGCCCGTCCACCCCTCAGGGATGATACTCCGCACATCATAACGGATCGAGAACCGCAACTGCGGCATCCGCTTCATCCCGGGGGCACACCGGCCGCCGTTCGCTGCCGCATAGCCGTACTTCTTGATGTCAGAGGGATCCACGCAGTCGGGGAAGCGCAGGATGGCCTGGATGTGGGTGCCGCACGTCACGCGCGGCAGGCTCGCGCGCGGTCGCGTCTGCCGGTCCTCGGGCCCGTTCTCGCACCACCACGTGATGCCCGTCAGGCTCTCGTCCACGTCGGCCTGACTCTTGGCGCTGGCGTTGCCGGCCACGGCGTAGAAGTCGCGCGGGAACGGGATCTCGGCCTTGTCGATGTTCTCGTAGTACGTGCTGAACATGACCGGGTTCACCTCGGTGTAGTTGTCGCCCGCGACGTGGTAGAGGGTCGGGGCCCCTGGGTGAGGGGTTAGTAGCGGGGGAGAGAGAGGACGGGAGGGTGGAGAGGAGGGGGGGGGTTGGAGGACGGACAGTAGACGGAGAGGTCGTTTGGGTTTTCGCCCGAGGCGCATCCCTGCTGCAGTTGCTCGGTTGTCGGTAGGTCTTTGGTGACCACGTCGGAGCCGTAGAAGGAGTGCATGTGCGACTTGTATTTGCCCGGGAGCACGATCGGGTCGATGTTCTTCACCATGAAGCGCTTGTGCCGGATGTCGGTGTAAGCGGCCGCTGTCGCCGCCAGGAGGGCGACCAAGGTGAGGGTGTTGCGCATCGTGATCACCGGGCTAGGTCGTCGTCGTCCAAGTCCGCCGTGCAAAACGTGAGGAGGGTGACGTCCAAGGCGGGGTGGAGAGTTGATATAACTCCCGGCAAGTAGGCCAAGGATTCCCCAGAGGTAAATGCCATATTGCAGCGACAGGGTAATGCTTGGCAGTATTTCCGTGGATATACGGGCAATATAGGGGGTTCCTGTAGGCCGGTTATTACTAACCTTCAACCTTAGCACAGTTTGCCAAGCCATCAATGTGTCGAGATATATATTGATGGGCCGTACCCACCCCACGAATGGGAATCATGGGCACTGTCTCCCGTGTATTACCGTCGGCTTTGAGATAATGCAGGTCAGCAAGACAAAAGCCCACCAATGCCCCATTACCACCTTTACACCTCGGCGGGGGCTTTGACGGTATACAGCATCATTTGAACTTCAGTCAAAACCTCGTATTTCGTGTGAACCGGCTTCGGAGCAGGGCTGTTGTTTCATGACTCGTTAGTTTGTTGCACTCTGGAGTCTAGGCTGGAGTTGGATGCCGTAGATAAAGGCGAGTTTGTATGAAATGAAGACGGGATAAAGGAAAGCAGTCCTCTGCTATCATCTCTACGCAGCAGTTTCAACTTCCGTCCGCACATCTCGATAGCTCCGGGACCTGGGTGCGAGTGTCGCGATATTGTGCCTGCTAGTGCTGAGCCAGTGTCTGAGTGCCAGAGCAGCTTGCCAATATTCCGAGGCGAGTTAAGGCAGTTGAAACAATGAAGTGAACGCCTACCGGTGCATTGACCTCTGTTTTCCCTGTTGGAGTCGTCGGCTCCTTGTGAACCCTTTCAAGCAACCCACCGGGGCACGTCATGGTGCAGTCTAGCAAGATGACCATTTATCAATCAGTAGGCCCGCTGGCCAAATGGTAAGGCGTCTGATTTCGGTTACTGAAATCATAAACTCAGAAGATTGTGCGTTCGAGCCGCACGTGGGTCGAAACTACTATTTTTGGTATGCAGAGCATCGTCAATCGTTTTTACACATTCGGACAAATCCAGGTTCAAAACATTGACACAATATGCGAAACCGAATTGGTGCTTGAGACTATATAAATTTGATGTCTTGATGGCTTCGGTGCGCCAGTGTTTTTCAGCCAACCAAATCATGCATGCAACCACTGCGACCTCACTCTATCGTAAACCTCGCTCTCTTCTTGGACTCGGAGGAAGAATGCGCCCATTGCTACCGGCATTGAAGTTCCGCTATAGAGAGTCAAACCCCACAGGCGAAAAAGAATGCGACGGAAAAATAAGTCCCAGCACGGAGGAACAAGCGACAATCCGGGGGCGGCAAATTGATAAATCGGCTTTACCCGATGCTGCGTCATTCCTGGGGATAAAGAGGTCGCGGCACTTCAGTTGCCAGACGACCAGAGCTGTTGTTCTACCCGTCGAGCTGGCATATGCGAATCACTCATCAATCGCATCAGCTTATTGGTCCGATCCGTTCGATAAAGCCAAACCCGGTTTTGATCATGAGGTCGGCGGCAGTATCAGGGGCCATTGTGGCCTGGGCCATGGGGAGAGCAGTTGATGCAGCCTTTGGTGTGACGACCAAGAGCAACTCGTTTAGCGTTGACACAAATGCCGGGTTGACGTTTGATGTTAGCAAGTGGGTTCTGGCTCGTGATGTCTTCCACCATCTCTTACGACTCGGAGCACTAACAAAACCGCCAGGAGCAATGGCGACATCACCAACCTCCTGTACAAAGGCATGCAGTACCAGGGAACCTCCAAAATGACCCAGATCAACTCGGGCCTGGGGACCTCCAAAGTCACCACCGACACCATCAACGGCCATGTGCGAATCACCGTTACCGGCGGGTCCCAGCCCCTGACGCACTACTACGTGATCAAGCCGGATGACCCCACCATCTACATGGCGACTTACATCACCGGCGAGATCAGCCCGGGCGAGCTCCGGTTTCTGGCACGTCTCAAGCGCTCCGCCGTCCCCAATGGGTGGCACGGCGATGCTGCTAATTTGGACGGATGCACTGCCTTTGAGGGCAAGGACACGTTCAAGTGCCCGAATGGGCAGACGCGGTGTAAGATGTACACGGCGGATCGTTTCATTGATGATCAGGTGCACGGAGTGACGGGGAATGTGAGTACAGGGGGGGGGGATACTGCCAGACCTAGATGCTAATGAGTTGACGGTAGAATGTTGGCATCTGGCTCATCATGCCGGGAACTGCCTACGAAACCTCATCTGGTGGCCCGTTCATGCGGGACATCAACACGCAGAGTGGTGATGACCAGGAGCTGTACTGGTACATGAATAGTGGCCATGTCAGGACAGAGCCGTGGAGATATGGCTTGATGGGGCCATATGCCATGCGCTTCACGTAGGCTTACTTACACCCACACTCGGTCCTTTAGATGGCCCCACTCACATTGCGACAGCACCGGGGCCAAACCATCAGCCAACCTCGACACGAGCTTCTTCGAATCCCTGTCCATCCAAGGCTACGTCCCTGCCAGCAAGCGCGGCAGCGTATCCGGGACCGCAACGGGCGTCGCCAACGGCTTCCAAGCCGTCCTGCACTGGTACAACAATGCCTCGCAGTACTGGGCGATCGCCGACAACAGCACCGGCAGCTACACCTCCCCCCTGATGAAGCCGGGCACGTACACGATGAAGCTCTACCGGGGCGAGTTCCCGATCGCGCAGGACTCGGTGACCGTCAGCGCGGGCGCCAAGACGTCCAAGAACATCGCCTCCACCGAGGCCAGCCCGTCGGTGGTGTGGCGCATCGGCAACTTCGACGGGCAGCCCTTCGAGCTCAAGAACGGCGACAAGATCGAGCGCATGCACCCCGAGGACGTGCGCATGGGGTCGTGGGGCGGCAGCTACACCGTGGGCAAGTCGTCGCCCAAGGACTTCCCCATGGCCCTTTTCTCCAAGAAGGGCGGCGATGCCACCGTTACGTTCAACGTGGTGGCCAACCAGGCCAAGGCCGAGACGACGCTCCGCGTCGGCACGACCTTGTCGTTCAAGGGCGGTCGGCCGTCGGTCAAGATTGGCAGTTGGACGGGCAAGGATCCCGGCGCACCGGTAGGTATTTCTCGCTTGTTATTATGAGGGGGGGCCGGCTAACATCTGGTTTAGAAACTCATCGATTCGCGTGGTGTCACGAGGGGTGCGTACCGTGGCTATGGAGAGGTGTATACATGGAAGGTTCCCGCCGGTACTCTGCGCGAGGGGTCAAACACGTTGACATTGGGTGTCTCGGGGTCTGGGGATGCAAATTTTTTGAGTGCCAATTACATCATAGACGCGGTCGAGCTGCAAGGGCTGGCGGGCGCGGATAGTCCTCGCACTTGAGGGAATGGAAACATTTGATGGGATCAATATTGGTAGAGGTCTTTTTTTTCTTCTTTTTTTTTTTTCGCCTTTGGCGCAAAAATGCATGCGGATTCTATTTGGGCTGCTGTATTATTCAACAAAAAACAGACAATTGAAGTTGAAGAGAGAAACATCTCAGATCAGGTCTGATCGGTATCTGTCATTCTCACTCGCCTCGCTGTTGAGATGTTGGCCATTGGCGCTGTGATTATGATCACTGCTGTTGGGATGTTGGCCGTTGCCGCTGTGATTATGGCCGTTGTCGTTGTGATCATAACCATTACCGCTAGCGCGCTTCAACGACTTGAGTCGTTCCCGCGCCAACGCTCTCTGCTCCAGTATCGAGATGAGACGTGCAACCACACGAGATGTGGCTCTCATGGCCTCCTCCACACCGCTAGTCTCCCTGGCATGCAGGTCGTTGATTCTGCTAAGCAGTGTTCCAACGCTTTGGCCTCGAGCCATGAAAATCGACACTCCGTTTCTTTCGAGGTGGTTGGCCATGTAGTATTGCGAGAGCTCGATCTTGGCCCCTTCCTCCTCCTGGCTGTCCTCGTATTCTATACCGGTACCATCGATGTAGAAATTGACTTGGGTGACGGAATCGTAGAAGAAGATGCTGTCGGTGTCGTAGTGCACGACCATGTGCATGGGTCCCTCAAGCACTGGCATTGCTGAGTCCGAGGTCCGGGGCTTTCCTCGTTCCTTTGGGCGCCGTGGATTTTATGCTGTTACGGGACAGAGGAAGTTGAGGTGTTGGGTAGAATGAAGCGAAGGAACACTTGCGATAACTGTATATAAAAGTGCACGAACCCATGGGTTGGGACAATAGCGAAAACAAAGACATTATTATGCTGCACATCACGCAGTGAGGTTGTCTGGCACAATCAGAACAAAGAAGTAAATTGAGCAGGCACACTCACCAGGGGGATGGGGAAATCGCTGCAACACTAGAACCGTGTATGTTCGCTCCTTCCCCAGTGTGTTTTCAGCACAGAAATGGGCGATTTCAAGCAATGTCAAACCCCTGAGATAAGAGCATAGACCCCCGTCCTCCTGCTGGGTAAGATATCTGACGGGTCTGCCATATAATTACATGGAAGGTTGGCCAGTGCTTGCACACAAAGACAATCCTGACGACACCCTGACTCGCCAGGGCCACCGTTCGATTCTTGTCCGAGGAAAATCTGTCCGGGGGTTCTGGTAGCCACCAGGTCACGGTACAACAAAAAAAAAAACAACAAAGAATACTACTTCAGATGTATATGCCCGAACCACGGCAATTCCAGGCATCAGGAAAATAGAGGAATCCCCTCTCACAAACAGCCCTTAGGCCTACAAGTCGCACGAAGGAGTTGTTAAGGGTAGAAAAATCACTAGCCTTGTCTAGAGCCAGCTTGTCGAAGTCCTTGACAGCTTATCTCTTCTTGTTGACGTCTCAGTATTCGCTGGAGAGGGGATCCGGGAGTGCGGCAGAGGTAACGATCTGGTCGGGGTGTTCTAGGTCGAGGTATGGCTCAAGGTTCTAGGTGGCTTTACCGGATAATCGCCCTTCGACATACATTCGTCGGGCCTCATCATCAGCGAAGTGGTCAGCATTCAGCTTCAGCTTATTAGTGACCTGTCGGTACCAAACAGCAAATTTGACCGTATCTTTGCCATCTTCTCCATAGAAGAGAGGAGCATCCGCCTGCTTCATGGACTTGCCGCTCGCGATTCTCGAGACCTCCGTACCTGGTGTAGTTCCGCGCCGATCGGCGGCGTGCGAGGTTGACTCCGTGGGAGAAGGCATTCGTTCTCTGGAAGTTCCGCGATCAGCAGAAGCACGTCGGATGGAAAGGACGGATTCGGCGAGGGCATCTTTCGCTTCGGCTAAGATGTCTTGGGTCTGGTTCAGATCGGTAAGGGCATTGGCAAGAGCCGCTGTCGCGTTCTCCTAAGCCGTCCGATCGTAGTAATGAAGCGATGCATTCTCATCAAGTTCGCCTCTTCATGCGAATCTCGGCAGCTTGCTCTATGGCCTCCTCGCTCCGCTCAGTCGAGGTCAACGAGAGGTCAACTGCTTTACATACTTACCAAGCGCAATTTTGCAGAAGCTCAATGAACGAGAGAGACGCTTTTCTCCACGGAGTTTTTATGTACCTTAGCTGGTTGGGAGAGTTGTGATGGTAGGTGAGGCCCTCAAACGGCAAACAGGGGTATGTACTGGGCCTGAATTTTAGTAGGGGGATCTCCTTATTAATTACCGCCTCTACTCACTCGAGTGGGATTTCGCAAGCGGAGCGCCCAGCCAAGGTTCTATTGGCCACCTCTTTTAGTAGCCAGTTGAATCGCACACCCACACCAGGGCCTCTCTGCAACTAGATGAGATAGTAGAAAACCCTTGTAGTAGCGAATCAATAACGACTGTCCTCAAAGCCCAATCCAAACCACGTGCCACCTCCGAGTCCTCTCCCATCGCGCCAGCTAATTAACCAACACCGCTCCTCTGGGCAGTCAGGGTCGTGAATCGTGAGAGGCAGCTGGACCTCTAGTCCGGGACCTGATGACGGCGCGAGTCAGTGACCAAACATTCTCAGTTTTAGGGACTCTTTAGATGCAGTAGTAGCTACCTGGACGAGGTAAAGATACCTAGTACCCGCCGAGGCCGTTTGTTCCGTTGTCATGATTGGCATAGAGCACAGCGACGACCAACTTCCCAGTCGTTGCGGTGGCAGGCCGAATCGCGGGAGAGAACTTCTTCCACGGCTGCTCTTTCTCTTGGTAGGATGGATAAGGGGATCTCAAGGCTGGGCTCGTTCCGACATCGGACGAGCCCTGTGTCGACAGCGACTCCACGCTCGGCGACTTAGATAGGGCTTGTTGTTCAGGGGTCTCCATGGCTGCAGGTCTTCGTTTGGATGGCGACCTTAGGTTCTGAAGTGGGTTTGATTTCTTGAGGCAGAATGTCGAGTCGTGTCCGGATGTTTGTGGCTCTGGTAGTTACTTGGTGAAAGACAAAAGTCGTCAGCACCCAACATTGATGAGCGAAGCACTGTGGAAGCTTTGCTGTGGGAAGAAAGGACGGGGGTAGAGATGTGATGTTGAACACCTAAATAAATGCCACCATGCGGACTTCAAATGGGCCATCTAAACGGTTGTTTTTTACTAGCAAAGCGACCCGCTCAGTAGCCCCCAAATCTAGGCTCTTCTCCATCTTATGAAATAAGGGCCCTGAGAGTACGATTTGAAGGGGAAAAGCGTCCTCTGAGGTTATTTATAACCTCGCGTATATCCCTAGCCTTCTTAGGGGTATTTAGGAGTGATAGGGTAGTCGTGGTAGTGATAGGAGGGGTAGAGGGGTGTTTTTTTTTGGAGGGGGGGTATCTCTAATGTCTTAAGGTTATTTAGTGTTAGTCTAGTAATATTACTAGATTAAATGGTTATATATCAGCTTTCTATAAGCCGCTATATATTAGATACTAAATAGGCTTATTATGAGGTATCCCTGTAATAAAGGAGGAACCTTTGTTTATTAGCTAGTAACAATGCTTTATAGTGTGCTAACACCTTGGTATTTTACTAAAAGTATGTCTTGACAAAAGAGAAAATACTCTTATCTAAAGGTTAAGACTTGTAGGAGCTGTGAAAGGGTAGATATAAAAAAAAAAACGTAATTAAGGTAGCAAAGGTATATAAATTCATTAGAATCATATATACTTATTCGGTAAGAATCAGGAGGCGTTAGTAACTACGCCTAGCCGACTTCATTTCCGGTAAATAGATCTCTTTTACCTACTTAATAACAATGTCATTGTTACTCTAGCCTATGGGAGAGCGGTCGTACTTTTAATTATAAATATCTTTATAATCCTTGTTTCGGTCTCCTACATGCCGTACTCGTCCATGTTGGCGATGTTACATAGGGTGATGTTTTTTGGCTTCTAGGGTTACGTGTAAACGCTCAAAGAAATCCTCGTATCTAGCCTTCGTGGAACCTTTGATCTTTCCAACAGTATACTTCTTTTCATTTTTACTCGTTGGTGACGGCTTAGAAAAAGCACCCTGAGCAACTTTCACAAGTGGCTAAACAAGCGGGCACTGAGAAATATGGGTTCGTTTTCGAAGGGGTGGTGCGAAAGACATAGCCTTTTATGCTAACGATCAAGGTACTAGGCCGGCGGTGGCTCTTGATATACGACAATGTCCAGAGCATCGACGACAACCTAATAAGCGTTATATCCCGACTACCCCGGGTGACGTCATCCTGACTAGCAGAAACCGACGTGCGGCATACCAGCAAACCAAACTCATTTCCTTGAAGCCCTTTTCGGATGAGATCGGTGGCTAGCTACTCCAGCAGCTCCTGAGGTCCCCCGAAACCTAGCCAGCGATAGATGGCGATACTATAGCCACCACATCTCTCGCTCGAATGGTTGGCGGACTTCCCTTTGGGATTCGACACATGGCTGGCTTAATGAACGAGAGAGATGAATAGTCAGCATCTAGCTTCACGAGCCTTTATACGAAATACCCCAGAGAGCTTATGATGGATGCCGCTCCGGTAGTTGATTATGACAAGGATATCACAAGATTGCCGGGTGAGGAACACCCGCTTGAACGTGTCTGGACCATCAGCTTTTCCCTCGGACCCCCTAAGCGCGCCCTCTTGGGGATTGCGTCATTTTTGAGCCAAGACCAGATCCCACAGTATCTCTTCGGTCCAGCCGCTCTCAAAGAAAAGCCGGCGGGGAACGCAAATCTCTCTGTGGTCTGTGGGCCGCCTTTCAAGTATGTACCTACCTGCCTACCATATCTATTCTCCCCCATGCCCTCGCCTAGCTCACCTGATACTTGACTAGATTCGGCGGCGCCATCGTCGGCTTGATGAACGTTGCGCTTGTCGACCGTAATTCGGATCGTTTCTCTATCCACCGCCTCGTGCAGGATGCCTTCAGATACTGGTTTAGCAAGACGAAGCCTACGAGCATTTCACGGCTGCAGTCCACATTGTGTATCAGTTCTTTCCACGCCAGGTCAACGGGCGTCTGATGCATGACTCCTGGGACAAGTGCCGGGACTTGATTCAGCACGGCCAGGTTCTGGCTGAGCGGTTTGAGGAATTGCAAGCAAGATTTTCTGGACTAGAGGCGCCCGCCGAGCTGACCGAACTTCTGAAATGCTGCGGTTGGTACCTCTTTGAGATGGCGGATCACCCTACCACACTCAAGCTCATGGACACGGCAATAAAGGCTTGTCTTGACGAGCAATACGGGATCTACGCGCATTTTCTCAATGCCATCGGCTGCTATAGCTTTGAGCTCAGCGATCTGGCGCGTTGCCGTCGAGAGTGGGACAAGGCCCTCGCCATCCGGGAGGCATGGGCAAAGAGAAAGGCGCCCGGTGCTGAGGAGGAGTGGGCTAACCAGCTGAACAACTACGGCAACCTCGAGTCAGCCGAAGGGAACTACGAGTCGACATTGACATACTTCTCCAGAGCCGAGATCCGTCTCCGACTCAGCAAAGACGCCATTGTTCCACTTGGAGTCACATACATGACGACTGGTCGTGCTCTGTTCTTGATGCGCAAGTACGAAGAGGCGATTGCCGAATACAAAAAGACAGAGGTCATCTTCCTCAACAAATTTGGCAAGGATGCGCACTTCATGGCCCAGTGCGTCCGTCCCCCCTCCCCCCCAACCTCCTTTTTCCTCATCACCAAAGCTCATTGAGGTTATTTATCCTGACGCTCTTTCCTCTCCAGCTTAAACTACACGTACGGAAACCTTGAGCTCTCGAGGAATGATATGACGGCAGCGAGAGGCTTTTATACCGAAGCCCAGCGGATCCTCGAGAAGGACACACCCCTCCATCTCCTCCTCGCAGCTTGTTACTACAAACTCGCAGTCCTCTCGGAGCGTGATGGTGATCAAGAGGAGGCACTCCGAATTTTGGACAAGGGGCTAGGAATCGCAGAGTTTCGAGAGGGAAAGGGCGATGCTACTCGCATCATGTGCAAAAAGGCCGCGATCCTGTCGAGTCGGTCTTCATCCCCGGAGGAGCAGAACGCCTACAAGGCTCTTCAGCGTCGGGTCGAGGATATTGTCCTAAACCACTTTCACAACGCGGTCTACGTGCTTGAAGGTGGCCAAGAGGAGGAGGATTGGGATGCGTGCGTTTGTTCTTACTGGCGATAAAGTTGCTACGAATTTATGGGTGTTGTTGGGATGGAAATCATTAACTGGGACCTAATATTTGGTCATTATTACTAACATGCTAGGTGTGCTGCGGAATTCACAACATTGCGCTTTTCACCTGCCGGTGACCCTCCTATTCTGACCTGTGCGGCCTCTTTCTCAGCTCCGGGCATCCTGGCGGGTAAGATGCACTTGGATTCCACCTAGCACAGTCTGGATGATGGATAAAATAAGCGAAAGACCGCCGAGGATGATGACTGCCCAGAAATTCCAAAAGCGGTGAATATCACGCCTATCATACCAAAGCGCCTTTATGCTGTTGGGTGATTGCGCAATCATGTAATGTTGGAGTGTGAGCAGCCTGCTCCCAAAGGCCGGGAAGCTGGGTTCCGCTGAGTGGAGGAGCTTCTCGAGAAAAGCATCTATGGTCTCCAAGAACCGGTGGAAAAGTAGGCTTTCAGAGCATCGGGGGTGCGCTAGCATGGCGCAAAACGACGGGAACCGGAACAGCTTCAAGGTAGTTGTTCGTGCATCAAACTCGAGATGAAGCGGAAACGCATCTACCCAGACAATCCTGATACCAGCTGTTCGGACCATGGCCTGGCAGCTCAGATTGCTGCTGAAGATTGGTGTCGCTGAAACCGAGGCTCTGGACTTTCATGTCCTGCAGCAGAGGTGGTAAGGACTGACCGAAGCGGTTGAGCTGGAGAGGTAGATCGGGCGAGTATGGGCCGGCCGCCATGTCCAACGGCGGCGTTGCGTAGAGCATGGTCATCTGCCCGATTGTATGAAAGATGATGGGCGAGCATTGCGCTAGATCCTGGAAGTCTGTGGTATTGGACCTGTCAAGAGGTATTATCGGGAAGCCTCACTATCCGAGTCTGTGTCGTAAGGGGTGGGATCTCGTGCCTCCGCTGGTGGTGTGCCAAGGAGGAGTAGTAATTGATGAATATTCCCCATCGATTGTTTGCCCTTGGTTAACGATTCACTGATCAGGCAGAATGTATGCATGAGTCCGCGGTCGACTTGGGTTGTGTTGCTCAGGTGTAGACGAAGTGCATTATTGGGTTGGGGGATATGCCTTCCCTGTGAACCGGACTTGGAGGTGCATGATATACCATTCAAAGTATCGCCCGAGATAAGGATCAGCCATGGCGGCTGTGACATCCTGGATATTGGTGATACTCGCGAGAAATCGGCGATTCTCTTGGTCGAACTGGGGATTTGATATGGTTTTGGAGCTCCATGTTCAAACCCGGAATAGTCAAGTTTGCGTATTTATATATAGAGACTTAAACGGACGACAATGATGGCATGCCGAAATGTCAAGGGTAATGGTATAAACGCTAAGAGGTTTACCAGGGGAGATGCCTCTTCTCAGGAACCACTGCCACCTTGTCTTCATACTTTGGTCTCTCATGGGTAAGTTAGGACTGGGTTTGCGGTCCAAAGTACTCTGTCGCTAGCCAAAACATCATAGGTCTACGTTCAGGGATTTCTCTCTTCCCTTTGGACCACGCCGAGATGGTTGGTTGATTGGCTGATGGATCATTTCAGATGATACTTCTGGGTTAGGCTCGATGTTTGGGACTGGTCATTATCGTGTTTTACAGCGTAACAATAGCGTCCCATGATAACAGATTACGCAATCAGGAGACAATCAATAGCCACATATTCACCCAGTCCTCGCTTTCGTGACGGGACACCAAGTGAGTTGCCCACGGTACCCATCCCCACGCTAACCGTCGGCGGCGGAAGCACCTGATGATATGAACAGGTCCCTAGAGGTTTATCTAGGACGTAACACCATAGAACACGATTTGAATCTACTTTTAATAATCAAACTTTGGATTCGTAGTGTCCTAGCGCCGCAACTCCCGCCAGACGACTCGCCGATCAGCGCATCTTGTGGGCAGAAAGCCAGTCGCAACAACCAATGGACCTCCTAGTTATCGTAGTCACCCCTTTGGAAGACCTAAACCCCGACGTTCTTCGGAGTCTAGCTTTAGTGGTGACAGGTGGATCTACCCTCCGACTCGCTCGCCCAACGCGTTAAAGGTATATAAAACCCCTTATCAGGGGAAAAGCCACCTTCTAATCAGCCTGTGACAATCGCCGTGGCCATTGCCTCTTCCTCCTGGATATCAATTTGTACGGTATTTTCTTCCCACGTTTGTCGCCGCTGGTATTTCTTCCTGGCAGCTTATCCGCGAAACTCCCGAATAGGTCGAGCCACTTCTTAGACCTCCTCCACACCCTCTGCAGCGGGCCTCCGTTATAGGTGGGCAGTAGCCTAGCGTTCCGTGAACACGAGAAGATGTGCCCCCGGTTCTTACTGGTGCCGCACTCGCAGGGCCCCCAGGTCCCGGGGGTTCGTGGTTAAACCATTCATGGTACTCCTTGAAGTCGCCATGGCCGGTTCTCTCTGCCAACATTGCCGCATGGGCCTTGCGGGACAAGGCCAATTCGGGTGGCTTGTCCTTCCAGCATATCTCTCAGAACTTATAGTCCTCAGGGACTCCGTCCCACCAGTGTCACTGCAGCCGGCGTTTCCTTTCCTCCTTGTGGCGGTCCTTTCCACTTACCTTCCAGGGCGGCGTCCACGACCAGGTCCTCCATCGGGGTCTTCTTCCCTACACCTTTGGCTTGCAGGAAGTGGTCATGAAGCGGGGGGGAGGGGCCGCCGATGCGGCGGGCTACCGGTGGCCGGTGCAGGGTGGCAGTATTTCCTGATGTACCCTTTCTGCCGGATCTAAGGTTGCCGTCAGGGTTATGTATAGAGGTAACAGTCCAAATTGACGATTCTAGCAGTTCATTGTGACGGGCTCCATTTTTTTACCTCATGTACGTGTATATCCGGACCAGGGCTTTTTGGCTTTGAGAAAGCCTTACGTCCGTATTGATTTGGCCGGCCGTTAAGAATCATGCACAGCTTGTCGAGGGGCGTTTTTTTTTGGCATACGTCAGGCTTCGTGAACTCAGATAACATGCAACCCTAACTGCCCCCTTTTTTTCTCGAGTATACATATATAAGTCAAAGGGTGGCCCGAGGTGGAAGTAGTTTTCTCTTTTTTTTTTTCCCCTCGCTCCCCCATCAACGTCTGATCCATCGCCATGTCTACTATTCCCGTAAGCATGATGGATCCATCGGCCCCTCCCAGCCCTCGACGCCTCTTGTTGTGCGACCTTCCCGACAACGTTCTGCTAGCCATCATGAGCCAGGCAGACCAGGTCAGTCTCTTTTGCCTCAGGCGCGTGAGCCGCATCTTCCTAAGGCTCTTCAAAGACCGCCGGTTTCGACATGTACATATCGACCCCTTTACTTCCAGGTGGCCATTCCACCTGTCACCGGCGTGGAAACTTGAGAAAGTTGCCGCTGACATCAAGCCCATCTTGCGCCCGCTGCTCCAGAAGGACCTCTTCTGCCAGAAGTGCCGCAATACTGGTCCCGAAGCTGAGCTCCGGTTACGAACCAAGCTTCTCTACTGCTCCGGCTGCCGTACCAAGCACTCGGCCGGTCTGTTTTCATACGGCCAGCGCTACGGCCCGTCCGACACGCGTATCTGCAGAGGGAGGGAGGGAGGGAAACATACGGATTTGCGACCATCTGGTTATTACCTGGGCCGATGTCGAAGAATGGCTTGCTAGCGAGGTGCGCTTCAAGGAGTTGAGATGTGATCATCCAGCCCATGTTTATGATGACATGGCAACTCACTACCATGCTCAAGATAAACACCCTCTCAGGATTTACCTTGGCTATGATTGTGAGAAGAAGGCATGTAGGTATATCCACATATCAAACACCAGCCCCGAGCCCGATCCATCTACCGGCCCCGAACCCATTATTTGTGTGGACTGGCTCACTCACATAAACGTCCGTGGGCTTGGATTAACTGCCGCTGTCGATGGACTCGACGTCCTCCGCCACATAGAGTGGGTTCGGCAAAACGGAGGGGCTGAAATCTTTCCTCCGATGCAGCAGGGAAAGTACCCTGCCGAACTCCAATTTTTCGACCCCAAATTTTGTACCTGCCTCCGCTTCGACGCCCCTCCGGACGGCTGGGAGTTACGAAACGAGCAAACCGAATGTCCTCTTCATGGAGGTCAGAGGGGAAGAAATCCACCGTCTACTTGGTCTGGTTCAACATATAAGTGGAGCGACGGGCTGAAGCCTTTTCATGAA
Organism: Lasiosphaeris hirsuta; assembly: GCA_030549175.1. Taxonomy (NCBI): domain Eukaryota; kingdom Fungi; phylum Ascomycota; class Sordariomycetes; order Sordariales; family Lasiosphaeriaceae; genus Lasiosphaeris; species Lasiosphaeris hirsuta. The sequence goes on from JAUKUA010000002.1 coordinate 5,695,079, forward strand.
TGCCTGGGACATAGCACATAATCGTGGAACGCGACAGTGTGCCAAGAATCCGCTGAGTGTATTATTATGCAGTACGAAAAGAGAATAGCACCAGCCTGCTGCCAGGATTGCTATGGAACATCCAACCATGAAATGCAGAGACTCGCGCCGTCATGGCCAGGTTGGTTCATGATGTTGGATCCGGAATCCTACTCTCTCCAGCAGGACCGAGACAGCTTTGGTACCTACTGGTGTAATGACCAGACGTGCCGTAACTATTATCTCTTCCATAAAGAGAATCCCCGAAAAAAGGCGCTGATGTGCCTTAGTATCCCTGAGAAGAAGAAAAGGAACGAGTTTTGGAAAAAGACATGGGCAATCTTGTCATCAGAATTGTTCTGACAGAAGAAATGATAGAGGAAACCTCAAGGGGGGGGGGGGGGGGGGGTTACCGACCGACGGCTCACACCATCCCGGCCAGCCATGAATCCAAACAGAAAACCACTACCCAAGTTCAACCTCGCCCGCCCTCAGTCATGGGAGCCCCCCCGAAAGTCATGGGAAAGTCATGGGAAAGTCATGGGAAAATCATGGAAAGCCTTTCCTCGGGAACCCCCCAAGCCGGCGAAGGCATCATCATCGACAAAGTCACACAAGAGTCGTCAATCATGGCCAGTTTGACCTTGGTAGAACCTCTACGAAAAGATGGCCAGAAGAGTGGTTGATTCCTCCAAGCTAGGTATCCTAAAGCCAGGATGTCTGAGCACAAGAGGCCGGTCAACTCGAGCGTTAAGCTCGAAACTGAAGTCATCGTGTCGACAATGAACTTGCCGGAGAGAATTCATCTCGAGAGCGGTATGAACTACTTTAAGAATTTTCTCTTTGCGGGTACTGTTGCAGGCGTCGGAATCGGGACGGGATCCCGCCTCAATCGGAGCTGGTGTCGTTTGCGTGATGTTTTTCCGCCCAGCAGGGTATTGGCAGCGTCTCTAAGATTGGGGTGTCCTGAGCCAAAATCCGGCTTCTGCAACATGTCGACCGCCAAAGTCCACAGAGACACGACAGTGATAGAGCTTTGACGGCGGCTACTTCATCGGCTGTCAATTTTCTTGACCACAAAGCACCCATAAATGGTCGTTGGTCCGGGTAACGGTTTGACAGGCCGCCGCCCGGAACGGTTTAAGAGGATAGGTATGCTGGCCTCGGTTTTCGTGACCGTTTTGGTGGCTGTGGCGGTGATGGCGGTGATGGCGGCAGTGACTGTTGTGGTTACCGTGAAGAATGGCGGGACTGGCACCGTCACGGTGGTGGTGGTTGTGAGGGTAATAGGGGTCGGTATGGCGAGGGCGAGGACGAGAGCGGGGTAGGTTAACATGGCGAGGAGGACTATGATGAGAATGGACTTCATCTTGCGTGATTATACAGGCGGCGGTGATGAGACGGGAAGATGGCGACACGACAGCGACAATGACAACACGAGAAGACGACAGCAGCGCAGGATAGACGGCTAGACGAAAAGACGACAGTGCAATGCAAGATGATGCAGAGATGGGCAGAGGATATTTTCTCTTTCCTCCCGGAATGCTTCTCCTAGAATGCCAGAAGATGGTGCTAGAAGATGGTGCTAGAAGATGGTGCTACCTATTTCGGCTGAGTTAGACGCTTCCTTCCCAAGATATCAAGATTTAATTTGAGGGCGTCACGGTGCACGACTAAGAAGCGTCTTCTGTGCACTACATCTCCATACATAACCCTGAAATAACCCTGAAAACGGCAAATCGATTGATTGATGTTTAATCCTATGCACTTAGGTTAAGGATCTTAGTAGTATACTCCCGTCTCTTGTTCTCGAGGAGGAGGTAGATCGGCGAGATCCTACTTTTAATATAGAGGACCGGTATATGGGTTATTCGTTAGTACGGGAAGGTAGCTTTGAGGACGTTCCTAAGGACTTTCTCTAGTTACATCTTTTTCTTTCTTAGCCGTACCTCTCTAAGCTCTTTTACCACACTTTCGACCTATATAATATCCTTAGGACTACAATTACTATTACCTCCTTTATCACTAAATCTAATAGTAAGCCTTTAGCACAGTTACCTAGGTACCGAAGTAACCTAAGTGTTGCAACCTGTATACTGTGTAGCGGACTACCCAGTGTTGAATGACAGATCGCAAGGCAGAACGCCTGATTGGGGAAGGGGAATGACCAATTTGAAGGCAAGGTTCTCAGACGGGATGTCACACTCTGTCAAACAGATTGCTATCACCAGAGTTGGGTAACACTTTGGGATACAACAGAATATAATTGCTTGCGTGAGGAACAGGAATCCTCACGCTCCAAGGTGTCTAACACGTTGGCTACTTATATCTATCTAGAGGGTAGTTATACCAAGTAACTTATATCCTTTGACCTGTTTGCTCTGTTGCTCTGCTGGAGAGAAGAGGTAGTGTGAGAGCATCTCGCCCTGCTTGCTCTGTTGCTCTGAGGCGGAGCGGGGGGAGCGCGAGAGCATCTTCATTGATTGGCTGTTCTGTCGCGTGCTCTTGCGCCCTTTGTCACATGACCTCTTAGCACGAGGTGGGATGTGACACTAAGTATCCCCGCCCCTTTAGTTACTACCTTTACATAGTAATTTTTAAAGAAGAGCCTATAGTTAAGATATAAGCTTAGCTACTTTAGAAGTAGATCATACTTTACCTACCTATTTCTTACTACGAGGTTTAGAATAGTAGCTAATAACAAGTTAGTTAAGGATAAGCCTTTTATTGAGGTAAAGAAAATATATTCGTACTTAACTAAGTTGAAGAAGATATTATTTTCCTTAGCCTACCTCTCAATCTTAGCTAATCTCCTTATATAGTTAGTCCTAACTATCTCTTCCGAATCCCTCTCTACTTTAGCCAGGAGATTATCTATATAGAGATACCTACCCGGCCCGTCCTTAATTAAGGTCTTAAGATATAGGCTAAAGAGAATCGGTAACAAGAGAAAGCTTTATAAGAGGTTAGACTTCGTAAGCCTCTTTACTTCCTCGAACCTTAGGACCACGCTTCTTATAGTTAGGAAGTTAAGGATAAAGCTTAGGAGGGTTGATAACTATCCTTGTCTCCGTATACCGCTGGCGAGTCTTATCATCTAGATGTTATTGAAGCCGCCTACGATATCTCCCTTAAGGACCCCGACTGTCTTTCCACACCTGATCCCATCTTCGACGTCGTACACAAGGGCGGCTAGGGAGTCCGTGGCCAAGCGGCCCGGTATATCCCCACACTAGTTGACGTCGAAGACTCCCTGTACTAGCGCTGTTCCCGCGACCTTCGCCGCCACGATCCTCTCGAGCCCCCTACCGTAGGTCGGGATGAGGGCGATGGGCCTAGGGACTTCGTCGTGCTCGGGTCCCTGCCTGGCTTCGGGATTAGGACTACCTCTGCCGTGGGCCACCTGTGCGGGTAGTACCCTACCTCTAGGTACCCTGGTAGAGGGTACGAATTGCTTCGCCGAAAGGTGAGACGGTTCTTAGGCCGGGGCCGTCCTCTCACCACGCCGCCTTGACCATCTCCGTCTTCACGTCGTCCTCTCCCGGGGTAGTGACTTTGGCCTTCGCGAAGGCTAGGGTCGCCTCCTCCTGAGTCACCGTCGTGTTGAACGGTAGGAGGGGTCCCTGGGGCGGGCCCGTGAGACCCGCCGCGTCTTCCCCGGGGTCGAAGGCTACTAGCTCATCGAAGATTAGCTGGGCTTTTTCTTCCGTCGTGACCCTGGACGGGCCGCCCTCTCTCGGCACGAGCGCCGGTATGGCCAGTGTCTGCGGCTCTTTTCCCGACGCCAGTACCTTCCACACGCCTCGGGTGGTGGCTTCGTCTATGGCCCCCTGGTAGTAGGCCTTCCTTGCCTTCGCCAGGGTGTTCCGGTGGACCCTCCTTCCTAGGGGTCTGAAAACGGCAAAAGGGTACATTCAAGAATTCTGCCGCACTACAAGCAAGCCACACCACTGCCAACCTATTGAATGCCCACCACTTGCAACACCGGCCTGCGTACCGATTGCAAGGCCGGCCCGCACCGATTGCCCACCACTTGCAGCCTTGCAAGCCAACACTTTCACCTTCAACAGTGGTGGGCAGTTGGTCTCGAAGACGCCGTGGCCCTATTGCAACTCCGGAAAAGGTATGTAGCGGTTGTAAGAGCAATAAGCCGTACGACGCGTTTGATACCAACCGTGACGGGCGGCCGCTTGCAACATGCCGTCAATGCCTTGCAAAGCGGAAGGAGAACCGCGTCATTGCTAACGATGATGGGTGCCGCGTTACCCGGGCTCGCAATGCTGAGGCGCTCGATGCTGCGGAGGCTGCCGGCCCAAGAGCAATCCCCGTGTTGCCCCCGTTACCAGGTGTACGGAACCCATTGCGCGCGGGGGAGCCGAAAGGTTGGATACCCACGGGACGGGGTAGAGAATATGGAGATATAATATACCTCCTTCAAACCCTAAATGATGATTATCTGTTAAATGGTAAGCAAATATTCTTCATAATGCTACAGCTAAAAAAATAGTACCTATTATAACATGTAATCCATGGAAGCCTGTAGAAAAGAAGAAACAAGTACCAAAAGCACCATCACTAATAGTAAAAGAAGATACACTATATTCAACACCCTGGAAAGCAGTAAATATTATTGCTAGTAAAATAGTAGCAATTGAACCATATAAAGCTCCTTTTCTTTCTCCATGAATTAAAGAATGATGGGCATAAGTTACTGTAGCACCACTAGATAAAAGTAACACAGTATTAAGAAGAGGTAATTCAAAAGGATTTACAGGTTCTATACCTATAGGAGGTCATTGAGCTCCTAATTCTACAGTAGGTGTTAATGCACTATGAAAGAAGGCTCAAAATATAGCCAAAAAAAATAAAGCTTCAGATACTATAAAAAGAATAGTACCTAAATTTAATCCTTTTTGCACAGCTAAAGTATGGTCACCTAAAAAAGTACCTTCGGATATTATATCTCTAAATCAAAAAGACATAGATGAAATTAATAGTATTAATGCTATATAAAATAAATAATAAGCATTATTAAAATTATGCATAGATAATGCACCACTGGTTGTTAAACTTAATAGAGATATACTAGTGTATAAAGGTCAAGGAGAAGGAGATACCAAATGAAAGGGATGATCTTGAAAATTGCTTCTAATTAAATTAGTCATTTGAATCTTTATATTTTAATATACAATTATTTTAAATCTATATAGGTATTTTAATATAATTAAATTTATAGTAATACCACCAAGAGCCTCTAAGATGAATCGAACATCTATCATAATATTAACAGTATTATGCTCTGCCATTGAGCTATAAAAGCTTCATATAATTATATGATTTTATAATTATATGTTTTTATTCGAATCGACCAACTATCATAATATGCATGACCTCAAGGCCATGGATGTAGAATGTACTCATTGCGGGGTGTTACACTGGCAGGGCGAGAAGCCCACGGCTGTGCTAACAGTGTTGCAGGCCTCGACAACAACGAATCCCGCCTTTGGCAAGTGTTGCAGAGGTGGCCAAGTCCACATCAACCCGTGGAAAGAATTGCCGGCATTCTTAGAAACGTACTTACGGGGCGGTACGGACGATTGCGTAAACTTTCTCAAGGACATACGGAGGATTAACTCCGCCTTTACTTTCACTTCTATCAAAGCTACACAGACTACCCGTGGTCTTGCGGCCGGTGGCGGTCCGATGGGTTACTAGATTTAGGGTAACCGGTGTAACCGGCTGTAATGGGCCGCGGTGGCTGTGTCAATCGGCGTGGTGAGTGGCTGCAGAATGTGTGGTGTGTGGGAGGAAAATTTTTACCAAGTAAGGAATGGATTTAACTGCGTTGTGGCTAGCCTAGGCCTGCAATTGGCTTCAATTTTCGCTTTTTTACCTTAAAATTGATCTTTTACTTAAATCCTATCCACGGATCCAACTGACACCGGCCAAAGGTCGGCACATTCCCTAGTTAATTTAGATGACCAGATCGTTCCTACCTTCCTCGGCAGGATGCATCTGCCCAGAATTGCCCAATACCCGCTATATCTCTTTCCCTTTCTATCCCGGGAATGCCTTGTTGCGGTGGTTGGGGATTCGCCAGCCAGAGAACTTCGGACAGCTCTTTTCGAGGCAATCAAGGTTCACAACAACCCTAGCCGATAATCACAAAAGCTAACATAATGCCTAGAACGCTCTTTCCACATCCTCCAGGTCTGTTTCCCGTCTCGATGGGATGCCAAGTCGGAGCCAACGCTACCCAGACGATCGAAGGTTCAGCCAACCAGCAAAGCAAAGCACTTTACGAAAAACATAAAGTGTTACGGGAAAGGCTCCAGCCCTTCACCAGCTGGGTCCGTTGTGGAGGCCCAAAGTTGTTGTGTCGAAGGGCAGGACCGGGTTCACCAGGAAAGAGCCTAGCAGAAAGAAACAGAGATTGCATGTCTTTAAGACCAAGGTTTAGGAAGGACTAAGAGTGAGGATGAGGTGTCGCCTACCTCAAATAGATGTGCAAGAGTAGGAAGACATCGGTAAGGACGAGATATGTGTGTGCAGGAACGAGGGATGCACATTGTCATGATTTAATAAGCCCGAGATTCCCAGGCGCCCCAACTTCTGACTCTTTTCTTCTTCATGGCAGAATTCTGGCATTTTGCTGACTTTGGTTACCGTAACAGGTGCGATCTGCACCTTGCATTAGCCGGCACTTCCAAGACAGGGGGGGCGGAATCTTTTGGTGTGGCGGTGTTGAAAAACTGGTGCCAAAACAGGCATAGACGCATTGAAAAATTCTGGCTTAGCATTTTTGGGCTACTTTTTGGTGGTCCTGGGGACTGCCAGTCGTTGAGCCGATTAGGGTCTTAGTATACTATCATATCTTGGCCAGCAACTTCCACCCCGACAACCATCCCCTCAGCGCCAACAACAAAACACCCCCACCCAGTGTGACCGTCCCACCATATACCCAAAGACTTGTCCAGTGTAGATTCGTAAAGTCGGTCCCTAAAATCGCACCGCCTCCAGGCCCACCGGTCAATACACCAAATCCAAGGATGGCGAAACCCATGCCCATGCGCGTGCCGACCTTGCTCTTGTCAGCCGTCAGGCGCACGAAGCAGACAGGCGGCAGGGCGATAAAGACACCCGAGAAAAAGCCGTAGAGGATGGTGATGACGACGATGCCAGCGAGCGAATTGACACCAATCATGGCGTAGGTAAGGGCCGCGCAGATTATGGCGCCGGGGGCAAGGACTGGTCCATGTTAGCTGGTTACTGCGGGGAAGGGGGAGGAGATGGGGCTTACTGTTCATGGGGCCTGTCTTGTCAGACAGGGCGTTGGGGAGGGTTCGGCCCAACATGGAGGCGACGTTGAGGATGGGGACGAGGTAGAAGGACATTTCAGCCGTCGCGATCTGCGTGGCAAAGGCGAAATACGAGATGTAGAACAGCATGACGTAGAGGCCGATGAAGCCCAACATGGTGAAGAGGACAAACAGAACAAAGGGCCAGTCGGTAAACGCGCTCCAGTCGAATATGGCGCGCGGGCGGACAGGCCTTACGCCCATGCGCATGAAGAAGACGGGAACCATCAGCGTGGCTAGGGCAATGAAGCCGACGGCGCGCACAGCCCATTCGAAGCCAACCTCGTTGAGGAGGCGGTAGAAGACGATGGGGTAGATGACGCCGCCGAACGAAGAGCCGCAGGCGGCCAGGCCGATAGCGAGGCCGAGACGGCTGCTGAAGTAGGCGGGGAGGATGGCGAGCGAGGGGATGAAGATCAGGCCGGCGCCGATACCGATGCAGAAGCCCTGGGCAAGGATGGCTTGCCAGTAGGCATTACACAAGCTGAGCATCATGAAGCCAAAGACAATCAGGAACGACCCCACCACCAATAACTGCCGGAAGTAGCCCCGATCATAAATGGGTCCCGCAACGATGCCGACAACCAAGACGCAATACGCCTGAATCGAGCCGATCCATGAGATGTTGGATGATGTCTGCTCAAACAGAACGCCCGTTTCGTAGTAGGTCTGGAAAACGCCAAATGTATTTAGCACGCCCCAGGTGTTGAAGAAGATGGCGAAGCTGGCGGCAACTTGGATCCATGCCAAGATTCCGCCGTTAGGAGGTACATGAGCCGCGGGCTTGGGTCGCCCCGCTTCGGCGTCGGGACCAGACACAGTGGCTTTCTCGGGGTCGGAATTAGTTTGAATGGTGTCGTCGCTCTCGGAGAGATCGGTTGGGTCGAGGTTTGTCTTGGAGATGTCGGCGCTTGGCGCTTGGCCGGTCGCCGGTGCTGCCATTTTTTTTTTCTTCTGGTCGGACCGTCGTATATTTTTTATTTTTTTTTATTTTTTTCGTACCTCGTTGTTTGGTGTCGCAGGATTTGATGTTGCAGGTGGCTGATTCAATTCGCGGGGTTGCGCCGTCCACTCGCACTCGTGGACACACACACACGCACACCACACACCGGGGGGGGGAGGGGGAGGGGGGGGGGGACACGGCACTCGCACAGGTGTGATAGCAAGTGCAAGTGCAAGATGCAAAACGCAGTCGACTGGGCAGACCTGGCGATTTAAGGAAAGCGGATTCTGCTGTGGAGTCGGACGGAGCTAGGAAAGTGGGAAGGCAGAGCGATGGAGGGATGGATGCGGGGGAGAACAGAATGGAGAGAGCCGCTGAAGACGGGGCGCCTTTCCTTAATAAATAAGAGAGACAGACGAAAATCGACGGTCTCGATTGCTGTTGTGCTACGGGCACTGTGACCGTTTGTGTGTGTTGCTTTGCAAGCTTCTGTCTGAATTATTCAGATGGTCGGCAGCCCGTGCCTGCTCCTCGGGATCAGGCGTCCGAACGCCGAGAGCGCGAGCGCGCGAGCCGGCCCCCCAGCTCTCCTCCCATTTCTAGGTCTTCGTTCGCCCGCTTCCTTAGTCCGCCCCTAGCGGCTTACGAACCGAAACGGCACACCTACCTTTACGACCTACCATGCAACCGCTGCTAGCGACATCCAGTCTAGCCCCCTCTCGTTTCCGCGACAGGATCCAGATCCCGTGATTTGCACCCCATTTGATCCATGATTGATGCAGGATTCACACGCCTTGGTCTCCGGGGCATTTCTGTCGCGTCGGATTTAACCAAAAGATTTGAATACAACAGCAACCCTAACCCTCCTCTTTCTCACTTCCTTCCAACTTCCGCCGAGCCTGCGACCGATCGAGCCGAGCCGATCGAGTTTTGCGGGGGACTTGGGGGGAACCATTCATGGCCCGCTTTGCGACGCTTCGCGACTCGACTGGGCGGTTTGTTGCTATCTCCGCGATACAGCACCGTGAGCACTACCCATACGGCGTTTTCCTCCAGCATACCGCAAAATCTCTGCTCGGAAACCGAGCTGAATCCGCCACTGGCAACATTCCAAGGCAGGAGAACTCCATACGGCGTGCAACCCGGTATTGCATCATGGAGTCCTTTATTCAATAGACAGACCAAGCAACTTGCAGATCGCAAAACCATGATTGATGATGGCGCGTCGCGAGGCGGCCAGTGCGGTGTTAACCGGATCTATCTACTAGTTAGCATTGTGGATGCTGCCAGTGCGAAGTTCGACGACATGTGCCAGTGCCAGGCCGGACTCTGAAGGATCAAGCGTCGCATCTAACCAGCCAATCCGACGCCGCTCTTCAAGCCCAGTGCTGTTGATTATCTGCAGGGCCTGTATTTTGCTTCCGCATTTCTAATCCAAAGAGAAGCGCCTTTCTGCCTGGCCCACAGGAAAAAAAAAAAAAAAAGGTGGATTGCTGCCCATCCAAAGGCGGCTATCTCGATTCTCGACAGCCTGAGCCCCGAGCCTGACTCTGGGCGCACAACCACGAGCTGTGTCTCATTGGCAGCATATACTAACTCTCCACTGGGCCAGTCTACACATTAAATACAGCCTATCGGATATTACCTAATAATTCCGAGTCCCAATCCCATCTCACCACACCCCGGCCGATCCACCGGGGACCGGCTGCCAAGACTCGGGTCTCGGTGTTGACCGGCGCATGCCCAGCCACAGGGCGACCCCAGAACTACCGCGCTCCAGTCGAACCCCGAGCATCTTTGCCTTTTGGTTCAGGCTGTCGAGGTCATTGATGCCACCCACGTGCTGCCTCGTCGCCTTGTCCAGCGCGCACAGCGTCGCCAGACTCGAGCTCTTGATGACCTGCATGCGCGCCCTATGCGTCGCTGTGGCTGTCAACACCAGAAACACGGTCGTTAGCACGAGCTGCGCCGCCAACATCGCGATCCACTCCCAGTGAATCTTCACAAACGCCTGCGGTGCGAACACAGTCCCAGCAACGACCGCTTTCGCAGCTCCGGTCCCAGTCCTGGTCGAGCCCTGTCTGATCCTGTTCATGGTTAGCCCTCTCTCCCCACCCCGGGTCGTCATAATTCTTACAAGTTTGTTGTTGATCGAGCCATATTCTTCACCACGGCCTTGACATTCCCCATCTGCTCCTGGGGACTCGGCAACTCCGTTGACAAGAAATCCCCTAGCACCGACAACCCAAACGCCTTGGCCACACCTCCGCCGTTACTCGAGACCACGCCCCGCGTGCGGTCCATAAACACCGAGTCGAACATGGTGGCCGCGAGCAGGGCGCTCGCCGTCAGCTCCGACCACACATGGATGGTGTACTCGTCTTCGTCCGCTCCCGGCGGGGGTTCCAGGCTGGCGGTGGTGCCGCCAAAAGTGGCGTTGCAGGTGCCAGAGGTGTAGCACGGATAAAAGTCCGTCGCCCAGGGCATGTTTAGGGAACTCGTTGCTTCCTTGAGCTGGGACCGCGCCGCTAGTTCTACCGTAGACGACTGGCCCGAGGTCACTACGGTGTGGTAGGTCTTGGTGCACCACCAGAAGGCGACCTCGAGGTACTTGACACGGGACATGTCAAAGGTATCCGCATTCGGTAGCAACTCGTCCGTGTAGGCGACAAAGCTGTCGGAGAGCATCAGGCCGTTAACAGATTGGTTGAAGGCGTTGGAAGGCGAGTCCAGCAGCCCGATGACCACTGGGAAGACGGACGGTACCGAGGCGAAGTAGAAGGCTCCGTACCCCAGCGCATCGGCGGTGGCGCGGCTGGTGTTGAAGAGCACGCCGAGTCGTTTCTCCGTCTTGGAGCGCAGGTCGGCGAGCAGGGTCGGGTTGCCCAGCGCAGTCAGGTTGGCGACGTCACCGCACACGGCGAGGGAGCCGTACGGCGGCCAGGTGCAGTTGCCCGAGGAGCAGATCGGGGTGACGTAGGGGATTTCCTCCGTCGGAGCGGAGTAAATGCCCTGGAAGATCGCCTTTTGCTCGCGAGAGGTATCCCAGGGGGCTGTGACGTGTTAGAACAAGGGGGTGGATGGGTACTTTTGGTTTGGGGGGACTGACTGATGGCAAGCTCATCGCCGTTGTACATTGAGAAAGTCGTCGCGCGGTCGATTTTGGCCATGTCAGTGGCCGCGTCTGACTCGGCGGGGAGGTTGACGTAGCTGATGGCTTGCTGGGTGAGTGTGGATGTGAACAGGCCACTCAGCATGATGAGTGCCCCAAAAGACGCAATGAACCTTTCGTACATGTCAGCCTCACCTATCACCATACTCGGGAAAGCTCCTACCCTTTGAACCCAACCAGCAACTTGATGCTTCCCAACCCGCCCCTCGTCGCATCCTCAAACACCTGCAAATCAATCAACGGCCGACGCCTGCTCCCCCTGCCCAGAAACCACATCCACTTCAGCTGCCCCAGCCCCTCTACAATCGGCACCAGAAACGCCACCTTGGCCAGCGACGTCAGGAACGCCAGCACCGTGTTGAGCGTGATGCCCAAGCGCATGCTCGGCGGAGGCCGCCCGTCGGACCGCCACAGCAGGATGACGATGGCGAGCAGGCACAGGATCCCCCCGATCTGCGACAGGATCTCGGGCAGCCACCACGACGGGTGCATGTGCGCGCGCTTCTGGGCCGAGGCCGTCTCGGCGCTGAAGAGGAGGCGGTGGAAGCCCGGCGACTGGGGGCGGTTCCTGTCGTCGTCCGAGTCGTTGTCTTGGTTGGGCGCCGCCGGCTTGGCGTCGAGGTGGGGTGAGGGTTCCGCCAGCGGAATGCCTTGGATGGGGATTCTCTCCGAGTCGTAGGTGAGCCATGGCTTTGGTTTCTTCTCGTCGCGGTGGCCTTCGGCTTTTTCCATGTTGGTTGATCGTGGCCGGAGATAAACGGGGGGCTGTGTGGGAGAGTTGAGATTTGGGCAGCCCCCCCCCCCCCCCCCCCGGGTGGTGATGGTGGCGGTCGGACGATGTGATGGCAAAGACTGTGGGAGCCCTCCGATGAAGAGCGGGAACGTCGACGATTCCAGGCGCCATGTGCCGGCGCCGAGACCGTTGTACGGTCAAGCCACCCATCTGGGCGACGCCGTTGCCGGCGCCAATCAGATCGGGATTTGGCCGTTGGAGATCTTGACTGGGTTCGCCTCAACCAACCAGATTTCGTAGGCCAGACGCTCTAGGCTTCAGCCTCTGCAGTTCCAGCCACAGATTTGTGCGCTGGTGAATGAGCTCCGAAGCTTTGCATGTGCCGCTACCGCACGATGGCCAATCAGGTGAGACAGCGGGGGGACACAACCCGCGAAACACAACGCGGTGAGGGACTCACCGATGACTTTACGCAAGGCACAGGCACGCGTGGGTAATTGCGTATCAACGTGCATGTTTCATGATAAATGCGATTCCACCTGAAGGACATAATCCTGATCATATTGAGAGGAGTGCAACATGTGTCTGGCCATCCCAATTTTACAGCGAAAAATAGGGACTTGCTAGGGGCGCACCCTCACTTTTACTCCGGGTGCATCCTCCCATGCAGGGTTAGGGTTATATATGGGGGAAAATTCCCAGCCACAATGGCAGTTAAGGTGCCAGCTGGCAGCCCCTCTCCAAAAAAAGGCGAAAAAAAAACCACCAAGTCAACCACCACCACTGCTACCGCACTTCAACCCTCCACTGCAAAATATTTCCACACATCACCCCCATGCCGCAATGCCGCAACACCAACAAAGATGCGATTTCCTACTTAATAACGTTAACTATTGCTAATTTAGTCAACAGATATCAATTCGCCTCGCCAATAGCTTCATTTTCCAGTCTGTTAGACCCCAATAGCTGCGTGCGCGCATGTGCGAGATCGTTAAGATCATGCCGAACGACCCCGCGCCAGGTTTTCCAAGCCCGGCGCCCAGCAATGATCGTAACAACGAATCTAACGTATCTAACGCATCTAGTGACTATGAGGATATCGAGGCTTTGAGAGTATACGACCTTACGTAAGATGTGGACCTCCTGTAGTTACTCCTAGTCCAACGAGATGAAGATGGAGAGACGGATTGGAACGGCTTTTCTTCTAGTGACCCTGACAGTAACGATTCCAACTACTATTCCAACCTTGAAGATATTCCCAGCCCTCCTACCGGCGGTACTATTGGTCCCGTATCTACTATTATAGAATTACAAGATAGTATCAATCGCTGGGCCAGTACGTATGGGTTCGCTGTTGTGCGCTCAAACGGGCGTAACGACAGTCGATGTTAACAGCTGGCAGCACGAACCTACTTAGATTGTGGCTTGCTCCTGAATTTATCCCCATACATAACCCTAACCCTGCATGGGAGGGATGCACCCGGAGTAAAAGTGAGGGTGCGCCCCTAGCAAGTCCCAAAAGTAGACAACAAATCACGGCTGCGAACTTGCCTCATCTCACCACGGCTTAGATGAAGGATAAATTTGAGAGAACATCAGGATAAACGATGTTGAGAACGGCGACCTTCAAGTCAGCAGTAGCGCTGGCATGCTCCCCAATCACCCATAAAGTCGGATGACTATCATGTGAGTAGTCATCGTCTTGGTAAGCTCTATTGGCTATTCCTGTGGATAGTGTCGTTATAGTGTCTCGATGTCAGCTCCTTTACCAAGCTGTGTAGTCAACAGCCAACCTATAGTAGCACCGCCCCCAGCTGAACACCCGCGAAACATCAACCTCAAGCCCCGCACCAAGGGACCCCGTATGGGGCTAGAAATGGGCTTCATTAAAATGTATTGAAAACGCCTCCTCGGTACCTTACGGCACAAGGGGGTAGCACCTCTGGTCTCACGGTAGCCGGTATCTTCGACCCCACCGGCGACGCTCTGGAACGGCTCTGGCCGGCTGGCGAGCAGATTTGAGTTCCGGTCACTCCCACTCCCCGACCTAAACAACAGGTCCCGCCATTACCTTTGGTGGCAAAGTGGCCGGGGGCAGCAGCGCCGTCAAAGGCATGTTTTTTGACCGCGGGCCGCGCTTCGATGACGATGCGTGGGCATATGCGTAAAACGGCGCGGAGGGCTTTGATGACAGCCCTGAGAAGTGGGACTGGCAGGGTATTTTTCCGTTCTTCAAGAAAAGCGTCACCGTCACCGAGCCCGACGCCGATGTGGCTGCAGAGTATGGTTACACATGGAACAAGTCTGCGTATGGGGGAACAACACCTATCTACCCCTCCATGCCCCCGTTTGAGTGGGGAGATAATAACGTGCCGAGGGAGGCATGGAAGGAAATGGGAGTCAAAGTCTTGACCGAATGCGCAGGCGGCGACAAGAACGGCATCTGCTAGGCCCCTACCTCAGCCCATCCACATGCACGCGTGCTGCACAGCGGCCATTATCCGTACCATTTCGGCGGTCGGGCCCGATCTTAGGGTGCACTGGGCTCAGGGCCTCAGAGTTGTGGATGCCAGCGTCTTTCCCATGCTGGTCGGGGCGCACTTGAGCGCGACGGCGTAGAACTATGCCGTGGCCGAGAAGGTGAGTTTTTTTGGCTTCTGGGCCAGGGGTGGGTTCGATGGGTTTGGGGTTGCTGATCGTGACTGCCGCAGGCTGCCGATATTATTGTCAGGAAGTGGTCGAAGTGAGGGAGAGGATGGGGTGTTTGGAAGGGGTGGGGGCGGGGGCGGGGGCAGTTGTGGCTGCGCATTGTTGTTGTTGTTGTTGTTGTTGTTGTTGTTGTTGTTGTTGTTGTTGTTGTTGTTGTTGTTGTTGTTGGGACGTCGTCACCAAGCTCTTGAGGCCTGATATCATCGGGAAGGCCTTCCTCTCCTTTACATGGTTTCTTAATAAGCGCAGGCCATCCTGAACAGGCAGGAGGTAGGAGGTGCCAGAATAAAATATGGGTAGTGGCCGTTTGGCACCGCTTTCTTCTCCAAACCCTTCCCAATCCCACGGCGACCATCGGCCACCACTCGCATCTCCTGTCATCCCAAACTCCAGCGCTGGGCTCTCTCGTTTGCACCCCTCTCGCAACAATCTCCGAACCCTTCCTAGCCCCACCAGAATGTTCCCTTCCCCCCCAAGCTCGGCGGCGTCTTCGTCAGACGAAAGGTATCAACCTCCAAAGATTCCGGGGGTCCCATTCTCTTGGTCAATAATCGAGCAACTTCAGCCGAATGTTGCAGATCTTTCGGTGCGGGAGTTCTCGGTTCGAGCGTGCGCAGGCCACTACGTGGGGAATCTAGTCGCCTATGCCGAAGGCATCGAATTCCCGGACCCGAATACAACACCAAAAAAAGTTCGCAAATGGATTATTAACATTCTACGAATGTATGGAACAGCATGGTTTGATCTTTCATACGAGAACATACCGCAAAGGCCAGTCATGGCATTCACAGGAGAAAATGGAATGAAGGAACTCATCGAGACGGTGGAAATGGGTTCTCGGGATCAGACCCCGGAAAGAGTCTACGCTATCGCCTCGACAATTCGGTCTTGTATTTTTATCCAGGCTTACAAGATGATGGGAGCCGAGTGGGGCACAAGAACGAGAGTGAGCGAGACCGAGACAAAGCTCGTTTTGCATCTCCCCGAAGCAATGACACCCGACTTTGCGTCGGAAGATCCGTCATCACAGCTCCAATACGACGATGTATCGACCGAGGACTCGTCGACGGTCAAATTATACGTCGGGTTTTGGAGGTTGTTGAACCTGCGAAGAGCAAGACACAGATTCAGACACACAAGTGGTCTGAGGGGGCCCGGGAAGGGGGGGGATATGTGGAAGGGAGTGAAAAAGGCATTGAAGCTCCAAAAACCACCGCGAGGGGTATATGTCGACCGCACGGGTCACTTCATGTTGTTCAAGGAAGGAAAAGCCGAAGACTTTGACATTGCTGCGGCCAAGAAAGAGGGTGAAAAGAATGCACCGCACAGTATAGACACCTTTCTGCTGCGAAAACGGGCAATGACCAGGGAGCTACCAGAGGACCGGAATATCGTGGTGTGGTTGCCAACGTTGTATTAGCGGTTGTTCCCAGCACGAATAGGTGAAGGTTTCAAGGAGGCCAGCACAGCGACTTTCAGGGCATGGATAGTAGATAGACAATAGCGCAGCAATTCATGATCAGAGAGTTATCGACCAGTACAATCCAGCCCTGGTTTGTTTGCTTGTTAGCGCGTGACCTTCCCCCCAAAACCACCCCAAGGGGTAACTGAAGCCCTGGAAGTACTTTCGAGCACCAAACCCAGTAATTTTCGCATCAATAATGGTATATGTAATAATTTTCAGAAGGCCATTCCAAATACCAAAACTGCCTTTTGCTTTACTACAAACGCTTCTTCAGGGCTTCGATATACAACTTCACCTCCTGGGGGTTGTCGCACGCTAACAAACAAACCAGGGCTGGATTTACTTCATGCGCCTTGCTATCAAGCTATGCTCTCTTTGCACCCTATTAGCCCATCAGCCTACCACCAGCCACCCTCCCCTCCACCCTTTCTTCCCCCACAACACTCCCCCCCCGCAGCCCGCGACCAGTCTCAGCCTCCGACTCCGAGTCGGTGAACCGCCAGCTGTCGAATATGTCCCCGTCGCCAGGCAGCGATAGCAGCAGCCGGGGGCTTGGGGGCTGTTGTCGCGCGTGTATCACCCTACTCGCAGGGGAGGGCGGATTGCACCGTGGGGTTCGTGGTTGGCGTGGGTGGGGTAGGGCTCGTCGTTTTCCGGCGTGGAATGGGGATCGGCTTTTGGGGGTCTTTGGTATGAGGGGTTGTGATCTTCTTCTTGGCGGTCTTGGTGGTCTGTCTGAGGGGGGGCTTTAGAGTGGTTTGAGATGGCGTCTTTTGCCGTGTCGTTCTTTAGGTCTTGCTGTGCTGGGGGGTCTGAGGTTGTCGTCTTGCTGTATTTTGATGGGCTGAAGCCTTTGAAGCCGTTGAGGATGCTTGAAGATTTGAACGAAGACATGTTGGCGGCGTTGTCACGGTTTTTGAGAGGGTCAAAGGGGGTTGTTCTCTCTTCGCCGGAGATTTCGGTGGTTGACGATAGTAGTTATACATTGGGCAAAATGGAAAGGCCTCAGAGTTTTATCAACAGAGTTCATAAGGACTTTGATGTGGACTTTGATGTGCAAATGAGGCTGCGATAGACTCCAGACCTTGACTTTTCCATGGTACCGCCAAAAACTTACTTCCCAATTATTCCCACAGAATGATGTGATGCGTGGTGTTCAGCGCCATCAATTAAAGCACCTCCACAGCCCTGGCATCCACTAATCAAGACAAGATGGAGGCTCTACTCCCTATACTCCCACTAGAAATAGACTCAGTACCAGCGCTGCTCATCGGCCGCCTGCTGAACAAACCCCTGCCTTTGCTCTGCTTTGCGCTCTCCGTGTGGCCACGCTCCTTCAGAGTTTGCAGGTCGATATGTGAGCGAGGAAATACCCCAGTCTTCCCTTTTTTGTTTGTCCCCGACCAGCACCAGTAATCCGAATAAAGGCCTGACGGCGATACGATATTAGCTCAATGGGTATAGCCAACAGAAAGGGAAAACCTTGCAAGACACTTACACTGCACGTTCGATATGACCTCCCCTTTCCCAAACGCCAACCACGGCGCACCAGGGGTACTGGATGGCGGCCACTTCCATCTCGTCACCACGCTCATCCCACTATCACTGCTCGCCGGGATCTCCGAATCCTGGGGCTCCCGAATCTCGACAGCCTTGACCGGGAACGCGCCAAACAAGCCGTCGTGCCTGCCCAGACACCACTTGCCCTCCCACTTCTCGGGGAACACAACCCCGACGATACACGCGCCCTTGCAAAACTCCAGCATATCCCCGCTGTACTTGGACGGCCGCTCGAGCTTGCCGCGCCCCGGCCGCCGGTAGTGGTCGCGCGTTGCCGTCGCCATTGCGAGCTTCGCCACGCTGTCCGGCACGAGCACCGGGGCCGGAGCCTCTGAGAGGTGGAGGTCGTAGTCGTGCGGCTCGCTGTCTGCGGGCAGTGGTCCGTAGCGTACTGAGACGCCGGGGACGGCGGGTAGCGGCTGGGGATGACCTGATAAATGGCGTAGGAGGTCGTCGGCGGTGAGGAAGACGGTCGCGTCGCTTTCGTGGGTGGTGGAGGCTGTGTGGACGCACCACAGGCATGCGTAGCTGGCCTCGGAGCCGCTTTCGCTTCGGAGATGGGATTTGTAAAGCAGCCGGAGGCGGTATTGGGCACCGGATGGAGACTCGCGGGTTGCTTGGGCTGGCGGGGGTTAACTGGGGTGGATTTGGGTAGGGGGGGCTCTTACGTGAGCTGCTCATATCGAGCTCTATCTCGTCGACGCCATGGGCAAAGTCGCATTCACTGCACCGTCCGACTTGGACTGCTTCTTCAAACTGGAATGGGATGATGCCGTCCGAGGCTCGAAGCATATCCCCACCAACAGCTGCGCCGCCCCCGTTGTAGACAGTGGTTCGGTGGATGTTGCTCCAGTGGCCGTCGTTCCTGAACTGGATACCGCCTTTGCAGAACCCCTTGAGGAGGTGGTATGTACTGCCAGCCCCTATTCTGCAATCGATAGCCCGCACATTGTGCGGTCGTGCTGTCTCTCGCTGTTCGCTAGTCGGCTTCGGGTCGGACGCTGCTACGATAAGCTCTTCGGCTAGCATCAGGCCATCTTCAGCTACGATTGGTGACTGGGGTCGGGCATCAATGGGGGGCTTTGTATTGGTGGCCGGCGTGGGAGTTGTGGCCTCTCGGGAACCATGCAGCGAGCCAGGAACAGCGTCGGTAAGATTCACTGGCTCCTCACTAATGTACCAGGACGCCGTGTTTTCACGCTCAAAGGACAGGCCAAAGCTGTTGGCATGTGAGGCAAAGGAATCTTTGCTATCATCAGTGAGACCCCCCGAGGTCGGGCTTGACATGGAGGAAGAGCGAGCCAAGGGCTCCGCGGGATGAGCACGAGGACTGGCGTCCATCGGTGGTGTATCTTCGAGGGCGACAGCAGAGGGGTCGGCCGATGGCGCCTCCCGAGAGGTCTTGAAATCATTCCGCGGTTCCTGACGAGGGGCGCGAAGAGGAATTTGGATGAGCAAAGGCGCAGCCGACGTCGCAGGTACTTGTTGAATCGGCCTCGCCGTGGAGATGGATGGAACGGATGGCCGTCGAGGGAAGACAGAGTAGGCGTGCTTGGAGCTGCTGCGTGTCGGCGAACGATGTGATTGTGGGAGATGTGGAGGCAAGGGCGGCAAGGGGGGAAATCTGCCGACCGGCGATAGGGGAGAGGCTTGCGCATCTGGGTTCAGTCGCTTTGCCGTGTCAATGACGTCGAGAGCAAGTGCCCTGGCGGCAGCGTGGAGGGCCGAGTACCGTTCCTGGTCGAACTCGGCCGGCTGGGTGAAATCCTCAAAGTCCCACAGCAGATCTTCCAAGTGCACGCGTTTCTTTTCGATGGAAGCTGCGAAAGCCAGCAGTTAGCCGTTTGCCGCGGGATGGGGTGAAGGGGGCGGGTCGCTCTTGCCTTGCTGCACAATCATCTCGCGGAAGGCATCGCCGTGCCTTTGCACCTGTGCGTCCCAGACGGCCTGTACTTTGGTCAATGCTCGCTCGCCCTCGCGAACCAGCGATCGTGCAGCTTTGGCCATCCGGGCGGCCGTCTCTGTCTTTTCATCGGCGATGGCCGCAGCATTCGCCACGGCCACGGTGGCCAGCGAGACGACATCTCTGAACGGTCGGATGAGGAGCTCCTCGGCATCAATCGTCATGGCCACTCAAAACAAATGCGCGAGATGCCAATTCAAGGTGAATCCAACGTCGGGCATGGCTCGTTCCTCGTTCCGCTGCACCGGGTCGCCCATGTTCATATGCCCCCACAGCCATGTGCTGTCTCCCAATCGCGTGAGGCGACCCGAGAAGAACACGCCGGGGGGCAGGCTAGTTGTGGGGCAGATGCAACTCCTGTCTTGACAAAATCGATACTCTGTTATTTCTTATGCTCGGTGGAGGGATCGAGAAGCTAACGACACTAGATGCGCCCACGGGAGTGGGGGTCCAGCAGGAAAATAACGTCAAAGTGGCGCTCTGCCAACCCCACGTGCTTCAACTCACTGGCTCCTGTTGATCGCTCCCGACTGCCCACCCCCGGTGCTCGAGACTCGACCCCGAGCAGCCTCCCGACATCTCATACCTGCCACCCCTTGCGAGCGCCGAACCCCAGAGGCCAACTTTGATCCTTCAACTTCCACGAGCTGGCCTCCTGCCAACTGATTCGCCGCCCCACACTGCTTGGGCCAGGGACCGGTCCCGACTTCATGATATCTATCGCCCCTGTCTGCTTGGCTTCTGCTTCAAGCAATGCATCCAGCACCCGGATGGCCAGGACAACCCCTATCGAGCCCCCCGGCTTACCCAAGGGACACTCGGCCTGCAGGCTCGAGCTGCCCCCCCCCCCAAGATAGCCTCCCCTGTAGGCACACTCATAGCGCCATTTCTCTTGAATGGTCCGTCGCAGAGTCGGTCACAGAGTTCGCAACAAAACGTGGTGGCGCAACTGTTGAATGCAGGTCGAATGAGTCGACACCCAAAGCAGCATCGGTAACTGAACGTGTGCCACACGACGACTAGCAGAGCAACAGGGGTGTTTACTTCGCTGCTGAACCAGCCGTATAATGCTCCTCGCTCCTCTCTTGGTGCCACCACGTCTTGATCTCCTTCCCTTGCCTCCCTTGCCGTGACCATCGCGACCTCTCGCGTGCTCTGCACCATGGGCATCTACGCCAACTTCAGGGACGGCCTGCAGGCCTTCTCGCCTCAGGAACGCCGCAATATCATCATCTATATCGCCGGCATCATGGTGTACAAGTTTGGTCTCGAGGCTTTCAACGGGTCCGTCGTAGCTTTGGCAACAAACCGCTACGACTTTGAATCCATCCGGGACAGGACCCCCAGCCGAACCTTTGAGCGTGTCGGCCTCCTCACCGGCCTAAACCAAGCCTTCCAATGCGTTGGTTCCATATTGATCGCTCCACTGGTATGAGTGATCCAACTTTGATAGGCTCCCACCTCTTGCCCGGTGTAGGAGACTGACGGAGTGCCGCAGGTCAAAAGATTCGCCACCAAGAACGTTCTCTCATGCGCCATACTGGTTTTCGGCCTTTGCACTACTCTCTTACTCATCATCGACGCTGCTACTGGTGGCACCTTTATGCCTGCTGCTTGTTAGTATTATTCCATTTCAAGCTGTCAGTCTCCCACTTACTGATGACCTCAAGTTCGCGATAACCATCCCAAAAACAGCTGGCCATACTATGGAACGTAGGTCATCTCGCCCTGGAGCCATAAAGTACCAATGCAACTTATTGACTCCTCCGTAGATACAACACAGACGCCATGATTCCTGTATACTGTGTCTCCGGTATTGCGTACGGCATGGTTGAGCTCATTCGCAGGGTCATTCCCCGAGATATCGTCGGCGGCAACGTCCAGAAACTAAAGAGGCTAGACTCCATCGTACGCAGCCCCTACAGAGTATAAAGGACCTCCAAACCTGACATGACTACCTAGGTCCACATCTTCTATGAGATCACCGGCACCGCCGGCGCTTTCACCACAGGCCTCGTCATCATCCCTCGCCTCGGCAACAACATGGCCTTCATCATCACTCCCGTGTGCTTCGCCGTGAGCGCCGCCATCTGGTTCTTCATCAGCGAGCTCGACTTCCAGCGCAAGTCGACCGCCACCACAGCCCGCGAACTCCGCAAGAAGCCCATGTACTGGAAGGCCGCATTCAACGGGCTCTACCTCTTCGGCGAGTCCATCTGGGTCGGCTGCCGCATTCTCTTCAGCTCCCGCAAGTTCGTCTGGTTGGTCCCCGGCTACGCCGTCGCCCTTTACGCCCACAGGTACCTCGAGAACGGTATCGCACCCCAGGTCGCGCGGCGGTACCTTGGCGAATCGGCCTGGGCTCAGATTATGGTCGGCGGATCGAATCTCGGCGAGCTGCTCGGTGCTCTGTGCGTGCTGCTTTTCACGAGCGTCATCCAAACCCCCATGCCGTGGCTGCGGCTGGACGCGTTGATGTTGCTGATTGTTTGGTATATCCCGTACTGGCGCCCGCCGGTGGGACAGGTTGGACAGGCTTGGATCGTCGCGGCGACGTTTGCGCCCATCTCGTTTGGTTGGGCTGCTGGTGATGTCTCGCTCGCCGCTTACATCCAAGCGTCATTAACGCGCCTCGAGTCGAAGAATAAGAATGTGTCGGCGCTCGGAGCTGTCATGGCATTTCTGTATTCGTTTTACATTGTCACTTACGCCATTGCGGGGACGTTGCTGGGACGCTATCTCGACGGCGTCTACAACAAGACTGGCGGGAGCGACGGCGGTTCGATAAGCGGGGGATTGGTTTACACTGCGGGTCTGCAGTTCACGCTCATTTGCGTGCTGGTTTTTGCGTCGACGTTTGTGCCGAAGGGCTCGTTGGCTTTCAACCCCAGCATGATATCGGAGGAAAAGCTGGGCGGGCTCGATCCGATGGAGGACAAGGCGCCCACAACACCCGACCCGATAAGCAAGAACCGCCAGAGGAAGGAGTACAGGAACAGCGACGATGAATCGGCCGTCAACGTCCCAAAAAGTGTCTGCGAGTTAGTGTAGGACTAATTGGGTAAGGTAAATAGAGTGCTGCTGTGGGCGAGGTCTGCCGCCGAGATATTGAGACTCTGGGGGGCTGAGTCGCGATGAGATAGGGAAACTTGGTGCACATACCGACCTTAGTTGTAAAGATAACCATCGGCTGCATACCGTACTCTGGACTATACGCACCACTGACGTAATGCTGTCAATATACAGATGAAGTTCAGTGTTGAACTCTAGATCCGAGCGATTTTTTTCCTGGGACAAGGCGGAAGCGACATGGCACGTCGGTATTATGGGATCAATAGCCCGCGTTCTTACTGCCGGGGTGTATCGACGAGGCAGACGGCAGGTGATGTTCGTGCCCTCATTAGACAATTCTACAAGCGCCATGATGCTGATGCTCGCCTGGCAAGCGCCTAGTTTCTTCCCCCTCATCAAGACCGACATGTGTTCGATCTTTCAGGGCTGGCCTCTTTTTCAACGAGATATTCTCCGTACCGGGGCCAGAGTACCTAAAATACCTAAGTACAGTGAGACTCCTCAACATAGCAACACTCGAGCCCGAATTCTTTGCCACGGAGAGCAAATGTGAATACGCTATTCTCTCTCATACCTGGGATTGTGAAGAAGTCCTCTTCGAGGACGATCGACACGGCGAAAAGAAGCTCTCAAATTGCGGCAAGAACGGGCTGTACAAGGTTTTGAAGAGGGCCAATCTAGCCAAGCAAGATGGCTCAAGTACATCTGGGTCGACACTTGCTGCTTTCGCCAAATCCAGATGTTCTTTAGCTCTCTGGCTCTTGTCACCTAGTTTTCGATAAACTCGTCAATTCTCAGCCTAGACTGCTAGGGCAAGCCCGCCAAGAGCGTCGGATAACTCTTTGGCTAAATGTGGCATTATTCAGATAGAGGCTCACACAGGGTCGAATTGGTTGTATTGTTGAAGAGGGTTCAAGAATCAGAGCGCTGTGAGCGCTCTTTTATTATCTGCGATCAAGACCCTGGCTCTCTTAATATGGAGCCTAATAAGCTCAATAGAGCGCTATAGCCACGATTGGCTTGGCACCGGATCTGTGCTACACTAAAGGAAGCGATTTGTTTTGCGCGCTATTATGGGGCGAATGCTTATCGGGTAGCGCTAGGAAAAGTGGCTAGCTCCCTCTTCTGTATCGAATGGTCGTATGTGAATTCCGTGGGAAGTAGGGTGGAGGAAGCGTTAAAAAATCTCGAGTTGTGATAAGGAAAGATTCGGTCGTTCCACCTACCTAATTATCCTGGATTTTGCTTCGGATACGTAATTTATGAAAACCCCCGAAAAAAATAGAATTGTGTCCAATTCTATCCCCGCCGTTTTATAGAAAGAGGCAACGAGACTACGCCCGACCGACCAACGCTGTGGGTATTACGGCATATCCAAAAGGAGGAGGTCACTCTTGACCGAGTTAGAAGTTGTTCGCCCACCTAGGCCTCCCTCTTCATTTCCAGCCTCCCCATTCGCAGCATGCTCCTTCTTGGCCGAGGGACATATCGTCCCAATGAGTGTCTCAATGTACTCGACCGATAGCGTGCAGTTTTTCCTGCGGCACCAAGAAACAGACATATTAAGAATATTCTTAATCTCTCGCCCGTTGACATGCCACACCGATAGGCGGGCGACAGCGGCGTCGTCAAGGGTGCCGACATCTTCCGGCAGCCGGTCGACAAAGTTCTTCCACACCCGGGCTCGCAGCGGCGCTGTGAGGGAAGGGAAGGTGATGTGGATTTGAGCGCGAGAGAGGACGGCCGGATCAATGCTCCCGCGGTTAAGGTTAGTGGTGAGAAAAATGATACCTTTGAAGTACTCGGCTTGCCGGAGGAAGGCTGAATTTTGGAATATTAGTACCGCGGTGGTGGGGAGTGGGGCTAGGGGCCCCCTTGACCCGACGCGCTTACCTAGCAAGTCTTGTCTGTCGTCGCTCGACGCGGATTGGCTTTGAAACAAAAAGTCGGGCTCTAGACTTTTATTAAGAGTTGTCTCCGATGCGTTTCTATATATATTGGCTTACCATCAAACAGGACCAGACCACCCCATTCTGTCGCGTCCTTGAGAAACTGGGTCAGAGTTGCATCGTAGCCGTGGATGACCTGGAATTCGTTGGGCTGGATTGACGTGGGATCCGCCCGCAGGAGAGGGCACCCAAGGTGTTCAGCAACTAGAACGGAACGGCGTTAACCTGAGGTGAAAACCGCTAGCCAAGAAGGAGGAGGAGGAGGAGGATGAGGAGGAGGAGGATGAGGAGGAGGAGGATGAGGAGGAGGAGGAGGAGGGCTCACGAGACTCGGCCATCAAGGTCTTGCCCGTGCCGGGAGGGCCACTTAGTATGACCAGCAGGTACTGTCCTGTGGGGCTGTCAGCAGGGGGCTCGCGAGTGTGCATCTTGCGGCGGGCTGCTGACCTTTTCCAGCAATAAGATCATCATACTTTGCCGTCAGCTCCTTGTGTCCCTCAATCAGCGTCATCAAGATATCCTTCTTCGCCTCCTCGAGCACCACTTTATCGAAGACGGTCCTATCGCCTTGGAACGGATGAAGATTCTCGACGTACAACATCTCTTTGGTGTTTCTGTCAGCCTTGCGATAAAGCGTAATCTGGGATCGGACGTAGTAGTTACCCCAAGTGCGTTTGTCAACCGAGTATCCGGCCACCTGATGGTACAAAATCAACAGATTGTCTTCGGACTCGAGAACAACGCGGCGATTGCGATCCATCTCGGTCTTGGTTGGCCGCCGGAGTTCGCTGAGGACTAAAAGCAAAGGGGTCAGATGTTGGCAGCTGCCCAGGGGCGCAGGATAAGGCACCTACGAGGGTCCCACCCCACGCCAGCGCCACCACCGAGAGGCCGTTTTTCGCCTCTGTTCACTGGCTTTGGCCCGTCCGGGCCCCGGCGCTCAAGATGCCACTCCTTCTTCTGCGCATCTAGGCTGCCCTTTCCCCGATACCTGTCGTTATCATGGTCTTGGTTCTCCGCAGCAACGTCGCCCATTCCGTTCATCTCAGGCTCTGTAGGATCTGGCTTGTTGCTATCTTCGTCCCCAATATTATAGCCTGGCAGAGGTTTGAGGATGAACTGCGCTTTCCGGAGGCGGTAAAGGTGAGGATCAATGATGACACGCTGGTGGTTCTGCTCAAAGTGCCGTCAGCTTTCATTGCCGAGCACCAGGACTCGGTGCCGTACCATGTTTGCTATTACGTACCTGTCCTCTCAGCCACGGACTCGTAAACTCATCGGCAACATTCGTTTCCGGCTTTTCCACCATATATCGGATTGCCTGCATTTCCAGAGCCTTTTTGCCTCTCTCGAGTAGACGAGCGCGCAGCTTGTCATCGCGGTTCAGGTCAATATATGGCAGGTCGGGAATGCTAAAGGTATGCACGGCGCCGTCGAAAGCGTAGATGCGTGTCACCCCGGTATGGGTGCCGTAGCGGAAGCCGTCAAAAAGGATGCTTTCGTGCACCATCTTGAGGCGGTTCTTGTCTTGCGTGACAGACTTGACCCTGTATGCGAGAGGCGGTGTGCTGTCGGCCTGCGTGGCAAACACGCTCTGCTGCGGAAAGAGCGTCCACAAGAGATCAAACGTGATCTTACCCTGCTCTTCCAGCTGCTCGAGCTTATCGACAGTGTCGCCAAAGATTTCTTCAATCACCGAGCACAAGAGCCCGCAGTGATTGCGGGTGACCTCGTCGTCGGCGGTCTTGGCGAGTTCGGCAACGCGGTCGAGGGCGAAAAACAGGCCGTGATGCGGCGCGATGGACTCTGCAAAGATATCTTGGCGGTCATAGACGATGCCATACCTCTCTAGCGTGTCTCTTAGGGCATTGCGCAGGTACGGGCTCTGGATGAGCACTTTCTGGATTTGGAAGCCGTCGCGTCTAACATTTGAATTCTCATCTCGGCGCTTGTACACCTGCACGGCTGCGCCCTCGAGCTTTTCCCTCTTGGCCTGGGGCAGCGAGGGCGGGGCATAGTCTACCCATTTGGTGTCGTTTTTGTCGGAGCTGTTGGGCGCCTCGTAGAAAGTCTGGATATTTGCCGTCCGCCCAATGTGCTCCGAGTCCAGCTTTGAGCGGAAATTTCGCGTGAAAAACCGACGTCGGAGCATGGTTTTGGCGTGAGAAGGAGCAGGTGAAATTTTCACACCGCACATGGAATCGTGAGGGGCGACCGCTGACTACCTTCTGTAGTATGCGGAGTTATAAGGGAAAGGGCCTCCTGCGATGCCAAGACAAAATGCGGCCGCGGCCGCGGCTCAGACGAGGCTCAGACAAATTCGATTTGGACGTGGCAGTGACGAGGCCTCCCACCCAGCTCAAGGCTTGGCGGACATGCAAACCCTTGGGCATTTTCCTTTTGGACACTACAACCTAAGCCTTGAGTATCGTGGCCGTTCACCATTGTTCTGATTTTGGACAGAGGAAGGCACGTCGAGTCGAAATGTGGGGTGCCAAAAGCCCAAGGAGCTCGCCGGAGCCTGTCCGCCGCGAGGGTCTCACAGTTCTCCATGACCCCGTGGATTGCGACCTCGAGTACGTGAAACACCACAACCGCACCTTTTGTGGAACTTACTTTTTTCACCCTACCTTGTCGCGCTGACCCTGAAAGCATCGTTATCACCCACGGCCTCAATGGCGCCCCGTATCGAACTTTTTGCGATGAGCGCACTGGGTTTTTTTGGCCTCCGGAACTGGGAAAGACGCTACCAAAAGCGCGCGTCATGGTCTTCGGCTATGTCGCCGACATCTCGGCAGGATCGACTAATTCTCTCGGCGTGTACCAACACGCCGAGGGTTTGTTGCTGCATTTGAAGAACAATCGCATCGGACCGCAGGTGGGGTCTTTCCTTCAGCATCATACGCCCAGTGTCATTCGGCGCGGTAAAATAAGCTGATGCCTCCTCATTGTAGCAAGAAAAGCGACCTCTCATCTTTCTCGGCCACAGCTTGGGTGGTGTCGTCATCAAACAAGTGAGGGGAAAAAAAAAACCTCACCTTTCAATGAGTCCACCACTCACAAAAGATAGGCCCTCGTTATAAGCTCCAACAGATGCACCGACGGTGACATTTTGCGATGGACAAAGCTCATCTTCTTTCTCGGGACGCCCCATCGTGGATCCCACATCCTAGACAAGCCTCTCGCCAAAGTCGGCCTGTCTGTAATGAAACTCGCAAACAGAGAAGTCCCTCGCGGCGTCAAGAACATTCTCCAGCCGAGGACCAACGAATCCTTCATGGTCAACAGCGATTTCATGCGGATACTAGTGAAGCGCCAGATTGAGATTGTTAACTTCTACGAACAGGTGCCGCGATACCCGCTCCAGGACCTGGTCGTGGACAAAGACTCGGCCGTCTTCGACTCGGAGCACTCGGAAAATATCCCCATGGCGAGAGACCACGAGCACCTCGTCCGGTTCGAAAGCGTCGATGACGATGCGTTCAACACCCTTCGTCAGACGCTGCAGCGTAAGGTAGCCCAGGTTCTCGAGACTGAGTCCAAGGCAACACAAGAAGGTAAGCTCTCGTGCTTCCATGCTCTGCTCATTGCCGTGAAACTGACGACGCTTTGGTATGCAGGACGATCAGATCGCATGATGAGAGGTAGGTCGCATTCTGGTTCCCCCCCCCCCCCCACGCCCAAATTATGGCTGCCTGCTCTGGACTTTGCATAACGTTTTGGTACATGCAATAATAGCCTGCCTGAGAAGTCTTGGTGATGTGACTAGGCTACCAACAAGCCTGGGCCAGCAGAGAGAAGCCCATCACAAGACGCTCAACTGGTTGTGGGACCGCAACAGCGAACTCCTCCAATGGCTCCGGTCGGGCTCGGGTCTCTTCGCAGTCACTGGCAAACCCGGAAGCGGAAAGTCGGTTTTGATGAACGAATTGGCCACCCGGATCCGAAAAGACTACATGTACCGGCAAAACCCCCCCGGTGTGGTCGTCCACCACGCCTTCAACGCGCGAGGTGCACCCAAAGACCACTCCCTAGATGGATTTCTCCGTTTTTCCATTGGCCAGATCCTACGACAGAGACCTTTGTCATTTGACGCAATGCTGGACGAGTGGCTCCTTGTTGCCAGCGACTCGGGCTTTTCAATGGCTGATGTCGACCGCCACGACTGGGACGGCGTGGGGTCGATCGTTTGGCCGATAACAAGCTTGAAGCGGGCGTTGCGTTCAATTGTGAGCTACGCCGCGCACGAATCACCCGTGTGCTTTCTCATCGATGCGTTAGACGAGTATGATGGTGGGGCGGAGAAAACGGGCGACTTGGTCAACTATCTCAGCCTGGTCAGCCCTGCCACGCAGTCTGCATCAAGAGAAGTTCGCGTGTGCTTTTCGTGCCGGGACTTGCCGAGCACAATGGACGCCGTGCTGTCGGGTGGATTTCGAATGGAACACCGAAACGAGCCGGATATTGCGGCATATATTAACGACAAGTGGGCAACGCTTGCGCCAATCGCGGAAGCAGGCGGCGAGCTGAAGAAGCTGAAGACGGAGTTGATCAGGAAGGCAGATGGCATCTTCTTGTGGGCCCACCTAGCACTGGAGCGGATTCAAACCGCTTTGAGGGACGGTGCTACGGTTGCCGAGCTGAGAGAGACTGTCAACGATATTCCGGACGAGCTGGGCGGTTTATTCGCCCTGCTGCTAGGGAACATTAACCCAAAGTACGCCGCCGAAACCAAAACCATGTTGGCTATTGCCCTCAGCGCACAACGGCCCCTTGGTCTCCCAGAGTTCCGACACGCTGTCGCGCTTGCAACCGCAGGCGCGCCCGTCTCATCCCTCAAGGAACTCGAGGAGTCCTCAAACACCGTACAGGACGACGCCACGATGAGGAGGAGGATCAGAAGTCGTTGTGGGGGCCTGCTAGAAGTCAAAGACCTTGGAGAGGCTACCAGCACCGGTTTGGACGTGGCAGACAAGGCGTCCGACCTCGAAGTTGTCCAATTTATCCACCAGTCAGTCAGGGACAGCCTGCAATCCGCCCGAGAGGAGTATGGCTCTCTAGTTGCAGAAGGCCACAGCACGCTGGCGAGAGCCTGTATCCAGTACCTTTCGTTCAAGGAGACGCACGAGTTGGCGGGCCACCTCCGCTCCGGCTCTCGTGTCAACGCTGCTCTGAGTCAGGCCAGGCTGCCGCTTCTGAGCTATGCCGTCGAGGCATGCTTCTACCATTGCCAAGAGGCTGAAAAGCGAGGCGTGCCCCAGGCGGAGTTGATCGATCAGCGCTTTGGGCAGCCGGAAAAGGACGAAAGCTTCCGATCCTTCGTGACCATCCACAATGCCTTGCGTCACGGCGAAACGTACTCTCTAGGGCTAGGTCTTCTCCAGCTGGCGGTGGAGTACAATCTGGCTGCCTACGTTGAAAAGAGGCTAGCCAAGAGCGTTGCCGACATTGACGTGGTTTTGGAGGACGGCCAAACCTATGTGCAGATTGCAGTCTCGAGATCTCACCTCGAAACACTCAAGGTGCTCATTTCCCACAATGCCGATGTCAACTTTTCGCAGGTGCCATACTGCGGAGAAGCACCGTACCGCGCATCCTACCGGGACGTGCGCCCTCTAGTTGTTGCTTGTCAGAAGGGATCCGTCGAGCTGGTGCAGGTCCTCCTTGAAAATGGCGCCGAGGTGTCCTACTGCACCGTCAGCCACGGCGGCATGCACATCAACCAAGCCCTAGTATCTGCGGCCTATTCCGGGAATATCGAGGTTGTTGAGCGGTTGCTGAATGCGGATCCCGCCACGTTCTCGCACCCGGAGATCCGGCTCAGCGCAATCACCGGACTGCGCGACGCGGTACGAGAGCTCGTGGAGGAAGAATCTTCGGCTCACCGCCAAGGGCCCAGCAACAAACGAGTCGAGGCAGACCTAGAGAAGATGCAAAAAGTGTCGGACCTAATTCTCTGCGGCACTGACGTTCTCCAAGTCGACTTTGAGTCGTCCATCTCGGCCAGTCTCTTCTGGGTGCTGACGGGATGCCACACTGAGGTGCTCCAGCGCCTCGCCGACATCGGCACCGACTTCTCGGGAGTCGGGAGGGACGGGATAACCTTCCTGCACGCCGCGTGCATTCACGGAACAGTCGAATCTGTGCGTCTGCTGCGCCAGAACGGTGGCTTCAACCCAGATATCCCCTGCGGGCCATCCGAGTTGTCGTGTCTGCACTTGGCCATAGCCAACAAGAAACCCGCCGTGCTCGAATATCTGCTGCAGTGCGGGCTGCCGATCAATGTCCTCGATGGTTTGGGCTTGACCCCCTTGCACGACGCTGCACACTTAGCGACCGACGAGTTTGTTGACCTTCTCCTCCGCCACGGTGCAGACAGGAGCATCCTGGATGCGGAGGGCCACCGGCCATTCCACTACGCTGTGAGCAACCGCCTCTTGAAAAACCACGTCCAGGTATTGGAAAGGCTTTTGTGTGAGGACGCCGACATCCACCGACCAAATGTGCGCGGACGCACAGCGATGCATCTCGCAGCTAGGGAAGGAGCCTTGGTCGCGGTGGAGTGGCTCATTGAAAAGTCGGCGGATCCCAGCGAGATCGAGGACGCAGGTCGTACGGCCTTGCATATT
This sequence comes from Lasiosphaeris hirsuta, assembly GCA_030549175.1. NCBI lineage: Eukaryota > Fungi > Ascomycota > Sordariomycetes > Sordariales > Lasiosphaeriaceae > Lasiosphaeris > Lasiosphaeris hirsuta. The sequence continues at coordinate 5,726,650 of JAUKUA010000002.1, forward strand.
GCTGCCTCGTGCCGCAGCCCCGATTCAACCGACGTGCTGAAATGCCTCCTCGACTACTGCACGAGGAAAAATGTCCCTCGCCTGATCAACACGCGGGACAGCGCAGACATGACGCCGCTGCATCATGTCTTCTGGACATACAGACAGCTCAAGTACAGCGCCGCGTTCGACCCGGCCGTGACGGTTGCGAATGCTAAACTGCTGCTGCGCCGTGGCGCGGACCTCCATGCCAGAGACAACGGGGGCAACACACCGCTGCATATGGCTGCGTGGCGTGGAGTCAAGGAGCTGGTCAAAGTGTTCTTATTGGAAGGGGCAGACCCGCATGCTGAGGACGTGAATGGACTACGGCCGTTGGACCTTACTGAGATGGAAGACGTGAGGGAGATTTTGGAAGATGCGATGGCTGACAGGGAGGTTTATTATTAGGCCAAGACAAAAAAGATTGGTACCTTGGCCTGAACTTTGAACATGGATACACAACCGCGGCTTAAAGCTCTCGGTATCTATAGCGACGCGGGTACGAAGTCTATGTCTGGCTCGTGGCAAAGTATGATTCTATGATGTTTCTTATAATGTTTAGGCTCGGCTACTTACGAGGGTTATCCTGCCTCTCTGGGCAACGAGGCGACCGATGCTACCACATTTATTAGTAAAGTGGGGGCGTTGACTATAAATTTTGTTGGACTTCAATCTTCCTCAAGTGCGCAGCTAATTTTTAAGCTCTCTCTTGTCTCGGATAGAACCTCAAGTACGATAACTACAACGTCCCCTAACACCGGAACGACCAGTACTCATGGACCCCCGAAGGAATGACCACTACTAGCGCCCCCAAGGCCTATAATTGGAGCATACCCAAGACAGCTCAGCGCTATTTAGCGATGTGGGACGCCTTGCTGCGGCAGAACCGCACCATCCCTCTACTCCATGTGCTCCATGTGCAATTGGGGCTTGGCGCGTATCGACACTTGGGGCAACAGCACGGGTCACAGCTGGCGCATGTCGGGCGACATCCTACCCGAGTGGAGCGGCAGATACACGTTGGCACCAGAGCTGGGGCATCACTGACATGATCAACCAGGCCGCCTTGATGTGGCCAAGTACGACATTTCCGCTCTGAGGTTCACGACTCCCGAGGCTAAGCATTTTTACTCAATACCAGGGAGTGTTTATCAGGGTTGTCTGTAGAGAACTGCTCGCCAAACGTTAAATTCTCGGCAAACATCCCAACCCTACGTGGGTGGCAAAGTAAAGCCCCAGAAGCCTCCGTACAGAGATGTCCAGCTTAGGAAGGTTTGGTCTAGAAATTGATCGACTCGGGATTCTAGGACTGGATTCTCATAGCATTACAGAGAGGGTTACGATGATTGCCGATCCTCCAGCTTTCGGTCACGTTGTGACTGCCGTGTGCCGTGGGCTGTCGGGCAAGTAACTGCATCCACGCACGATGTTCCTGCCCGCCACATTCGTTAAGGCGCTTCTAAGCAGAAGGTGCAAACTAGGCGTCGAATTTGAAGTAAGTACAAGAGCCTACCATTCCCAACGACCCCTCTTTGATGTTACCTCACGCATTCCCTACCTCCCTGACCTTACCTCAGCCCCAAACCCGAGCCCCTACCTCCCCTTGGTAAGGTACCTAGCTGACAACTCCGAGAGTTTTTCAAGCTCAACATGTCTCAAGCTAGGAGGGCGCATTTGTTTCCACCCTAGCCCAAGAATATTCTCGCGGCATTCTGTCCTTTCGGGCCTTTCTTGTGGCGCTGGGAGAGCCAGATTGTGGCGCTGCTCAGCTGGGTCAGGTCGATTTCGTATCTATCTCGGAGGAGTGCGGGAGACTGCATATATGGGGAGACCAGACAGAGGAAGAACTACCCGCCAACGCTCGTAGCTCTTTGGGCGGTAACACCCCGCCGCGATAGCGAGCTCAAGGACCTTGTCCGAGGCATCACCATGCAACGCTAGCCTTACGGACATAGTTATTCACACTGGTCTGTATGATCTTTCACCCCAAATCACGTGACAGATCACGTGATGTACCAACCTGGGTTGTTGCAGGCTCCCCAGGAAATGGCTAGCCACGTTCCTAACGGAAAGGATAGGACACGGAGATTTCCGATCCTATCACGAAAGGTTCGGGTATAACCCGATGACCTAGAAGGTGTGCATATGCGGGATCAACAAGGAGCCGGGGCATATCTCCAAATACCCACTCAACTCGAGAACCTTACCAACCCTGCCTAGTGGAGGGTTACCACTTGTAGTTTATGTATCGATGGATTAGATAAGTAGATAGATAAGAGGATGGATGGGTAGTGAATGACTTCCTGCAGCAAGCAAGGAACCATGCCTTTGGCATGGCCCTAGCGCCCACCTGGGGCCTACATCTTGCATGGCCAGGATCCTGAATCCTAACCTCCCTCCTCTTCGCCACCCAATTTACTCTACTTCACGGAATACAGCACAATTGCCAGTATTTACGTGATTTAGTCAGGGTTGCCAGATAACCCTATTAGATTCATGGACCGAAAGTCGAATCCATCCGTCATGCAGTTAAACTCCCACTTGCCTGATGGATAACGACTGTACTACACGGAGCTGTAGGCGCCCTCGCAACTTTTCTTCTTATACAATTTGCACATATACAAAGTGACACTGTAGCATTCAGGGATAAATGAGGGTTGATTGGCCATACTTGTAGTCCCAGTATCTTGGCAACTAAGGGATTATCCATCTTGGCCGCCTAGTCTGACTACTATTCGATAGCTGTCAGCACAAGGGAGAAATGATGAGTATGGGTAACTATGTGAGTCCTACCAGAAAGTGGGTCTTTTGTTGTATTTTTTTGCATAGTTTATCGGTATAATAGTGGATCTTGAGGTGGTGATCTGCTAAGAGGGAATGGGATGAAAGTATCACACATGCTCTAACTGTGAAGACTTGAATTTGCTCCGAGAGCATCGGCAAAGTTTCTGCATGTTCCGGGATTCAGCTCAGGGCCATGTCTAGCAACGGGAAAGCATGGATGTCTGGATTCGTGTCAGATAATCTGATATTCGCGTGGCTGTAAGGAGGTTCTTTTCTGCTTCCGACGAAGCATTGAGCAGCGATTTTATCGGCTCGTAGGCCGAGGGCCACGGGGTAAAGACAATTTAAATGAAATGCACCAAAGATTTGAATTGAATGGAGAAAGACGCGGCAGTACTCTCTCTATGGAGAGCATTGTTGGTTGCCAATCACTCAGCCGCTAACGGAAACGTAGACGAAAAACTTGATAGTTCCCATCGGCTCGACAACAACTTTGCCCGACGCGAGATCGTCGCAGGAAGGACGCCTTACTTCACCGATAAGACCCGTCTCATGTGGTACAATCTGTGCACCAACAACTGCCAACTTTTCGTCCAGTTTTACTCGAAAAGACCAGACCGATAACGGATGCACCCACGCCAATTCCATCCGCTCTGCATGATACAATCGGCCTCGCGCTAAGCATGGGGATGCATGCGCCCAGCTTCCCTTCGATCCTGCCCTTCCTTCGAGCTAGCACAGAAGCCTCCAATTCCACGTCGCACTCTACCACTCGGCCACAGGATTGATCTAGCCCATAATGTTCATACTACTCTCCCAAACTACAATCACCAACCTTCAATCACAATCCGGAACCGAGCTGCCGCCGCTTGTAGGAGCTTCGACGGGCCTCATGACCCCCATTATGACGTTTGTCTTTTCTTAAGCAACGCCAAAACGGAAGTGAGAGATCTCCACGATACAGAAACAAAGAGACCAAGAAAACCTCGATGCTGAGATTAAGATCAAAGTCACACATGCACTGCTGTCAGCCATTATCGACATCTGTATTGGCATGGTTCTTTGGGTTGTAGCCGCTACGCCGCATCTGGTCCGGGGATGGGTTGACGTGGGTGAGACAGAGCACTTGGGAATGTGTTGGATTGCTGTAGTGCCGAGGAGGCCAGGGAAGATCCTGACCTGCGCTAATCCGGGGTGGCTTTGGTGGGTGGGAGCTCCCACTCAACAGCTGCCTTTCTCGGCGGCCACTTTTCTTTCTGCAGTCTCGCAGCGCTGGAAACGTCAATGCGGGCTATATTGATGATGCCGATATCAAGGATACAGAGGGGAGAGGGGAGAAGAAGGGGGGGGGGGGGGGGGGCAACCCCTCTTCCAGCAATGGGCTTGCAAACAGGGATACCGATCAACTAGCGAGCTCGAGCTGATCTGATAAGAGGCCGAGACCCGAGTGGGTGGGGACCATCCACCGACATCCGACCCGACACCCGGGACGGAGCCCGCCCATCTCCGCGGAACTACGGGGGTCTGGTGGGGAACAGATAATAATGCAAAAGGGAGATACTAATACGGTGATGTAATGTTCTCACAAAGTAGATGGCATATATCATATATTCATCCCCAGGAGGGGTCCCCTCATTGTATCCGGTTCCTTTGTTCCCTTCGCTCCTTCAAGACCGGATTTCGCAGCTTATCACCCAAGTTACAACCGATAATTTATTGAGCTCTAAAGTTGTTACTCGTTTTTGAAAAGGAGAACTAGGTAAAAAAAAAATAATAAAAAAAAAATGCTGACCGGGTTCACTGCGGTGTTGCCCGTCTTGGGTCTACTGGCCGGTACCGTGACAGCTGAGACAGTGCATGGGGTTGTCGTCTTTTCTCGCCACGGAGACAGTACGTTTTCTTGTCCCACCCTGCATCACGCCACCTACCCAAGTCATTCAAGTTCTGTAACTCAACTAACCCAAGCCCCTTATTAAAAGGAACCACGAAGCACTATGGCGCCCAGGCTCTGACAGGGCTCGGAGCCACACAGAACTTCCAAGTCGGCAGCGATTACAGAGCCCGCTACCTCACAACCGGCTCGCCCCACCGCATTCTGAACATTAGCGAGTTCAACTATGTTTCGTCGCAAGTCTACGCTACCGCTCCCAGCCAGGGAATTCTCCTCAACACGGCCACGGCCTTCCTCCAAGGTCTTTACCCGCCCCTGGTGGGTCTCGACCCCCAGATCGCTTCTCAGACGCTAAACAATGGTACCAACTCGACATCGCCTCTGAACGGCTACCAGTACGTAACTCTCCAAGGAATCGTAGGCAACAGCCCGGACGCAATCTGGATCAAGGGCGATGACGGCTGCCCAGCCTACACCCAAGCGGGCGATTCCTTCAAGCAGAGCACCGAGTTCATGACGCGCAACGCCGAGACGCGTGGTTTCTACCGTGGCTTCTTCCCGGTGCTGCAGTCTGTCTACGACTACCAATCGGCCGATAATATGAGCTACGCTAAAGCCTACGACATCTTTGACCTGATCAACGTAGCTCGGATCCACAACGCGACGTCGCCGGCCCGCAACGTCACTGATGAGCAGCTATTCCAGCTGCAGACCTTGGCCGACAGCGCCGAATTTGGCGACAACTACAACCGCACGCAGCCGGCGCGGTCCATCCACGCCGAGACGTTCGCCGGCGGGGTTCTCGCCCAGCTCAACAAGACGATTACCTCGCAGGGCCGGCTCAAGTTCTCCTTGCTGGCCGGAAGCTACGACACCTTTCTCGCCTTCTTCGGCCTCACCAATCTCACTACCGTCGACCCCGACTTCTTCGGCCTGCCTGGCTACGCCTCTACTATGGCCTTTGAGCTGTTCAGCTCCGACTCTGCGTCAGCTTCCTCGTTCCCCACCGATGCCGACGCGGACCTGCGCGTCCGCTTTCTCTTCAAGAACGGCACCGACGGCGCACTCACCGCATACCCGCTCTTTGGCTCTGGTACCGATTCGCTGGCCTGGCCCGACTTTGTCGACCGGCTGCAGCCCCGCGCCATCACGACGACGGCGAAGTGGTGCTCCGCCTGCCAGAGTCAAGTCGACTTTTGTGCCGGGTTCAACCAGTCCGGCAGTGGCGCGACGGCTGCCTCGGGTGGAGGAAGCGGGGGGGGCCTGTCAAATGCCGTCGCGGGTGTGATCGGGGCGATGGTGACGCTCGGTGTTGTCGCTATTGTCGGCGCCCTCACCTTTCTACTGCTCCGGAAACGGCGCTCTGCTATCGGTGCCAGCCCGGATACCGGGGCGGCGAATGGCGAAAAGGGAAGTCTTCGCAGCGCAAGCCACAGCTCTAGAGGTGTGTAAGTGGTCTGAACGTGAAATGAGCCAAGCCGTACAGTACAAGCTGGAAGACAGACGGACTGAATGCGGCGGTCTCTGTTTCTCGAAATATATAGTTAACACACATCACTGCACCACGAATTTCCCTTTCCTTCTTCGGAACTGAGTGGTTGCCGCCTTATCCTGAGCCAGACTGAGCCAGGCTGGGCGAGGGGTTCATAGTTCTGGGCTGCTTCGACTATAGCTGCCACGATGTAAGTGGCGGTGGAGTTGCAAGGATAAGTTCCTGAAAAAAGAAAAAAAGAAAAAAAAACCTAGTTTTAGGACACTTACACCACCTGCGCCACGATCGCCTCCTATACCCTCAACGATGCTCGTACAGAACTTACCTACTTAGAAGCAGACTCGGAATTGAGCAGATCATCAAGAAAACAGGCGAGACATTGCTGGAGGCCATAAACCAAGCCACTTCGTATTCTTGAAGCCCAGCTAGGCCGGGGCTTCGGTAGTCTTGGCTGTTTCTTTTATTGGCGTTGGGGTTTGGTGGTTCTATTATGGAGGGCCTTTTTGGCCCTATATTGTGGCTTTAGTCGTCTGGCCAACCGTTTACAGGCCTGTTGGATTATTAGCTGAGCCCCTGACTTTTGCCGTACGTAGAGTGGGTTAGGGGGCTCTCTGGAGAGGTATAGGTGTCGCTTGAAGCTGAGCCTCGAAGTCGGTTAGCCTCTTGTTTAGGTATAGGTCTAGTAGGGGGGCCTAGGTCTCAACCTCTAGGCTCCTGTTACTATTCTAAGGCCTCGGTTCTGTGCCGTCAAAAGGCTGGCTGCTATCCTTGAGAGGGCGAAGTCTTGCCTTTTAAGCTTTCCTTCTATTGCGTCTTTATGGGCTCTCCAGGAAAGCTTCCTGTCTAGCCATACTCCAAGGGAACGGCCTACGGGGGAGGGAGTTACGGTGCTGTGTCGCCCTGTCGGGAGGGACAGTTTAACTGGGTCTTTTCATTCTTTATAACCTTTATTGAAGTAGGTTAGTTCGCTCTTTTCCCCTGCAAAAATACCATACCCCTTGTTTTTGCATCTTTGTGTCAGCAGTTTTCTGGTTCTAGTCATGGCAATCTTTGCTAGTACCTGCTACGGCTAATTGCTCTGCTGGTCCTTGAAATCCCAATAATTCAACATCTTTTCCAACGTGCCCATAACCTAAGTTATCTTGCTGTGCCGACTTAATCTCACTCCTCAGACCTCAAGATCGACTCAACCGTATCCACCACAATCTTCTCCAATCCGGTGTACTCGACCCCCAAAACCTGCCTCGACCTGCTGTTATGTGCGACGAATCTGGGCACACAAAATTTCCTTTTTCGAACCTTGCACACGCGACATTGCTCACCCTGGCTCAGGCTCGGCTCAGTCTCTGCTCAGGATTTGCTCAGGCTGGCTCACCTTTGCTTACCCTAATCGCTATTTTTGGTAGGCTGCGCTGCAGCATACTGAATTAATTCAACTCTAGTCGAGTGGGCCTAGAATTAGCCCCATAGATAAAGATGGCTAAAATGAGTTACTCTTTGAGACCCAGTTTTCGTCCCTAGTGCCAGGTTCTGGTCTTATAGAGTCCAAGTTTTTGGCCTAGCCTATACTGGCACATGGTGTGGGACAGTACATAACATTCTAGTCTATTCCGCAGGACTAGTACGTAGTATCATGGCACAAAAACTGGGATAGTATTTGACATTCGAGGGTATTATATAGTATAATATATAACATTAAAACTTAGTTATTACATGAAATAACTATTAGAAAGAAGGAGGTTCTGGCCTTCAGCCAGCACAACACTAAGACGAAGGCTCTGGAAAGTGCCAGATCTGTGGATTTGTCAATAGCAGCTATAAGCCATGCAATGGCTTCGCCACCATTTACCACTACAAATAGGAGCTCTCTGGCATCTGCCAGAGAGCCACGCAAAGAAAAAGAAACAATTCAATCAACCAGTTGCAACTCCTTTTCAATCGCTCCAATTCTCCAACTTTCCAATATATAGCGTTTCTAACAGATATTGGGATTGACAAAAGAGATATAATAGCATATAGCAGCAAAAGCTTTGGGACAGTTGTTAATAAGAGCTTTAAGAGCAATGGTGTTAGTAAGGGGCTAAGGATTAGGTGTATTATTGCCATTGGTAAGTGTAGTAGATAGTATAGAAGCTCTTAAAGGGTCTGGCCTTAAGTAAACTATTTCAAAAGCCAAATCCTATGCAGGTTGCTAGCCATTCTACTTACAGTTTGTAATGGAGGTAATTGATATATATACATAGCATCAAGTTACATTACTGTACTTTTATCTGAATGTATTGCGTTATCTTGCCCGAGACGGGCCCAACTTTGGCTTGCTCTGCTCCGGAAATAAGACCTGGACAAATAGGTCTTATTCCAGTATTTCAAGTAGCTTCTTCCAATCAGCTGAGCTTTGTCAAATAAGAAGGGTCTTTGGTGTGGTCGACGTAGCTGGAAATATTCCATGGGAGCTGAACTGGCTGTGCCAGTTCAGCTGGCAAAAACCTGGCGATTCAGCTGGTGTGGGCTAATGTTGCCACACACCTTGCCACCATCTACATGTATAAAAGAAGTGCTTTCTGGCTCTGCCAGAAAGCAACAAACAAGCTCATCACAATCTTAATCACAATCACAATACAACCCATTCACAAAAACCTACGTGGATGAAAGGTGCCGTGCATCTGACAAGCTTAATTATAATACTCCCCAAAATTAAACTAGACAACAAAGCTGTAACTATAATCTTCCCAATTGCTCCTAGATTAAGCTTTACAATACCCAACCAAAGACGCACGTAAAAAATGGAATGCCTTTTTCACACACACCTGCCAAACTCAAGGCCTGCAAATCTCCAGTTCGCAGAACGTGCAAGAGCGATACACTTTTCAACAGTCATTCCTGTGCTGCTCGGGTCGCGGGCAGATTGGGCGACACGGACTCGAGCAGACGCCGAGTCCCGAGAACATCCCGTATTACGGAAATTGCACACAGGAGCAACTGTAGGAACCACTGAAGCAGTTGTCGACGCAGATCTAGACGTTTCTCCCTTCTTCTTTCCTTCTATGACTTCGATTCTGTCTCGTTCGCGTCTGTACGGCTCTTCTTGCGGCCCTTCGATTGCGGTGCAGGCTCCTTCTTTAGGCAATGGCTTCTGCTGGTCGTACTTGGTCTAGGTTTCGGGTCGCTCATCGCTAATCGCGAAGGGGGCATCTACGGCGTCTATAGCAGACTAAGGACTGAGCCCAGAAGCCCAAAGAATTTGGTCCCTGTTTTGAGTTGGACTCTTCCACCCCTCAGTTCTTTGGGCCTTGTTCCGGGTCCCACGTCGCACTAAAATCCAGAGAAAGAATGCACATGTGCTGCGATATTTGGGGCTGGCCAACGGCCTACTTGAACTACAGATACCACGCCCCATGCAAGACAAATGCAGCCCAGTGATACGGGACGCGAATCTCCTCCCCCTTGTAGCCAGCCTCGCGCCTGTTAAGAAGCCGTAACACGGCCTTCTGGAAGCAGATTGCCACGTTCACTGGCCCTCCAGCTCCGTGCTGCTTGTGCAGGGCCCGATAGAAGTAGCCCGCAAAGTCCCGTCCATCGCGGCTATCCACCGGCCACAGAGTGCCCACAGCGCTCGCGCAGCCCGCAACCTGCAGCGCTGCCAGCATCCCTTGCGGCTCGTCCCCCGGCGTGAAGGCCTGCACGCCCGAACTGCAAGCTACCATGCAGGCGAGAGCTGCGTCGATGCGCAGCGCAAAGGCGTCGCGCACGGTGAAGGCGTCGTCGTCACCGCCGCCGTCGTCGGCTCCGCTGCCTGCCGGCTCCTTGTGGCCTCGGCTGAGTCGCAGGGACTGGTGCAGCACGTTGACGTGCTCGTCCATGTGGCCGTGGTAGTGCAGAATGTCGACCCCCCGCACGAGGGACTCTAGGTTGTGCCGTGTGGCATAAGGGCCGAGGAGCGGCTCCGTTTTGAAGTCGCAGGCCAGCTTCCGCATACAAGAATATATTTTCTCTCGTTCACTTGCCTTGTTCTCTCGTTCACTTGCCTTGTTCTCTCGTTCGCTTGCCTTGTCCTCGTACACGGCGAAGACGGCAGCACGTAGTGAGTTCCCGCGCTTTCGTGCATCAGCCCGCCTGCAGCACTGCCGGAGCAAAGACAGGCTGGTTGAGTAAACGACTGGATTCCGTGCTATCAGGATATGGCTGCCGTCGTATGTAAGGGCATGGAGAGGAATAGCATGTAGAACCAATGTCGGGCACAGGACGAGGAGATCCCCCTCGGACGAGAGGCGACCGAGCTCCGATACCAATCCGCTGATCTCATCTAACCTGGCTCGGTCTAGCAGTAGCAGTTGGTCCCGAGATTGCGTCGTCTCAACTATTGATAGGTGTTTGCGTTTCCATTGTCGTATCTGGGACACTGTGATGTCCAAGCTCGACAGCTGTGGTTTCAGACTAGAGTCGAGGGTAATCATGACGATTGCCTCCCCAACAAACACCCAATCAACCAGAACAATTTTCTTATTCTCGGGTAGCCGCCTTGCTGCATCACCCTTGAAGATCCAGTCGAGGTCTTCCAGCCCTCTGACGCCGTCTCTTGATGCCAACAGATGGCTGAGGGAGGAGTGGCCGTCCATCCGGGCGTGAAGCCGGTCCAGTTTGATGCGAAGCTCAATGCTCTCACCAGCATGGGCGCCTTGGAGCTCTTCGAGGAGCCGCTCCTCTTCCTCCAAGATCTCCACTGCTTCGGTGTCGCCGATAAGTTCTGGAGACAGCGCCGCGGCGGAAATGAGTCGTGGCGCCACCGTGTCTGCCAGAGCCCTCGCCTTAGCCGTTTGCGTCCATTCCCACAGCTTCTCACCATCTCCCAGGCCGAGAGAGAGCCTCAAGGCGCGCGTGCGGATGTCGCTCTGGAAAACCGAAGCTACGAGAAGCTGTTTCTGGCGCAACGACGCAAGGCCTGAAGAGTCTGAAAGATCCGCCCTGTTGCGCTCGCAGACTGACTGGCCCACCTTGAGATAGCCGAGTGCCTCAGAATGCAGGTGAATTTTGTCCTCGGGATGGCGCTGACCAATCTCTTCGAACGCCATAGAAATCTCCATGATGAACTCTACTGGTATATTTTCGAGGCCTAGATTGCGGTATGCTTCAAAGGTTAATCTAGCCTGGTCGAGAATGGCGGAGTCGCCGGCCGCCGGGGTTGGGTTCCGGAAGTAGCTTTGAAAGATGATGTTCTGGCATTGCGCAACTTCCCTAACATTGTCCCTAGAGGAGAGCTCTGCCAGCGCCTCCTTGGCGAGTTTCTCAGCGTCATTGAATTCCTTTGTCGCTACACAGATCTTAGCTCTGCGAAGCAAGGCGTTGGGAGTCTCTCTAGACTTGAGCGCTTCCCGCTTTACCATCCAAAGCATCTGTCGCGCGTTGTGGAAGCCTTCGGAACTACCGCCATGCTGCGCCAAACGGCTTTCCAGCCAAACTAGCGCGTCATATTTTGCGATCTGCCCTTTCAAGTAGTTGTGCTGCTTGTCGAGGGTGAGGGAGTCCGTCAGAAGCTTGACGGCTAGTTGGCCGCCCGTCTCGCCCGAGTCCATGGCGAGCGCTAGCGCTAGCTTTGCGTCGGAGATAAGTTCATAATCACAGCCCTTCTCAAATTCCTTGACAGCCCTCTTCGCGTACTTTAGGCCATTCTCTTTATCGCCTAGTAGGGTGCAAACTTGACCGAGCAGCAAGGATGCCTGGCCGCTAGTTCGCGGTGTCTGAGTAGAGGCAGGGTCGAGGAACTCGCGCAGCGTCGCCACCGACTTCCCCAGATGCTGCGGCCATGTAACCATGTTTGCTGCAAAAGTCAAATGTATCTTCAGCAGGAAGTATCCGTTCTTGGTCCGCGACGAGACGATCCGGGCGCGATCAAAGGCGCTGGTGAAGTTGTTCCAGGAGGCCAATTCGGCGGCAGCCGTCATAGCATGGAAGAGTGTAGAGAATTCCGATGCGACAGAGTTGAGCTTCTCGAAAGCATTCGCCAATTGCAGCATCTCCTCGAAGGTGCTGGCCGTCATGGGCGACGTCATATCAAGGCGTTGCAATCGGGATTTCAAGATCCCATCTCGGCAGGACGACTGTTCAAAGAGCTCTTCGGCGCTTTGGAAAAGGGGTGCAGCCTTGGATGCATCTCCAGATGTCGCTGCAGCAACCCCTAGCTCGAGAGCGACATGAGCCCTGTCAACTGGTAGCAGAGTAGGATTCTCGAGAAGTGGCCTCAGGATATTCTCTTTGTCATGTTCCGACGTTGACTGGTCGGCAAGGAACAATGAGAACAGGACAATGTCATGGCTCTGGCCAGTCTCTTGTAGTATTTGTAAAATTGCCTGGAGCCTGGTTTGCACAAGGGGCTTGAAGACTTCGGTGTCCAAGAGTCCCTCATATATCGCAATGGTGAGAATTTTGTAATAGAAGTAATTCATCGCAATCTGCAACGGTTGTGTTGTAAGAATCTACTAATGGAATATGCACCAACAAGGCGTACCTCTGTATCTGAGAGTCTGACTCCCGCCAAGGGAGCCTCGTTGATGTTCTGGATTGACATGGCAACATCTAGCGCCGCCTGGATCTCACACCTGGAGAGCAGACCGAAGAAACTGCGCGCCAGGAGTAAGGCGTTCCGGGCAGTCTGGTTCGGCCACGCACTTCCCCCCTGGCCGCAGGACCTATCCGCCACATCTAGTGCCGTGCCGACGCACCCCTGGAGGAAGTAGTTCCATGCCAATTCAAGGCCGACTTCTGGATGGAGCTTTTCATTGTTGGGCATCAACGCCGCGTACTTCTGGAACTCTCCCCACCGCGCGAATAGCCGGTGCTGTCTTAAACGGTGAACGTGCAATGAGATATCTGTCGGGATGGATTCATCACCTGGGCGCTGATGAACGGCCAATTCTGCGGGGCGGATTAGAAACCATCTTTAGCCTACTTTGCACCGCCTCCACAGTCCATACTTAACTTCAGCCTTGCCAGCTCCAGTATCTCCCTCGCGCCCCTTTCCAAACGGGGCCATCTTCCTGGTGGGTGGCTGTTGAGCCTCGTCTAAAGCTGCTTGATCAAGCTGAGCCGCCAACTGATCCATAACCTCGTGGCCGGCCATGTCGCGCATATTGGGCTCAAATGCGTCCACGATCGCTCTCAGGTCGCCGACCCTCATACCCGGATTGCCCATAATTTGCACTGCGGCATTCCGGAATGCGTCGCTTCTATCTCTCATGTCCATTGCCTCGATAATCAACTCGTCTTTCCGTTGTTGAAGTGGGGACTTCGGTTGCCATTGGTTAGCCGCTCGGTGCTTCTCAAGAATTTTATCCATTTGGTTGTCGATGGCTCTTCCCCGCTGATCCACCAACTCCATCGTCTCCATCCGCACGGCCCGCTTCTCTTCGGGAGTCTTAGCAATATGCAACTTCTCCTTGTTTGCAAATAAGGCGGCGTAGTGGTCTTCATGCCGGTCTCCGGTGCTGGGGCTTGGTCTGGCTGGCGTACCCCTCGGCCTAGATACGTCCACCTGCTGGTGTCCCAACCGGAGCTCTGCTGGCGGGCTAGAGTCAGAAGCCTCTTTTCGGCTACCATGCAAACGTCCTTGTCTTTGTTGCGCTGCCGGATACTGCTGGCCAAATAGAAGCGGGCTTTGTAAGGGCGTTCCCAGAGCCCCTAGAGGCTGCAGCCTCTGGGGGGAAGGCACTTCTAGTGGTGTCTGTTGTACAGATGATAGGGGAGAGAAAATAGCCTGTGCCGGGCTCGAATACTGGCCCCAGTTGTAGCCTGGAAAGCCAGGGGTAGCGGTCGACATCTGATCCCAGCCGGGCATCAGCACATCAGCAGTTGCGTAGATGACCGGGGCAATCAACGGCCACCGTCGAGCGAGTTCGTGCGGCCCGAAGAGCCAAAGCTGGCCTACGGATATTGGGTACTGAGCCGTGGCCGAGAGCATGTTGCCGGCAGCCTGCTCCCGCCAGATCACGGGAATGTTCTGGAAGGCTGCATACACCTCGGTGGCGATTTGTCTGTGAATAGCATCGTGGCTAAGCGGATCGGGCTCCAAGGCGGCCTGCTGGCATAGGAACCTCATGCGGTTACCAAAGGCCAGCGTAGCAGCCGAAGCTGCTCGCCGGGCCATCAAACCCGCCATCAAACCCGCCATCATACCGACAAATGCGGCCATGTCGTATGTGCGGAGCGCCGAGGATCAGCAGTGTTGCGAGAAGTAAGTGAGAAACGAGAATTGGCAATCCCGAGGGAGAATCTCGGTCGATATCTCGCCATGTAAGGGGTGGGTGTGCCCTGCGACGGCTGGAGGCATGTGAACAGCGGGCTCGCCACTTAACATGGGGACTTGTAGCCCCGAAGACTTGCGTCTCAGATTGGAGAGTAATGGAAAGGAATGGAAAACTGGGGTGGGGCTCGGCCAATAAGCGATGATCGTGAAGAACGTCAGATAAGACCCGGCTAATAAACGATGAACGTGAAGAAAGTCGGTGAAGAAAGTCGGACGACCGGTTGACATGTGAGAGCGCCACCTCTGGCCGTGGGAATTCTTTACCCCCATCCAGGTACCGAGCAAGTGACAGCCGGTAACGGGATACTGCATCGAGGACATCGCAGAAACACTGGGCAGATAAGGAGAGACTCTCGTGTGTCGGAATATGCCGTCCACTCCGATGCCTGACCTCACGCCTAAGTCGAGTGGCGTCCAATGAAGTGAGGCGTGTTGGAAGAGCTGGAACTCCCTTCGGCATGTGAGAATCCCTTCGGCATGTGAGAGAGGGAGCTTTCCGTAGGGCATTGGTTCCAGGTTACGTCGGGCAGTCCTTTCCTCCCAAATGTCTCGATGTCACACTGGTGGAGTTCCCCAAGGCATCCCACCTAGGTGTAGACCACACCTAGGCCTTGACCACCATGGACACGTGCATCACACACCGTCGTGCGTCCCACATGGATGCCACAGGCACCATGCAGCACACAGGCGAACGACCACTGCACAGGGTGTGTGGCCCCGACACCCACGACACGAGCAAGTCGGAAGAGCCGCATGAACGAAGACCCAGTGGTCGTCTCGCAGGAGCGCCTCAAGCCAGGCTGCAGGACCATGGGACAACAGAGTTCGACTCAGCAATGGACCTGTGGCCCAAGTGCCCGACCGGCATGAAGGATCGGAGTCAATCGACCAGACCATGGGCCGCTAGCATCGCTAGTGGTTCCATCATGTATCTAGTACCACCTATGAAGATCCTCGGCGGTGCCCGCATGACACAGCTGACCTGGCCTGACGTAAGCTAGTCTTCAGAGTCTAGTCGCAGTGGTGACAGCTGGTCGCGACCCCTCACGAAGGATGGCGCGTCGGACCCCAGTTGGCTTGAGCCATCTGCCGACAGGGCGTGCAAGCGGCAAGGAAGGAAGAAGCAGGACCAGTGGTTTCCGAAGAAAGTGGATTGGAGCACGAAGGCGATGGATCCAGGTATCTTTGTATATAGCGCATAAAAGACATGGGTCGAGCACCGACCGCAGGGAAGGAGGTTCCCCATGCTCTTCTTGCAACAGACCCTAGAAATTTTATCAGCTGAACTTCGGTGAAGCTAAGGGGTTAGAATTGAACCTCTGAACCCTCTTGTTGTTCGCTTGCCAATTGCACTCCCTGACTCTCTACCACTTTGCGTTGCGACGGCCATCTTCCCTGCACATCGTGCAAATGCTCTGAGCCCGACCTAATTGCACTGCCGAGGTAGTTTGTTGAACGGTGACTGTGAGGGTTGCATCTCGAGCCAAGGAGTTCCCTGGTCTTCTCTACCTCTTGTTCTTCCCACTTGCAAATACACGCCCTGACTGGTGTCAACACTCTTGATCCAACCAAGTATCCTCCTTGACCTTGACCAAGACCCTGTCATCAGTTCAGTGTCACTCTGGCCGTTGCCCCAGTGTCACACTCGATCCAACGCTTTGTTATCTATTTCAACTTGTTAGTTTCCCTGCCCCTCGTATACCCTAAACTAGGTAGGCGCCATTTCCTTGGGACTCGGTAAGTCACCTGCCCATGCCTCGGCACCAATTGAATATCCAAGTTCTTGGTTGACGAAGACCGTACTTCCATGTAGCGTCCTCTAGTATGGAGGATCTAAACCAACCTTTTGAAACTACTTTTGAACTTGCAGAAGGGGGGCTTCAGCTCGGCAAGGACCGCCCTCGGCCGCTCGACCGGAACAACATCGTAGAGAGGGAAGCTGGTCACGCTGGATTCAAGTCGACGGTCCACCGCGTGCAGTACGGCACATGCGGAGGTCAGCGTGCTTGTCTCGTCACGTTCAACTTCGCCTTCCACTGGCCGCCGAGCAGGTCTCGCCGTTTTCGGAGTGCGCGCATTACTGTGTACTTTGGATCGGAGGCCGACACGCAAGATGACAGCGATTACGACAGTGATGACGCCGACATTGAAATTGATGGAAAGGAGCCCAGCGTTGTCTATCTGGCCCCGGGGCTCATCTATGGACGGCCACAGGCTCTCCACGAGGAGAAAACGCGGAATTGGGAGTTGCCTATATCTATACAGGCACCCGGAGGAGGCCCGTCGGTGGGGGTCAACTTGGGAGGGAGCACTACGGCCAACGCCGACCGGCATGTGCGCATGAACATCCGTGGGGCGAAACGAAGCTCAAACTACTCCGATATTGATGACATTGCCGAGTGGACCATTACAGAAAACTCGGTTCAGCTAGACGGCATCCCGCCCTGCTTTCAGGCGGCCGTTGTCCTGCGCTGGCCCGCAACTAGGGATCGCGTTATGGCTAGTATTGTGGTGGAGCCCGAGTTTGACTTCTCCCTCCTTAACTTGTGGTATACGTACAGGCTTCGCCAGCGCCGGAGAGACCCCATCTGCTTCGACGGTAAGACTTCCAAAGGAGATGCGGTTGATATCGGCAAGGATTTCAGCGATAAGTCGTTTCAGTGGTCTACAGCTGTTTCGGTGCCTACCGAGTACATGGTATAGCTTTCTCTCCCTTTATAACGTCGGCAGAATCAACGAGACCTACGCTGACGAGTTTCATAGGATCTGCTCGTCTTGCAGTAAATGATGGGAGCGTGCCTCTACTTTACGAAGCTCGCGGGCTAATATCGAAAACGTTCGTTGTACTGTAGTATTGTGAATGTAATTTGTTGCTCATCGCTATCGTCTTGTTATCTGGGGAGCATTGGGAGAGGCAGGACGAAAGATTTGAGACCGCGCAATAAAGCGTAGTTTTAAGTACATTTTGTCAATAGCCATATGTGGCTTTCTTGCGTGTGGCAAAGGCGCCTTAGCGCCTCGGATTAATTGGTGGCCTGACTGGATCAAAGGAAGTCTTCGGGCTGTATTGTGGGTTTGTCAGAAGCACTGCACTTTTGGTGTGGGTTGCAATTGTGTGATTGTATTGCTTTCTATCTGGTCTCTGGCAGAGCCAGAGACCTTAGTTTTATAGTTGTATGATGTTGCCACTATTGTGGTACTACAGTAGCAACGCTGACGACTGCAGTGGCTAGTATTACTAATCTTTTATCTAGCATCTTCCAATTGTTTCCAGTACCTTCCATGTGACAGGGTTGTAAGCACCATGTTCCTTTTGGCAAAAGGCGCTAGTGCGCGCGGCGCACACGCTCGACTTTCGCTAACGCGATATAACAGTCACAATACAACTATCTTCGCTAATTACCTACATTTACAGCCATTTGATGCATATCCACGAATACAGTTATTATCTATCGCCTGCAGGCTATCCATAGCGATAGTTCGCTATGTTAACAAACATTAGAAGGCCGTTATTTACCTAATAGTAGTGGAGGGTTTGCCCATAAAGGCAATCGCCGAAGAAGTGGGCAGAGGGATCTACCAAGTACGCAGATACAGGGCCAAATATAAGCTCACTGGCTCTTGTTAGAAGCACTACACTTTTGATGGGGGTTTCAATTGTGTGATTGTATTGCTTGTTGCACCTCTCTGGCCTACGGCCAGAGTGGTGCTACTTATAGGAGTTCAAGATGCTGCTAATTATAGCAGAGAAAACCTTGCTGTCACACTGGTAGGCTCACCTAGGTCAACAGGGTCACTGACCTCCTTGACCGAGCCCTACACCAGTAGCACGAACCACACACAAGAAGCACATACCCATTGACCCACGAGTATCCATTATAGATCACGTGGATAAGGGAACCATCATAGAGGATGGCCACAACGTGGCTCAACCTCGGGACATGATCCCACGCGTGGCTCATGGCCTATTCAGCCGACACGCAGGTCAGCGGATTCTCCTGAAGCACCTACGGGTTGCGACGGAATGCCCAGAACCACTCACGAGCCAGAGCAGCCGTACAACGGATCTCGCCCGCGCTAGGCAACGTCATCAGACTTCAGATTTGTCATGGACAAGCCATTCAACCTCAGCATCGTGGTCGGGGCCTGCACAGTCAGCCCAGACCCTGCAGCTGGTCTTTCGAATCATGGACCTCCCCGCTATCGTTGGCATTCCTTTGGAAGACCTGGAACCCGACGTTCTCCGGAGTCTAGCTTCAGTGGTGACAGGTGGCCGCGACCCCCGCGTGTGAGTCACGAAGGGAACCGTTGCTGTGACAGCCGACATGGGATCGACCTAACAGCGCTGTGGCCAACGTAAGTACCAAGGACGTGAAGGAACACCTGCAGCAATGGACACCATGCCGCTAGAGCTGTATGGATAAGTACTAATACCGGCCATGGACCGACGTGTGATGGGCCGGCTTCACTTGGCATGTAGCCACGGATTTGTAGGGCGCGAGAGACGGGCGGCTAGAAAGGAGATTCGGGACCGACGGGCGGCTAGGAGGATCCTTCAGGTATTCTGGTATCCTTGTATCTTGTACATAGCCTTCCATAAGTAGGACAGGTGTGCTGCGACGGATCCTCGAGAGGAAGAAGCTCCCCAGTTCTCTTTGGACAAACCTAGAAAGATTATCAGCTGAACTTCAGTGAAGCTGAGGGGTAATACAACCTTGTGAACCCTTCTGTTTCTCCTGACTTGCAACTGCGAAGCATTGTGTCTTATCTTCTGTTGGATCATTCCATCTCCCTGAACCTCCTTCTCCCTGGCTCTCCACCACTTTGCATTGCGACAGTTAACTCCCTCACCGTTCTGTTCTAAAGCTCTGAATCGGACCTTGTGCTTATTAGCCTTGCGAAGATCAACTCCCTGAGTTCGTCGTGTGAAAGCTCTGAACTAGACCAACAGCAATTGTCGGGGTGGTTCGCTGAACGGTTGAGTCGAGAGTTAGGAAAAGGTTAAAGCTCTGCAGTCTGACCCTTCAATCGACATCTCACCTTGTGGTTGTCACACCCCAGACCTTCGTGGGCTGGCCTGTGTCACACTTGCAGTAGCTTAGCTATATACACTGCCACTCTATCAACCTTAGCTGAAGCTAGCTCCAGGCTATGTGTTTAATTCCAACGTCAGACGCCTTTTCCCACTGGCACCTGTTTATCTGACACAAGACCTTCCAGATGGAATGGACTGTCTATCAAGCCAACCACAAAGAATACATACAACAAACCGAAAAAGTCGAACGGCTAAAGCAGTGGATTCTAAAGACTGTTAGCCTACACCACCAGATTACCTCGTACAATCCTATCCAGCCAATCATATAGTGGTATTCGGCTTTAAAAATATAAGTCGGAATCAGTGAGGAAAGGGTAGAATACGATATACGAGAAGCCTATCGACTAGTAGTTAATCCACTTACACGAGCACCCAGAGACCTGATTAAATGGTTAGAAACCTAGGAGTAAGCCATATTAACGGCATAAAGAAAAGGGGTCCCCAAGGCTCTATTAACAAGAACATGGTTCAACGATTTTACCGACGTAGTAAAGCCTATAATGAACCATTGAGTCACGGCTTATAGACTCTTTAAGGAGAAGGATAAACAGTTAACTCTAAACTACCTAGAAGTGGCCAACGATTTTCGTAAGGAAGTTAAGTAAGCCCGTAGAATTACGAGAGGCGTATTTAGCCCTTCCTTTATAGGTAAAGAAGCCGTATATTAGGACGCTCTTGATGACGATGTTGAGTCGGGTAATGACGAGGGGGAGCGCAATACTGGCCGGAAGCGTAAATGGGATAACTCTCCAAGTGGCCGTGCTGCCAAACGGGTAGAGTGCATATGTCCTGCATGTTGCCTGTTCCACCGTCTGTCAAGATGTGCTTATATCTTTCCTGAAAAAGCTCCCGAAGGATTCGAGGAAAGGGATCATATCCGAGCAAAAGTGAATAAGGAAGATGAAAGTCAAAAGACTTCAAAAGAGCTGAGTACTCCTAAAAATCCATGGCACTCCGCTTACAAAACCCCAGAAGCTTCGAATACCTACTGGTATAACTACCGAAAGGAACGAACCGAACAAGGGGCGCAAATGGAACACAAGCAAGATGCGAGAATGGAACACCCTACCACGCTGCAAAGATTTGGACGATAAAGGCCAGACCATCCTTCAAAAGGAAGGCTTGGATCTAAGGGGGTGTGTCAGATGGAACAGAGTGGAAGATGCTAGAATTGAGGCGTTAGCATTGCCACGATAGTGGCAACAATAGTCAACCTTGAGCAAGGCATTTAGGGTGGCTGTGTGGCTAGCTAAGCACGACAAAAAGCTCTATAAGAGAGCAGAGTCTCTGGCAGAGCCAGAGACCAGAGAACAAGCAATACAATCACACAATTGCAACCCCCATCAAAAGTGCAGTGCTTCTGACAGTAACAACCTCTGCTGTTCCGCGGCGTGCCCGCTTCTTTACCAGGCTCTTCCTAGTCGCCTTGCGGGGCCGTACTGTAGGCCTTAGAGTGGGTGCAACGTTGGCTACGCGCTTGGTGGGCCTGGGAGGTAGCGGCATGGTAACGATCTCCGCTGCGGCAGCCGCTGCGGTAACGGCACGGGCGCTGGGCTTGATGATCCTACTGCTCCTGGAAGGCGGCATATCGGCTATATATTTATCCGCACCGCTCTGGCTACTTGTAGTAGATACGCGGGTGCTATGTCGAATCGGATGGTATGGCGGCGGGGGTAACGCTGTTCTGGCAGTGCGCGCGATTAGCCTGCGCGCTTAAGGATTGATTTAAGCCTTACATTCGAATTAGCTATACTTAACACTGTAGAATAGATCAATACAGTACTATACTGGGCTTCAATGCGTGGTGTGGCTGCGATTGTATGGAGATGGCGGTTAAGATGATGCCCCTCCAAAAGTCGAGAGTGTGCGCCGCGCGCACTAGCGCCTTTTACCAAAAGGAGCATGGTGCTTGCAACCCACAATAACAACGTAATTACACAACGATCACTCGATTAAGTCCAATTAAGGGTAAATGGAGCCGCTGTTGCAGTTGACACATTTAACAGAGGCGATGCCGGGCCTCTGGGCAAGAAACCCTGTAAACCATCTCACACCTCTCTCGCTTGCACCTGCGTACTGTAAAATGTGGGAGAAAAGGCCTATGAGTCATGTAAAACCCCAATGTCTGCGATGTGGAGAAGGAAGGAGAAGCAGAGGATAGGAAGAGCAGAGGGGGCAGAGGATGGGAGCTGGCACTGCGCCTCGATGGACAGTTAGGCAGCTGGGTAGCATGGGCAGCTACATTGAGCCACAGGTTTCGCCTTCCCTCTGCCCACCGGCGCAGTTGAAGTTTACCACATAGCGCACGAAATTACAGTAATTTGCAAAACCGGTGCCCTCCCTACAGACATCGACGAATTGTGTGTGTGTGGATGTTGTCCCAGATTTTGGCGATTACACAGTGCGCGCTCGCTACTTCAATGTATTGAGCCCAACCCGATTTCAAATTACTCTTAAGTAACTTAGCCAAATACGGTATGCCACCATCAAAGGTGGCAGCACTGGCACGACCATCAAATTTTCACTACAATATAAACTTACTATTCAATTGCTAACAACTTCAGAATAAATTAAACGCCCCTTCCTACCTCTTGAGTCTCGGTAGTGGCACTGTCAATATGTTTCGGGACCTGCCTCAGCCTGTAGGTCGCCTGCTTCCTCCGGAACAGGCGCTCAGGTCACAGCAGTAGAGTGGCAGTGAGTGGGTTAAGCGTGCTCCCTTCTGTTGCTAATGCTAGAAGTCAGCCCACGTGGCTCCCTTTCTCGTCCAAAGTTCCGTCAGCCCGGGAATTCAGCTCTCATGTACTTTGGGCAAACCACGGGATGTCAGCTGCTGCAGATAGCCTAGTTCGGATATGGGCTTCTGCATCTCCCGTGTCTCTCAATGCCGGCATCGAGGCCAATGACCGAGACATTCTTCAGCCTCGTCCAGAGTTTAGGGCAGTGATTGGTCACAGAGATACTCAACAGATTCCACAGAGCTGCCAATAAGACATGTCCACGGCTGGGAATCCCATTTTTGGACTCAGCTACTGCTATCACATGCCATACATTAGCGCCAAAGAAAACCTGGTCCGATGCGGAGTTGCGGCATTTATCTCACACCCTCCAGACACTTTCTTTTGGCTAGTCTGAATAGATATGCGCTTCTTCATGGCTCGAACTTGACAATAACTACGGCATGTTATCCTGCGTCTTTCATATAGTCGAGAATCTCGGAGTTCGTAGCTATCTTGCTGTAAGGAGATCATCTTATCAACTTGCTCGCTCCTCCTTCACGGGACGAGGCTTTGTTGCTGGTGCTAATAACTACTGGAAAGGCTCCCGGGATACCGAAGCTACCGGATATGGGCTTCTTTGCTACTCATACTGTTGCCTAATCACGCGCAAGTGTCTAGCAAGGTAATAGGCCGTGAAGTCCAGCGATCAGATTTGGCTGCGTCTGGCGAGGCTGTGGCGTCCCCGCGGACGACTTGCAGACAAAGAGAACCAGCAGCCGCTTTTAGATGAGTGCCACCTGACTCCTTGGTGGCTGGGCGATCCCGTAATGGATGCTCAGCTGAAATGTCCTTGTCTCCATACTGCGTATCCTACTGCAAGAATAAAAAAATATCGAGAGAGAAGAGATGTCCCTCCTCGCGTGTGTGATAAATACTCTATGCTGTCTCATCTATGCTAGATATGGAGCACAACAAGTTTCAGTACGGGCGCGGGAGCCACTGCAAGCCGGTCGAACGAGATGGCGACGACCCCAAGGAACTCGAATCTAGTTCTCTGGTGTGGCGGTACCGAGTTGGTGATTTCCTGCGGAAAACTCATCCTGGGATATAATCTCAACGAGAAGGACGACCACGTCATCCTAAAGCCGTCATGGCGAGTACAGACCAAGTTACTAGTCGCTGCGATCACCTCTCTGCCGGACGCAATCATAGCTGTCGAAGAGAGCCCGGATGAACAGGCCTGTTCTGTCCTCCGCCTCTCAGTTGACGGTAAGAAAGTGTGGTGCAGCACCGATGAAGTGGCTGTATTGGTGTTCTGCGGAAAGGTGAGGAAAAGGCAGTCAGGGCTCTGGGTGGAAGAATGTGGTGTGGCGCACTGGCCACATCCAACAAACTTCCACCTCCTTGTAATGATACAGTCAGCGGGGTCGGAGACAGTGGGGCGATCTTTGATCCTACAAGATTCAGTTAATGTCAACACTCGGTGTTTGGGACCTCGCCAGGTGCCCGGCCCCGTCACGTGCTTCGCCACCGGCCCCGCGCCCCACCAGAGCGTGCACATCGGTGGATGCGCACCGCGTCGTCTGCCGAATTTCGATACCACAAGAACACGCTTTCCCCTTGCATCTGCTCCACCAGCTTCAAAATAATAAAGCATTCTACTCAGCTGTAACTGCAGGGAGGCAAGTCTTTTGTGGGAAGGCGCTGCCAAGAGCCGAGGTGCCTGGCATCACATCATTTCCATCCTGTCTCATCACGGACCTGCCCAGATCCCTGCCCTCTCCAGTTTTTCCAGATCCGAAGCTGCAGTTTGTCTAAATCTGAAGCAGGCTTGCAAGAAAATGGAAGCATCAGGCACAGTCCCTTTGCCATTCCTTGCAGGCGACGGGGAGTAGTGGTGCTTGGGTGCACATCATGTCCGGGAAGGCGGCCAGGAAAAACACCCGCAATTTCGTGCTCAAACCTGCTCAGCAGCTGCCCCTGTCACTCCACGACATGTCTTTTGCTCCTGGCCTGTCATCCGACAAAAGTGAACGTCCGAGCCGACTGCACACGAGATAGGTATTGCTCCTGCCTTAATGAATGTCAACTCACGCCGCCGCTGCAGGATGCCGTGCACACAAAACCCAACTCGATTCTTTCCCCCGCCACATCCTCCGTCCTTGCAGCTCGTTGATAGGGACTTGAATCCCATCATGTACTGGTATATTATGGGACATCCCATCGGTGCTGTCCCAAATTCCGAGCTGGGATATCATGTACCATCTCAAATTCCGAACTGGGGTATTGTGTACCATCCCAGGGCATGTACTGGTATATTCTGGGCCAAAATTTAGGACCGTGGTCCAAGATTCGGGCCACTAACTGTCGCCTCTTAGCAGTTCCAACCGCGGTCCCAAATTTGGGCCTTAACTTGCCCGCTGTCCAGAATTTGGGCTACCCTTTAACGTATATGATAAGCGAGCTACACGCACACCCAGTACGCGTATACGTCGTAATTAGAATTATTGCCTAGGAGCTATCCTTACAGATTACCCGTCGTCTGCTTTCTATCAATAGGAAAGTTTAGCCGGGGCGACTGAAAAGGGGCCTCTAAGGCTATGCGGCGGCGGTGTACGGGATCACCCCAGCTCAGGGAAGAATCAGGGAGAGCTCAGGACAAATCAGTCACAGCTCACCCCAGCTCACCCCAGCTCAGGATTACCAACGAAAAAGGAAATTTCGTATGCCCAGATTCGTCTCAGATAACCAGGCTGTTATCAAACGACCAGACCTTCCTCACCTGGAAGTATAACCGTAACGCACCACTGCCCTTCGAGGAGATGGGTACTAACGTCTTTGCGCCACATCCTGTTTGTTTCTCAAACGGCCATCTCTTTTGCCCGAACCCGACCCTCCTTCCCGAACTCAGAACGACTTTTCTTGACGACGGCGTTGGCTCGATGTCCACCTTGCGCCGTGCGTCACCGATTCCAGTCTCCAGCTCCCGTAGAACACATATCCTGCCGTCCTCAACTGCAGCTTGGTATACGGCGACTTCAGCTGTCTCGTCCTGCTCCTGGAGAAGACCAATGCCGGGCCCCATTCGTTTCGGCGGCTATCGAGTAATTTGAGTCCTACGTATGGCACACACTTTAGGCCCGTAGTTGTCTACGATACTACCACGACTACTAATACCGGTGTCTGTACGGCCACGGCCACTAATGGCTTACGTCGAACTCTGGTAAACCTTGACTTGTCTAGGATGGAGAAGGCTAGCATCCTGCTGCACGAGACAGAAGACAGATGGTCCCTATAATTCCTTCTGCCCCCGCGCCCGTTTCATCTTCCCGGGAGGGCTCATGTCCAGATACTGCCTCCGCAGGCAGGACCCGGACTTCGTCATATGGGCCTTGACATGGCGTCGCCCCGGCCACAGGGTGCTGTATGATTCCGACTTGTTGACGGGGCCTCGTTCTGTAAGGTCAAGAGGCCGACCAGCTTGGGCATAAGGATTGGGGTAAGTGGCTCGCTGATGCGGCCAGGCTGCAGGGGGGAAGGGACGCCGACTCCGACATGCCTACCCTCGAGTTGCCATTGGGGGGCGTTTATCTCCCTGAAGTGGACGAGGGACGACGGATCTTCGGTATGCGTGGAGATGACTATCACTAGCAGTGCCAAATAATTTCTTGGATGGAAGATATACGAGATCACGGCTGTAATGAAGAAGGCGTGATTTGTCTGTTGATCAGTTACAAAAACACAGAAGAATTCACTCATAGAGTTCGATAGCATTTGCATACCTGTCATGATTACGACGCCTCGAGATCCACCCATTAGTATTTCACCTCTTTAAAACTCCTTGGAAAGAATTTAATAGCCATCCCATCCCCTGCTGCTTTATTCATCTTGAGCTTGTTTTTTTCTACGTGCTACTAATCAGCAGCACTCAACAAGCCCCAGAAATGTCCGAACCAGCTGCGTGCCAGATCAGTAATTATGTAGCACATACTGCCAGCCAAGCCCCGCCGTGCCGTCCGCGTAGTAGGCCTGCGCGTTGTTGTTCATCCACCTTGAGCAACCCTTATCCACCACTACATAGGTATGTACAGCGTCTCGTTAGGTGAGGTTCTCGAGAGAATACCCAATAGCTCTCTGCCTTGGCCGATCGAGGAGAAGAGAAGACGGCCCGCAGAATCAACAGAGTATGTGGTTTCGCGAAAAGGGGCAGAGGACCTTTCGTATGCTTCCTTCTTCCTTCTCCATTAAGTTATCCACCCACTCAACAAGTAACCTAGCATCCTATCTGCTATTCCCGCCAACGATCAAGGGAAACAACGTACAACAGCGGGGCCAAACTCTCCATCTCCCATCACCACCGCGCTTCAAACCGGGCCCACTTGCTATTTCTGTCGCTGCTCATATTTCGGCGGCGGGCCCTGTGGATAATGCATCGGCATCGGCTGCGCGTTGGGATAAGGAGGTTGATACATGTTGGGATTAACAGGTGGAAACGGCCTTGGGAAGTTGTTGGTTGGGAGGACAACCTGCTGAACGCCAATCTGTTGGTAGTATCCACTTGAAGGTGTTGATACTGAACCCTTTCGGTCCTTTTTCCGCTTGACCGCCACCCACACTCCTACTATCGTTGCCACCGCGGAAATGCCGCCGATGATGATGCCGATCAGTTCGCCTGTGCTGAGGCCGCTCTCTGCGGAAAACAGCGTCAGTACGCTCCGTTGCCAGAGTCCAAAGATGATAGCTTACTTGATGTCCCATTGCTGGAATCAGAACCAGAACCAGTTCGAGTTGTATCCCCGCTACTAGAACTGCCACTGCCACTCCCATTCCCGTTCTCGTTCCCATTCCCGCTGCCCGATGTAGTGCTTGGGCCGGCCTGAGCTGGACTCGTTGGCGTCGCCGCTTGCCCCGTCACGGTCAGTTTGGAACTGGCGGTGGGTTGAAGAATGCCAGGGGCGGTAGTTGCGGTCGCCATACCTGGAGGATTCGGACTCAACGTGACGCCATAAATCTCACACCCCATGACTTCAGCAGCGCGTACGGCTGCATGAAAAGGCCTGATCTTAGCACATGTTCTTCAGGGGTCGAGAAATAGTCCAGGGATGTAGGCCCTACAGTCATATCCCCTCCCACACTCGGCCTGGAGGCAGGCAACGTATTCAGGCTCGTCAAACGCGAAGCATGCGCAATCGTAGGTGGAACATTTGACAGCTGCGATCAGCTTTGGCATGCAGGTATCCTGGTATTGACACAGGCGTTAGTCTGAAGTTCAAAGCCGGACACAAATAAATCATGGCTCAGTTCCAGCTCGGCGATCCCACCCACGGGTAGCTGGCTGTCGTAGAAGATGCATGTCCGGCTTCTCACCTCGCAATCAGTCTGTGCGGCGCTAAAGGCAGCGACGGCGAGCGCTACAATTAGGATTCTCGTTGTCCGAGTCATCGATAATTGAGGTAACGAGCGACCAAGTTAAAAGAATCGAAGGAGCAAACGAATGTCGTCAGTCGGCAGAGGTGGTGACCGGGTTTTGGGAGATGTAAGGACGAAACAGCAGTGAAAAGGGAAAGGAATCATGTTCATCTGGATAAAATGTTGGTCAGGAACCCGAGACTCGGGGTCGCAGCTGAGTGCGCGGCTCTGGGCGCTTACCGTTTCAACTTGGACGCTCTAGACTCTTTCCAGATCGTGGCTCGGATCGGGGCTTCAAAAGTCGACAATTCCGAAGGTTTGGCTCCAATGGGAGAGCCAGAAACACATGGGGGGCGCCGAATCCTGCATCAAGCATTCTGCGGCTGAGAGTGACAGAGACAGAAACATGTCCGAAGGGGGTCTTGGCGAGTCCCAGCCTCGCGGTCAAAGCGAAACCACAAGTTAGGGGCGGAAAACTCCTCTTTCCAATTCCAGAGGTCGATAGCGTCCTATATATGACGAAAGGAAGCAGGAATTTGAACGCGTAAGGTAACCGTATCACATTAAAGAACTTGAAGTGGTTCTGTGGACGATGGCTTCTCCCGCAGTCGAGAAGTCCCCGAACGGCGATGTCCGAACAAGCTGCGTGCCAGACCAATAATTCTATTACAGCAGCACATATCGCCAGCCAAGCCCCATTGTACCGTCCGATTATTAGTAGGCCTACGTGTTGTTGTTTATCCACCTCAAGTCGCCCCTTATCCACCACCCGGGCTAAAAAGGGGGCCACAACTACATAGTAAACAGCTACACCCTCCCGATACCAAACATCATCCTACCTCAGCGGATCCATCAGCGCATATCCGTGAACTGACTTATGCACAACCTAGTTTTCGAGCCCATCGGTCAACAACTCCTCAAAAAAACTTGATCATGAGGGACCGAGTCCCTCCCGCACAGATTTTCCTGCCAAATGACCAATATCTTGATCTGGCACAAAGATGGCCGGCAGTGCGATAACCTCGGGTCAAAGTCCTCCCCAGAACTTGACCAGTTGTCGATTTCCCGGACCCAGCTTTCCCCGATATCTAATAGATACCGAAGCCACATTTCAGCCATTGTGTCAAGCTGGTCCT
This sequence comes from Lasiosphaeris hirsuta, assembly GCA_030549175.1. Taxonomy (NCBI): domain Eukaryota; kingdom Fungi; phylum Ascomycota; class Sordariomycetes; order Sordariales; family Lasiosphaeriaceae; genus Lasiosphaeris; species Lasiosphaeris hirsuta. The sequence goes on from JAUKUA010000002.1 coordinate 5,755,494, forward strand.
GTTTTCGTCCAACGCCCACTCAAAAGTCGAACGATGAGCGTCAATCAAGTACTACGGATTTTCGGTCCGAAATCTGAGGGAACTGCAAGCTTTCCAGGGTAGCTCGCGTTCGGTCGATTTCCCTTCTGGACTCCCACGACAAAGTCACTTGAGAATCCGCCCGGGGACCTGGGTCCCACTTCGGTCTTCCTCTCCGCAGCTAAGAGGAGGTGTTGTGTCTTGATACCTTGAAGGGATTTTGCGATCGAATCCAGTCGGTTGAGGTGTTTAAAGCGAGACGCAGCTTGTACTGCTACTAATTTCATCACGGTGTCTGCCGTTTGGCTGTTGCTTTGGCTATATTTCACGCAGGTTAGATTATTAGGTATGTTCCAACTAGCCGAAGCAAGGTAGGGCAAGGGAAAGCAAACAACAAAGACCCACTATGCGGATCAAGCGTCCTTCAAGATCCTTGATTTTGCCGTCCTGCATGACAGTACGAGCTAAAGAGACCATACCCGAAGCGACATTTTAGCGACCGCTAGAGCCATCCGTTTTTGCTTAGGAGCTGTTGCAGCTCAGCAGACAAAGCCACACAGCCAGCCAAGAAGGCTCGCAGAGCCGAATCGGGAGACAAATCGCTGTCCGACATAGCACTGAGACGGCAAGCATCTGCTGCTGGAGATCCTTTGCGACATTCGCAAGTTCGGTGTGCTCCTGGAGGCTGCCAGACGCGCTTTGGTAGATTCCGACGGATTTGGACACCCATTTGAGACCGACATCGGCAAACTAGACGACGCAAGCCGCGACACTGAGCGCCGACAGTGGATCCATTAGGCATGCAAAACCTTTCGAGGCAGTTCATCAACCACTTGGCGAACCACAACCTGCCATCTTGGACATCGAATAAAAACCACACCGCCGTCCCCACAAGGCTTTGACCTCACGTCCGATCTGTGACGCCCTTGGCCATCATCCGTCGATGGCTGCACGTCTAGTTACAAATTTCGAATCGATCAAATCGAATGGTTTCGCGAGAGTCTCGAGACATTCCCATCTATCTAAACGCATACAACATTCGATACAGGCGCTGCCTACGTACAAACTCCAAACAATACACACCCTTTCAAGTCTACTCAACCAACAACGTGCACCACAGCCGGCCTGGCAACACCACCCGAGGGCCCCCGGCCACCCTTCGGCCTCAAAGACCTCGAGGTATCGGTTGACGACGTAGTCTCGCTCGTGTCGCTTTCGATCACATCGGTAATCTCGATATCGTGATACGGGTTGACCCACACATACCAAGAGTGCACAATCAGCCCGGCGGCGACGATGAGCGGGACTGTCTGAGCCGTCGTGGAAACCCAGTTCGCATCGCTGAGGTCATTCCACTGGATCGTGAGCTCGATGGCTGCAACCAGAACACTCGCTACTGTCAAATCGGATGTCGCCTTTGCAACCTGCAGCTCTCTCCGCCAGATATATCTATCCGTCAACATTAGTCTCACTTCACAAGTCACTCAAGGACAAGAGGAAAGCACCCACTCTTCTCCCCGTCGATCCAACCGATCCAACTCCTTCTCAAACCGCCTATCCTGCTTCCTAACCCACCTAGGCTGCGACAAACACCCCCAGTTGACGGTCAAGACCACCACAGCACACAACAACAGCCCAATCATGACCACGATATTCCACGCTACAAACAGGGCCGCGTTCAGCGGCACCCTCGAGAAGAAGAATCCATACTCATCACACCCGGGCTCGTTCCGCAGCGAATTCACCCCGGTAGTCCAGAACCACATCTGAAAGCACGTAACAGCAATCATCAAGACCAAATCCAGCCTCTTGAACAGCGTCGTGGGGGGCACCCGCGGCCAGCGCGACGGGTCCCAGAACGGGGTGCACACGACGACGAGGCGCCAGACAAAGACGGGCACCAGATAGTAATACGTCCCGTAGGTCAGCAGCAGCGTGACGTAGACATCGACGGCCCGGATCGACGCCAGGCTGGCCTGGATGATGAGCGCCAGGAACGAGCCGGCGACGAAGAGCGACAGGACGAGCCGCAGGTTCGGGAGCGTCGTCTTGGCGTACCACGGCGCGGCGATGTTGCCGAACCAGACGAGGTAGAAGGCGACGCGGAGGCCGAGGCCGTACATGTCGGGGTTTCCCCGGTCGGTGCACATGCTGCACGGAATTTATGAGAAGAAAACGAGGGTATTACCGATGAGGGTATTCAGACAAACTCGCCCGCCCAAAGACCTCCCCCAAAGAGAAGCGGGGGCGCGGGTGTATGAGTGAGGTGATATCCCTCGTCCACACCACCTCAGGCAGCAGCCAGAAACAGAAGCCGGCGGAAACAGACGGCGACGCAGGGCCCTCCCCCCTCCCCCCCCGAGTCGCAGTGCATGAATCCAGCCGCGCCGTCGGGCACCAAAGACGGCCTACAGCCAACGGGAGGATGGCTCATACCCCCAATTCAGGTAGTACCACACCACCAGCAGTACCACATCGGGTTACGTCCGGCCTCGCAGGCTTTACCGAGGTACCAACCTCTCTCTTAATTGCGTCGCCACATCCACTTCGGTAAGCAGCACCATTCACACCATGAAAATGACGCTTCAAAATCGCGGCAAAACATTTCGACACAGAAAATTCCGTCAAAATGGAGAAGCGATAAATATGCTCTCTTTTGGGTATATAGGTTTGCTATCGTGTATTAAAATAGCGGACAATGCCGGCTTGCTGTGTCCCAGGACACCAACGCCTACATGAGGGGTATCATCTCATTGTATAGGAATCGTGACCAACCTCCTCCCCCACCAGACACAAACAGGAACGAGGGTATATCATCGCCGCGTACAACTTGGAATAAAGAAAGAAAAACACCGTGTATCATCCAAGGTCGTCGACTCTTTTTAAGCCTTGAACCATCAGTGCGCAGAGATCTCCTCCTTGACAACAGCCTTCTCAGGCGGCGTCGAGTCGCCCGGCGTCTTGACCTCGGTAACAGTCTCCTGGGCGTGGATCGTCTTGATCGACCGCTTGCCAGTGAGGTCGAGGTAGATGTTCTTGAAAGTGCTGACGAGAGTCGCACGGCCCTCGTACACAGGGAACAGGCCGACGCCGATGAAAGAGCAGAAGATCCAGATGATGCCGACAACAACCCAGCCGGTGAAGAACTTCTTGCTGAAGATGTATCCCGACCCGTACATGGGCATGGGCCAGAGGACGAGGAGGGCGATTGTCTAAGGGGGTTAGCTTCATTCATGTCACAGATCTAGTCGCGAATGGGACTCAAAACTTACCATGACAACGGTCATCGTCTTGCTGATCTTGCCAGCACGCTCCAGCTTCGCCTGCTCATCTGCGAACTCATCCACCGTCTCCTCGTGTCCGCCGACAGTATCCTCGAGATCAACACCGGCATCAGAAGCCACACCGTGGTCGTCGCCCTTGCGAATCGACTTCATCGACTCCCAGTCGTAGTTGTCGACGCCGAAGATGAGGGTGAGGATCGGAATGAAGATGCAAGGCGACAGAAGAGCAACAACGTTACCAGCCAACATGGGGTTGTTGGAGCCTGTGCATGCCACACCTAGGTCGCCACAGGTCTTCTTGGCTGTGACGAGCCAAGCAATGAGAGCGCAGGCGAAGCCGAGAATGGGCGAGATAGACGCGGCCCACTTATTCTGGCCCTTCCAGATCAGTGTGAGGGTGGCGGGGAGCACGGCCGCCGAGATGATGACTCCCATCATGACGTAGAGGTAGCCGAGCGAAATACCGGCATACCACAGACCGACCGAGAAGGTCGAGATGAAGATGGCATAACCGATGACGAGGAAGTGGGAGATCCAAATCAGGCGCTTGCCGCTGGCCTCGGGGTTGAAGTAGGTGCGGTACAGGTCGTAGGTGAAAATGGAGCTCGTGGCAATCAGCTCGCTGGACGTCGCCGAGGTGACGGCCATGAAGACGATGAGCAAAGTCGCAACAGCGCCACCCTTGCCAAGAAGCGCGACAGCAGCATAGGGAAGCACCAAGCCAGAGCTGACTTCGGCGTCAGTCATGCGCTCGGGGTAGGTGGGGAAGCGGGGGCTGGTCTCGAGCGCGAGGCCGGCAAGACCCATGGTGGTGGCAGTCAGCCAGGGAATGGCAAACCACGAAAGTCCACCGATGATGTAGCCGGGAAGAGCGTGGACGGGCGAGGCAGCGATGGCCTTGTTATAGTATCCGTTGTCGAGGAAGACGGTGCCGAAGTTGCCGACGATGTTGATGACGAAGAAGATGGCACCCTCACGAGATTGCATCGTCAGGTAGCTGCCACCCTTGTTGCCCTCGACGGGGTGCGTCTTGGCAGCCTCAACCAGCAGGTCATAGACGACAGAGGGGGAGCCAAGCACGTCCGAGGTGGCATACGCAGTCAGGGCGAAGAGGATGATAATGATGAGCAGGATAAAGGTGTGGATCCAGTCAGTCAAAATGGTCGCCTTCAGGCCACCGAACACGGTATAGGCGACGACACCGACGGGCAGAAGGTAAACTATTGCAAGGTCAGTCTCCTGACGATCAAACTGAGATGTGGACGGTCACATACTCGCAGCAATCGTATGCATGCCAGTCAAGGCATTGATGGTGGCGGAACCACCGACGATGAGCATGAGGGTGACGAGAATGTTGGTCACCAGGCCGAAGACCATGAAGACGATGTGGGTGAAGGTGCCATAGCGGGCCTTGATGACCTCGAGGAAGGTGTGCGCGTTGGGAGCTCTTCTCTTCAGCTCAATGGCGAGGGTAGCGAAGAGCAGAATCTGGACGGTGGCACCTGAGGCGTACCAGAAGGGGCCCGAGACACCATATCGGTAGCAGACACCGGAACTCTGGAGCAGGGTGGCGGCCCAAGTCCACGACGAGACGACAGCAGATCCGACGAGGCCAGACTTGACGGTGCGACCTGCCGTGTTGAACATCTCAGAGGTCTGGAGTTCTTGGTTGTATCGGCGCAGGATGAATGTGACAAGAATCATGCCTGGTTCATGTGTGTTAGCGCATGGAAGCTCCGACCCAACGCGACCAGCTCGGAGAGAGGGGGGGGGGGGGTGCTCACCAAATGCGAAGAGGGCACCAAGGCCCAGGACGATGCCATAGCCGACGCTGGAGTCGAGACTTGGAGTCAACATGGTTGCGGTAGTGAGTTGCAAGGACGCTCTGGTCGGGCAAGCTCGAGGCTAGTGCGATGAAGAATATAGGCCGAGCAGAGACCGGACCCTGGGGGGAGGAAGAAGCTGCAACCCAGGTATTGCTGTGGGATTCTGCTGTATATATATACGGGATCCGGCATCGCGACGAGCCACCGACCTAGGACCATGCAATCACACGCGGGCAGGCAAGGGGAGCTACCCTGGCACTCGTCCCGAGTCTTTTTTCCCCATCCTGGGCTATCCTAGTCGTCGAGATTCCCAAGGATCCACGATGGCACAGAGCTCCCAAGGCAGCCAAGACCCCAGCTGTGTTCCCCCACCCAGCAGCTCTCGCAGACGCATGCAGGGAGGTACGCTTGGGGTGAGCGAGGGATACTTGGTGATTGACCGAATCAGAGACGCCAGAGCTCCCGCCGCCTGTCGGACTAGGCGAGTGTTTCCAGAGTCGACAGGATCCAGACCGGGCTGCTGGTTTCCTGCCTTCGCTGGGTCGAGTGAGTCTGAAAAGTCTTGGAGGCGTGGATGCCGAGTGTCGATCGCAGCAGAGGTCGTTTCCGCCGCAATCTGGGGATCTTCCAAGCACATCGCTGTCTTGCAGCTGCGAGTCGCCCCCCGTTCTGGGCGTGAAGTCGAGGTCCCATTCCCCTGTCGGCAGGACGCTGTGTGCCGTGCGCTGTTGCTGTGTGTGTGGTCCTGTGTGGATGCCGGGCTTGAAACCGCCTACCGGCGCCACGCGGATTGCCGTGCATGTCAAAGATAAGGCGATTCAATCAGTCATAGGTTTTATCGCAGCGACCCCTGTCGCCAGGTTCCGCACAGGCCAATCGAGGGGCTTGATGACTTGCGGGCGTTGAGGGGCAGAGGGGTTCTTTTAGGCGAGAGGGAACCGCCGAGCACGCTTGAAAGAGCTTGGTGAGCTTGGTGAGCTTGGTGAGCTTGGTAGCTTGGCTTGGAAACTCTACCAAATCCTGTTCGAACCTTGTCGGCCTGTCCAGGTCGCCAAGCTGTCGATCCAGCGTTTTTGCCCAGCTGCCATGCCCTCGACACGCGAAAGTGTCTCTGATCTGGGGTAGTGTCGACATGTCTCTCGAACACCACCAACAGCACACCCACCTTCGGGGCACCCGACATCAAAGCCTGGAAGCAGCACTCGGTCTCGTCTTGCAGCAGGACATGTCTCACAGCGCAGTAGAGTCGGATTGGCGGTTGGTGGTTGGATTGGTAGGTTGGTTAGTGGCCATCTCGCAATCCGCTTGAGCCAAACTCAACGATCGGCATCCATAGCTCCTCCCCGGGTCGGCCAACCACAGTTGTTGCTCATCCGAGCAGTCATCAGCGGGGCCGAGGTTTACTCATAGAATTGGCGAATCACTCGAAGCTCGCAGCCGTAACGAGAGGCTGGAGATAAGGGGGGGGTTCTGGGCCCGATGCGGAGAGCTGTTCGCACCATATCGAGCGCTGTTGTGTCTGGGGGTGACTTGCTGGAAGCTGTCGGTGCGTGAGAGGTGTGGTTCTGGGTTCTTTCTGGGCAACGATTTGTGTGGAGGGGCTGTCAAGGCCTGATAAGGCCTGCGTTGCATCCATGGGAGCTTGGGCCAATTGGGGGTAACTTTTCCGTGCGGGATGCATCAATCGAGATTGGGCAACCACACACGTCGTTTGGCATTTGCGACTGGAAATAACCATGCCTGTGCTCGATGCACTTACTGTCCCTCACTGCACCATCACGCTGGTGCCGTGAGACCCGATTTTTGCGAAAATTTCTCATCCATCATCCATCCCGTCTCGAAACCTCCAAGACGGCGGTTCGGAAAGAGCGTTGAGCAATTTGTTGCCGTACCACGAACCAAACCCATTTGACGACCAAATGGCAAACGGTCAGCGGAGTGGGGCCGCTAAAATGACGTTTAGACCCCCTGCCAGTGGAGGTTCCATCGTTCCTCCCACTTCCAGCAGGGGAGAAGCCGATGGACTCAAGACGGCCGCCAGACGACGGCAATAAAGCGAGCAACATTTGGTAGTTCAACGAGTCCCAGAGCGTAAGCGGAGCGTGCATCCCCCATCACCATTACCATTACCACCCATCACCCATCTGGCTCGCGCTGTGGAGACGGATGTCTGGCTGCCGATTGGACCACACCCTTTGCAGATAAGATGCTGGATGGCTGGAGGCTGGCTAGCCCAGATGGATAGACCCTCACTTGGCGGCGACCCCAAGGCCAGAAACAGGACCGCCCCTCGCCGTCTAGCCACCATCAAGACTATATCGACGCTCCTCTCGATAGCTCTCATCGTTCAAAGCCAGATCCGGAATCCTGCCCTCACTTTGAGATTAGATTTGGGCCTGCTCCACTTGATAGTTTGCAAAACGAACCAACAGCTTGATGCGCCGAGGAAATCGCGACGGATCCATGTCATCCACGCCACGAGCCTGCCGCCCAGCCGCACAACGACTTTTGGTGGTGGACCTCCACGCCAAGACGAGTGGCGCCCCTGGCCGCCCTACGCTGCTCTACCTTAACCCACAATTTACCGCCCGCCCCCCAGAACCCCCAGCATGCGAAATCTGCGTGTAAAGGTGGTGAGTAACACTCGGAGTCAACTTTGGAGCGCACCCGATTTCGGCCAATGAGCAGCCGAATCAGAGCTCGCACTGCTCATGTTAGTTCCGCACTTCGTCCAGGCTTCGCCCTCCTTGTCCCTCAAGGGTCAAGCTGTCCCGAGCTGTGATGCTGGCCTCTGCAGCCAAGCCAAACCCCAGGACACAGGATAGGATTCTGCACTTGCTATCCCACTGCATCTGGTGCAGCAAACGCAGTAACACAGCAAAAGTGTCAGAACCAGACATGTCCAGGCTGCCCTCCCCGCCTCCTGATGCCCCATTCGGCCGCTAGCGCCTTGACAGATCAAGCCATGAAAGACGAACCCTTATCTCGTTCTCACTCGCTAGCCCATGGCAAGCCTCAGCTATAGGCTCTGGTCTCGCCGTCTCGGCACTAAGGCCGTTCCCGGCCGATTTGTCGAGTAAGGCTGGCGAGGCTAACATGCATGTCTCTCCCTCCCCCCCCCCCTCCCCCCCCCCCCCCCCCCCCCCGGTCTACTCCCCGCAGGACGTGTACCGCCCGTATGTGCCTTCAATGTCTTTGAGAAAGCATTGGTCTTGCCCCCGTGCCTGCTTACTCAAAATATTGGTATTCCAGAGCTGTAATTATTCCCTTCGGCCGGAGTTGCCCAGTGCGATGGCCATGACACCCCACGGCAAACTTTGCAGAGATTTCAGAGTGCAATCCGAAGCCGGCCAGTATTCTAAGACAGAAGATGAGCACCATACATCTGGGCTTATGCCCCCCATACATCCAACCGTGTCACCACAAAGCCCGCATACACCACGGCCAACTGATCATACCTCATTGGCTGAGCATGTCTAGCTTCCGCTGGACTCACCTCAGCACCATGTTCTGGAAACATGCTAGAACCTTGGCACACTCGGTCGACACCTCCGAGATATGGCTTGCAGATGCGGCCGTTTTGAATGCCTAGTGTAGTTCTGTGGGATGCAATTGTATACGGGGGTATATATCCGTTCGTCCGAGCCTGTGTCTGAGCTTTTGCTCATATATGAACAAAAAATACCTCATCAAAGATCAGTTTGCCCCTTGGCATAGATTTTGAACAAGGTTTAACCAAACCCCTAAGCTGACGACTCTCCTCCCTAGACGATCAATACTTAGCCTTGGTCGGTCTTGCTCATTCTTCAAAACTTCAAGGCTTGAAGCAGGAGAGCCCACTGAATCTTACCTAAAAGCAACTTCAGGCCTCAACTGATGCTCAAACCGAGGATATAGTGTGATTGGGTCTGAGTAGGCCCACCTGGGTAAGGAGTTCCTTGCATACTATGCAAGGGCGCAAACTTGAACTCCCAGCTGGGGAGCTTGCTTGACCAGCCCAGCCAACATATCCTTCTCCTGACAACGTTTGTGTGTATCGACGGTAGCTATATGACAGTACAGGTTAAATGGCTCAGGTACCTTACCCATCATATCGAGACATTTATGCGTATCGAAATATGGCCGGGGTACTTGGTGCACAAAGTCCCTAGTATTAAGTCATGAATTGTCGCCCGAATAATGCCCACATCACTGCATACTGTACTTACCAACCAACATAAGCGCCATACTTACATATCGGGTTTGAGGCGTTTTTGAATCCAAGACGAGTATCTCCCGTGGCTTATTTTAAGTAAAGATATCTCAGAAGAAGCCAGCCATTCCCCGTGTATTCTGGAGAAGAAAATCCATACGCCTCCATGTTGATGCTCTCATGTAATCGCGTCTTCAGGGACCATCCGGGGCTATCATCCTCCACGTTCTGAGTCGTGTTAGTTCGTGTTGTGATGGATGCGCCCGCCCGAGAAACGGCACGTGGGCATAGGTATAGTACCGTCAATGTCGTCAATCAGACACAACTCCCCACAATTGGGAGATTTTTCTTGCAATGTGTCGTCTATGATCTCTCTCGTTACGCGATACTTTTGCTTTGGAGAGGCGCTTGTGAGATCGCGTCTGGGCTGAGTATGTTTTGCAGATTGATAGGCGATACCGGAGACGCGCGGAAGCTTTCCCTGGTTCAGGGCTGACGACCCCACAAAGAGCACGCCAGGTGGAGGATGCCGCCGCCAATTGAGGAGCTCGAAGTTGAAAAGCTTGGGTCACATTAAAGAAGCCTTCCAATCGGGGCTTGGGGGCCGTCAACCGCGCGCTTCTCATCCAGTGCCCTGACCCAGACGCCAAGAAAAAAGATGGATCCCGAGACAGCAATAACGAGGCACCAAGGCAGTTAATCAGCCGACCGGCAGCTTGTGCACCGTCATTCGGATCTCCTTTATCGCACCTTCCCTCGTCTTTCGCCCTATTTATTCCTTTCCTCTGCAATTACGCTGCCTGCGATTGCTTCGCGTCGCTTTTCTGTCTGTGCGGGGGCCATCCATAAACGGCAGTGGGGGCTTCAGTTTTTGTTTCAGGTCGGCAGACGAAAAGTCGCTTGCTGTGCCAACCTCATCCCCAACCCTCTCGACGCTCGATCGGCATTTGACCCTTCACCGACTCGCCCTTCCGATGGTGCACGGCGGCTCAAGCTCGAATTTCTAGAGAAGAAGACCAATCGATACCGCGAATTCATCCCAAGTGCCGAACGGCCTGTCCCTGCGACAATACGGGATCGGGCGAAAACGAGAATCATGGCCAAGAAGGCCAAAGACCCCAGCCAGAAGGGGCTTCTGCGCGCCCACTCCCCACACGACAACTTCCGGGCACCCTTCGATGACGACTGGCGCGGTTCCGACTCGGACTCGGATTCCGATCTCGATGCTACCGACTTCCTTGACAAGAATGCTGCCTCCGAATCTGCCTTTCTCGAAGGTCTCGGCCCTCGACGGCAATGGTCCATACTCCGACCGCTGGCTGGCCGCAGCCGCTGCTGCATCGTCTTGCTCTTGACTATTGCCGGCATATGGATACTCCTAGCTGCAGGTGGCGCATTCATCTACAAGAAATACCAGGACGAGCCGGTGTACGGCCAGTCCCCGCCGTGGTATCCCACTCCGAGGGGAGGCATCGCGAGCACATGGGCTACGAGTTACGAGAAGGCAGCCAAGATGGTGAGCAGGATGACCCTCGCTGAGAAGGTCAATGTCACGACAGGTACAGGCTGGCAGATGGGCTATGCCGTGGGCACCAACGCCCCGGCCATACACGTCGGCTTCCCCCAGCTGCAGCTGCAGGACGGACCGCTCGGCATCCGCTTCGCCGACAACATTACCGCTTTCCCAGCGGGCATCACCGTTGGCGCCACCTGGAACCGACAGCTGATGTATGCTCGCGGGAAAGCCCACGCCATCGAGGCGCACGACAAGGGCATCAACGTCCTGCTCGGACCCTGCGTCGGACCCCTCGGCCGCATGCCTGCCGGTGGACGAAACTGGGAGGGCTTCGGAGCGGATCCGTATCTCCAAGGTATTGCCGGCGCCGAGACAGTCAAGGGTATCCAGAGCGAGGGCGTCATGGCCACCATCAAGCATTTCGTCGCCAATGAACAGGAACACTTCCGTCAGCCTTGGGAGTGGGGTCTGCCCCATGCCATCAGCGCCAACATCGACGATCGTGTGCTACACGAGCTGTACGCTTGGCCGTTTGGTGACGCGGTCAAGGCTGGCGTGGCGTCCGTCATGTGCTCGTACAACCAGGTCAACAACTCGTATGCGTGCGGCAACAGCAAGCTGCTCAACGGAATCTTGAAGGACGAGCTCGGCTTTCAAGGTTTCGTCATGAGCGACTGGCTGGCCCAGCGCTCGGGCGTCGCCACGGCTCTCGCAGGCCTCGATATGACTATGCCGGGCGACGGTCTCAAGTGGGCCAAAGGCGACTCTCTTTGGGGCCCGCAGCTGACCAAGGCGGTGCTCAACGGCAGCGTACCGCTCGAGCGTCTGAATGACATGGTCACACGTATCGTGGCATCTTGGTACCAGCTTGGCCAGGACGACGAGACAAAGTTCCCGCGCGAGCCGCCCAACTTCTCGTCGTGGACAAACGACCGCTTTAGCGTGGCATCGTATGGAAGCCCGAGCCCGCAGGAGAAGATCGAGGTTAACAAGTTCATCGACGTCCAGGCGAACCATTCCATCATTGCGCGCGAGGTGGCCGCCGAAGGAACAGTGCTTCTCAAGAATGACAATGTCCTGCCTCTTTCCCGGGAGGGACTGCCCGAGGCAAAGCTCATGGCCCGTCGCGACAACATCTATCGCGCGATAGGCAAGCGACACGCGGGCAAGTTCAAGGTCGGTGTCTTCGGCGAGGATGCTGGGCCGGGAGAGGGACCCAATAAGTGCAAAGACCGCGGCTGTAATCAGGGCACCTTGGGATCTGGCTGGGGTTCCGGTGCTGTCGAGTTTCCCTACCTGGTGACGCCCATCGAGGCGCTCCGTGATCAGTTCGATGGATCCAAGGTCGATCTTCACGAGTATCTGAGCAACAAGCCGCCTGTCGGGGGCGCGGAACGTGGCATTCTCGAGGACCTCGAGCTTTGCATTGTATTTGTCAACGCCGACTCCGGTGAAGGATTCACCAAGTGGGACGATGTGAGCGGCGATCGGCCGAACCTCGACATTCAGAAGGGAGGTGATGCTCTCGTCCAGAGGGTGGCATCAAAGTGCGGCTCCGGGACCGGAGACGTCGTCGTCGTCATCCACGCCGTCGGGCCCGTGTTGGTGGAGAAGTGGATTGAGTTACCCAATGTCAAGGCCGTGCTCTTTGCCCACCTGCCTGGTCAAGAATCTGGCAACGCCCTCGCCGATATCCTCTTTGGTGATATCAACCCCTCTGGTCACCTGCCTTTCACCATTGGCAAATCGCTCAAGGACTATGGGCCGGGCGCCAGCGTCTTGTACACGCCCAATGGCGTCGTCCCGCAGCAGGACTTCTCAGAGGGCCTGTTTATCGATTATCGTTACTTTGACCAATTTGGCAAAACTCCGCGGTTCGAGTTTGGCTTCGGTCTTAGCTACACCACGTTCGAGTACAGCGGCCTCCAGGTCGCCCCCCGGAAGACCAAGTCGGAGCTTCCCGCTCCCCGTCCCAATCCGGCTGCCCAACCACCGACCTATTCCAGCGACATCCCGCCCGCAAGCGAAGCTCTCTTCCCCGCCGACTTCCGACCCTTGAAGAAGTACGTGTACCCCTACCTCAACTCCACCGACGGCATCGTCCCTGGCCAGTACCCCTATCCAGACGGGTATGACACGGTACAGCCGCTGAGCGGCGCTGGCGGTGAGGAGGGAGGAAACCCCGACCTGTGGGAGGTGTATGTAAGCGTGACTGTCGAGGTATTGAACAACGGGGCATATGATGGCGCCGTGGTGCCGCAGCTATACCTCTCGCTTCCGAACGCGCGCCAGTGGATTTCGCGGCCGGTCCGGGCGCTGAGGGGATTTCACAAGGTGTATTTAAGGAAGGGGCAGACGAAGACGGTGACGTTTGACCTGACCAGGAGGGATTTGAGCTATTGGGAGGCGGAGAGGCAGAATTGGGTGATGATTACGGAGGATGAGTTTAAGTTTTCTGTGGGCGAGAGTTCGAGGGATTTGAGGGTTTTTGGGACATGGTAGGCTATGGCCAAGAAGCGGGAGACGAGATGAAGTGTGCAAGATAAGTACAGCGAGTTTTGGGTATATCTAAGCTTTGAAGATGGTAGCGTGCATGGGGTTGGAGTTTGTTTGATTGACGGCTAGCTGTTGTTATATTGCCTCGAGATATATATGTAAGTGTGTTCTGTCATTTATGACCTAGGTTCCCTCCGCAAGTAACTATTACATTTACTGTTGGATTCCGTTGCTTCTCACACAGCATTGCCACGCTGCATCTGCCGGACTCAGATCAGAGGGCCTGGAAATGAAGTCCATCCTACCGTGGCTCCTGCCGCAAAGTTCAACATTCGCATCTCATTCATCAGCAACTTGGAGATCATGATGCATCTTTTCGGATGTCTCCCGGAGTTCAACTTGACGATCATGGCTGATTCTCGGAAAATGGATGCTATTGCTGAGGAATGCATCGATCGCGCTTTTAGCAGAAGTGCAGCGGCTGCTTAGTATGCCAACACAAGGGGTGATTTCGGCTGCAACTCTGGTAGCGAAATCAACAAGGGCACTCGGGCATCTAGACACATGTCCAACGGTAGGTAATACCAACCCAAGGTGTTGTCACCGGCCACCGGGTTTTGCACTAACAGTGCAACAACTCTAGGGACACATCAACAAACAAGACTCGGTTTTATCCTTTGTCTAATGTGATGCTATGACGACATCGCATCATTGATTGCAATCCCTCAAAGCATAATCCCGACCCCTTATACATGACACCCCTTTGTTTGCTCTCGGCAAGATCTTTCTCACAAAGAAGCGAGACACACAACCTTTTGTTCAAGATGGCGCAGAATGTCAACACGTCACAGCTCCGAACCGAGCGGCTCTTTTCTGTAGAGGGATGGGTTTGTCTGGTGACAGGCGGCGGGACAGGAATCGGCCTGATGTGCTCCTAGGCCCTTGCTGCCAATGGTATGTTGGTATCATTCCGAGCCGATTTGTTTTTTTTTTTTTTTTTGCGCCAGTGATAATGACTGGTGAGCAGGTGCAAGGGTTTACATTACGGGCCGCCGCATGGAAGTCCTCGAACAGGCCGCCGCCACACATTCTCCCAGAGAGGGCACCGGGCAGATCATACCGTCAGCACTCCTCCCGCAACCTCCCGCAAGAGACTGTCCCCAGATTAGCTGACACGGCCCAGGATCGGCCCATGCAACGTAACGTCTAAAGCGGCGCTCGAGGGCCTCTACGACGAACTCGCCACCAAAGAACCGCACCTCAACCTCCTGATCTGCAACGCCGACATCGCCGGCCCCAAGGTCTTCCCGTCTTCCTCGGACGCCACCGCCCTGCGCGCTGAGCTGTGGGAGAAGGAAGACCAAGCCGGGTGGGCGGCCGTGCTCAACACCAACGTGACGGCCGTCTACTTCACCACGGTGGCCGTCCTACCGCTCCTCCAAGCATCCTCGAAGGAGCCGGGGCAGCGCCTGGCGGCCAGCGTCATCGTCATCAGCTCCACGAGCGGCATCTTGCGCAACTGCCAGAATCGCTTCTCATACAAGGCGGCCAAGGGCGCGACGGTGCACCTGACGCGCCTGATGAGCACCGAGTTTGACAAGACGGGCGTCCGGTTCAACTCGATCGCGCCCGGCTACTTCCTGAGCGAGATGACCACGGGCGCGAGTGATGAGTGTGGCAAGTCCGAAGTGAAGGACGAGGACGTCCGGGCAAAGGGCCATCCTGTGCCGGCCGGCCGCGCGGGGAGTGATAAGGAGATGGCGCAGGCTTGCTTGTTCCTGGCCAAGTGTTGCTATGTCAATGGGGAGATTGTTGCGGTGGATGGCGGGGTTTCGGGCTAGGTGCCTGGTGCGATCGGCTTGTTGATCATGCCGGGGAAGTTGGGCATCGTGCAGACAATGTCACGGCCGTGGCCAAAATAGCCCCGGGGTGACGTGAGAGAGACAAAGACCCGAAGAGGTGTGTGGCTTATTTTTAGTCTGGCATTTCTATGCTATTGTTTCGCCCATTGTTGCGAGTGCTCAGGTTTCGAGAGGACAATGTCTTTGACGGCGGCAGCTGCCGAGCATATTTAGTCTTATTCCCCCCCCCCCCTCCCTTCCTCCCTCCCAACCCTCCCCCTCCCCCAGATGACCCCAAAGGGTGTTTGCTACTGAAGCAACGTACAATACAAACTTGAAGTCCACACGACAACACCGAGGATCCGCGGCAACTCTCCTCTCCCTGTCACTAATTAAGTTCTCATATACCAATCGCATACCAAAACCATCAACACTAACACTCTTCTCTACTACTGACTTCCAACCACCTCACAGCTTCTCACAGTTTTCACACCAATATGGGCATCCAAACATGCTGGTTCCCAGGCACCGTCAACCCAGGCGGGTACTACGCCGGGATGGAACCCCACCACGTCCTCTCACGCCAGAACGTCGGAGAGCCAACCGTCGTATTAGCCATGAGTGTAAGTAACCGCCAGAAGTACGCCTGCAAGCGAGTATCAGCCGATTCGGTCAACGAAATCACGATCCACAGCCGGCTCAGGCACGAAAACGTAGTAGGCTACATAGACCACAGCACCGCGGACCAGGTGCTGGTCACAGAGCTGTGCAGCGGCGGACCCCTCCTACCAAACCACTTCCGGCGGTCCCCCGAAGGCCTGCGCGAGGACGCGTGCCGGCTGGCCGAGCAGATGCTCAAGGCGCTCGCATACCTACACAACGAAGCCGGCACGGTGCACCTGGACGTGCACCCGGAGAACATACTGCTCGTCGGCGGCGCCGGTGCCGGCCGCGGCGTCTACAAGCTGGCCAACTTCAGCCACGCGACCAAGGCCTTCAGCTGGCACTTCCGGGGGTTCCGCACGCGCGCGCTCGACGGCGACCGGTACGTGCCGCCCGAGTGGCGCGCCGACCGCGGCGCCCGGCTCGCCGCCGGCAGCACCGCCCACACGGAGCGCTGCGACGTGTACGCTCTGGGCGCCACCCTCATGGACGTGGTGCTGCCGGGCGTCGCGTGGCATATCATGCACGGGGACGACGTAAAGGTGGCGCTGCTGACGGCCTTCAACCTGCCGCTCCATGTCCAGACGTTCGATGCCGATGCGCTGTGCCAGCTGCTGATGAGGATGCTGTGGGAGGACCCGGCCGGGCGGCCGAGCGCCCATGATTGTCTGGCGTGGTTGTACCAGAGCTACACACATGGCGCGTTTTCGCGCCCGCCGCAGGTTGAGCGGGATGAGATGGATGCTGGTATGTGGGATTTGGATGAGATGGACTTTTCTGGCGTCCTTGCCGGTGGCGGGGTGCTAGCTAATGCGTCCTTATTCCCACCCATGAATACTTTCCGTCAGCTGCGGAGCAGTCCTAATTCTTATCAGAACCGACAGCCGAACAACAGCGGCAACCACGGCCGCAACAGCAGCGATAACTATGGCGGCAACAACAGCGGCAACGGCGGCAATAACGGGGGAAATAATGGCGGAAAGAATGGCGGAAACAACGGGGGCAACAACGGCGGAAACAACAGGGGCAACAACGGCGGAAACAATGGCGGAAACAACTGGAGCAACAATGGCGGAAACAACGGGGGCAACAACGGCGGTAGGGGTGGAAGGAGAAACAGACATCGCAACAACAACAACAACAACAACTAACCAAGCGGAACCCTTATCTTGTAGCTTCATCTAATTCTCGGGCGGTCAGCGGGCGTTTTGAATACTCCAGCTAAGCGTTTCACTTATCTCCTTCTGTTGACATGAGCATTGCAATGGTGGCATAATAGTAATATACCCCCTACCTTGCCCCTGATCCTAAAATTGACCTAGCTGCATCGTGTTTGGCGACTTTCATCCACTGCAGGCAACGCCCTTGCGACCGAGTGGGGATGAAACAGTAATAAGGGATTTCGTGCATCATAATTTGAAAGAAACAAAAAATAACAGGCAGTTGATAGGTACCCTATACAATCTATATTGTTAACAACGTGTTCTTCCGCCCTGGTTCGTAGGAGCTCGAGTACTCGTCGAGTCCGTCAATGAAGAAGCAGTACTTACGACCCTTCAGATGATGGTCCGAGATGTAGGCGGGCAAGTCGACGCAGTCGTTGAGCGTGCTAGCCATGGCGAGGCCACTGATGACGACCCCAACAATCTCCGCCATGGTTGTTGCCAGCGCGGATTACCTTACGCCGGACAGTTGGCGACGGCGGTTGGAGACGGCAACTCGGAGAGTTGAAGGGAAAAAGGAGGCAGTGGCTGTCTGGATTTGCGGGAAAAAGGTGGGCAGTGGGCACACCTTGGCCACTCTGGGAATAGGCCACCACACAACACACATCCCATTGGTCTGCACCTCAGTCAAGAGCCCCCATATTACTAGCTACCTTACATTTGATTGGTTTCCGGCAATGACAGCTGAGGCATCAGTTGAAGAGACAAGCATAGGGTGGTTTTTTACAAACGTACAAGGGTACCTGGGTAGCCAATGATCCCAAAACATTGATCTTCCAGCTTTATTATCTATCTAAACTAAGAGGGTCATCTCTCTATAAGAAAAAAAAAAAAAACACAAAGATTACAATACCTATCCTATACCACCACATTTTAAATCTAACCAGCGCAAATCCCTCAGATCAATCCTTCACACAGCAGTCTTCTCCGCGCTTTTCTTCTTAAAAATCCCACTAACAAGCCCCTTGATCTCCTCAATGATCCCCCCAATCACCCTAAAGAGGAACCCAAACCCAAAGGTCCACCCCCTGACTCTAACCGTGTACACAAAGAAATAAACGAGCCTACGTCACGTTAGCATCTCCCTCCGTTCCCTCAAAATCAGGGTAAAACTTACGCCCAGTTGCTGACACAAAACACCAAAAAGATGCCAAAGTCGCGCCACTTCTGCTCCGGTTTGATATTCAGCAGCGCCAGGTACTCGACGCCATTGCCGTACGGGCAGTATCCGCAGTTGGCGGTGCCCTCGGGGTTCGTCAGGTAGCCCTGGGCGGCGCGCGTGACAAAGTCGCCGGCGAACTCGAGGCAGGTCTGGCCGGCGGGCGGGTTGAAGTAGGCGGCCTCGTTGGGGGCGCAGCGGATGACCTGGTCCTTCAGGGTGGCGGCGAGGACGCCGCTAATCCAGTAGGTGGACGGGTTGAGCCAATAGAGCTTTTTGAGGTTTTAGTATCTGCCAAAAAGAAAAGAAGAAGAAGAAAAAAAAAAGGGAGAGGAGAAGGGGGCACGTACCCAGTACTTCCAGAAGACGTTGAGCTGCGAGTAAGGCACCACGACGCCGTTGAAGAGGGAGAAGACCACGAGGAAGAAGGGAAGGATGTTGCTGATGACGGTGAAGGAGGGCGCCCACGCGCAGATCCATTGGCCCCAGCTGGATTGGAACCAGAAGAAGAGAACGGTCATGAGGAAGACGTATCCAGCGGTCGAGGCGTCAGTAGGCAGGCCCGTGGGGAAATACCAGAGCACAAAGTAGATGACACCGGCGATCAGCGACCCGGGGATCTCGGAGAGCACCTCGGCGGTGCAGAATGCCACCCAGCCGTAGATGCGCGAGGGGTGCTCTCGAGCTCCCCACAGCGCGACGTTGGAGTAGAACTTGGGCAGGACGGCGTTGAGGACGGTGGCGGGGATGAGCATGATGAGGAACGAGGTGAACATGCGGTTCTGCATGTCGGCGATGGTATCCCCCAGCTTCCAGAAGGTGAAGCCGTTGAAGACGCCGACGATGAAGGCAGTAAACAGCCTGCCGTACATGTAAGACGGGTCGCGCCACTGGTGGATAAACATGCGCTTGGTGAGCTGGACAATCTGGGTCCAGACGGGGGCAGCAAACTCGTGCTCCTCCTTGGGCGTGGCCAACGCACTCGCCTCCTCAGCCAGCTTGGACCTCTCAGCCTTGATGCGCTGAATCTCCGAGATCAGTTCTTGGTTTTCAGCCGAGTCGCGCCACTCGCGGTTCCAGTTGATGCGGCGGCCGTTGACCTTCTTACCGCCCTTGGCCGCCGTCTCGAGGATGAACTCGGCCACGTTCTTGCCCGGGGGGCAGTCCGTGCCGCGATCGGCAAAGTACTTGATGACGGACGACCCGTTCTCGCCGACGGGGCCAAAGTAGAAGACGTTGCCGTTGGGGTTCAGCGCGAGGATCTTGTCAAACTCCTGGATCAGATCGGACGACGGTTGGTGGATGGTGCAGACGACAGCCTGGCCGGCGGCGCACAGCTTCCGGAGGAAGCGCACGATAGAGAAGGCCGACTGCGAGTCGAGCCCCGAAGTCGGCTCATCGAGGAACAGCAGTAGCGACGGCTTGGCCGCCAACTCGACACCAATCGTCAACCTCTTCTTTTGCTCAACGCCCAGCGACGAAATAATCGCATCCTGGATATCGCCCAGCTCCAGCAGGTCAATAATCTTATCCACGTACTCAATCTTCTCCGCCTTGGGGATATTCCGATCCTGGCGCAGCAGCGCGGAGAACTCCAGCGCCTCGCGCACCGTGGCCGTCTCGTCATGCAAGTCCATCTGCTCGACGAAGCCCGTGCTCCGCTGGAAGTCCCCACCAAGGGGCTTGCCATCGACTAGCATATCTCCCGTCACCACGCCGACCGTCTGGCGCTGCGACAGCGTGTTTAGTAGCGTCGTCTTGCCGGCACCGCTCGCGCCCATCAGGGCCACCATGACTCCCGGCTTGGCGTATCCATTGACCTTGTTCAGCAGCTGCTTCGGGCCGGCGGGGGTGGGCACCGTGTAGACGATATCCTCCCAGGTGAAGATCTTCTCACTCCTTGACAGCTCCCCGAGCACATCATCCTGGGTCCTGGCGCGGAGGTTGCCCGCAGGCGTGCTGGTCCCAGTGCTTGCACCCTTCTCTTCATCTGCCTTGCCAGCGAATACCACGCGCTTTTTCGACCGCTTGGAGCCCTTGAAGACGATGGCCCCCGGCCCGGAGCCGACAAAGGAGATTGTCTCGGTCGCGATGACGGTGACGAGCAGGTAGAGCAAGGAGAAGGCGATGACGACGCCAAAGTTGCGCCACAGGTGTGCGCGCGAGTAGCTAAACGAAGCGGCGAGGTAGTCGTCTCCATTGATGTAGTCCTGGCCGGGCCGGGCGCCGGTGATGGCGCAGCCCTGGTTCTCAATCTCGATCCCCGGTCCTTGCGGGACAAGCTGGTTGGGGGCACACGTCAGGTTGCGGCCATGGAACTCGTTGGCAATGATAGCTTCAAAGGCGTAGCTGACAGGGTTGATCCAGTAGATCCAGCCGAACCAGATTTTCTGGGACAAAAGGATGGGCTTGGTGATGACGTAACCGGTATAGATGACCATAATGTTGAGGGCGATTCCTGAGAAGCGTACGGCGTCGTCTATAGAGGGGGAGAGCGAGGCCATCATGCGGTACAGAGAGACGAAGCAGAAGGTCGAGACGTAGACGAGGAGCAGATAGATGAAGAACTTGCCGGCGTTGACGTCGAGGCCTGTCATGAAGTAGACAATGATGCCAAAGACAATCGTCTGCGCGACCAGCATCGGGAGATCGGTGAGAGCACGGGCGAGGTTGACAGCGCTGGGGCGGTAAAAGGCGTATTCCTTGTGGCGGGCGACAATGGCGCGTCCCGAGACGGCCTTCATCAGCTCGGTGAGCTGCATCCATCCCAGAAAGATGATGGAGAAGAAAGCCACACCGCCCCGCAAGAAGGCTCCGGCGGTGTCCGACGGCGTGTTGTAAAACAAGGAGCTGACTACCAAGCCGTTGCTGATGATGGTGAAGAACTTTGTGTACAGCTCGGTCCGATCGCCCCAAATCAACCAAAACTCTCTGCGGGTGCACGCTAGCACCTGCTTCCAGAAGCTCACCGTGTAATTCGACCGGTTGGCAACACGCTTCGACTTTTGCTCCTGGACACTCTCCTGGAAAATCCTCGCGTCCGCATGTCCCGTCTGCTGCAGATGCGTCTCAAAGTCCTTGACGTCCTCCAGCACCCTTTGGTAGGCCGGGCTCGCGCGGAACACCTTCTCCAGCTCCTCGGCCGTCTTGGGCGTGCTCTCCTCGTGGCCCTCGCGGAAGTGGCGCGCGACGGGGTCGCAGATTGAGGTCAAAAAGTCGGCTGTGGTCTGTCTTGGCGGGGCAAAGAAGCCCAAGTCGACAAAGTATTGCCGGGCTTGGTTCGCAGGTCCCTGGTACAGCATGCGGCCCTCGTCAATGACCAGGACCTTGTCCATGAGGTCGTAGATGCCCTCGCCGGCTTGGTAAAGCGTGGTGATGGTGGTACGGTCCGAGACGTCAGTCATGATGCGCAGCGACTTGGCGTAGTCGAGCGCGGTCGAGGCGTCCAGGCCTCGCGTCGAATTGTCCCAGCAGGCAACCGTGCTCTTGGTCGCGAGCGTCTCGGCGATGCTGACGCGCTTGCGCTCGCCGCCAGACACGCCGCGCACGTAGGCGTTGCCGACGAGGGTGTCACGCGTGTGTTTGATGGCGAACATGCGGAGGAGGGAGTCGATAATGAGCTCGACGTCGTCGCGCAGGTGCTTTCGGGTCTTGTTCAGGAGCGAGAACTTGAGTGTCTGGCTGACTGTCAGGGTCGGCATATGCTGGTCGTCCTCGCCATTGTACACGACCTCGCCGCGGTAGTGCCTGTCAGCCTCCGCGGCCGAGATACCGCTGTATGACACGTCGCCTTCCACTGAGGCGTAAGACCCCCGGTTGTTGGCAATGACTCTGAGAAATGTGCTGCAGCCGCTGCCTGGCCGGCCCAAGACGAGCATCATCTCGCCGTGGCGCACAACTCCGGTGAAGTCGTGGATCAGCGTTCGGAGCTCGCCCTGGCTGCCCATGCGCAACGCTGGGATCCAGCCGCTGAGGATCTTGTACAGATCAGGGCCAAAGGTACCAATGATGGCATGGGGCAGCGTCCGCACGAAACTGGCATTGCCACCAATGCCCTTGACCGTGAGGTTCTTGAACACTACGCCAAGCTTCTTAGTCGACTCGCCCGCCTCGGTGCGCTTCTCGAGATGGCCGTCGCGCATGAACTGCTCAAGATGAAAATCATCACGCTCCTCCTGGGACTCCTCGTCAACATCCGTCTCGTCCTCCTCCTCATCAGCCACACCGGCTGTTGTCGGACGCCGGCCACTGACGCGGGAAGCAATGCGCTGGAACAGGCTTGCACGTCGCGCGCCCGAGGCCGTTGTAGCAGCCCGGGAGGCACGAGACGTCGCCCGTGAGATGGACCGCGAGTGGGTGGCACTCAATCGGTTGGTCAACTCATGCTGGAGCTCCTCAAAGTCGCGCATGGCGAGCCGGGGGTCAACGGGACCGCCAACATCAGCCTCACCCCAGGTGCCCTCGCCTACGGCCGAGGCAAGATCAGGGGTGCCCATTTCCGTCGTGTCGCCCGAAGTCTCCTTGTCGTGGTCGTTGTCGTGGTCGCTGTCCATTGTGTGCTGGGTGGGATCGCGGTTGTGCAGCGTCTCTGGATATGAACCAACTGCCTCTGTCGCCCGCCGGCGAAAGGCCTCCTCGGGGGCTTGGGCCCACATGATGATATTTGCTTGTCGATATCAGCAATCTCGAGGAGGGGTCGCACTCGCAGCGAGATAGAGAAGAAGAAAAAAAAAGGGTGCCAGGAAAACAGCCAATCCAGTCACGGCACGGGCGAATCCTGCCGTCCGGACGCGCACGGGATTGGATGGTGGCCGTTTAGAACCAGAAAGACCTGAGGATCGGACCTGCACGACCAAAAGGTGATCCAGAGTTGATTTGGCAGCACGCACTAGAGTTAGGCCGGGCTAGATAGCGAGTGGGAGGGGGGGGGGAGGGGGGGTGGAGGGCCGGAGTTTATGGTATAAGGCGGACGAAAGACAATCTCCACGAGGTTGCTTAAGACCGTTCTTGTCATGTTCGGCTGGGATTCCAGGCCGGCCACCCCTTCCTCATATGTACGGATGCGGGTAGCGCCCGACGCATCGAAATACAAAAACCATCGCTTGCGCCCTTGGTAAGCAACACGCAGCGGCGCCCCGCGGCTTCCACTTGCCCTTCTTGACTCGGATTACGGTACCAAGGGCACGGCCCGGGGATGTCGCAGACACGAGCTGGGAGCAAATCGGATCAGAACAGTCAGACTGCGAGACATGGACTGCAGCGCCGAATAAGCAACGGGCATGTGACGCAGGGAAAGGGTCGCGACACAGAGAATAAGGACCCGTCTTCGCCCACGATTGAGACCCCCCCCCCCCCCCCCGCCATAGTGTCCATCCTAGTGCTCTCCCTTGGAAACCCCGCCGATCTAGCCGGGCAATCCACATTCTACCCGCAATACGACGCGTCGATACGCTGCAAACGCCCCTATTAGATTCGCTCCAAAATACGCTGCTCCCAAACCCCGGAGCTATCTCTCTAAATCCGGTGTCAACAGCGTAATACGGCCCAAAGTGCTGCCCACGTTACAAATCCGCTCTTTGCTGCCAAGCCAGATTGATAAGGGCTTTTGGGAGACGCCCAAAGCTCGGCACTCCAATGATGGCTATTTCCTCACAGTGTTCTAGCGTGTTCACGGCAGGCACGGCAGGCCGTTACTAAGGGCGGTGAGATTTTTGAGGTTTCAGCACTCAGGTACAGATTGCGACAAGCCTTGAAAAAGCGGGGTGCAGTGGGCGGCGGGTAACGGCCGGGGCTGGTGAATGTGACGTTGGGGGAGTGAAAAACAAGCCGGGAATGTGGTGAGAGGAGGGGCGTGTGCCTAAAAGATGATTCATCATGGCTCATCATGGCTCATCATGGCCCATCATGGCTCATTGCGTTTTGGCCAATCCTGCCCCACCACGGCTCGCTCCCGATTCGACGATACGCTGCCCGCTCGCAATTGAACCATTCACCTAGCCACGAGCCACCGCAAAGGGCATCGCGTGTATGTCGCGCACTTTAAAACCACCTCAAACACAAGCACCCTTGAATCTAGGGACCACGCCCAGAGCCGGGCCGTTTGCGGCGTGACTGTCACGCGCGGCTCTCATCGGCGAGGCTGCCGCGTGCATCCTCATCGTCGAGCTCTGAGTTTGTCTGTGAAGCCTGCCAAGATGAAGGCATTTCGGTCAACCGAATGTGGACTAAGTCCGCAGG
This sequence comes from Lasiosphaeris hirsuta, assembly GCA_030549175.1. Taxonomy (NCBI): domain Eukaryota; kingdom Fungi; phylum Ascomycota; class Sordariomycetes; order Sordariales; family Lasiosphaeriaceae; genus Lasiosphaeris; species Lasiosphaeris hirsuta. The sequence goes on from JAUKUA010000002.1 coordinate 5,779,949, forward strand.
AACCCTGCAGCCGGAGCAGTCTGGGGCCCAATGATGAGTGGTGATGGTGAATGGTGAGGAAATCAATAAACCATCCTCAACTTCCAACTCCACAGAACCGTGCAGTGTTCGAGAGTACCTTGGACAAATCAGAATGATTCATGATCATTCATAAAGGGCTCAATTGTGAGACCAGTGCCATGTAGAATACTAGGCAGAGCGGGAATACAAGAGCTTGACTGCCGGCTGTGCAATGAATGTGATGGGTGTAATGATACCACTTCTCGACAGTTTAAACACGTGAAAAACAGGTAAGAATGCATACCTGAAGATTCATAACTTAATATGCTAGCTGATGACAACAACGTTCCCTATGCTTAATTTCTGCCCATGTTGACAAAACCAAGTCAAGAGCCGACATCGTCTGAAAGCAACCAACCCTCACTCTGATCCCATCTATCCATAGGTATCGGACCCTGACTAACTCCTACCACCCTTCAGATTAATCGGCTCCAAATACAACCTCTTGAAGGATACGACGGCGAACTTTTGATTAGTCAATTTGATTAGTCAACCGTGAGGGTGACGGTCATCCTCTGGATTGATGTCAAACAGCTTGATGGTGGGGATCTTGACCACTCCATCTGCTCTACAACTTCGAGACACCAGCCCAGTGTTATGGTTGCCCGGGGTAGGGGTACCTCAGGTGGCCGAGGTCAGAGATCCCCTGGGCAAGACTTGTTCACAACAAACGGCGAATTTGGGTTGGGGGCAGATACAAGGTAGAAAGGTGAAAGCAGTTGGCAACCGTTCCCTCCCAAGAGATTGTTATAACTACTAGGGACTCATCATCCACAAATGGGGGATCGAACGTGGAATCGAACATGATGTTGAAGTAGATGGGAAGCAGGACAAACACAAGACCGCCGTCAAGGAAGTAATAAATGTTGAGTGATGTGGGAACCAACACCGACGGAGCACTAGCAGACAGTCTTGACCATCGTCGTCTGCCAATTGAGCCAAAGTTCTTCGACGGGCTCGATGCCGCTCGGAGATAGTGGGATCCTGTGGATGTCATGGAGGTGGGCATGGAGCGTCTCCCAAGTCTCTCCCATTTCCAGCGCCGTCCTCTGGGCCGGCCTCAGGCTTATTTGCCTGGGCCGCAATGATGTTTGCAGGGTGCCGTGGTCCTGAGACGGGCTCCTGCATGGCACATCCAGCAAGGACGCGACGTATTCCTCGCTTTCTATTGCGGTTGGGCCTGCTGCTGCACAGTTTTTTCTCCTTAGCGAATCCCTCCCGTCTCTGCGAGCCATCCATCGGCATCCATCCCCCAACACGTAACTAGCCTCTGAGAAGCGACTGAGAGAAATCGGGAATATTTTGCGGGACACCCGTACTTGAGCTGTGGGATAGAGCAAGGTAAGCCTGAAGGTATTTTTCTATTGAACCCAGATTGATTCAACCAAGATACCTTAGTCGGGGTTACACAGAGGCTTCGAGTTGACTTTGTAAGGCATTGAATTAAGACACTAAGGTTCAGATACAGTAGAGCTATCTCCCAAGTCCAGCGCACGGCCAAGACATCCTTGCATCAAGACTTCCCAGCCTGCACCATCTTCAGCATCTCCCGCAACGCCTCCACCTCGGCCTCCCGCCTCGCCAACTTCACCTTGAGATCATCCCGCTCCTTCTTGACTTCGTCAACCTCCTCCTCCAGCTCCGAGATCCGGTCAAGCTTCTTCTGCCGGTACTTCTTCGCAGCCACGTTGTTGCGCGCACGCTTGACGAGGACGTCTTCTTCGTCGTCCTCCTCAGCCTCAGGCGTGGGGCGTTTGGTCGGTGGCCGGCCTCGCTTCTTGGGGTTGTGCGGCTTTGGTACCGACAGGGTGAGGCCGGGGTGCGGAGTTGCGGATTGGTAGGACTGGGAGTCGGGGCTGAGCGAGGGTGGCTGGTCCGAGGTGGTGCTTGGGGCGGTGGTGAGGATGTCGTCAAAGATGGAGGGGGTGGAGGACCCGGGGAAGGTGGGGTCGGGGGATGGGAAGGCGGCGAGGTCGGGTATGTGCATCTGGGTGGTCGAAAAGTCGGGGTAATCAAAGGCTGAGATGTCTGCTAAGGGGTCGAGATTGACGATGTTGGGGTCGAAAGAAAAGTCCAAAAAGTTGTCCCACGGCGCGAGGGTGACGAGCGAGTCGAGACCATAGTCCTGGTCTCTACTCGGCGCCGGGCAATTGGTGTGGCTGGAAGAAGCCGATGGCAGTGAAGCGAACGGCAGCAGCTGCTGAGCATCCTGCGCCGGCCATTCTTGCAGAGTGAAGTGGCCTCTTTCCCGAGGCCAAGGGTGTGTTGAAGGGGCGGATCAACCGTGAGGAGACAATCCCTCGAAAGCTTGGTGTTTGTGGGAAGGAAAAGGCAAGGGGCGAAATGGAGGGGGAAGTCGCGTGTTTTATGCCTGAGATTCCGGGACTGGTCGCTAACACGGGTCCCACTAAAAACCCGAGACCTGAGGCTGCGCTGATAGACCGACACCCAGCAGTGACTCACACCTCCCACAGCCCGGTCGCACCACATGCTGAGCAGGGCTAAGTAGTTGCTGATTGGAGCACTGCCATCAACACAGTGGCTCTACATGGTCCTTTTGATGTTATCAACCGGCATCTCCTAACGGCCCGTAACGATGCTATGCGGAGAGATAGACGCTTCTGCACCGCATACCTTGGCTAGGTAGGTAGGTAAGTAGTCAAAGGTGCGCTTATTCGCGGGGGCAGAGACGAGACGCCCAAGGCATTTTCAGCCCACCGAGACAATTCATCTGAAACTGGTAAACACAAAGCCCTGGGTTAGACAATGTTGCTGCATCCGGGAACGCCTTCGCACCTTCCCCAAAGAGTTGTGCATGGCACAACGGAGCCAGCACGACTTATCCAAAACTCCCTATCCAGACAACTCCAACGAGGTTAGGCTGTATGTCTGATAGGTTTCCAGCCGAATTGCCGCACAACGCAATCGGCGCTGGTGGGGGGATTTGGCGGCCACACCAGATCTCACGCCAGCATTTTGCGACGCCATCGACTTGACCCGCCAGCTTGGGTTGCAATACATATAGATCGACTCCCTCTACATCATATTGGATGACACGCGATAGGGCTGAACAGTCAACCTCCACGTCGCCGATTTACTAGGGCGCTGATCTCAGGCTTTGTGCTGGTATTGTCTCTTGCAGCGTCAACAATCACGGTTGTTATTCGGCCATAACTCCTACTAGCCTCTGCTAGCTGCCCTTCTATCCACACACCTGCTGGTATGGCTTCATTCATGTCAAGAGCCCTAGCCCGTTGCCTTTTCCGCGCCTAGCTCGAGTCTATGAACATGCCTGCTCCATGCCCCGCGAGGTTGCCGGCAAGTAGGAGCCCCTCCTAGAGCTCATCGAGACCAGAAACCACTACCATCATGAGGCGATAGAGTTGACAACACCAACAAACCTCATTGGGTATATAATTGCTAACAATATGCAACGCCAGTCTACGATGCAAATCTAAAGTCTAACCGCTTATTCCCCGAGTCATTAGTCGTCGATAGGTAATGGAACTTCTCCCCCTCGCTCATCGCGTCCCACACCCTATCCCGCTGCCGGTTCCGGAAAACATAGTACGCTTTCGTCGAGAGGTACAGCACAATGTTGAACCCAACGGCCCCCAGCAACACGCTGTTACCCCGGTGGTACTGCGGCGCATCGTCCGCGCGGTAGATATTCGCCGAGATGATACCTCCCCTGCGGTGTGTCAGCTGGATCCAACGTACATAGTGGGATGGGGACTGTGACTTACGCTTGAACACACATATTATACATGGCTGCACCTACGGTCCGGCTCCTGACGGTGTTGGCGTTGCGGGATACCCAGCCGACTTGGATTGGGTGGGCTGTGGGAGTCAGTCGGGGTTCCATCAGGGTGGGCGGTGCAGCGGCACTTACCGTAGGGACTCCCCAGAAAGATCGACATGACCAACCACGTCGTCCACTTTGACACGCCCGACGCGTCAACAAATCTCAGCCACAGCAAAAAAGGAATCGCCCAGATCTGAGGAATCATGGCAACGAGGGACATTTGGCTGATCATTTGGCTGAGGTATGTGAGGATCAACATGTTCACGACTGCGGCTGTTAGCGATGGCCCACAAGGGGATGGAATTTATCAAGGTACTCGAAACTTACTATGAAGCAGCTGAGATGGGATGACGAGCAGATTTGTCTGAAACGTCGTGAACCCCATCCCTTTCAGCGACAGTGTCAGGTAGATATTTGGCGTAGCAAACGGGATGTGGTTAAAAATGCCGATAAGATACAGCGGCCACAGGTCGTAATCCCACAAGCTCTTCCACAGTAGCTTGAACGAAATGGCTTCGCGGTTGTGCATGCCACCCTTGGAGGGGTCATCGCGAATGACACGGTTGACGATGATTATCTCCTCTCTGCAAATCATCAGCAATTGCATGCTGGGTCAGTACGACCAATGCATACCGAGGAGTAAACCACCCCTTCTTCCCCCGAAACCAGCTCGCAGTTTGTGTCGGGCCAGCCGGCATCAGGCCAAACGAGAGCAGACCAAAGACCAAAGTGATCACACCCTGCGACTCATTAGCTTCCCCTCTTCGCGGCACTAAAAGAATTCAGTGTTATCAACTTACCTCGATGAGAAAAAGCCACCTCCACCCTGACAAGCCACCCCACCCCCGCAGATGGAGGAGCGCAAACGCCGAAAATGCCGCAAAGATGTCGGCAAACACCATGGCCGTCCAAAAGAAGCCCATGCGGATGGTGAGCTCATGCGCCTTGTAGAAATACGACAGATACAGCACCACGGTCGGGATGAAGCCACCCTGCAACGTGCCCAGCAGCACCCGGGACACGAGGTAGCCGGCCCTGCTCGCCAGCGTGAACTGACTGGAGGCTACGATAGACCAGAGGACCATCTGGGTGGGGATCCAGCGGTCGGGCCCGAGCCATTTGCTCACTAGCTGGGACGGCACTTCGGCGAGGAGGAAGGAGAGGGAGAATAACGAGTTGCCGATGTTGTAGTCTGCGGCGTGTTAGTGGTGTGGCGACAAAATGTGTTTGGGGGGGGGGGGGGGGGGGAATGACTAGCCGTTTGTGGTAAGGCCCAGCTCGGGCAACAGGTCGTCTGTCACGGCCTGCTTGATATTGGCGCGGTCCATCTCCAGGGCGCAAAACATGAGGCACGTCCAGAGCATGATCCTCATATCGATCTTGCGAACCAGTGCGTTTTCTTCACGCCATGTCCAACGCGCCTTGGGGCTGAACCGGTGAAAGTTCTCCCTGGGGCATGTCAAAATCCTATCTCTGCGGTGCAAGCAGACCCGGGCAGACTCACCAGTCGGGTTGTGGTTGGTATTGGCTGGCCAAATCGGCATCATCGAACACGCTAGGCTGTTACCGGTCAATAACAGCCTTGTCGACATCGAGCTTTCATTCGGGCAGTCGCACCTGTGTCGCGATGGAATCGAGATCCTGCTCCTTGCCCTTGCCCCCGCTGGTGCTCCAAAAATTCCTCCTGACCTCTGGCTCACCGAGAGCCCCGCCTTCGCCAATCAGCGCTGTCGTGATGTCGGCATCCTCCTTGCTTATATCAGACCCATATTCCGACTTGACATCTTCATCACCGTCTTTCCACTCCTCCAGCCTTTCGTCGATGTCGGTTAGTTGGACTCTGGACCCAGAATTCCGCTCGGTCGACCCGGAGCCGAAAGTGTTATACAGCCGGACAATAGGGGGCATGGTCGCGAGTCTGGCCAGCTACAGCCTGAGACAAGGCACCGGCGGGAGTGAAAAAAGGGCGGAAAGAAAAGAGAAGGAAACGGCAAAAAGGGGGTCGGCTCTCAGACAGAACAGAAACGGCAGGCGGCACAGACCTTATAGCAGCACCGCTGGCGCCAGTGCCCCAGTCGTCCCAGCTCTCGTCCAGGCTATTCTCTGGCTCGTCCATACCGCTGGCAGGAGGTCCAGTAGTGCCGGCCGGCGGCCGTGTGCTCATCGCACCCGTCGCAAGGCGCAATCTGAGATGAGACTCGTTGGGGTGCGGCGCGCGGGGTGGTGGGTGGGTGCGCCAGTCATCTGCATTGGACACGAGCCGACGACGGTGAGACACCCACTGGGGGCAACCCCACAGAGGCTGGCGCAGAACAAAGCCTAAGGACGGGTGCGCGGGCGCGGGGGGCACGCGTTTCGGCCTCAGGAATCCGGACTGGTACGATGATACGATGTGCGGGTGGAGGCAGAGGGCATAACGAGTGCCGTAGGGTGGTGCTGAGACCTCGTCTCCTCAAAATAAACGCTGACGAGGGGGACAGCGGGCTTTCTGTGTGCGTATGTGTTGCTCTATGACGAGATGGCGCAATGGGCGTGTGACAGGCAGGCGGCCAGCGACAGGTCGAAGCTCCAAAGACGCGACGAATGACGTGCTTTTAGGAGCAATGGCGAGAAGCGAATTCATGGGCGCAGAGCAATCCCGCCCGTGGGATGAAGATGATGTGCACTTGCCAGATCGGAAACGGAGACGTGCATAAAGGGGCAATCCGAGATCAAAAAGACGCCATGGGTATTTCAGATTGCCATCACCCCCTTCTCTGCCGTCACGAGACGATGTCGTTGCGAAAATGATGAGGTCGAAAAGCGCAAAGTGGCCAGAGCAGCCTGGTCATTTTTGTCATGAAACAGGGTTAGGGTTGTTAGAAACATCCGTCTCAGCTGCCAAGCCCATCCAGGGAGCTGTTCCTTCCCCTTTTGGCCGTTTCACAAATAAGTGAAGTAAATATGGGTGCAAGTTAGCCTCAGTTCAACTTTTCCGGAAAGACTAAAGCATTGATAGCAAGCTTCTTCTTTCTTTGTCAACAAATGCCCTTCTTTATGCCTCCATGATAATATGTCATCAACTCGAGTTGAAGTGATGCCGTTCCCGCAATGGTATTGTCCTATCAAAAACCAACCGATCCAGATCTAACTTGAATTGTATCATTCTCTCGAACTCAACAACTTTCCTTCACCATTGAAGGTATCCAGGCTCTCGAGCGCACGTGCAATCCCCCAATATCATAATACATATTCCTCGCAAAATAGCATTGAAATGTAGGGCTTGTCATATTTCGAAATATTCAAGGTACGTTACGATGGAAAGGTATGCCATTTCATTTTTTTTTTAATGAGTTGATATGTGAGGAGGCTCAGAAGACATCATTACCCGAGGGAGAAGCTAGGACATGGAGGTCACCGACCATAACATACCCTATCGGGGCCATAAATTGGAGCAGCTCTACTACCTAGTATATAACCCATTCCCATCGCTTGAAAGGGACAGTTCAGATGCAAATTTCCACAAATCCATTGAACCCATAAATCATTTCAAAGCCTAATAGCGACTTGATTAAACTCATCATTCTCATCCTTACCTGCCTGAAAAATTGCGATAATTGCTCCTCACGGTGAACAGGTAGCACAAATCCCTCGGGCTTGGAACCATACTAAACTCCCGCAGCAACTTAAGGTCGCAGATGGACCCGCACAAAGCTTTCTGGACAGTGCTGCTTCGGTCTTAAGTAGGGCTAAGCTTACGAATGAATTCCATGAGTTGATTGTAGCTACAGCTTTGATACACGATCGCACCACTGGCAAAGCCACCGTTTTTGTTGCCAGGAATAAGGAGATTTTACTACCTCTTAATCACAGCTTGGATTTTAAGACTCAGCTTGAAGAATATCTCGCAAAACTTCTTCGTCAACCCCAACAAAACCACTTGCGATCGTGACGCGAACTTAGCCCCATATTTCGAACAGATGCTCACAGACACTATCAAGCACTCCCGCGAGCGCATCAACATGCTTCTTGAGCACGAGGACATTGGAAATCCAACCATGGACCAATTCCTCTCCGCTCTCGAAAGTCTACGGGTCATGATACATGCCCCATTTATCAGATCACGCGATAGGATTGGCAGAACCCCAGCTCGAGACCTGAGAGACTTCAAACCACTCAGCAAAGATGACCCGGCCTTGCTGGAAATGGTTAAGAGTTCGTGGCAGTTTCAGAAACTTGATCAACTCGAGACCAAAGCGCTGGATACATGGAAATAGGTGGTTCCAATTGGAGGGTCAAGTGAGGACGCAAGCCGGAGCTCATCCCCAAGCCGGAGCCCTAGGCTGGTACCTCATGCGACTCGGATGGGAGCAACACTGACTCGGAGTTGTCATCAAATACGACTGCCCGAAGTGTGCCTCTCCTGGGTGACAATAGGCTCCCAAGCTACGAGAATACCTACGGAGGTGGTGGTGTATATTTGGTGTCAAATTCGGACGGTTTCATTGAAGTAGAAATTGTCACAATATACGGTTATAGACTTGATTTGGAATGATAGACTGGTAAACACTTTAGAACTTGAACGAAAATAGATTGGGATTAGATCATCACGATTGTTTTTTTTTTGTGTATTGGTACCCTGTGTGCAAACTATGCTACAGAGTGGAAGGTATCTACCTAGGAACTGGGGTCGTGGTATGAACGATGATTAAGTGTCATCCTCGAGACTGCAATGGCAGTTGATGCTCAACGCCTTATCCCCGTACACCATGTCCTTATCGGTTCGGCCACCTGCAAGATCTAATTATCAATGGACCCGAGACAAGGCGGTGTGATTGTGAGTCTTACCTAATACCAGTCGACAAGCTGAGTCTCGGCCGCCTCCCAATCCATGGCTGCACCCTCCATTGCCCGTTGCTCGGTGAGTCCGTCGTCGAGCATCACAGATTCGGCAGGGACTGTGATGCCGTTTGTGATGCCGTTCGTGTCGCAGCATCTGTCCCAACAATCAAAAGCCAAGGCCCACAGTGATCATTCGGGTCACATATGTGGGTAGGTCGTTGCTTAGATTGAAGGTGCCGTGTTTGATGATCAAGTCATCGCAAAGCGACTTTTGGTCGTCTGTGAGAACCTCAAATCGTCTCAGGACGGCGTGCTCGGAGGCAGTAGGTGAAGCCATGGTGTAGATATGAGTGCCTGAAGTCCAAGTCGACTCTCCCTAGAAGCGAAGCGTGCGAAAAATGGCGGAAGAAAGTTAAAGCCTCCTCGACGCAAGACACTTTAGGTATTTATAGGCGATACTTTTTTCATTCTCCTCACAATCAACTTATTATATTCAAAGTTGTTGGGGTATGAACCCCGGAGAGTGCGGATGGAAGGAAATCTGTCGTAGGTATTCATGGAAGGATCGGCTCACCCACATCCCCACCAAGGAAGGTTCGAAGAAAATGAGACGCCAGTGCCGCTCCCTTCCCTCTAGTACCTGGAATTCTTCTGTTCCAGCATGTCATCCTTGCCAGTTTCAGCCCCACCAGCAGCACAACAAACCACTGGTTTCTGCCCGAAGCCAAACAAGGTCAAAGCAAGCCGCCAAGCAAAGCTAAATAGCTGAAAAGATGATCACCTGTCAACATATCACTCGAATACGATGGCTCTATACGATTCTGACAGGTCTGTCTCGTCTCCATTCGACAACAGTAACCGTAGCCGGTATTGGCCAAGGTAAGTACATGGTACCTTGCCCTGGGTCTGGCTTTCTTGCGTCGCTATTTTGGGTAGGTAGATCGGGAATTGTTCACGGACCTGACCAGCCGTTGTTGCATTGCGGGGGTGGACTGGGTGCTGGTCCCGTGGTTACACAACTTCAATAAGTCCTACTGACTAACCAAGTCGTTTAATGAGCAATCTTAGAAGCTCGGGATGTTTCTTCCTGGCACTCATCGATCTGGGGATGTACTGAAGTGGCTTGCAGTGCCAAGACATCGTACCTATTATTTGCAGTGCCAAGACATCGTACCTATTATTTGCAGTGCCAAGACGGTGTACCTATTGTTTGCAGCACTGCGCCGCTCAATCCAACATTAACTACATGCACCACCATGCACGGGACAAGTTAAAATCTCGCGAGGATCCCTCAGCTGATCAGCGATGCCGCTCTTCTCCCTCATTCTTCATTCCATCCAGCCAAAGGAGGAGTGGCGCGACAATGAGGCTCGTCAACAGAATCGCCGCCCTGGTCGTGCTTCTCAGCGCCGTGAGCGCAGGGTCGAGTGACTCGAATTCGATTCTCATCAAAGGGGGGACAGTCGTTGCTTTCAACCAAGAAACCCAAGGGCTACGGGTGATTCGCGGTGGCTCTGTCCTAGTCGAAAACGACCGCATCACGGGCGTGTTTGATGGGGCGCCCTCGCGCGTGCCAAAGGGGGCCGAGATCTTTGACGCCAAGGGCAAGATCATCACGCCGGGCTTCATCGACACGCACCGGCACGGATGGCAGACCGTCTTCAAGACCATCGGCTCCAACACGACCCTCATTGAGTTCTTCTTCCGCTACAGCTCCCTCGTCGCGCCCTTCTTCTGGAACGCGTCCGACGTGTACGACAGCCAGCTCGCCGGTCTGTACGAAGCCCTGAACGCTGGCGTCACGACGTCGCTCGACCACGCCACCCACACGTGGTCCAAAGACGCCGCTGACGCTGGTTTCCAGGCCAGCATCGACAGCGGTGCCAGAGTCCTCTGGGCCTTCAGCTTTGCCAACATCACCGACGTCGTCACGGTTGAGCAGCAGTACCCCATCTTCCGCGCTCTGGCCAAGAAACCCGGTCTGAAAAACTCGCCCACCACGCTGGCCATTGCCTACGACGCCTGGGGCCCGAACCCAAACGTTGCCGAGATTGACAAGATCATGGCCCTTGCCCGAGAGGTCAACGTCTCGGCCATCACAACCCACTCCCTGCAAGGCCCCTGGGGCTCCGACAACTCGCCCGAGGACATCCACGCGCTCAACTACCTCAACATCTCGATCCCCATCGTCTTCTCCCACGCCTCCTTCCTCTCCGCCACCGGCCGGGACCTGCTCCGGTCCACCAACCAGTACATCTCCATCACGCCCGAGTCCGAGATGCACTACGGCCAGACCCACCCGGTCAGCAGCCTGATCCAGGACCAGGCCTCGCTCGGCGTCGACACCCACATGACCTTCAGCACCGACATCCTGACGCAGGCGCGCATCTGGCTGCAGCAGACCCGCTACGAGCGCTACCTCGACGTGCTCGAGCAGACCAAGCTCCCCAAGACCAACCCCATGTCGGCCGAGCAGGCCTTCCTCCTCGCCACGCGGTCGGGGGCGCTAGCCCTGCGCCGCCCGGATCTGGGCGCCATCTTCACCGGCGCCAAGGCTGACTTGCTCGTCTGGGATGGCGATTCGCCTCCCTTGTTGGGGTGGGATGATCCGGTTGCGGCCGTCATACTGCATGCGAGCGTGGGGGATATCGAGGCGGTGATCGTGGATGGGAAGTGGGCGAAGAAGGGGGGGAAGCTGATTTCGAAGGGGTACCCCGAGGCGAGGAAGAAGTTTCTGAGCACGGCCAAGAGGCTGCAGGAGGTGTGGAGGGGGCTGCCGCTGCCGGAGCTGCCGCCGGTATGGAATGGGCATCCGGTTGTGGACCCGGAGAGGGTGGATGTGAAGAGAGGGGAGGGAGATGGGTATGGGAGCGTATATATCTAGGGGTAATCCGTGGCTTGTGGATGAAACCTTGAGGGTGCAGAGAGGTGTATAAATCTTGCAACCCATATATACACCCTAGGTATGTACTTGAGGTTAGGGATCTGATAGACACGTACTACCCAATCGATCGATACACCCGCATTATAGGCCGCGTTTGGTCTAACTCTACAAAAACACCTTCCCAGTTAACATACCTAACAAGACATAACCCCTAGCGTAAAAAACAAAAGAAAGATTAGCCGATGGAAAGAAGGAACCTAGATGCCCTGTTGGGTTCCCCCCCCCCCCCCCCACTCCCTCTTAGCGGACTGCTTTCTCTATATGCCGATAGACTCCCAAAATACCGGTGCGTATGGGCATGCTGAAACGTCCCGCGGGAACCGTCTCGACTCCGGCTCGCCCCGCTGTCTCAGCTGCCATTCGATCCAGCACTATATCTTGGATCCTGTCCCCTTTCATCGGGGGCTTCCGGCATACATAGCGCCTGTCTCCCTCTGTGAATCTCATGATTTCGTCGGTATCTTGGGCCAGACGGAGATCAAAGCCCTCGATGGCCGATCTCTCGTTCTTGTCGTAGGCGACCTTGAGAAAGACGAGGCCGGCGGACACCAGCGTTCCGAGCTGGGGCTTCACATCGATGGAAAACCCGTCCGAGCTGTCCGTCTTCCTCATAAACATCTGGTTGTAGGGGCCCCGTGTCACCAGCACATTGTCAGGTTCGTGCGTCAAGAGACAGAGTATCAAGTCCTGCTCGTTGGTGCTTGTGACGCTTTGCAGCTCGCTCAAGGTGCGGCACGTTACCCTGCCGAGCAGAAAATCCCGCCAAGGCCACTCGGTTACCCGGATGCTCTTTGCGATCAGGATGCCAAAGGCGGCCAGTAGCCACGAAAAGTTGGCCAGTCCAAAAGGGTCGACACCCTCGATCCTCTCGCGGATGGTAAAGGCGGATATAAGGCCCGCCACCACGAGGAGCGCGGCACACCCAATGACGGTATAGACGTAGCGCGTGCACTTGATGCTGATGGTGTACTGCTCAATATCCCAGGTCCGCATCTCCTCTTCGAGCTGCTTCCGGCGCTGGCTCACCTCCCGCTCCGACTCGAGCCTAACCGCTCCCATGGCAGTGTCGGCCGTGTGTCCGTCGGACCCCCCAGGCCACGTTAGTGCTGCTCCGGGCGAGGCATACGTCTTGATGCGGTGCTCGAGTTGCTTGTCCGGATGGGCGAGCACCGAGCCGGACAGCGAATCAAAGTCGATCGTGTCGTCGGGCCAGGCTGACCTGCTCCTCTCTTGGGAGGCCTGGGTGCACAGCGAGACCATGCCAGAGAAGTTGCGAGCGAGCGGCGGGGGGCTTAGGCTGGGCCGGATTTCGACATCGTGCAGCTGGCCGAAAGTCATCAGCCCGGATCGCAATATGGAGATGACTTCAGGGGTTGGACAGAGCGCAGGAATGACGGCGGCGGTTATTTCGGCCACCGTCGACAGCTCCAGCTTTACGATTTGCTCCGCCGGCAGCTCCACTCCCGTGAGCCGCTTTCTCCCGTCGGTGCTACTAGCGCCCGTGAGGTCGTCGGTGGAAGACGGGGAAGCGTGCTCCATCCGAAAGCAGAGTTGGGTTACATCCCCGGCACCAATTCGCACAGCGGCTTTTTTTCTCACTTGAATCTCTGATTCGCTGCCTTCGCTGCTTCCGCTCGCATCTTGGCTCTTCTTGATGACGAGCACGGCTTGTTGCATGGCTATGAAGCCGGCATGAGCATGTCCGACAAAGTCGTGGTGACTGCAGCCGTGCAGCCCCTGATAGCGGTCTTGGTGCAGGTAGACTTGAAATATATTGTCGCCAGCGCCTGCTCGGTATATGGCCGTGGATATGTCAAACATTCCGAGTACTGACTGCCGCAGCTTCAAGCTCGGTTCCTCGTCTTCCCCCCGCTCGTCTACCAGGGGAAGGAGAAGGGAGGAGAGGACGGCCTTGGTCCATCGAAACATGGCTGCCTCTTTGACAAAGTAGAGGTCCTTGTCGCTCGAGGTCCCAATCGGGAGCTTCATCTGACCCGCAAGCCATGCGAAACCCCTATCGGATGCCATCGGCGAAGTCTCCCCAGGCTTTTCGAAGTAGATGCCTGATCTACCCATGAATTGCTTGACCGGGTCCGTGGACATGATTCTGAACACACCAGCCTTCTTTTGCCCCGACTCAAACACCCTCTTGGCGTCTATGGATCTCGCCGCGTACGCCTTTGGTCAACGCATGAGAATCTTCAGCTTTGCTGCGCATTTGGCAAGCCCTGCTACCACCCAGCTCTGCCAGCGCTCGTCCTCGGCGCCCGATGTGGCGAGCCGCGCTACGACAGCCGTAGTGTAGTCGACGGTGGCGGCGTAACTTGCCACGTCCTCGATATCAATGGCATCCTCGGCGGGGGCTTTGACAGGGAGAAAGTGTGCAAACGTGCCAATCCTGGTTTGGGCGGTACTACCGGCAGTAGCATTGTTCAGACGCAGCCACTTCTGCACGACTTCTTCGCCTTCTTTCATAACGGCGGCATCACAAATATCTTCGCGTGACGATTTGCACAAGGCGAGCTCGTTGTCGATCCCGCAGATGTGCAAGTGGCGCAAAATCTTGTTGGCGAGAGAGCTGAGATGGTGATATGGTGTTGTTGTCTCCAGTGTGCTTCTGCTCTCAAACATCAGCTTGGCTGGCGAATCGCCCGAGTCAACAATGGCGCTCAATAGTCGATCAACCTCGTAACCCCAAAGGTCGGCCTCTTGTTCCCTTGTGATGTCGTATTGATCCAAGCCATCAAATTTCGGTCGCTCCACCGTCGGTGTGTCCGGCTCATCTTGCCCCATATGGGCATTGACCACGTCCAGAGCCCCTTTCCTCAACCGCTCCAACTGGGAGAGCGCCGGCTTTTCGGGGGGTGGTCCGGCGGGTGGCGGGGCTTCAGGATCGGCTTGCCGGGTCTTGCCCCAGGTGAAGGCGCGTACCCGTTTCCCCTTCTCTCCGTCCATGATTTTCTTTTCGGCAGCGCGGGAAGTGATCGTGATGCCTGATGTGGGAGGGCATACGGGGTCAGCAAACACTCTAGAGCAGCTTATTCCTAGCTGCTGTGCTGCTAATTACTAATGACTTGGTGGTTGTGCTCTTAATAAAGCATGCCTGTGTTGCTCGGGAAGGTTTGAAAATGCACGCCTTTTGGCGTCTAGATATGGAGCCTATTGACCCCGCAAATCGACCCCGCAGCCGCCAACTCAGCAAAGCAACCTCCCCCCAGCCAATCCCATCAACCACCTCAGCCCTTCCATCAAAAAGTCATCACAGAAAAAACATCACCCGACGCAACCATGTCGGTGTCGGCGTCGACATCGGCACTGACACCTATACCGACATCACCCACATGGACATATCATTCAACAGCACCCTCTGAGCCGGGCACCAGGACAACCGTCAGATTAGTCACCACCAAGGCCTTCTAGGACCTTATTGACTCCACTAACCAAGAGACTTTGACGTTTCAAGGCAAGTAGCTACTATATTTAAGCTCTATATTACATACTTATATATGTATATATATATATATATATATATATACATATATGTTTCATCCCAAGACTTCAATCGACTTGACCAAGAGAGCGAGCTTCGCCGACGGAAAATTCGGTTTCAGCGATAAAATGCCAAGGAATGATTTCTCATCGTCGTTATACCAGGGATGCCTCAAAATCGACTTCACCTACGTCTCTATCAGGAAACGAGGAACGAAGTTGTCTCGATGGGTTCAATGAGTGCTTGGAACGATGATGGTGCCACAACATTTCCCAAACGACCAGGTGGTGACCGTGGAGAAGGAGACTCGAGCGGGAGCCCGTACCCACAACCAAATGGAAGGAACTGGCCAAAATTGGTCATAGAGGCTGGAGACTCAAGAGAACATGACATTCTCATCACCATTCCGAGACTGCAGGTATGAGCATCTAGGATATGGAACGCTGTAGTTGAGGGACAGGCGTGATGAACAAGGGCTTGACTTACAGATACTGTACCTCAGGGGGGTAGCTTGGTGTTTGAGAGGCGGTGGGGGCGCTTGAGTGGATTAGTCATAAAAATCTTTTAGCCACGGATGCTTCTGCTCTTATTTCCCGTCCTGGACTTTCCGCCAAAATCTGCTTTGGGAACAACCAACCCAACTTGTGGCGGCCACTCACAAGCGCCCACAACTTCAGCTCTCTCTACCCGGCTTCATGGCAGGCATCCGCTGGCTAGGAAGCCTGGCGGGCTGTGACGGGAAATGAGGTCATTGGTCTGAGTGGGCGATGTGCATCCAACGAAGTGCGCTGGAACTCGACTTTGCATCTTTAGGTCGTATTAGGCCACTGACGGCTTGCCGATGTCGCCGAGGCATCGCGGCATGTCCAGCATATCGGAGTAAAATTGACACGGTCGATGGCTGTTCAAAACCGACATCTCTTCAAAATAGGCACTGATAGATTGATACCTTGTCCCGCGCACTGAAACCGCACAAAAAAGCTAAAAAGACCTTCGACAAAATGGATGGCGTCGAAGCGTACGAAAGTATCCTCAGACAAAGCTTCATCCCACCGCCGGATAGCTCTTCCGCAGAGCCCGCGGAGCCCGAAGAAACGGTTACCGAGCCGCCCGAGCCAACAGAATGGAAAACAGAACTGAAAAAGATCGTCCACGTGCACTACCGCAATGGAGAGGAGGATATTGAGCCGGTCGAGAATTACAAGCCGGGGAAGAGGCCGGAGCCAGATCCGGAGCCAAGGCAAGAGGCGCAACAGGAGAATCAAGATGTGCCGATGAGCACCCCGTTCGGCGACTCAGCCATCCTTTTCAGGGCCATCTACACTGAGCACCGGGGTGACGGTCTAAACTCGGGCAACCTCTCATTTGGCCTCAAGCTTGAGATTCAGTCGGCAAGGCTCAGAAAGTTGTTCCAGCGACTTGCAAAACCATACACAGAGCTGAATTTGAACGAGAATCCCATCACCATCGAGTTCCCATTCAGATGCCTTTTCTTTTTGCTTCCCGTCTTCGAAGAGCAGTTGGGAAAGCCGCCAGAGAAGCAGTCGGGGGCAGAGATTCTGGATGCGAAAACACGGGAAGAGCTGGGCCTGCTGGTCAGTTTTATCAGAGACACACCCTGGATTCAAGAGCACCGCGAGATGTACAAGCGGCTTGTCAAGGGGAAGAATCAAATCACCTTTGACCTCCTTTGGATGCTCTTTCCGCCCTTCGAGCCCGCTATCATGGCCGATTCTGAACACGAGTGCGAGCTTGGCGGTGTCGGCTACATTGTCGAGTCCGTCGACTACCAGCAGGCCAACCCTGAAGCCTGGGTGCTCAACCTGTTGCACGGACACCACGATGGCACGAACTTCAGTGTGCGCAGTACCATTCGCAGGATAAACGTCTTCCGTGGTAACAAGGACATCACCCTACGCGGTCTATCCATCATTCCCCTCCAAGTCATGGAGCCGGAGGAGCGCGAAAAGACCCGCAAGAGACTAGTTGGTCAGGGCAAGAGATACGTCGAGTACTGCGAGGCTGACACAACCTATCTCCAGTACAAGGGTCATGTTGTTTTGCCGGAATCAGAGACGGTCAAAAGACTGGGCGCTTGGGGGTCGACGTCGGCCTTGCGCATTGAGATCGACGAGCGCGTCATCGTAGACCGCACGGCGCAGCAAACCACACCCGGTCAGGAAGACAAGGTAGGCAGCTTCGTGGCGTCTACCTTTGCCGAGCGCCTGAATTCCAGGCGCGGCGGTGCCAGCTCTAAGAAATCAGCTCCCACGGCCATTCGGCACCAGAATCGTTACGGTCGGGTGCGCTCCCAAGACCTGAAAGGATTTGGCTTTCCAGAGCTGGGCACGCCCTTGGAAGAAAATTGGGGGCGTCTTGAGACGTCCCATGATCAAGACTGGTCTCGGGACGACCCGATAACCTCACCGCCTGAGAACACGAAGGCCAAGTCCGAGCTCGAGCACGAAGACTACTTCATGTGTCAACCCACCACCATCGCTTTCGCTATGGGGCAGAAGCTATGGGTATCCGAAGTGAGGATGGAAACGCTGCAGACGGTCGAATGGCACGGCGACCCGTTCCGCATGCTCCAGCTTGACGGGTCAACCAAGAATCTCATTGAGAATCTCGTGGCAGGCTTCAACGGCACTGACGACGGCAGCCACCAGGACGGCAGCTATGACGATATCATCAAGGGCAAAGGCCAAGGACTGATATTCCTCTTGCATGGTCCCCCGGGCCTGGGCAAGACGCTTACGGCTGAGAGTGTTGCCGAGAGCACACACCGGTCCCTATATCGAATCACTACTGGGGAGCTGAGCACCAATGTAGCAGAGCTGGAGAAGCAGTTGAGCGACGTCTTTCGGCTGGGGGCGCGGTGGGGGGCTCTTATGCTCCTGGATGAGGCCGACGTGCTGATGACACAGCGGACCGTCTCGGATCTGCAACGTAACGCTATCGTTGCCGTCTTCCTTCGGCTTCTCGAGTATTACCGCGGAATATTATTCCTAACGACAAACCGTATTAGCGATTTTGATGAAGCCTTCCACAGCCGGATCCACGTCACTCTCCGGTTTGGAACATTGAAGAAAGAATGGCGGGTCAACATCTGGCGCGAGCACGTAAATCGCGCGAGTAAGAATAACAAATTGGCCATGTCTTACCTGTGGACCGAAGAGATGTTTGATGTCTTGGGTGAGATCGAGATCAACGGCCGGAACATCAAGAATCTAGTACGGACAGCGTACGCCTTTGCTCGCGGCGATAAACGGAAGCCTGAAAAACAGGACGGGGGGAAGCAGGGCCATGACCTCAAGCTACAGCACGTACTTGAGGTTCTTGAAGCTACTGGCCCCGGGTCAGACATGAGATCAGAGCATGAAAAGGACGGGGACGAAAAGTTGAAGAAGACGCTTGACAGGCTGAGAGCCTTGGCGAAGGGCGCCAGTTCTGGGGGCGTCGAAGAGCTGAAAGCATCGACAGAGTGATGACGCGAGGAAGTGACGCTTGGTCAAGACCAGACCCCAACAGCAGTAAAGGAAAGGACATCCCGTCACGCTCGGAGCTATTCCCGACTGGGAAAACCCCGGCGTGGCCCCTTCCAACTTGGGACCGATTGATAGATTTGGAAATAATCACTGCCTTGGAAACCATTTCATTTCCTTGTCGCTGTTCTGCCTATCTTGCTTTTAGTTTTTGGAATCTATCAAATCGCTTGTAATTACCTACTAGGTGTGAGACAACGTTTCCGATCGCCCGAACCGTCACAACAGCAGGTCGGACGCTGCCATGCTCCATTACGGCGTAACAGGGGGGCTCTGCTTCGTTACCGGGTCAGCTATCTCGACGATACGATGTGGTGTGAGCCGGACATGGCCGACATGTAGTTTCTGGGAACCGGGGACTTAGATACCGGAGATTTGGGAAGCTGTGCCGTCTTGACCAGACTCCCATATCGCCGTTTGCCAAGTCTTGACGCGCTGACTTTTTTTTTCCGCTTGGGCCGCACAAACGAGCTCGTCAACTCCGATGGAAGGTGCAATTATACCACGACACCCCTTTACGCTATGGCTGGAACGGGCGTATTGACAGAAATGGCACCGAGCTGAAATTCGCTTGGGGTCATGTCGGAAGCGCGTAGGTG
Organism: Lasiosphaeris hirsuta; assembly: GCA_030549175.1. Taxonomy (NCBI): domain Eukaryota; kingdom Fungi; phylum Ascomycota; class Sordariomycetes; order Sordariales; family Lasiosphaeriaceae; genus Lasiosphaeris; species Lasiosphaeris hirsuta. The sequence continues at coordinate 5,799,213 of JAUKUA010000002.1, forward strand.
TAATAATGGTGTTGCAAAACGAAAAAGAATGTTTTTGTTTGGACCTGGAGACGGCATGTACCATCGTTGGACCTGCTGGATTGGACACCTCTTGGCCCCAACAAATGTGGTGAAGGTGTGGCATGAGATAGCTGACAGACACGAGAAGGGCTGGCCGACACGCAGTTATCGCCCGGGCCGACTCCACGAAAGTGCATCACCCACGATGATGGCAGCAATGAAATCGAATTCCAAGGCTGCAAGGTCGATGGGTGTCGTGAATCTGAATCCAAAGTATAAGTACGAGACAGCAGCCCATCTCTTCTCTCCTTTCCCCCACCACAAAGCCACGCCAAACCCCTCACCACAGTAACAACAACACCGATCAACTCAAGTTCAAAATGGTCAGCTTTAGCACTACAGCCATCACTTCCCTGGCCATCCTGTCAGGAGCCCTAGCCCAAGCCCCGATCCCATGCACTTCCAACTTCCGCAGCTACTGCGGCTGGGAAATCATCCGGGGTCGTACGTTCCCCCCCTCAAATCCCAACAAGCCTATATCCTCACAGACGCAAGCTTGAACTGACCATTCCCAACCCTAGCCGACGACATCGCAAAGTTCCGAGACCTGGTATTTACCGAAACTGCCAAGCGCCCCACCGAGGGCCAGGTCTACGACATGCTCTACACCTGTCTCGGAGACATGACCCTGAGCCTCCAGGCTCCCGCTCTTTGCGGCGGCGGCCAGTGTGTTGCGGCTCTCGCCTACGACGGCTCGAATAATGGCTTCTGCCGCGGAGGCGCGATTGGCTGGCCGGCGTAAGAACCTCCCGGTACTATGCTCATTGCACAAGATCTGAACAAGGGGGAGCGGCTTATAGAAGCGGTGTTGTGTTCTGGAGGCCAGAGATTTTGGATGATGAAGCTGGGCAGGGGTAGACTGGATTTAGCTCGTCACGGAGGTTTCATTTTGCGATTTATAGACCGTAGACAAACAGAAATAGAACTACTTGTATTGACCATGCACGTGCCTGACTCTACCTCAACAAGTCATCTGGCTTATATACCATAGAATATAGAATTTTTGGTAGCTCAAATGATGCACTTTATCTGATACATCAACTCCAGTATCCCCAGGATCAAACCTCAGTCTCAATCCCCTGCTCCTTCTCCCCATGCTCCATCATCTCCTCCAACCTCCCTTTCCCCTCCTTGGCCTTATCTACCATCCAGTCCAGCGTCCTGGTCGCCTTCCATTGCATGATACCTCGATGCTTCCTGTGCAACTGCTTTCGATGCCTCTTGTAATCTTGGATCTGTGCTAGTGGCCCTCTCTTCCCGTCATCATCACTCCCCGCTCTCCCATCAAGCAGCGGCGATGCCCGCGCTCTTAGCTTTGACGGCATCTTCTTGACCTGTTTGATCCCGCCGCCTCCATCTTCATCGTCACTGCTGCTGGAATCGCCCGCCTTACGAAGCATCTTCCTCTTCTGGCTCTCCTCTCTCGAATCCCCCTCCACGTCACTCTCGCCCGTAGTCTCGCTTTCGCTCTCCGACCCCAAGTCCGAGTAGGAGCTCGACAAAAGAGACTCCTCCCCGTGTTCTCCTCTCTCATCCTCTGCCATCTTCTCGTCATTAACCGTGTCCAACACCTCCATCACACCCTTGACATCCCCGCCCCTCGTCTTCGCCGCATACCCCTTATGGTAGCCACTCAGCCCCCTCCAAAACCTCACCACCAACTCAATCTCTCCAAGCGGTTCCTCGCCCTCGTCCAACCCGCTGTAATTAGCACAACCCCTCGCCCTCTTCAGCTGCTCCTTTCCACCTTTCCACACCGCCAGCCTCACCGTCTTCTCCTCCTCATCCGGAAGCTCCCCGACCCAGAGCACCGCCAGGGCAGGGTTATCCTCCGTCATGAACGAAGAGTTCTTAAACTCTATGACTAGCGGTGTTGCGTATCGCTTAATAACGCCGAGGAAAACACCCTCTTCATCCTTGCCGTGCTTGGGAGCCCAGACGCCGTCTTCTCCTTCGCGGGGGTGCATCTTGGCTTTTCCAATCTTGGTCTTCAGCTTCAACTTGCACCCCTTCAACTCCTGATGGATTCCGCGTTCGGTGACCTTGATCGGCGCCTTGACCTCGAGGGTGCCGTAGTCCCAGCCAGTCAATTCTCTCGGCATGTTGAGCTCGACGCTCCGCCAGACCATGCTGATTCTCGCCCGGCCGTACCCGATGCCGCCGGCGAGGGGGTACATCCCCATGACCTGACTGCGCTTCTCAAAAACGCGTCGGAGCGGGAGGTAGATTATCCCCAGAAGTGGATCGTTCTCGCCCTCGCGGCTGTCGCGGACGGCAATGATGACTTCGGCAGACCTCCAGTCCTTGACAAAGCGCTCCGTTCCGGCATTGAAGAACGGCTTTGCGTTTTTGGGCTTTGTCCGTGTCCGGTAGATCTTGCGCTGGTTCAGGATGATGGCGCAGTAGCTGTCAGGCAAATCGCTCGACTGCTCCGCTTCGTCTTCCCTATCCTCGCCGTCGCCCGCCCCATGGTTTCTATTTCGGTTAAGCTTGGCGACCTCGAGGCCTGTGATGTTGTGAATTTGGATGCCGAGAATTCCGCTGGGAAGACCATCCAGCGGCGGGGCCGAGATGATCATATTGTCCTCCATTTCTTTGCAGTCCTGCGCTTCCTGCTGGCGCAGTTCCTGGCTGACGTCCTTGGACGGGATGGCCTCGCGAAGTTTCGACTTTGCCGTCTCGGCGACTTGTTTCTTGAGCTCGCCCACAGTGCGTATGCTGGGGCTGAAGCTCTGCTGGTCGAGTTGGCCTTGCTGAATATGCGCTTTGGCAAAGTAGCCCACCGACCATGTCACCATCCCCGGAATCTTCTCATCTGGATCCTCCGCTCTGAGCTCGTCTTCCCTGTCGCACATCTTGTCCTTGGTCTTGGAGCTATGCATGAGTTCCTTCAGGCTAACTTCAACCCGACCCAGGTCATCATCCGCTGTGTGTTTGTCAGAGTCCCAGAGCTGCAATCGGAGGGTCTCCTCGGCGTTGATCTCATCTGGCGACACCAAAATCGAGGCCCATTCATTCCAGTTAGGCTCCTGGGTATCAATAATGATGCGTGTGGAAGCCACTGGCTTGCCAAATTTGCCCCAGGACACTGTGACATAAGTGTCGCTTGACCCCTGGACCGGGCCAAAGCCGCCATCGCCTTCCTTGAATCCGCGCGCCCTCTTGATGTGTACAAGCACAACCCCGCGAGTAATGGTGTCTTTTTTGAAGTCATCCCCGACGAGCATGTCCTTGAGGTCAAGCGTCAGCGATTTGGGTGCCACATATTCTGCCAACGCAGCATCGATCGACGATTGAACGAACGACGAGATGAGCGGGACATCCATGAGGTTCAAGTTGTGCTTCGACAATGGGACGCACGACAAGTCTGCCCGCGGCTGGCCGAGGAACGTCAGGGTGCAAAGCTGGAAGAACGGGGGGTCTGGCGTCAATTGCAGTCGGAGGCGCATGATCCCAACGAGCCCGCGCAGCTCGACCCAAACTGGTAGGGCGATTCCTCCGGGGAGGTAGAACTTGAGGTACAGATGGGCGTTTTTGGCCTTGCTTCGGATAGATTTGCCCGAGGTCCGCGCCCTGTAGGCAAAGGCGATCTCCATGTTGACAAAGTCGCCTTCCTCTGCCTCCATGCCCTCCCGAATCGTTTGTTGTTCTTGCTCGTGTTGTTTCCCTGCGACTTGAGATCCATTTCCGGGGTCTGCCTTCCCGGAGTTGGCATTCTGGTCTTGGCCTTCGCCGGCCACTGTGCGATCATTGTCCTTAGTAGGCTTCAGGTTCCCTTCGGTGTCGACAGACTGGCCCGCAGCAGCGGTCGGAAGCCACTTGATGCCGAGAATGCGAAAAGCCTCGCTCCCTTGCCCAATATCGTCGACGCTGACCATTCGGATAATCTTTGGTAGCGAGGCCTGCATGACGTCTTCGAGCGTGTCGGCGAGAGACGCGAAGAGATCTGGATTGATCAGCCGCCAGACTGAGGCAAGCAGGCTGTTCAGCCACACAACCGACTCGGGAAGTTCAGCTTCGGACTCATTTTGATGGACCTCGGCCTGTCGGGCTGCATCCCAGACCTCGTCCTTAAAGATGGTGTCCACCTTGATAGACAACCACCCAGCAATAGCACAGACGACAGCAGCCGCTGCGGCTACTGTGGCCAACAGAACGATGGTAACCAAAACCCACGCCCAGCTTCGCCTAGGCTCATCAGAATTGTAGAACCAAGCCTCCCCATGCACGGGCTCCCTCCTTTGGTAAATGACCAACGCTCCAACAACCACCCCAACTAGGGCCCCCACCACTCCCACGCACGCCCCAAATGCCCTCCAAAACACCGCCATTATCTCCTCCTTGGTTTCTTCACAATTGGGAGGCGGAAAGAGGTTCTTCATTCCCTCATGCCCACGCTCCACCTCCCCCCTTTCCACCTCCAGCTCCTCATCAGCCTTCGACGCGGTGCTAATGCCCGTGACGGTGCGGTGGTCAAGCCCAGCCCCGGGCTCGTTCTCGGGGCTCGCGGCGAGGTCCTTGTCCGTCATGTCGTGGACGGTGACGGGGAGGTGGGTGACGGGGTCGGTGACTTCTCGGCCGGCGCCGGAGCGCTTGGTCTTCTTCATCGTCTTGCGCTTCTCTTTGGGGTCGATCGAGGCGGCGACGACTTCGGTGGCCGACTTCTTGCGCGCGGGGGAGGGGGATGGCGCATGGTCCGGTTCGGCTGTCGATTGGGAGTCATCTTGGGATTGTTGTTGTTGTTGTTGTTGTTGTTGTTGTTGTTGTTGCTGCTGCTGCTGCTGCTGCTGATCATCTTGTTCGGCGGGTGTACCGGATGTGTTTCTGTTTGCGGTGGGATACAGCTCGTTGCTGGTATTTGGCTGGTCTTCGTCCTTGGCGATGGTCTTGATGGACTCGTATGCGCGTTTTACTCGCGACTCTTCTCCTTCCTGTTCTTGGGTGTCGGCAGATTGATTCTGGCGTTCTTTGATCTCAGCGCGGTGCTCACGGTAGCCCTGGACGGTGGGTACAGGATGCTTGGATGTGTAGGGCCCGCCGTGGGCCTTTCTTGGACCCCTATCTTCAAAATCGTCCATTTTTAGGTGTTACTCTAGGTGTTGATTGATGCGACACTTTTTGGCAATAGTTTGGCAGGAAGCGACCTCGAGATGCAAAAGAGGCGAGGCATCCCCGCATCGGGCATTCGGTCATAATAATGCACATTTTGTTAAGGTACCTTCAAAATGGAAGGAAACAAGAATCATGGTGGGATGCAAGCGCAGAAGCTACTTGACGTGCAGGCATTGGAGGAGCAACGCTTGGTATGACGTCGGTTACGTCACGGACCCAATGTTTTGCTTGCGAGTCAGGGGAATAAGATTGGTGGGTTAGGGTTGGTTGTGCGATCGGGCCGGTCGGTCGCAAAGAACCGGCCGATGCTTGGCAAACAGCCGTTGCCAAGGCAGAGCAAGACCAGTTGGACAGGAAGCTGCCATTGGTCGGCACTTTGACAACATTGAGCTCGGTCGCAAAAGCGCTGCCGATGCCGTCTGAAATGAGTGTCAAAATGAGGGAAACATGACCTTGATGAGCATGTTGAGCTATTTCTTTTGCCAATTCCCATCTTCTCAAAACTGATCAAAACCGCACACCATGGTCAAAGTGCAGACAATCGCGCAGGGCAACAAGGCCTTTGCCAACGAGCGCAATGCGGGGCTGGTCTTCGTCTTCGCAGGCGCAACCAGCGGCATTGGCTCCAGCACCCTGGAGAGGCTCGCGTCCATGGTTGAATCGGCGACATTTCACATCATCGGCCGATCCGCCTCTCGCTTCGTAGCCCAGCATACTAGACTCTCCAGCCTCAACCCCAACCTCGCCATCCACTTCTTCGAAGGCGACCCCTCCCTCCTTTCCGATATCGACGCCTTCTCCCAACGCATCATTACCGCCTCCCAGAAGGTTGACTACCTCTTTCTCAGCCCCGGCCTCCTCCCTATGGCTGGGCCCCGCTGTACGTTCCCTCTCTCACTCAATGTATCCAACTAACCCCCGAGCAGACACTAAAGAAAACCTCGAGCTCTGCTTCGCCCTCTCCTACTACTCTCGCCTTCGCCTGACATCTAACCTCCTCCCACGCCTCCTCGCTTCTCCCCACCCGCGCGTCCTCAGCGTCCTCAACGGTGGCAAGGAAAAGAAGCTGATCGAAGATGACCTCGGCCTGGTCACGCACTGGACCCCCGCCGCTGTCATCGCGCAAACTACCACCCTCAACACCCTCGCGTTCGAGCACCTGGCTTCCCAGAACAAGAAATTAACCTTCTTACATGCCTTCCCCGGGCTGGTGAGAACGGGTATTTTTTCGAATCTATTGGCGCCGCAGGGGGCTGAAGTTTGGGTGAGAGTGAAGCTGGCGCTGCTAAGGGCGTTGTTTAGAGTTCTGGCTTGGGCCCTGGGGGTCGAGCCGGAGGTGGCGGGGGAAAGGCATGCTTATGTCCTTACGAGCCCGACGTATGGGCCGGGGTCGTGGCTGGTGAATGAAGTGGGCGATGTTATGGCGCCGTCGGGGGTGGTGGTCAAGTATAAGGAGAGTGGGTGGCCGGAAAGGGCCTGGGGGTTTACCCTGGGGGTATTTGACGCCGTGTTGAAGAGGAACCCCGTGATGTGATTGATGGCATGTACATGATCATGGGGTTTTATGGTGGCCCGGGGCACCCCTTGGTAGCCAAGTTTCACGGTTTGTTTTCGGTATCGAATATCCCGATGTTGCTGCTGTTCCCTGCTTCGACGTCACCGGAAGGGAGGAAATTGCAGAGGCGTCATCGTCACGCTCAAAGACATGTCTATGACGGTTGTACGGATGTCCCTTTCAAAAATTTTACGCAGTGCCAAGCCAGTCACAGCCCCTCCTTTCCCCGCCTTCTCCGTCATCACACAACACATAACACCACACATACTATTGGTATTACTACAATGGCACCACATACAGACATTTCTACACGCGCATTTGTTATTGCCCTCAAGTCCCCAGTTTGTGGCCTTTCTTCAGCTGAGGTATCTGAAAAGACTGGGTTTACTGTTAGCACGATCAACCGTATCTACGGCCATTAGTCATTAAGGATGATTGGCTAGAAGATGCTCCTCGATCTGGTCGTCCACGTAAACAGACCCCTGAGACTATTGAAAAGGTAGTTGCAAAGATACAGAAAGATCGATACGGGCGTGAGAAATCTTATGCTGATCTCGTTGGTGAATCAAGCTTGGACGGTATTAATATCTTAGCTATTACAATCTAGAGGATTCTTAAGAAAGCAGGGTTTAAAAAGACTAAACTAACGAGGAAGCCTAGTTTGACGAAGAAGATGAGGGAGGAGCGTCTTGAAATGGTGTCTTGATCATAAAGATTAGACTTTAGAAGATTGAAAAAAGGTTATTTGATCTGATGAAACTTCTGTTGTTTTACTTCATCGCCGGGGGGGATATCGAATATGGAGGAAAAGTGATGAACGCTTTCTTAGAAGTTATATTCGGGGATGTTGGAAAGGATATTCTAAGATTATGTTTTGGGGTTGTTTTACTTATGATCGGAAAGGGCCTTGCCACTACTGGCTCCCAGAAACGAAGGCTAAGAAGGAACAAGCAGAAAATGATCTTGAAAAGTGGAATGAAGAGTTGGAGCCGATTATGCGCGACGCTTGGGAACTCGAATCGAAGATGGCAAGCTTGGACTGAAGACGAAACCTGGACGAAAACCTATATGGCGATGGAATAAAACAAACGGCAAGCTTGTTCGAAACTCAAAGGGTGGGATACACTGGCATCGGTACCAGACGAAAATCCTTATACCTAAACTCCTCCCATTCGCTATTGACTACGGTCCGGATGCATTAGTCCCAGAGGACAAAGCCCCTTCACACGCACATCACGCTCAACAACGGATTTACGATATACATAAAGTCAAACGCCTTCTTTGGCCAGGTAACTTACCTGATCTCAATATGATCGAGCCATGTTGGTTTTGGATGAAGCGGGAAACTACCAAAAAGGGGGTACCTAAGAGTAGGACGGAAGCTATACGAGTATGGGAGGAATGCTGGAAAAACCGCTTACGTAGGAGCGTATCCAAGCCTGGATTGAGAGGATTGTTGAGCATATCCAACAGGTGATAAAGTGTGAAGGAGGGAATGAGTACAAAGAGGGCCGCCGGAAAGAAAGGGATAGCTAGGATAGCTGAGATTGCCAGGATGGGTGGGATAGTATGCAATAAACGGGTTGTGGCTGGCTTGGCACTACGCAAAACTTTTGAAAAGGACTTCCGTAGGCGTGGGATATTTTTACGTTTGGGTTTTGGAAGCTGATAATGGCAAGGAACTGAGACGAAGCAATCGATTTCTCCAACACAGCGGTGATACGAACGTGAAGCTTGAGACGCAATAGAAAAGATTTGCAAAAACATCATCTGTAGCAAAAGCGAAGAGTTCCTCTGACTGTTGAAACTGGTTAGGCCGGAACAGGCGCTTATAGGAAAGGTTTATCGAATTAGACTTGATCAGGTTCATATCGTAAGGGAGAAGACCCCGATATAGCCGGACCGGGCTGACATTTTACAATTATCGCCAAGGGGCATGTTATGGGGTATACCCGCTGTGAGCTCTTTGAGGTTTTATCTTGTGTCTGAGTCCCGCTAAGAATCTTGGTTCTCGTGACCAATTGACGTAAAGCTGGTGTTACAAAGTACTAGGTTCGGCTCACAAACGCCAAGGGAAATCTGATGTTTGGACCTGCTAAACGGTGAGCGACGCGTGTCACGTCATGTTCGCGCAACCTAATTGGCTGCCACCAAATCGGTCCTCACCACCGTCTCCTGATTTCACGTCTGGATTCGGTTGCATCATGGGCTCCCAAGCGAGCTAGATTAAAAATTATGAGAATTGTGGCCGATTATTTAAACACAACGAGTGCAACTTAATGCACGCAAAGATCCATTGTCAACTTGAACAATAAAAGACCTCAACAACAAACCACCAACAGTCTCACTTCGCAACCATCAGGATGAGCACCCACTTCACTTCACACAGCAGACCACACTCGCCAGCGGGCTTGATCGGTGACCTCACCCAAAATGTCAACTTGGGCGAAGACGTCGAACTTGTCGTCGGCATCACCGCAGCAGCACTCACGGCCGACCAGCTTTACAAGCTGGTGAATACCAAAAAGCACAAGACGATGCACCTGGTCAAGGCCGGCCTCGGTGCAGCTGTCGCTGGCACGTCCTTTGCAATGATGGTCCAAGAACATCATAACCATGAGAAAAAGGACAAGGAACGAGGACGTTCACGTTATCGCCATGTCGATTTTTACACAGAAGATGACAAGACTGTCATGCCCAGAAACCGCGGGTACCTGACAGACTACGACGACGACGACGACGACGACTACGATGGGGTCATTGTCCAGGCACGGCCTCCCAGGCGGGTCGCATCATACGACTACTACTACCGCCGCGAGCAAAGTGTCTCTCCACCTCACAGTCCACCGCGGCAACGCGCACAATCTCAGTCTTCGCATCACAGAAAGAGGGGGCACAGCACCCCTGGAATTTTCACCTTCATCGCCAAGGAGATAGTGAAAAATCTAGGCTCCAGTCCCAGTCACAACCGTTACTACTGATTGCCTGCATCCATGTTGTGGCGGTACTCTGAGCTGAAAACCACCTGATACGCCAGCCCCTTGCGAGCGCCGCGGGCTAGGCGTCTTGGCCGAGGCACACCACCGGCCACCCATCTTGGGCGCTATACAGGCAGCACATCCAGTGGCAGAGAAGTCAGAGTCATCCTCTGACAATCTCACCACCACTGACAACTCACATCACGCCACTCCACATGATGTGCCTCGACTCCAGATCTGTTCCTAATACCTAGAGCGGCGCACAAGGCCCTCCCATTACCGATCAGTCCCGACCGCCGAGGTCTTTGTGAACTGAGGGGGTTTGGTCAACTGATTGCCGTGCCGTTGGCTTCCATCGCCCAAGACAACCATTTGCCAGGTGCTAGACAGCTATCGCCAACCAATACCACTCGCGCGGCAATACTGCCTTATATGCCCGGGCTACCCATCTTCTTCACCGGCCGCCTAGAATTACGCCGGCTCACCCGCAACACGGTTTGCATATGATTGTACAGGATGGGGAAGTTGGTAGTGGTCACTACGTGGACAGAGGATTGGGAAAGGGTGACCATGTACTACCTACCTAGGTACCTTGGTTTAGGTAGAAAGGGAATGAAGGATGGGAAGTCGATATATGCCATTTAAGATTTGTTTGGCGAGCAGCAGTATGATATGCGTATTGATAGTAGGTAGTATGTGGTTGGTTTCATGAAATAACATGATGCAGCAGAACATGTACACACTCTACCTGGTGAGCTCAAAGAATACAAAACGCTCGCACACAGGCTTTAGATATCTCAACTTGGGTCGTGTCGCCTTTGAAGTGTTTCGGTGCCTGTCAGTATTATTGAATTGGTAACCGGCTCTGGTAGGTCCGCTAGCAAGGGCTCAGGCTGTTATGCTGCTCATGATGTAAGATCATGAGTGCCACTATTGAAGATCCGGGAGCTACCAGGCACAAGGTGGTGATGGATGATATAGACTTGCCCGGAACCTAAGTTCCGGAAGATTATGCCGGCGTGCATCCGCAAACTGGGATCACCGCCGACGGAATGCCGCCGCAGGAACACGGAGGGAACACGGAGGAAACACGGAGGGGCTGACTACACTCTGAGCAAGCACTGACCGTAGGAGGGATTTTACACAATTAATAACCCTAAAAGTGAAGCCCTCAATGTTCACACAAAATCGCATCGTCTCTAAAACCCCACAAAAAAATGAAGAACACATTTTTGGTCCTGCGCTTTCTTTCAAATCTCCTAGAAAAAAAGCCAGCCAGCATTGGTTTTCTCCCAAGTAGCAACCAGAACGGCCTGTGCCTTTCTTTTCTTGAAATTTCTTTAGCAGCACACCTCGCAACTCACAACTCGCAACTCGCAACTCGTAACACGGACCACCCACCGCAACTCGCAACTCGAGCCAATCAGCGCAACTCAAGCCTTCACTTCAGCTGCTACCTACCTTTCCTATCTTTGAATTTTTTTATTTTTTTTTTCCTTCACGAACAGTAACTCGCAACTCGGCAACTCCCAACTCCCAACTTGAGTCTTTTCACGCAACTCGATTAGCAACATGTCGATCGCGTCGAACAATACGCTCCCCATGGAGATCATGATCAAGATCTGCAAGCTCCTGTGCCCTCACTGTGCTGGGGAGGACGTCCTCCACATGGAGTCCTCTGCCTTTTTCGTCGACCGGCGCAGCCTCGCCAACGTCTGCCTGACGTCTTTGAAGTGGCGTACTGCGGCACTTCCCATCCACCACCACGTCTTTCAGAACAACCGGGGATGCCTGCCTCGCTTTGTGGAGCACCTGGCCGCCAAACCCAAGCTTGCTCTGGAGGTTCACGCTGTCCAGCTCCACGGAGCCGTTTACAATGAGCAGGTTGAGTATCCGAAAGAGATGATGAAGATGCTGTGTGCCATCATGGGATGTGACATCACGACCAAATCGAGCCTGGAAAGCAACTCCAACATGCTCATTGCCAGGTTTCGCGCTCTGCCGCCAGTTGATGGCTCTTTGTTGACTTCGGTAAGATATTCCCTTATTCCCTTGACTTGTCAACAGCTCCTTTCTCGAGCACGGTCCTCCCCCTGAAGAACGCACAGCTCGTTTCCCTTACTTCCAACATTTGTCAACAGCCCCTTCTTCGCGCACGGGCCTCCCCCTGGAAAGAAAGACTTTGGCTGACCACACAACTCACAGGATAACTACGCACTGCTTCGAATGTGCGCCGTCGTCTTCTTCTTCCTGGCCAAGCGGATCGAGCAAGTCGGCATTTTCCACCACTGGCCGCTCCAGGCGTTTCAGCAACTTGCTGCTGCTCCCGACAACGTCGACGCCCGTGTCCCTTCGGCGAAGCGCCTCCGCTACCTGAACAAGCTGGCCTTTGAGAACCGCGGATTTCCGGGACATGGGCTTGCAAACCCGGTAGCCCGGCCCGCCGACCTGGCCAGCATCGGAGCCGTCTTGAACCTGGCCCCGAACGTTGCGGACCTTGAGACGAAGCGGATGGCAAACGGGCTCCTGACCGTGCCTCTGCGCCGGATCGACCTCGGCCACCTGACCAGCCTGGCCCTGACGAGCGCCACCATGACCGACAACGACCTGTTCCGAGTCTTCACCTTTGTGACTCCCGGCGTGCTCAAGAAGGTCACGTACACCTCGGGGCTCGGAGTCATTGCGGGCAAAGACGTCGCCGACTACCTCGTCTACACCCGCCACGCCGCCCACCTAACCCACCTCACCATCACAACGATGGACAACCGCTGCTACCGCACCGACGGCCAAGGCAGCACGTGGCGCCATTTCCAGCGCGGCGGCGGCCTAAGCCCGGTCATCGACCAGCTTTCGGGCACCTTCCCGGCCCTCACCCACCTGACGCTCTCAGCCGAGAACGTCTGGTCGCCGAGCTTCCAGGCCGGCAACATGCACGAGCGGCCCGGCCGGCCGTACCTCCTGCTGTTATACCTCCCGCAAGGGATCGAGGACGTCCAACTGGTGGACGTGCACGCGGCGCCGGTCGCCCAGCTGATGACGCTGGCTGACGGGGCCGGCGCCGAGGCCGTGTTCCTACCGCGCCTGCGGCGGTTCGCACTGGTGGGCGACGAGCGGGTGGCGGGGCTGAGCCCCCTGTCGCCCGTTGGGCCGGTCGACTATTTGTACGCGAGGGAGGAGGAGGAGGGCGAGGAGGACGAGGAGGGCGAGGAGGACGAGGAGGGCGAGGAGGGTGAGGTGGTGGATGTGGAGGAGGAACGGGTGAGGATGGGCCGGCTGCATGCGGCGGTGGTGGGCGAGTTTCGGGCGAGGGGGGTTGGGTACGACTTCGACGCCCCATACCTCTACTGGGAGGAGTAGCCGGTCCAGGGACCGGCTACTCCCCCCACCGGGGGGAAGGGGTGTTGGGGGAGCGCCAGGCGGTCTTCGGGAGGAAAAGCCCCCGGGGAGGAGGGGTGGGGAGAAGGAGGAGGGAGCGGGAGGGGGAGAGGGTTCAATTAAGTGGGAACTTTGCTGTAGCATCCTGTTTCTTTCCCAGAACCCACGAGATGCCCACGAGATATAGACATGGTATTGCTTTTAATGAAGCATATATGTGTTGTGGACAGTGGACTTCAAGTTACCATCCGGATGACATTCTCGCATAAAAGGGTGGTGTCCGATTGTTCGCTGTTGAAGCTGCGAATGAGATTCATCAGGTTTTTGGAAGAGCGCGTAACTATGCACTGCAAGGCCAGCCTGCATGCTGACTGCCACCACTTGCAGCCTTGCAACCTTTCAACCCCGCCAAATCCTTCCACGCAACAACACAACAACGCAACAACGCAACGCATCGATTGCAACACCGTCAACACCGTCAAACCGCGGCACCTACACACACAGTAAACTTCATTCACGATCACGATCACGATAACGGTAACTTATATAACGAAGATGCGGATAACGGCAATGACGAGGTAGACTCGACAGTCCTCAGCATAATTATGGTAATAATGCCGTCCAGCGCTCGTGCTAGCCGTGCCAGGGCCCGAGGTAATGTAGGGAGGGCCAGAGGCAGAGGCACGCGTGCCAGGACAGATGTTGCTCATCCTGCTTAGGAATCACTGTAGAAATCATGTTGTGCTCCTCTGATGTCAACAATTTGACAACCGCTGGGCAGCTGAGTTGAGCTGCACAAGAGTGCAAAAAGATGACAAGCTCATATACTGACCATTATACTACGGAAGGTCCTTGAATGTTTGACATTCAGCGTAGAGGGAGGGTGTTGCGGATTGGACGCCGTAGATTGAACAACAGTACTATCTGACCAGACGCCTACACCTGGCGGCTTTGATGAAGAAATGGGTCTGGAATCAGCCCTGATGGGGCTCAGCTGGTTCAAAGTGGGGAAAGGAAGGAATCGGGGCTGGGCTGAGGTGTGGATCGGAATGCGACTTCAGGTCTCCTTGGCGTTGACGACTGTGTGAAGTCTGCGAATAGCTTCCTTCAATGGTTGATTTGGTCGGTCCCCGCAAACATTGAAGCCGCGACATTGAGCCATCAAAATGAGATTTTGCAAAACCCCACAATCAAGATATGAAGGCTCCGAGTGGGGGCTTCTATAATTTGCGGGATGAGCTTGGTTGTTATATGAGCCTAAGCTAGGCCCGGCTGCCGTGTATATTACGCGGCAGATGAAAAACGCGCGGCTATTTAGGTTATTAACTACATCTTTATTCGCTACAATGTGAGTGCATTTATCTATCTCGAATACTCCTCCTCTCCTTGCAATGGCAAATCGGCAGCATTCCGACTGAAACTGCACCTTGCTCATGATGCTGTCGTCGCTCATCGCCCCATTCCTTTTCCTTGTCGGGGCCATCGCCGCCCCGACAGGAGAGGCGGATAACTGCCCTACTCTCCCGATTTGGACAGTCACAGATTTCAAGAGCGTTGTCAACGACACTGTTGGCTCCGGCGGCAAGGCATCCTTCAAGCTCGCCAATGATCTCAGCGGCACAAGCGATGAGTTGTCGTGTAACTTGCAGGTCAACTATCGTTGTATCATTACTGGAACCCCGAGCGACACCAACCTAACCGTCTATGTTGGCGTCCGCGCGGGCTCGCTAGCCCTTGTTCTCGATAAAGTGTTTGAGTGCCCGGGGAGGACAGCGTAGGTTTTTAACCTGGTGAGAGCGACAGCCACTTCGCTGACATGACAGCAGACCGCTTCACGTTATTGGAAATCGCGACATTGACTTGAACTGCATGTGGACTGAGCACGGGGGTGTGGTTACGTGCTTATTAGATGCGGAGAAGAGCACTATCACAAGTGAGGAGGTCGAATTGGCGCCGGGGAGGTGAGCTGGACTGGTGATACAATTTTCCAAGAACCATAGAAGGCAGCTTGAAGCGATTTCTCGTCGACTTCTACGCTCTCCAAGCTACCTACCTACCTACCCACTCCTCAGATAGACAATAAAGATGAAGACCAACCCATCCCCATACCACCCACATATCCGACTTGCGCGACCATCAAAAACCTAAGGGAAAGGAAGAGCACCACCACGGCAGTTTCGAGATCGAAGAGATGCTACGTTTGTGGGAATGCTGGGATGAGGCCCAACACATCGATTACAGCAAATCAAGTCACAATCTAGGCATCACAAGTATCTGTGGTCAACCACCTCTCTCCCATGAGCTCGGAGAATAATAGCCTTGCCGCCATGGCCAAACTGCTACTTGGCGGCGGTATCGATGCAGCGGTCGCAAACAACAAACAGCGCACGCCATTGATCGCTGCTTCGGCCAGGGGCCATTTTGACGTGGTTCAACTACTTCTCGCAGTCGACAAGATCGACATAAACGCAAAGGACGCCGAAAGCACCCGGACGTCGCTGAGTTGGGCAGCCGAGAGAGGGCACACCACCGTTGTCCGGCTACTCCTTGAAAAGGGTGTCGAGTATAAATCAGCCTTATACAAGGCAGTGATAGTGCGGTCTAGGTATAGAATTTTAGTGATTAACTATGACATAGTCATTCTCCAGAGAAACGAAATATATAACAACCATCTACGAAAAGGAGGTGGGTGAGGAGGAGGCTAAGCAATTATAAACAACCACCAACATGTGATTTCAGCCGTACAACCGCCTCGTGGCCGTTTGCGGCAGCTAACCATAGCGGTGTCCGGCCGTAACAATCCGTCGCTTCGATATTGGCGCCTTTGTCGGCCAGCAGCCATACAACCGCCTCGTAGCCGTTCTCAGCAGCCCACAATAGCAATGCTCGGCTGAGATTACCCCTCGCTTCAATAGTGGTGTCCTTGTCAACTAGGAGCCGTACAACTGCCTCATGGCCGTTCCTTGTAGCCCATGACAGCATCTCCTCAGTCCGCTCCCCTCCTTCCACCTCAATGCGGGCACTGTTGTCGATAACTGGAGTATCCAGTATCCACCGAATCTTCTCATCCGTCTCTCTCCAGAAGCCATGGTGACCTGAGCAAGTCGTATCCACGATTCTTGATGCCATTCCAGCCTCGTAGCTTTCTATGGCTCTCTGGAAATTCTTTACCCCCTCTTCAAATCTTCCCATCCTGGTCAGCAACATTCCCATTTTCCATAATCTGGCCGACTTGTCTAGATTATGCAGGCACTGACACGCTACCATAGGACACGTAGGTACCCCTCGACTCGCCATGAAGCTCCCATAATCTTCCCCGCTGTGCCACTTAGTTTGAGATTTATTCCAGTCCCACAGAAGTAACAGATTATCTAGAAATGCTATGATAGAAGCTACCCGCTTTTTTAGACTGTCCGCTGGGGGAACGGCGATCCTGATGATAGTTGAAACACATTCGTACAATCTGATGATTGTAGGCGTTCGTGCTCCTTGCAGGAGACAAATAACATCTCCGTTTTTGACAGCTTTTGCTGAGGCCTGGAAGCTAAAACTGGTCTCTTTTTCGTTGGAATGGTTCAGCCCGTCTTTCCAAATAATCCGCACATACTGCTTGTCATGTTGCGTAGTACGATTGCTCTGTCCTTGGTCCCGATTTGTATCCTCTCCAGCTGAGGATATTTTGCCGAGGATGTAGCCCTTGGCCTCGATCACCACTGCCGCCTCTGCGCCATCCCCGGTACTGACGCTGACGGAGATATTCTTGGAAAGGCAAAAGTGAACAAGTGTCCGAAGGACGTCTCCCCATGCCACCTTGTAATTCGCTTCTAGCCCTGCCGCATGAGGGTTGTCGTCACTCATGCCGAGTAAGGCATAGACCTTATCGTAACAGACAGTGGCCTTGTGGGCGTGGTACATGTCCACCAGCTCTCCTAGAGGGTGTATCTATATGGAAAACCTCTCTTGTGGGCTGGTCTTGTCATTTCCTTCGTATCGAGGCCGAAATACTGCATCTTGAACCAGGTAGACAATCGGCGGAATCAGACCCTGCAGGTGGAGGTACTTTTGGTAGGATAGTTGTAATGCATCGAGGCCTGCGCAAAACGCATACCCGTCAATCACCGTGGGGCCACACATGATAAGAATATGTCGAGCGGCAGCAACCTCTTGAAGAACCTAGCCGATTTTCTTAGCAAAACTCTTGATCTTTTACCATCCCGACCTGCTATATATACCCAGATACGCTGGAACCATGGCTGCTCGAGGAGGTTAATGACCGCCTGCTCACTTGCTTGTGCGCCTCGTTCAGTTGCTTGTTCAGTTGCTTGCGTGCTAACTTCGGTTGCTGCACGTTGCCGGCCTGCTCTACGTATATGATCGAGAGCTTGCTTGCTGGTAGCTGTCGCTACTCCGAGCCAGACAATTACGCGGCTCGCTTTGGCGTAGATCTTGGCCATGGACTGGACTTGGTACCCCTTCTCGGTTGGATCTTTCTGGTTGATACAGATGGCATCTACCCAGATAACCCGTTCAATAAGGCGATCTCGGAGGCAAAGTAGGAGCGCGTGAAGGTTTTCTTCAACTTCGCATTCAAAGCCATTGACGCGGATGCACTGGAGTTTATCCCGAGAGCCCCATACATAGGATATGGCCTCAAAGAGATGGGTGGTTTCAGATTCTAACAGATGATAGGGGAAGAGAGTGCATTCAATGTGGGAATCCTGGTCTGGACACAGGAGAAGCCGGAGCAAGCGTATGCTGCCCGCAGGCAAAGGGGGCCCATGGTATAGAGACATGGTAGTGGCGTAGAATACTTAACCGGCGTTGAAGTTGGTGAATGCCAAGGTGAGTAGTGGAACGACTCTTAGGTTCGCTAGATCTGCAGGAACAAACAATCAGTAGCTGAAGCTGAGAGAGCTAGCTATATTTGATGAGAGTTACGTACCGCTTATTATGAGTCTCGGAAAGTTCGATCCGAGGTGTTGAAGCTCAAACGTCGCTGTTGCTGTTGTGTTGTCCGCCAGGCCAAGGAGTTTTGATGCCCGTACCTAACCCCGCACCTTGGGCCTTGATTGCGCTGGTGCCTAGACGGCTGGCGCCGCCTGCGTACACTCTCTCGAAACATTGTGATTGCCAGTGATGAGCTAAGTGCGCGTCAAAGAACATGTCTCTTTCACAGCGTGAATTTAAAGGGTTCAAGAACATCTCTTTGCTGTCCTTGCGGAAGAAGGCGAAAGGAGAAATGCCAAACTTAACTGGTGGGAATACCTGTGCATTTAGGCGGTACACCCCTGTTTGTACTCTAACGTGTCGCTGTACTGTGTGACAGCTCACGGAAGCATTGCACCGCCTGATTTACCTAGCGCTACTCAAGGTTATACCTGCTGACGCAAGTATAAACGGCCCAAAATGTCAGTCATATTTGACGCTTCATTGTATTTTTCATGTTCCTAAAGTACAGCCGATCCGTGTCCAAACTCTTCAAAAGAGTACAAAAGCGGACGCCGATTCCGCCCCTAGCTGTAAGACTTAGGTTACTCTTGTCGCTACTATTACACACAATGCTCAAAATAATCGCTTATTCCATCTCCCTCATGTCCCCTCTCAATCGTGGCTATGGGTCAGGTGACGGTAGTCAAACCCCGAATCTTCCAAGAGCCCCTGAATCTTCGATAGCCCCTGGTTATCCCCTTCTATCGTCTCCTTGAGCGCCGGATAAATATATCCGGGAGTAAACCCGCCTCCAAAGTCAATAAGATGCGGCTCAAGCGAACGGGTGTTGATGAGCACATTCCACGGCTTCGCGTCGCCCCAGACAACACCAATCTTATGCAACACAGCCAATGTTTCGGAAATCTGCTTGCTCCATTCCATGCGCTGGTCTTTGGTAATCCGGCAGGTGGTGACGAGGGGCAGCATGCCCAGGTTGGGCGGCCAGTCAAATATCCGCAGCTCTGCAGGCACTGTCTCACTGTCATCCCGGGGGTAAACGTGATAGTCGTGGGGGATCTAACCCTCGAGGATCCCGATTATCGTGCCGCTATCTGGCGCGCGAATGAAGCCAGCGAGCCGCGCAACCTGACGGAGACTACGTATTTCGGCCCATTGCAGGGTGGACTTGTTCGAGTTGAAGTCGCGGATTGCCATTGCGACACGAGAGATACAATCGAGCTCGCGCTGTACGGCGGCGAGACTTCCCTCCCGATCACTCCTCATTATCTTGGCACAATACTCAAAGTCGTCGTACTAGACGTGTGCGATGAGGGCCTGCGACTGGGTGTTGTTGGTGAGACATCGTGAAGTTATTGTATCAATCAACTTGATACTGGAAATAGAGATGGTGGGGAACCACGCTCGGTCTCCCTCTGTCACGTTGAGGCCGTAAAAGGGGTTCGGGAGACACTTGATAGGCCCTAGCTGAGGCTCAATAGTGTATTTCCCAGCCAAGTCAAATCCAAATCGGTGGAGCTCAGGGAAGGCGACATTGAAAAGATCGGTCTTGCTGGTTTGCGCTGCTGGGGAGGCTAGGATGCGGCCCAGCATCTCCCTGCAGCCGTCCACCGCCAGCATGCGACTAATGGCGGCTTGCCCGATTTCCCCAATGAGCGGATATGTCCTGCGCCTCGCAGCCCTTTTGACCATATTTGAGATGGTATGTTCCTGGATGTCGAATCGTATTCTCACGCCGCGGTAGCGATACTCGACAATGACTCTGGTGTCCTGATAATCGTTCCAAGGATAACCATCCAAGGGCCACACCTCTTGCACAGGCGCCTCTCCCAGGATCTCAATCTAGGAGTCGAGGATTCGGTTGGTATCTTGGGGCCTCGCGGCAGCGGCGTCGCCAGCACCGCGCTCATCAGAGATGTTCACGTCCTCCTCGGTGCTGAGAGCCAGCGCGGCGGCAAAAGTACCAGTATCTGCTTGAGGGGCTGGCGCAGCAGGAGGGGGCAGCGGCTGCATCCCAAGATTCGCAAGCGGCGGCGGCGGCGGAAGGTCCGCGGGAATGCCCTAATTCGATGATTAGCACGTAGCTCTCCCATGGAGAATCTTACTCGGTGTGTTGGTGATGACGCACATTCAAAAGGTAGTCGATGGCACGCTCAGGGATGTAAAACGCAGCGCGCATCGCCTTGTCGATCTCCGCCCGCTCGAAGCCCATGGCCTCCATGAGCGCATGGGCGGGGTTGGGTTGGGCCTCGACATCCTGGGAGCTCTGTAGCGGATTGGCTTGCGCGCCGCTGTCCATAGTGGGAATGCGGAATAACTTCAATTCAGTGAGGTAGGCAGGGCGTGGTGACGATTCTGGGCTTGCAGTGGGTCGAAACTTGGTGCCAGTGGGTGACGTTGACTCTCCAAAGTCCCGCTTCAGACAGATTCCTCTGCAAAAGCTTGGAAATGTTCAGAGGGAAAGGCCAGCGCACCCAGGCATACCAAGGCGGCATCTGTCCTTCGCCCCTTCTAAAATCAAAACATACCTGAAGGAAGGGGAGGTGCCCCGAGCCGTTTTGCGTGTCTCAGGTCGTATTTTAATATTCCAGAGGTAATTGTCTCGCAGATTCCAGAGGGTGCCTGTATTTTGTTGATTATTTTCCATCAGAGAGCACGCCAGTGTTATATTGGCCTCCGCGTTCTGTGGTCATGGGCTTGGGCGGATGGAAACAAAACGAAGGACCCCTCTGCAACACCCAGCCCGACAAGCTTCGGCGAAAGATGCTCCCACCAATGTGGTCAGTGAGGTAGTACTGCACCAAGAGAGTAAGTCGTTTGACCCCGAGCCACCAAGACTCCTCCCATCTTGAAACAGCTGGCAACATCCTCCAGAATGAAACTCCTCCTTTGGCACATCGTCACATCCTTCCTCACCATCGCAGCCCTGGCCACCGCCTTCCCCGACATCAACTCTAACAACTCCAAAAAAAAAAAAAAAAAATGCACACGCTCGGGGCAGCGCCTTCCTCAGAAAAGTCACCCTAGCCACCGCTGACGAGGATACACTCAAGTTCGCCGCCGAGCTACTGCGCTACGTCAATACCATCGACACCCTCTGGTGCAAGATGGAGAAGATAGCTGACGAGGATCTGCACCCGGAGTAGCTGGACAAGACACTGGACATGATCCGGAGGGCTGAGCGGTGAACAGGCCAAAAGCTCCCCCGCGCCTCCCAGCTGGTCGCCGAGGCGCGCAGCGACATCGCCGACATTGAGTCATTGATGGGCAAGATGCGCCGGGGGCTGGGCCGCGATAGGCCTGAGCGGGAGAGGAAGCTTGA
This sequence comes from Lasiosphaeris hirsuta, assembly GCA_030549175.1. Lineage (NCBI taxonomy): Eukaryota > Fungi > Ascomycota > Sordariomycetes > Sordariales > Lasiosphaeriaceae > Lasiosphaeris > Lasiosphaeris hirsuta. The sequence goes on from JAUKUA010000002.1 coordinate 5,820,562, forward strand.
TATTTGCGTTGACACTGTCGTTTCTGTGGTGTCCCGTGAGATCAAGGGCACTCTGACCGAGGAGGAATACAAGGTGTTGGAGGACTTTTGTGACGAGGTTTTGAGGTTTGGGGTGGAGTGATGTTGGAATGCGGGACATGGCATGGCATCATCGAAGTGGGGTTACAATGTTTTGGCTCCTGCCGTTTTGGGAAATTGCCTGGTAAGTCGCGCCTGCCATAACTTTGAGATGGGGTCCAAGTATTGGATACAGTTCACAGCGCCGTTTGCTGCTGCTTCTCAACCTGTCCCAGGGTCAACGCATTCGATCCCGACACCCCCCGGTGTCAAGATGGTCAACATACACCTGGTGCACTTGGCGTATTTGATAGTGTACTCCTCCGTCTACCTCGAAATTGCAGACCGGAGAAAATGACAATCAGGTGTGCTGCAGATGACGTCTCACGTCATACGAGCCCCTACCCACGAGAGGAAGCGAGAACTGACACTTTGACAGAGATAGATCCCGGTGAGCGGAGGGGCGCAGGCAAGCGAGAGTTTGCTGTCGAGTTGACATCCCAAAATTAGCAGCACCAAGATTTGATGGATGTCTAATGCGGAGAAGGTGCCGATGGGTGTCTGCGATTCGGGAAGGAATCCAGCCCGGCGGCCATATGTGACCCTCTGCTGCGCTGGAGGACACAACGGTACGCAACCAGTCGCGTGCGCTTGCTCGCGTCAGGATGGCGGGCGGCAGGTATGTGTATACTGTTTTGCGATTTGAGAGCAGAACCGGGCCGCAAGCAAGTCACCGATCACTGACTGTCCCACTCGACCTTGAAATCTCGGGCTGGAAGGGAAGAGGCAGCTGCGCAACACCGCACTGCTGCATTGGGGTGTTGCTTCTCCCTTCAATTGCAGATGCCACCACCGACTGGCAGAATGGAAATTGCCAACGGCTGTGGCGGCCAGGGGTCAGATCCCCTTGGCCCGTGCATCCGAATTCAGGGGCACACGTGAACTACGAAGAGTAGTGTGGCGCACGGACCAGGCCATCGACCAGTGAACCCCGCCTCCGCGCGATCGCGATAGCGATTGTTGACTTTGGGGGCGCGATTGATCGACGGCATCATCATTTCGGCAGCGCACCCACGCCCGCAGACACCAAACCCGCGTCGCCCGCAACGACCAAAACGATCAGGGACGGCAGCACGTCATCTCAGAGACAGTTCCAGCCGAGATCCGATCTCAGACCTTTCCCCACCGGATGTCAATCTCGGACGTCTCATTCATCCTCAAAAATAGCAAAATGCAGAATCCCTCTTCCTTCGCAGAATGCGTCACCTCTCTGCGCACCTCCCTCTCCTTCCTTGAGTCATCCGTCGCGATTCTAGGCCACGGCGTCGAGGACCTGCCACGCCTCAGCTCCGTCCTGAAAACCGTCAGGGTCCGTCCTCCCTCACCTCCAACCCCCCCCCCCCCCCCTTGACTAACCAAACACCAGCACTACGAACTCATCCCCCAACCGACCCTCGCCGCCGCCGAGTCCTCTCTCCGCGATGAGATTGGGCCCTTCGTCGCCCTCCTCCTCGACCGCGCCGACAAGCACCTGGAGAGACAGGCGCGGCGAATCGAGACGCTCAAGGCGCGCGCCGATCTCAACGCGGGACGGCTGTCGCACCTACCAGATGACCCGTCCGAGACCAAGAGCGTGGTGAAGAAGGGCAAGGCACTGGACGGCGGGGCGGCGCTGCGGGCCAAGGTAGTGCGGCAGCGCAAGGAGGCGTTGAAGTACGGCGTGGAGAGGCTAGAGTTGGAGGTGCTGCAGCGGGAGCGGGAGTTGAGGGTGCGGGTGGGCGATGTTTGAGGGCCGTGAATCACAAATACTTAGGGGGTTGTAGGAGGGATATGGTCGTGATATCAGTACGAGTCTAGAGTTCAACCTAGCTTGGCTGGGCACGATACATCCTGGGCACGATACATCGGGGGACGCGGAGCCAGGCCACTCTCTTGGGCGGTGTAGATGGATGTCATGGGTGACGTGGGAAGTCAAATACTGACTACAGCGCACATGGTCATGTAATCTTTGGCGCAGCCAGACTGTCAGAGTATCTGACCTGACCTGGCAGGGGCGTCGGAGACTGGAACTCAAAGGCCCTTACTCCCAGCCCTGGCTCTGACCACAGGACAAGAGCCGCCGGCCTTGAATCCTTGTTGAGCAAGCGGGAGATGCGCGTTGTTATAGCTATAGATAGACACACGGCATAGCACTTCAAGCTGCAGCAACAAAGCTGGCAACTCACTACCGACCTTTGTTGAAACAATCTGAAATACGACAATCGTCGAAGAGAGCACATACCGGAAACCGCCCACCTGGGTCGGTCTTCATTCCCGTCCCCTGCCCCCCGCCCCCCAACACAGCCTAACGAGATCTCATCTGTCAGGCTGCTAAATGACAATGCCACCCTCATATCCGACCCCGGAAATCTCACTGGCAATGTTTCACGATTTTACTTGTCAAAAGTCTTTTCAATTTCATTTCAATTCAGCATCTCGAGACGGAGGGCTTCTTTAATGATCCCATGGCCTTTCACCATTCGCCATTTGCCAAACCCAGTTCCCATTGCCGTAATTCATCATGATATCTCTCTTTCTCCGCTTCTGTACCCGGCCACACAGAGGAAAACAATAAAAACTCGAAAGGTACTACCTGGCAGAAGAGCATGTCGGAGGCAGGATCTGGTAGTAGACAAATGATAATAAGAGGTGCCAGTATGGGTCGGTAAAAGGTCTCTCACATACACAAAGTAGTACAAGAATAAAGAAGGGTAAAAAAAGGCAAAAGAAAGAGCACGCCGCGAAGCCAGTCGATCCACCCAAACGGTCCTTGTTTTTTTGCCCACACATCCAAAGCAAAGGCATTGCTAGTTGCGTGCCGGCAAAGTGTCATAACCAGGCCAAAAAAAAAAGGAGGCGATGAGGGGCACATGCTCATCCGTCATGTCCTCCGTCGCGAATTTTCCAAGCAAAAGTGGCAGGGCGAGCGCCAGTTTGGGTTCGCTGCCGCCTGACTCCTCATGTACGCCGGATGGATCAGTTCGGGTTAGGGTATATAGAACGTCATCCAGACGATTCGCGAAATCATCCACGTAGTATCATGCGCCGTTTTCCATTGCAAAGCAATTCATGGCAAGCCACCTCGGGTGACTTGTTAGACTCTCCTCACGCTCCGTCGAGGTGGGGCTTCTATAATAGGATGAGGTAATTGCTGGGTGCGATACCCGTTTGCCCGTTCTCCTTGCGTGCTTGCCACCACCTCCCGCTGACGTCGCTGACTTCGAGGATCTCGTGCTTCGAGAACGAGATCTCATTGGCATCATCAGGGTTGGCCTCGTAGCTGTAGATGGCCTTTGCCCGGTAGGGATACTCGGTGGGAGGGACGATCTCTGTATCCGGTTGCCCTGGCGTGGGAGCTGCCGCCTTCTGAGCGGGTGCTGCGGGGAACGTTGGGGGTAGGGCCGAGTTGCGCATGGTTGAGGGCATGCCACCGACGGGCGACGGGTTCTCGAGTCCGTTAAGCTGAGCCGTGTACATTTGCGGGGGTTGTACCGAGGTGGAGGTCTCGGGGCGGCCGATGCCGTACCCGCCACCCATAGTTTGCCTGCTTGTTGACGATTCCTTGGCGAGAGCAAAAGAGTCGATATACGCACGAGGGACGGCAGATGGGGCGGAGCCAAAGTAGAAGATCCAGACAATCTAAAAATAAAAATAAAAACATTAGCAACGATGTGGACAAAATCTCAGCGACAAAACGTACCGTCACCATGGCTAGGAGAATGAATCCAGCAGACGCGGCCTCTCGGGCGGCATTGTTGGTGTAAATCAGCCCATTGACTGATGATGTCGACAGGATCAAGCCGCAGCCTAGGTACCCAACGATCGCAACATGATACGTCTGCGTGCTGTCCGAGGCGATCACGACAAAAATGCCGATGATGGCAAAGAAGTAGAAGACGACGGTCCACCACGTGAATAGAGGGAATGTTGGCCTCGTCTGAATGTGAGCAAAGACGGCACCGAAGAAGGCGATAATCCATGCGAGCTAGTGTTGCAGAGTCAGGGTCAGCATTTGAGCACTCAAGGTCGGGGGGCGTCAGAGCGCCAGACTTACTGCGGAGATGGAAATGGTCGCAAGAGCAAAGGGATCACCGATCACGTTGCCCATGCTGATGCGCTTGCGGCCATATTGCACCCTAGAGTTTTCCATTTTCCTGAGAGACGGAGAATGAAGTGAGCCGTAGGAGGGCATAAGGGCGAGTGTGCCAAGGTCTAGCGAATAAAATGGCGGACAGGTTGTAAGTTTCGCAGCGTGGCGACTCAATTGAAGCAAGCTCAGAGCATGAGACACCGGGGACGCTGTGTCGTGGGGTGCTAGCGGTGGTGGCAGTGCCCTCGGATAATTTTAACCAGGGTGTGGTTGGATGGTGCAAAGGAGCGACTTGGGCGGGCTGGGCGGGCTGGGCGGACAGAAATGGCTGGTGCGGCCGCAGCAGTCAAAAATAAAATGGCGGAATACTCAAAACCAGCGCCGGCAAGTCGTCACAATGAGAGACTGAAGAAGAAAACGGTGTCCAGCAACGGAATGCTCCTCGGGGTTCTGGTCCTGCAACCCGGTGGGCAACGGTTGAATGGGGGTCGAGGTTGAGTTGGTCAAGTTGGAATCCCAAGCGGCGGGGAGCGATGCAATCGATCTGATCAATCGGATTCGCAGGTGGAAGCGCGCGGAAAAGACGAGCAAGCGTCTCCAAATATCCTTCGTGGTGACGGTCGTTCCTTGTTCTCGCTGCCAATTCAAGATGTCGGTTGATCCACAAGCCTGCGTCTCCCCCTTTCTTTTCGCTGCGGGTCTGGGGATGCCCCTGTGTCGCGGTCGCAGTACCTGCCGGCGTATATTTCCAATCGTCAAGACGGTCGTGCGGGGATCGAAATCCGAAATTCGAGTACCGGCGGTGGTGAGGACGGGCCGTCGAGGGGAGAACTGAAGGTCGAACGGGGAAGTCGAAGTCAAAGTCGGGAGAAGGGGAGAGAAAAGAGGAGTCGGGGGGGAAAGAGTGGTGTTAATGGTGTTAATGCAAGTCTGGGTGTCGGAGAGTGGAAGGAGGCACTGCACGCTGGGGGCCTGTGGCCTGCGTGGACTTGCGTGGTCTGGGAAGGGCGGGAGGTGGATGTGACTGGCCAAGGGAGGAGCCAGGAGTGAGCGGGACTGGGATTTGCCCGGGATGTTGGACGGGTCCAATGAGCCAAGCTGTGGTGTGTTAAATGGCTGAGGAGGGTTGGTGGTGCGTGCGCACCTTCGAATGCCAAGCGATGTCCCTGGACTGCTTTTGGCCCTTTTGGCTGACACTTTCCAGCGTCAGGCACGCCAGACGAACCGCAAAGCCGCTGGCAATACCTCCTGTCCATCCCATCGCTGCTCGGCAATCTAGTCTTGACAGCGAGAATTGTATGTTGATTTGCCGCCAGTGACTGCTAAACTCGGGGGCATTTTGACACTCAACTACCTCATCAATGTTGCTATCTACTGCTACGATGCTACGGATGCTACCTTGCGGCCAGCACTCGGACGGCGGGAAGAGATGCTCGGGAGCTGGCCCAGGAGTGGTGACACAGCGTCCTCGCGAGCGGCCCTTCGAGGTCTGCCCCTCTCGCCAACCCAACCTTGTTCCCGTCGCTCGCGCAACATCTCGCGCAGGTCTCCCCTTCTCGATGCATCTGATCTGCCAGACACTGCCAAACAAGCCTCGCCTCCTGCGTATCCCGTCATGGTGGACGGCTGTCTACATCAGCATCAGCCGACGGTGATGTGTTTCGACAGTGCAAGTTCAACCTGGCGACTCCCCCCGCTCCACAGTCTCCTGTCTCCTGTCTCGGTGCCGGGAGGTGATTCCGAGTCCTGGAAAAGAAAGACTGAGCACTGCCCCCCCCCCCCTGTGAGGCTTGTAAGGCGCTGGACGGGCACCATCCAGACGAGTGGGGAGCCGTGTTTGGCCGCGCGCGGCGAGGGGGCGACTCGACGGGATGTTTGGGAAGAAAACTGGACAATTGACGTCTGCAGGCCAATCAAGGAGGCGGCGACACGACCTTTTCGAGTCCCGATGGACGGTTTGAGATCTGGCCAGGGATTCCATTCGCTGCCCGATGGGGGTAAGGAGAGGAAGCACGACGCGTGCTGATAGGCCCACATCCAGTCGTCCCAAATCAGCCTGCTGGCCCCGGGCCCTCCCAGGACCTCCTGCGTCTTGAGCGTCTTGGCTACCCACACACACAATTGCTCACAGCTGCACCCAACGCCGGCAAGTCCCAGACTCCGGGGCTTTTTGGGCGCCAGAGCGGGCAAGAAAACTGTCGTGTTACCGAAGGCTCGTGCCTTCGACTGCCCATGCAGGGATGAACATCACGGTTTCAAGACCCAGCAGAGGGCCTCAGGGCACACGAGGGCGATGCGCATCCAGCAATGAGCGGTTCCAACTCCGACCCCAATGTTCCATTCGCAAGTTCTATTCGCGACCGTCCACCGTCATGCCCGTCGACATGCAAACGCACACACCAGAGACACAGAACACAGAACACAGAACACCCGCTCGTGGGCGGCCGGGTTTTTTGTCACACTGACTGAGGCCCCGCCAAAGTCGGCACAGAGGGGCTATTTTGTTGGCGGATCGAGTCTTGTCTACGGGTCTCCTCCAAGCTGCGACACGGACACTTAGCGTCAGGAGTCGTTGCTAGCGCTCACCAAAATATCCGAATACCCACCACTAACGTTTGCGGGGACAGAGTCTGCACCGAAAAACTCTGGCCGATGGAGCTATTCCGTCGGTGATGTCAGCCATGGCAGGCATATACCGTCCACTATTGATGGAGGACGGACTCGGGGTCTTGGTCCCGTCCCGATTGCTGAGGCTGTTCCCCAAAGAAGATGCGGCCGGTAGCCTCGAGGACAGACAGGCTGGGAGTTGACCCCTGGATCGGCGACGGAACGTCAATTATTACTGCAATGGCGAGTGCGGCGCGTGCAATGCATTGCATTGATATCGACAAAAATGCCAGCTGTGGGACACATATCACGAGCGATGCAAAAATTTGATTCTCGGTGTGTCGTGGCACCGCTGAGCAGAGAGCGCCTTTCTCGCCCACCGAGACTCAGTCGGCGCCCCGGATTCCGAGCTGCCCCTCTCCTTGTCGATCAATTATATCGATTGCACTATTGACCCCCCCCCCTCCTCCGCCCAGCCGCACAATGTCTTGGAGTTGTGGCGTCGAGACAGCTGCTGGCTCAACGCTCGCTACGTGAATTTTTCTTTCTTTTCTGTGTTGGCAGTTGCAGAGTGTCTTCTCCCGATGCCAATGGCGACGGAGAAGCAGTAAATCACTGTTCACCGCCGTCTTACGCGCTCTCTTTGCCGTCTTGCGCCCCTGGCTATCCCACAAAAAGCCGCATCACGGCGTGCGGTACCTGCGTTAGCTCTCCGAGTGCGGGGCCCTTTTGCCCAACGTGGCTTTCGAGTTGATCGAACTACGGGACTGAACTTGGAATCAAGTCCCAAGAAGCGATAGCAGCCGCTTTCCTGGCGGTGGCCCATCTGCCATTGATGAATTACGTCCTTGGGATAAAGTTTAAATTCCAACGCTCTCCTCATTATCATCCGAACCTCCCTCGCGGCCAACCTGCGTCCCAGAGCGCAGAGGCTCGGGAAGTGATTGGGAGCTAATAGCGTTGGCCCGTTGAGATTCACCCGAGAGACCCCAAACGCACACACCCTTCGGGGTATAGAGAACATTAATAAGGCGAAGGACCGTGATGCGAATAGGAAGTGATCTCTAGACCAACAGCTATATTGAATCGATATTGGCAGCCCTTCCGAGTTTATGGACATAATTACAGACAGAAAGCTTCGTTTTTGACATGGACCCCCTGGCACTGCATTCCCCCCCCCCGCCCAGAAACTGTTAAGCCACATGTGGCTATACCGTCGCTACTAATTCCTAGGATTCCTAGGGGAAGTGGGGGAGACTGTGGCGGAACGGGTGCGCAACCCCCCTTTCAGTCACTGTAACACAACCAATAAAGGCCATAAGCAGATGCTACCTCACCTTATTAACACCCAACACATAAGGCACACGTGAAAAGCAAGCTCTTCATCGAGGCATTCAGCCCTGCGGCCTCGCCACCCTTCCCTCTGGAAAATTGGTGAATGAGTGCCCAAAACCGACGTGGCAACTTGGTGCCAGTGGTGATTGATGTCCAATTCGCCTTGTGGGCAAAACACGCCAACATCAGATGCGCTGGGCTCTCTCGGCGTGTTCATAGACCTCCACAACAACAGCGTCATTGTCTCGCTCAAACAACCGAATTGTCATGATGTTTCTATGTCCATTTCCTCTCGCCTGAAACCGCCTGCCAGCCGCATCAGCGATGTGCTCGCTCCAACCATAACCACCCCCAACACCAATTAGCTTTTGTCAATCCGCTGCGTGATGTGCAAAATCCAGGCTGCATGCATGCTTGCATCACCATGCCGGCCATTACACAAGTTGAAACTCCATGTTTGCTTTGTTGTCGTGATCAACAGTGGGCGCGCGCATGGCCAGCCAAAGCTTGGTGTTGTGTGATCCCACCCATGGAAGGGAACCGTTGCATCAGGCAGAGCCAGCCAAGCCCTTTGCCCTCGGGGTTCGCCAGACAGGCTTCTCCATGTCTCCAGGCTGCCGCTGGGGGTTTAAAGCTGAGTTTATTGACAGTGGGTTTGTTTAGAGTCAGTTGCTCAGCCCTCGGCGCGCCCAGCAGCGATCCCATTCCCGCCAGAGAGCCCTCCAATCTTGGAACCCAAAATATCATGGCAACTGGAACGGGAATTCTTCTTCGTCTGAAGTAAGTCCTTCGATGACTTTAGCCACGCAGGCGAGTTCAAGCGGTTTGGGCATGGCCGGCCACGGTGGCATGGTCCACGTTCGTATGGGCGATGCGCCTAGGGTAAATTGGCTTTTGAAACACGGAGACGCAACTCCCGGAGCGTCATGTCACACCCACACCCACACCTACACAGCCCGCCGCAGACGCTGACCTCTTCTGGCTTGAGTCTCTGAGACCCCCAGATTTGAATATCCTAGTATTCCGCATGCACGCATGCAGCCGGGTCTGCAGCTTCGATCAACCGAGATCTCAGTCTGCCCCCCGATCCTAGCTGCCCGTAATGTTATGTACATATTATGTGACGATGCTGTTGCATCAATCCGTGAGGCTGAGCTTCCCAGATCGTTCAGGGCAGGATATAGCCCCGCCGAATCAGTAGAAGACATATTTTTGCCCTTGAGCCAGCGGACATCGCAGGCATCGCCAAGCCCGGATAATGCTGCCATGAGCCGAGCCGAACACAGCTATCCGCTTTGGTAACCTGTCCTCATGCATTCCGTGATACAGGAACGCCGCCGCATGGCAGCGGCAGACTACGTAGCTTGGTAGCCGCCCGTCCCTCCTGGTTGGGAGCTCCCCGGTCGTGGGTCCCTCCGCTCAGCTGCCGTGCCGTTTGCACGGCAAACCACGTCTGTTTCAAGAAAAGCCGAGACCCCTGATATCGAAACGAAACGTCTACAGATCGCCGTCTCAGCTCTCTATCGCTACTCTCGTTCCGGGGAGTGAGAAGGGCCATCGGGAAAACAGATGAGAAGGAGAAACCAACCATGGCTGCTGTAACCCGGCTAGACGTCCGGTATGAATGGCGGCGAAATGCGGGCTCGCCCGCCAGTGGACACTGATTCCTTTCGAGCGCCAGACTCCCGCCAGACTCCCGCCGTGGTGGACTCGTTCAACTGGCTGCCCTCATATCGCAACCGCGAAAGACAGAGAGCCAAACTTCAATCTCTCACCCCCAGAATGAACCATCTCATCGGGCCTCATCCACCTCCCTCTCCCTTTCCAGCCTCTTAATCCCCCGTTCCACCCTCTCCACCCTCCCCTCCGCCTCAGCCACGGACTGCCCATACCTCAGAACCCGCCCCTCATACCACGCCCGCATGATCCTCTCACTCCTCGCCCTGAGCTCGGCGATATCCGCCTCCTGCGCCAGCTGTGTCGCCTCGACGCCCTTCATCCTCGGCACCAGCGCTGCAAGATCAGCGCTTAGCTTGGGGTCGGGGACTGGAGTGTCAATTGCAATAGCTGTGAGGGCCGAGGCGGTGGAGGAGAAGGCGGGGGCGTAGGAGAGGACTGTTGCGCGGAGGGCTTCGGGGGAGAGGGATGTTGGTGGGGGGAATTGGCGCTTGGGGCTTGGAAGAGAGATGGGTGGGTGGTGTCTGGATAGAAGTTAGTTGGTGGGGGGAAGGGAGGGGGGAGGGAAGACTTACAGATCTTGAGGATGTCGGAGTAGACTTTGACGTGGTGGGTGAGGATGGCGAAGCGGTGTTCGAGGTCGGCTAGGTTGGTGGCTGTGGAATCGCGGGGAGGATCTTTGGGGGGCAACCAGGGGCCGTAGAGGATGTGTTCAATTCGGAGGACGCGAGCCTCGAGGAGGGAAATTGTCGCGAGAGTGGTCTTGTCGAGGGAGTCGTCCATGGTGGGCGATCGGTCGGTGCCCAAAACAGTGGCCCAATTGGCGGGCGACCGATGAATTAGACGGTAGTGAAGTAGACAATCGAATGGGCTCGAGTTGTTAGGTGAGCTGCGGTTCTACAAGAGAAAAAAAAGAGCTATGCTCTCAAGGAAGTGCGGTGTTGCTGGCCTCGTCCAACTTATTTGTTTGCACGAGTCGGTGGACACGACGGCGCGATGGTGGCTTCCCCGGTTCCCCTGAAAAAGGACCCGCAGGATGTGTGGTAAGGCTGAGGGGGAAAAGTGGCGTGTGGCTGTCAGCGGCTTTCGTCGGCCCGCCAGGCCTGCCATGGCCTGCCAATGAACATGGCGTGCGAGATTAACCCCGATTTGCTGGGAACTTGCTGGGATGCCTGCCCTGGCACCTGGCGAGCGCTGGCCTCTTTGACTTCTCCTGACCAGTTCAAGCGGCAAGCCTTGACGGCAGCACCACTCAACGGCGGCATATCCACACGAAACGGTTGAATCTCTCGATATTCTTATCGACAGTGCAGGCTGGGAGGACTTTCTTTGACGAACACTCGGCGCGGTCGCCATTCTCGACAACGAGCTGCCTTCGCACTCGCAATCTGCAATTCGCAACTCGCAATACGCAATCCCGATTGTCTGACCTCGGGGCTCCGCGCTGACGACGACGACACCCTTTGCATCCAACTTTGCATCCGACGGCGACGCACCGCGCAACACAAACAAACGGCTTCTAGCCACATTCACTCTTTCCCAAGTGAACCAATCTGTCGACAACATACACCTTCCAAGCGACTGGATACAAACAGAGGACGCGACTGTGATCAATCGGTCGGTGTGCTATGACTGGATACTCGGCCATTACAGATGGTAGCGCTATAGGTGGCGTTCGCGGCGGAAATATGGTGCAGTGAGTCTATCTGATGGCTGTCTTTGCCAAAGCAAGACTGACGATGGATCAATAGACGACGGAGAGGGCACAGCCCCAAGTCGGGCGGCGGCCATGCCTCGATGATAAGCAGCAACATCAATCTCCTCAACACCAGTGCGTGATATCCACATACCTCTTTTAGCCCAGTCTATGTCCCAGTTGCTAACAGCCCACTCAGTCATTGGCGCAGGGACACTCGCCATGCCCTCGGCCATGTCCCATTTTGGTGTCACCCTTGGTGTGGTGCTCATCGTCTGGTGTGGACTCACATCGGCCTTCGGTCTATACCTCCAGTCGCGATGCGCGCGATACATCGATAGGGGCTCATCTTCTTTCTTCGCCCTCTCCCAGCTCACGTATCCGAATGCCGCTGTGGTCTTCGATGCTGCCATTGCCATCAAGTGCTTCGGTGTCGGTGTCTCGTATATGATCATTATTGGTGATCTTATGCCTGGCGTCGCGTTAGCATTTGGCAGTGAGGCAACAGGTCTTGCCTTTCTTGCCGACAGAAAGTTTTGGATTACCGTCTTCTTTCTCTTGTTCATCATACCCTTGAGTTTTCCCAAGAAGCTAGACTCGCTCAAGTACACCAGTATCATTGCGCTCATCTCCATCGGCTATCTTGTTATTCTGGTAGTCTATCACTTCGCTGGCGATGAGTATCCGAATAAGGGCGACGTTCACCTTATCACCTGGCAGGGTCCAGTCGCTGCCCTGAGCAGTTTACCGGTCGTCATTTTTGCATACACGTGCCATCAAAACGTTAGTCTCGCATATCCTTGGCTGTCGGCTCCCTCGCTAACTTGCTTGCCAGATGTTCTCCATTCTCAATGAGATCAAGGACAACTCGCCCCTGAGCATCGTCGGCGTCATCGGCGGCAGCATCGGCTCCGCCGCCTCTGTCTACATATTAGTGGCGATCACTGGCTACCTCACCTTTGGAGACAACGTCAGGGGCAATATTGTCGAGATGTGTAGGCATTATTTCACGATCAAATGTGCAATTGCATACTAACTCTTACCGGCAGATCCCGCCACGGTTTCGTCCACTATTGCCAAAGCCGCAATTGTCATCCTGGTGACCTTCAGCATTCCTTTGCAGATCCACCCCTGCCGCGCCTCAATCGACGCCGTGCTGAGATGGCGCCCCAACAAGGGCTCACGAGCCCCCACTGCCAACAGCCCGCCCCTTCCCGGGAGCCAGCCCCTTCTGCCCTCTGTAAACTCGGGCGTTCTTGACAGCCACGGTGCGCCCGTTGTGGCCATTTCAGAGTTGCGCTTCGCTCTCATCACAAGTGGCATTCTCGTCCTTAGCTACCTCACGGCCCTCAACGTGTCCAGCTTGGAACAGGTTCTAGCCTACGTCGGTAGCACGGGGTCAACCGCCATCTCCTTCATTCTTCCAGGACTGTTCTACTACAAGATCAGTGATCCGGAAGGCATCCATCACCAGCGTCTGTCCAAGGAAGACGATGACGCGGATTACTCGGAGAACTCGGACGATGACGAAGTTGAGCCGTCCACATCGGGCATGCTAGACAGTATTGCCAGTCTGCACTCGGTGGCCAGTGTCGTCAACAGCGTGACTTCGCACTCGCTGAGGTGGCGCCGCAAGTGGCGGTGGGACTTGGAGCATCTTGAGCATGGCCTACTGCGAAAGATGGCTCTGGCGCTGGCGGTGTATGGGGGTTGTGTCATGGTTGTATGCTTGTTGATGAATATTTTTGGGCACCATTGACCGTGCCTGTGGGATTTGATGGAGAATTTTCGTATGTGCAGATGCGTCGCGCAAACTGGGGAGGGTGAGGTTTTACAGGTGTCGCAAATCGAAAGGGGTTCAGGGATGGGCATTTTCGGGAGCATTATGGAAAGGGGGATACAGCAGTTCAGAACGGAGTGGTTGGCTTTTGGCGCCGGGTTGCATTGGATTATGGACATGAACCAAGGAATACTGCTTAGCAGGGTAAAATCATGATAAGAAACATGGTTTTTGTATTCTGTATTTCGGCCGAGTTTGTCTTGTGTGGCTAGTTTCATGTTGGCGCCTGTCTTTATAGAGTGTGTTGAATATTGTGTCTTGTCTGAGCGAATCTTGCGATGTGATTGTTAGGGTTATCTTGGCTTTTGGGTGTTAGTCACAGATGGCGCGGTCAGCAGAAGTATTTAAATTACTCTGATTTAAACCACCATAATCATGTAAATCCTCACCATCACTTGCGACTTGACGATACAAACATCAAACACGACAAACTCGCTCACCCACCAGCGAGGAGCATATTCCAACACAAAAGACCGAGCCAGAGAGCCAACTTGAACCCCTCCCAAGAATACACCACAACATGGTGTAAACATAGCCAAATGGCGATGGCAGCTTGCCTAGAAGCAAACAGAAAAAAAAAATTAAAGAATCACAGGGACCGGGGTCAAGGGACAGAAAGACAAAGAGAGAAACTCTCTCCCGCCGGAGATTGAGCCCGGGTCCCGAGCGAGATCCGGTTGGATGAGAAGCTCATTTACCGACCACTATACTACGGAAGACTTGCAGGTGTGGGGGAGCTGAAGAAAAAAAAAAGAAATCAGTAGTAGAACATCGTGGGTCCTCCCACTCCGTAAGTTCTACCCACCCTCAACTTCAGAAAGTCCATGAAGAGAGGGGTATGAAGCATTCTGCACGCCTACATCGCTGCCGACAACCGAGTTCGTGGATAAAGTAATTGCAACAAAAATGAGATGCCATGTTTCCACGCCTGAGACGATGGCGAGTGCCAGAACGGCAAAAGGGATGGGACGTGAGGCTCGAACTCACGACCTTTAGATGTCTCTGATGTTTAACCACATCATGTTATGAGACCAACGCTCTACCAACCGAGCCAACATCCCAGCTTATTTGATGAAGGTGGGGGGTTGGTGATTCCGTGAAAGGGTGGTGCGTGGGAAGACGGAGCGGAGTGGAGAGAGAGTCGGTTGAGGTGGAGGAGTGGTAGGTGGGAATGGGGGTTTGAAGAGAGGATGGATGCCTTGAAAATGGTGGGAACCGAAGTTAACTCATCGAGTGCCTTGACGGCTTGGTTGAGGGAGGAGGGGTATCAGCTAACAAGTACTTTGGCGATGTGTTGAGCCTCCTGGCGTGTTTCCCCCTAATCTGACCAAAAAGACAATTACTCAGTGCCAACTTGATAGACACAGACGGATAGGAACGTATTCAACAATGTGGGATGGGTGACCTAAGAATTCGCAAGCTTGCTGCAGGGTTGATGAGAGACAAAAAGGAAAGCGCCAAGTACCTGACATTCAGGTCAGGAAAACAGTATTGAACTATTCACCTTCGCATTACTTAGTATTCTGGAGAGAATATTAGTACGACACTCTAACCAGCTGAGCTAATCGGGCTGCTAGATTGTTGATAAGGTTGCTGCGGAATATGACTCAAGGAGAGGATCGAAGAGTGGACATAGCAATTGCTTCAATCGTGGCAATCGATCCCTGTGATATCTCGAAATAACGATAAGCCTCGCTACTCTCATGTCCCTTGTCCCGGCACCGCAGCTATCTAAACATTAACGTAGAGCAACTGAGCGGGAGGCAAGAAGGGAGACGGGTCACGAATCCGATGTCACCTCCCTCATACACTGCGTCAACAGGATTTCTACCCCCCTGGCCCCATCCAACCGATGGCAAATACGAGGGAACCATCCAGTCGCTTCACGAGTTGCCCAGCCTGCGGGTCCCGCGTTTGAGTCAAGCCGCAAGTTCAGAGGTATGTCAAATATGTTGTAAATTTAGTATACAGCCCAACCTCACCTCGCAAAACGCCAGTCAATGCCTTTTATGTACAAGTTTTCGTCAAACACCTCTCAACCCTGGCCCGCGCCCGCCGCCGTTGTGGTCTCCGTGGTCGCCGTCTTGGCCGAAGGCCTATACTTCGGCTGGAGGATGCCCACCTGTCGCTTCCGTTAGCTTCTCGGGCCCTCAAAATCTACGGGCGACCGCGTGTGCGTGTGCATGTGCATACCAAGGACAATAACCGCCAGACGGTGTCGCTCGGCTGGGCGCCCACACCGATCCAGTACCGCGCCCGCGTGACGTCGAGCTTGATGTCCTTGTGCAGCTTGCCCGACTCGTCGTACGTGTCCTTCTTGGGGATAGGGTCGTAGGTGCCGATGACCTCGAGGGGGCGGCTGTTACGCGCAGTTCTACAGCGGCACGAAAATTAGCTGGTGTCGGGATTGGAGATGGCTAATGCTTCGGGGAGAGTCGAGAGAAGGGAATTCGGGTGGGTTCAATCGACCGAGGGGCGTACCGTGCGTGGGCGACGACAATGTTGTAAAAGGGCGAGTTGGTGCGGCCGAAGCGCGCGAGGCGGATTTTGACCACCATCTTGCGAGCGAGGGGAGTTGTGGCTTGCAATGGCGGGATGGGGACTAGAAGCCTTTTTCGGAACGAGGTCGCGATCTCGAGATTCGCGCAGGGCAGGCCTAAAAATTTCGAGCAAGCCACAGCGGCCCAGTGTGCTGTCGGTGCGCGGGCCACTTCCACCATCCATGGAGGTGTGGGAGTGTGTGGCTCGTGCAGTTAGTCAGCGCTCTTACTGACAGCTGCGGCTGCAGCAGCAGTGGGAACTTTTGGCGGTTGCATCGACTGACCTAGAACGTCTAGCGGCGTGTTGGGCGTGTGGGCGTGTCGCGGTGATGTCAGTCCATTCCATTCGTCCCGTTCGTCCCCCTCATGAGGTGCCATCTAGACGATTGATTCACTGAGCATTGTTTCTATCCAGTCCCCAATCTCTGATTTGCATCGGTCGTTTATTTTGTTCGCTCAGTTTTGCTTTATTCACACTCACCAGACACCCGCACGTCATTTATTCGCATCATGGCGCTGAAGGTCAGTGAGTTCCTGGCAGCGGCTCGTCCATGACAGCGAAGGCTTCCATCCCATGCGTCTCCGTCGTGTGGATGCGATATGTCGTGGATTTTGAGCCGTTCTATTTCCATCTGCTAGGATTATATTTTTTTTTATGTATTTTGCTGACTCCATGGCAGACTCTCTCGGCGAAGGCTGCGGCCGCTCTGGACAAGGAGCTCATGAGCACTGGCGCTTTCTCCATCGACCAGCTCATGGAGCTGGCAGGACTGTCGGTCTCGCAAGCAGGTGTGTCACGCCCGCCCTCGGCCGCCCCGCATTCTCACTCACAACCCGCACCGACGAAACGAGCAAAAGCACCCATAACTAACCTTTTGGCAGTCTATCGAGTTCATCCCCTCAGCAAGGGACCCAGGATCTTGGTTGCTGTGGGCCCTGGGAACAACGGTTAGCCCTCGCCCTTTTGTTTGTTTGGCCGTTCAGGGGGTTGGCCCATGCGCTTACCAGCTCTTCAGGGGGTGATGGGCTTGTTGCCGCCCGCCACCTTCGCCATTATGGCTACCATCCTACCATTTATTATCCTAAGCGCAGCAAGAATGAGCTTTATCAGGTACGTAAACATTCACCTCTTCCCACTCGATTCATGCGTCTTGAAGGATTTATGGGACATGTAAATTATGTTTCTTCATCAGTCGTATGACAAGTCCTATCATGCCATGTCCCTGGAAGCTATTAGGGACAATGGTTCCTGCGATATAGCACCATCATAATCAGCGTTGCGTGTACATTATGGCTGTTATGAATGCCTTCTCTTCCTCCCTTAGTCCTCCAGTCCCTCCTTCCCAACCGGTCCGTGCTTGCAACTAAAACGCTTACTCGTATTCTTAGCGTCTAGCCAAGCAGCTCGAGGACCTCGAGGTGCCCTTTGTCGACAACTTCCCCGCTGCCCTCGGCTCGACCGACCACGTCGTCGACGCCATTTTTGGTTGGCTCACCCTGTTTCGTTCCGCTCATCTCCTCCGTTTGTCGTGCCGCCAGAAACTGAGCTTCCTTCTCCGCAGGCTTTAGTTTCTCGGGCGAAGTTCGTGAGCCCTTCCCGGCCGTCATCCGGGCCCTTGAGGAGACCAGGGTCCCGGTGACCTCGGTCGATGCCCCGTCGTCGTGGAACATTGAAGACGGGCCGCCCCCGTCGGGCGCCATCGGCAGCGCTTTTAACCCTGATGTCCTCGTTAGTTTGACGGCACCGAAACCATTAGTAAAGCATTTCAAAGGTCGCCATTTTGTTGGTGGACGGTACGTACCAATTATTTTAATTTTTTTGGGTATTTTTCACAGCGCCGCTGCCCTGCCGCGTTAGACCATTCCTTTCCCTCTTTCCACCTTTCTCTTTGCCTTCTCCACCCTTCTTTCCTCCCATCCTCTTCCTCCCTCCCCCTCTCCTACCCCGCCCTCCGTAGATCCTCACGGCTATTTTTTGTTTGGTTGGGCTGATTGAGCACCCCCGAATCAGGTTCGTCACGCCGGCGATTGCCAAAAAGTATGACCTCGACCTGCCGGAGTACGAGGGGATCGATCAGGTTGTTGAAGTCGGGCCTAGCGGGCAGAAGCTCTAAGGAATGTAAAGCAACGCCGGCGGGCTGTTTTTTTTTGGGGAGGGAGAGGGAGCGAAAGCCGGGGACGTTGTTCTTGTTTAGCGCGCTGTCGTTGTTGACCAAAATGTGTGTCCTTTGTGTCGTGGGCCCCGATGCTCGCTGCTACATGACGACGCACCCGCCGTTCCGACTGTTGGGGCAGACTGGGCTCGGACAACCTCCCTCGTCCATCTCGAGGCGGCGCACGATGGTACCACGCGGGCAGCGCACCAGGGGAGGGCGGAAGTCCCGGCAGAACTCGACATAGACCAGGTAGTCTTTCCCGCAGGCTGGGCAGTCACTGGTAATGTGCTCAGTGCACATTTAAAACTCGGATGGATACCGTTGGTGTCGTCGTTGCAAAGTCAGTGAGCCCGCAGGTTTTCGGTCGACTGTCGTTGCTGTTGATGATGCAAGGAGACTTGCTTCGAAGACGGAGACGGTAGCCGGCGAGGTCCTAGTCCGGTCGTCGGGCGACATAGGCCTTTTTCTCCCTCTCTCCTTCTAGATTTTTCCGTATTTCTGATCTTTTTTTTTCCTTCTTCTTGTAGGCGTGTATGTTGTCCTCTCTGCGTGTATGTTGTCCTCTCCGCGTGTATGTGTGTATGTGTGTGTGTGTGTGTGTGTGTGTGTGTGTGTATGTGTGTGTATGTATGTTGTCTTCTGGTGTGGCTTGTTGTACTTCCCCCTGGCGTGTGCTGGGTGTGGCTGCTCCGTGGGGAGGGGCGGGAAGGGTAAGGGGGGCACGGCGCCCTATGTTGTTGGCGTTGGGTAGGGGAAACGAACGGCGGGAGCCCGGGAACTCCAAAGTTTGACAGGTCCAGGCTTGGGCGTGCTTGGGTGTGCGCTTGGGGGGAAGGGCTTGGCACACGGCCTTGTATTGAAGTAGAAACGGCAGGACGGGACTGGGGAAGGGGGGAGGGGGGTGTGGGTGGTGGATAGCTTCTAGCAAAAGGGCAGTGGCAGATAGCCGGGACTTGCCACTAGTATCATCGAGTACTTTGTTGGGTACTTCTGTAGTAGCCCTTGGGCAAGACGCTGTGGCAAAGGAAGAGCATTGTGACACGTAAGGGCGTACCCTGAAATGGGAAAGATTGCTGGGCTGTTGGGGGACATGGGAGACAGGGCGGGCATTTCGATTGAAAGGCGGTATATCAGTTATGCTGGCGAGTGTTAGGACTCTGCGGGCTCTGCTCGATAACTACCAGAGTACCTGCCCGATGCCTCTAGCACTGCGAAATGTGGTACATAGCCCCCGGTAGCCCTGGTAGCTTGGGGAGGGTAGGCCGGCCGGAGCATTTGCTCCACGGGACCGTGATAGGCTTACGCAGCGCGCAGCGCTTACAACGGGGTCTGGCAGCTGGTACTGCAAGACTGCGAGCCTGCGAGACTACAACAGAGGACCTGCCCTGGACACCCATGGACGCCGCACCTGGCACTTAGCACCTCAGCCTCCATGTTCTAGACTGCGAGAACTGCAAGTGCTCGCACAAACCCGCATCCGCCGATGTCTGTGGTCCTGTCGCTAGGGACCGTCGCTGTAGCCCTGCCGCCCGTTGTGGCCTTCTGTGCGCCCCTGTGCTCTGTATGTACCTTGATCCCGTCTGGTTTTTTTTTTTTTTTTCATTGTGCCTAGCCTGCTCGCTGCTGGCTGCTGGTGCTGGGTGGTGCTGCCGCGGCTGCTCGTCCCGCTCCACTGAGACTAGATGAAGCTGGAATCGCCGCTTGCTCCATCATCTCGGCACAAGCGGTGTGGGGGGGGGGGGGAGGGACTCGGAGTGGATTGAAGGAAGGGAACAATGAGGAATAGCAATGGGAATCTCCCAGATTCCCTCACGATCCATGATCCTAGGGTCTCAAGACCAAGCCCAGTCGGAAGAGCGGCGAGAGATCCTGCAGCTCAGATTGTGGATTATGTTAGGGTGTCAGTTTGTCCTGTCCGCGCGCGTGTTCACTCCGTCTGTCTGCGAGGTTGCGGCCTACACTACACTACCCAGGTGCTGCTCTGGCGAGGTCCTGGTCGCGGGAGATGGGGATCGAAAGCAACAGCACCATCCATCAGCATCCGAACATGCTGCGGGCTGCGGGCATGCTGCGGGCGAGTGCTATGCATGCCTCGCGCTGGTTGCGTGCTTCCAACCCAGGACGAAGGTGACGAGGGCCACTCACAGCTGTCCCGTTGCATGCTAGTATAGTCGCGAACATGCCTGCCGAATATGGTATAAGAATTGGCAAAAACAAATGCAAAATCGCAAAAATAAAAAGAGCAGCGTAAAAGGGAGCAGCCGAAGGCGGCACACAGGTGGCCTGACCTTTATCGTCGCCGGGTCGAGATTTGCTTCGCCATCGCCGCGTTTTCGCGTGATCCAATGCGCGTGAGAGTTTTCGGCTCAGGAAGCTGAACTCTGTCCAACGCTGACCCTCTCCAGGGTCGTGGCGTTGCAGGTGAGCCGCTAGTGCCCCTCCATCCCTCCTTCCATCGCAAACCGTGGACTCGAATTGGTCCCGCTGCGGGGCGTGCCTGCCCGTCTGTCTGTCGTCTGCCCGTGTGCTAGGACCGTATAGGGACCCTGGAACCTGGAAGGGAAGAAAATATTTCGAATCTCGACCCCACCATGTCCATCTTCTCCCCGCCATCCGCCTGGGTTCCACTCCACGCCCGGATGCTCCTCGATGAATGCGAGCCCCACCTCAGATATCCGTACAGGCGAGTTGGCGATGGCAGCCGGCAGGCCACTGGTAGCGCCGGTAGCCATTACCATCTAGGCACCTAGGCCACGGTGCCACGGTGCCACGATGCCGACCCCCGCCGTGCTGCTGCTTCCGTCGGGGGCACCCAAGCTGAAGCTGACCTATGTGCCCCCCCGCGACTCCGACCGGGCTAAGTCCACCTAAATGCCATGCAAAAAGCCATATAGACGCCGCTGATTATTCCACCTGAAGCAGAGAATCCGAGATCGGGTCGCAGGTGGGCGTTCGCTTACAGCGGCTGCTGGTCGCTCCCGGAGCGTGCAGCAACTGAAAAGAGGCCGTGAAGCCCTGGCCGCCACAGCCGTTGGATCTACATAGAACTGCCCTGGCAAGCCTGGTTGCCTGGGTATCTAGTTAGTGCACTGGTAGATAGGCTGGCGGAAAACAACGCCCCGAGGGTAGCCAGGGAGCTAGAGCATCGGCCCCCCCCCCCCCAGTGCCGCGCCCAGCGTCGTGTTCAACATCCGCCATGGAATCGTGGATTGGATTAGGCTCACACAGGATACCCGGATGCTGGATGGATGGATTCTCGTCCCTGTCGACCTGACAAGCCTCCCGTCCCTCGGGCCTGGGCCTCTCCGCCAGCAGCAGCCCAGCAGCAGTCAACAGCAAGTCAGCAGGCCAGGAAGCAGCGGCCAGTCAAACCGCCCTAGAGCCTCTCGCTCGGGTCGGACGGGCTTCGCGAGTCTTCTCGAATTGTCCCTGTTGTTAGCTCGACAGGAAGCCATGGCCCATCATTAGGACGTCACCGACTCCCCATTGGCGACACGGTCCTGCGGCACCCTGCTGCATCATGCTCCTGCGGCATCTGCTGCTCTGCCCCCGCGAACCCCCAGACTCTGGCAGAGCTGACCTCTTCGGTCAGTCAAGCGAATCGGCTGTCGTGAACACGCCACTCCAGCAGAAATTGCCCAGGCTGCCCGTACATCATATGCAGCACCCGCTTTCTTTGACAGCATCAACAGCCCGCCGCCTTCGTGAGTAGTGCTAGGCAGTGTAGCCATGCATTGTGCACACTTTGGCAGCAGAGAGATAATGTCATAGTGTAGTGAAGACCAAACACGGTAAGAAACCCAAAACCAAAAAAAAAAAAAAAAAAAAAAAAAAAAAACCCCACACGTCAAAGTACCCTGGCACTCATGCAAGTAATTCCATGCTGTACAATGCTAGCCCGCGACGTTCATGCAGCTCCGCCGGCATCAGGTATGTCCCCCTGCTGTCGAGCCCACCAAGCCGAGCAAGGCAACATGCTCGCGACCACATGTCATTCTCACAATGCCATATCTCGATGGCATCGAGGCCGTCAGAAGATTCCGAACCCCCACCCCTGAAAAAGACGGCGAACTAGCTTCCTGATGTCGAATTCGCAGCTTTTCCCGCACACAGCCCTGCTGGATCTCCTGTCAAGACCCTCGCCTTCCAGAGTCTGCCAACTTTAAACCGGGCAGCGCGGCGGCCGCCGGTGCCAACTCTGGGAATGATGGTCTCCGGCCGGGCAGACCGACATATCTTCAAAGGTCCTCAGGCCCCAGGGCCGGCAGATCCATCAGATCCATCGGATCCATACGACTTCCTTCGACGCGAAAACGAAATCACGTCGCGGGGAAATGAAATGCGCATCTCGTTGGTGGAGATGGTGTGGAGCGTCGACAGCTGCCGGAACGGGCTTGCATCCTGCAGCTCGTCCGCATTTTTGCTCGCATTTTGCTCGTCTCTTCGAGAATGCCAGGCTCGCAGACAGATGTGTGCTGCAAGTTGGAAACTGCCAGAATCGCCACCACAGCAGGACAGCTCAACAGGGTACCTAGGGCGAGACCTGGCAGATTCCCCCCCCTTGGAACCCCGCCACACGTGCGCCGCCCATCTTTCCGAACCAGGCTGAATCGCGTGGCTCAACGCTCAACGGAATTTCTCTTCCAAACGACAACCGCATTGACCTCTTTCTCGACTCGGCGCCGAAATGCTCGCTGTTTGCTCGTTGCTTCCCCACGCACAAGGCCCCCCCCCCCCCCGGGATGGTTCTAGGCTTTTGTCGACCTCCTGCCCTTGCTGCAGCCCGGGCCCCTCCGGTGTGCTGCGGCCTCCCTGATTGGCGCCTGTCCTGGACACGGCCACAACGGCGTAGATGATGTACTCACTCGCCACAATTGCTGCCCAATTTGACTGGAGAGTTACGCGGGCGCATGCGGGCAAGCCACGAGCCTCTCCAACTGTGACGAAAGCGATCATCCAAGCATCGCTGCCCCTGTCCCTCGGCTTGCGTGCCAAGATGACGGAGCCTTCTCGCCACCCACGCCCTGCCATGGTTGGGACACTGCCAAACCTATTATTGCCAAAACCAGTTGATTATGACGAGAAAGTCCAATCTCCTCAAACCGGCCAGACGAACCTCGTGAACGATTTGCGGAGGCAGCTCAATTGGATCTCGGTTACACAACAGGTTGTCCTGGGATCAATCAATCAATCAATCACCGTGGCCAACGCTCTGGGGCAACTTTCCGCGTGTTTACATTGGGGAGTTTGTCAGCTTGCCCTGTCTCTCCCTTCATCGTCTTCTCTCAGGAACAACTATTGGCTGCTCACGAGCCGTCGGGTGATGTCAATGACGAACCGCGGTCGACGTGGCTGAGGGTGAGTCAATCGTAATTTGGTTGTGGGAAAGTTGGCTTCATGGGCTGCCTGAGTGATTGGCCCTGTTGAGGCTATCTCCTTCACCGCCGGCGTTGGTTTGAGGCGGCAGTCGTTGCAACCCTCAGGAGGGTCCCACGGGGGGCTACATGTCTACCTTGTTCGCGTGGGATGTTAGTAATTGGAGTGTAGGTGTGCTGGTGTTGGCGTGTGATGGGGAGAGCGACGTGGATGAGGAAAAGTGTGGGCGTCTTTCGATGCCACGACGCCTGGCCCCCGACGGCATCAAAGCACCACCCGAGGCGGGACAGTGTTTTGTTGGGTTTGAAACCATTCCAGCAGCCGCTAGCTGGTCTACAAGTCCTACACCACGGGAACCCGAGACTCTTCTAGGGTTACCGAGAGAGCCCTTAGGTGAGATCTATTCGCTGTGATTCCCCCCCTCCCCTCCCCCCCCCCGGGACCCCAGGATATTGGGAAAATACCATGTTCCCTTTTAACACCTTACCTTTTGGTGGTAGCTTTGATAGGTCTTTTGAATCTGCTCGAGACCTTTGCTTTGCCTATTGAATCTCTCAATGTGTGGCTTTCAATGCCTATCCCATGGCTTGAAAGGCCTACTGTCACGCCAACAAGGTCTTGCTCGGTTGATCATTTGGCTGGGCTTCGAGGCACATTGTTGATATTGGTTATCGTAGGGTAGCTACAGTCGGCTCACTGCACCCCGGCTACTCGCGCCACTCTTCCTACCCCATTTCTCCCTCAGCTCCACGGGCAAGCCCTCTCTCTCGGCCACCCAGTTCGTCCGTCTCGCAGTCTCCCGGACACGGTAGCTGGAAACCGCCCGGTCAACCTTCTCCATCTGCCACTCAAAAGGCTCTGCCTTATTGGCACCGCAGCCGCGCTTCTCAACGCCGTTGCCGAAAACCTGGGCCTCGCACCGCTTCTTTGCCGCATCCCGGCACTCTTTCGCGATCCGCTCCCGGTACTGGCCAATGTTGATGATCTCCTGGCTCATCAGCGCCGCCTGGCCGGCACAGTACTGCGTTGCCTTCTGGTAGTGCAGTCCCTGTCCGCAGTACCACTTCTGCCACTCTTCCATGTAGGCGATGCGTGGCTGGAGTCGCTGAACGATGCCGTCGAGGTGGCGGATCTCGGCCCGGACTGCCTCCATCTTGGCGAGACTCTGGGCGCGTGTCAGGGTTGGGGGGGCTCGTGTGGTGGATGGGCAGATTGTTGGCCGTGCGGGAGCTGTTGGTGGGATGGGAGGGCTTGTTGTGGGTGTGGTGATGGCTGCTCGGGCGGTCAATGAGGAGTGAGCATGGCTTTCAAGGGGGTTGTGATTTACTGGTCTGAGTCGTCACGGTGGGGGAGTTTGTGAGAGTTGCCACGGTGAGGGAGTTGGTGAAGGTCGTGGGGGAGTTGGTAATGGCTTCAGAGGTGGTGAGCTTCAGCTTGGTACTTTGTTTTTTTTTTTGGTTTTTTTTTTGGGGGTTTTTTGAGGGCGAGGGGCGAGGGGCGAGGGACGTGTTTTGCTTACTGGTTTGCCCACTGGTAGTGGTAGAGGGTGTGATGGCTGTTGAGGCTACCCGTCAGACTTTGCGAGGTTGCGGAGGGGTGTGTTTTTCTCTTCCAGGATCACTTGCGTCGCGAGTTGGGGTTGCTTGACCCAAGCACGAGTTCTGCTAAAATTTTGTTGAGAGCGTTCCTCCGTTCCCCGGTTTTAGTCGTGTATGTGGCCATTAGTACTGCCGGGTCTGCCAACACGGGGTTGACCTGTCTCGGCGAAGGGAAGGTACCGTGCGGAGTCTCGGGGGGAGCCATGTCGACGCAAGTGTGCCCGGGGTCTCTCTTGAACGAGTGCCGTGTGGCGGACGAGACTCGCAACCTACCACTATTGAAGAGGTTAGAGTTTCGCTGTTTCTGTTCACGGCTAGAAAAAGGGGCGATAGTCAACAAAGTCAAATAACGCAGTGAGTCTTCTAAAGTCTAGTCCTGTTGGTTCTCTGCGTTGCAAGACTCAAGCTACGAGGCTGTTTGTCAGTGCTTGGGCGGGTGCATGAGGGGCGTGGCTACATAGACATATGTAGTTCTGGTGTATTAAACGGTACGGGATAAGGGGCTGTTGGGAATGGATCTGTTATTAGTGAATCAGTATTAATAAAGCTGGGTTGTTCCCAGTGATATATATATATATATATTGATGACCACACCTCTGATGAGAAGATGTCTTTCACGTTAACCAGGGCTGGTGTTTGGTGGTCGTCGTGTGCTGTTTTGGGGGTTCGGGATTGGAGACATGAGGCCGAGAAGTACCACAGGATCTGGGATACTTAGTCTCTGCTGCGTTGCACAACTATGTGTGTGCTGTTCGTGGAATATAAGGTATCTAGTGATGTTTCTAGCGACTACCGGGCCAAGGTTTGTACTGTCAAGGAAATCTGTTGCTGAGCATTAATGCCTGATATTTGCACAGTGAATTTGTCATAACTTCCCTGAGGGGCATTTGTGTTATCAGGAGTTCATCAATAGTCGTTGCCCTCTATACTGGAGCACTGGTAAGTACAGTGATGAAAGTTGAATATTACTTTGTTGCGTTTCAAGCCTAGATAGACTTGAATCACGTGGTAACCAAGTATTTGCTATTTGTCTTTTGTTATACACGAGGAATGTGTCGATTTATATTGGCCTTGACTCACATGTTGCATCGATAACATTGGATTTGTTTGGTCTCGAGCGTGATTATCACGGGCTCCTCAGACACACCCATGTTGTCCATGTTTTCACACGCAGCCTTCATCCCAAACTCAGCAAACGAGGGCATCACATCACCACTTTGCAGCTCAGCAGACAATACTCAAAAGGTATCAAGGGTATATATAGCATTAGAATCATCCATCGACGAGGTGACCAGCCCACGACTCAGCTGAGAGCCTAATCAGTCCCGCTTCATCTTCCTCGCAGTTGCAAAAGGCCAGCTCCGCCGCTGTAGCCCGTAAACTCCACTCCCTTCTCAAACCCGAAATCAAGACGGAGAGTATCTTCAAAAACATGCTCGACCACTATTGTACAAAGATAGCTTCCCGGGTCTGTCCTTCTTTTGCAAGGCCGCCCCCTCGGGAAGTGCCCAGCTCATCATGCAAAAATATCATGCCGAAATCCATCACTCGCTGCTTGCGTAACTCTGCAAGAGTCTACCACATCATTCGCCGCTGACTCTACCTGTAATTCCCATTACCCCAGTACTGCCCCCCGTTGGGACTGCCGTTATTGTAGCTCGTATCTTGCTGACCACCATGGGCACCGCCGAAGCCACCGCCGTAGCTAGTGTTGGAGGTGTAACTCCTTTGCGGCATTCGCTGAGCGACCTGGGCCGGGCTGTTGGTGCGCTGCATCCCGCCAAACCCAGGTTGCTGGAACCCGGGCGATCCGCCCCGCATTTGCGTGTCGGGGGTTGAGAAGCTGCGAGTCGCGGGGTGTGGGTACTGCTGCCCGGCGGCACCCATGCCCATGCCCATGGCCATACCCGCACCAGGAGGTGGCTGCGTGCCGTTGTTATACGGTGCAGGGGGGCGGGATCCCTCGTGCGGGTTGACGTTGGGGAAGCTTGGGGCCGGGGACCGCGTGTTCGCCGGCCGGTCCGTGTATGGGTCGTTGAATGGGTTTGCAGAATTTGGAGGGCTGACGCGGGGCGACTGGGCATTTTCCCGTAGAAGCGGCACGGGGCTGCGCATCGCATTTGCGGCGGCGACGCCGGCTCCAGCTCCCACTCCAACAGCTGCAGCCTTTTCCCATTTCTCGTTCGGCGTCGGGGGGACGCTGTAGCTGTTATTGTCGCTAAGGCCGTCACGGCGCATATCCAGCGCGCTGTACTCAGTCGCCTGGTCGGCGAAGCTGTCGGGATCCACGCCAGCCTTTCGGAAGCGCTCAAGTTCCATGCGCTCCTGCTCGGCCTTGGCCTCGGCGAGTCTTGCCTCGCGGGCGCCGCGGCGGCGCTGTCGGATGCAGTAGAACAGGGCGAAAATGACAAGGATTCCACCAACGCCTGCTGCGCTGGCGTAGATGGCGATCTTGGCCGTGGGCGAGAGGTTGTTGAACTTCTCGGCAACGGTAGGCTCCGGTACCTTGTTGATCTCATCTTTGACAGTGGAGTTGCCCCTGTAATCTTAGCGTTAGCATCCACACAACAATGCGCTGATGCAAATCAGGCGCGGGAACTTACTCGACGACCTTGATGCTCTGCCATGACCCGGTCTTATCACCGTACACATATTCCTTCCCGTTGCTATAGTCCTCCACCTGGACGCTTTTGACCAGCATGTTGAAAGGACCCTTGGTGTAATCCGTGTCGCCGCCGGCCCATTCTCGGGTACCCTTTGACAGGGTCGGGTCGCCGCCAGCCCAGATGCCGATGGACAAGCGCATCGGGGTTTGGGGATAGAAGTGCGTGTTGTTCGCGTCCTTGGGAAGCAGAGTGCGCACCACGCCACCGTCAATGTAGAAGACCAAGGCATCCTTGGTCCAGACTGTGGTGTAGTTGTGGTAGTCGTGCACACTGCCGGAGACAGCATGCTCGCCGCCGTTATGGAAATCCTGCACCCCCTTGCCAAAGTAATTGCTGAAGACATGGGTCGAGTTGCCACCCTTGAACTCCCAGTCGATTTCATCCAAGTTGTCGCTTAGAAACATGACAGAGCTGATGATACCGGTGCCAGTGGCCGCCTTCATGATGACCTCGGTGCGGCCGAAGAAGAAGTAAAACCTAGTTCGGAGGGTGGGGGAATCGCCTTGCTTCTTGAGGATAAACTGAGCACCCTCGTTGGCATTGTAGGTGACCGGGCCGACTGTGGTGTCCCAGGTGCCGGCCTTGGGGGTCTGGTTGAAGTTGAAGGCGATGTCCATTCCCAGGGCGGGGTCGGGCGGACATGTCGTGTTCATGGGGAAGCAGTCTGTCGTGACCTGGGCGGCGACATGTTGGAAGGTTGTGGAGGCCAGCAGCACCGCGGCCGAGAGGAACGATCGTGGCAGTAACATCGTGATGGTGTCTGCGAAAATTTGGAGAAAGACGAAAAGTTGTTGATTGGCAAATAAAACGAGTGCGGCGGTTTCGAGACGGCCAGATTCGGTGCCTCAAAGTTGCGTGTTGTGGGGTATCTAATTGTCTTCGAAACTCGCGAAGGTGAAAAGAGAATGGCAGATCGAAACAACAACAGACGGCAATTGGTCAAGATCAATTGACAATGCCGAGAAGAAATGAAGACAATGGTGCTTGAGGCAGCCAAAGTTGAGATGGAAAGCTTGAAGAAGCAGTTGGTCTCGAGGACAGCGTTGGTGAAGGAGTGGATTCGAGGTCGAAGTTAATCGAGTCGAGGGCTGTTGGCGCTGGCGCTGGCCCGGTCGGTGCTCGGTGTCTTGTGTCTCGAGGGGTAGAGAGGAGGCCGTAGAGAGTGGACGGCAGCAGGAGATGCGGGATGAGGCAGGAGGTGAAAGGGTCGAGAAGCCGCAAAAAAGGGGCACCCCAGATAAGCAGGAACGCCAGAAGCTGCTAGGAACCCACGCATGAACACAGCGCGGGAGGGCGTTGGGCCAGGCCACAACAGGCTAGCCCAGCAGCACACCAGCGGTGCACGAGCCTGTTTCCGGGGAGAGAGCGAATTCTGAGACGAGATCTGTTTCTGGCCCCTGCGCGCCGAGGCTTGGGGCTCGCCAATTGGTTCGCGTTTGACAAGCCACCCACATCCACACCACCTCCTCCGCCAAGCGCTTACCTAGTCTAGGAATAGTCGATTGCAGAATGCAAAGGATTTTCAGGAACGCGGTAAATCTCCAAATTTGGGTCAGTCTGGTCTGGATTTTCCAGAATTTAACGCTGCCGTGGCTCCGAATAATTTCGTCGTGCCACTTCGGCAGTTTGTCGTTCTTGCCAATTCTGATTCTGGCCGATTCCTTGCCCTCGTGCGGATACCCCAAGACTTTTTGTTCTTTTGAACGCAATTTTGCCGCGGCATATTGTTGTGTTGCAGACGAGTCGTCTGAGACGGCCCGGCGGGCAAATCAGCAGTCCCCACTCGAAACATGACAGCAAATGAAACGAAACAAACGAACAATGGGGGGGTTCTTGTAGATCCTGAGGCGGAGGTTATCAACCCGGATTCGCGATCACCCCTCTTATCGTTCATTTATGTAACCTCCTTCCCGTCCGTGACGTTTCTCCATCTTGCGGTGTGCTGCCCTCTTCCAGATGCAGCTGACACTCGGCGCTCACCTGCTCACCTCCCCGCCTTCACCTACCCCACCTGCTTTTGCTCACACCTTCTGTTCACCTTTTGTCTCGCTGCCAGCGCACTTCCTGTCCAGCCCGCAGTTTTCTGCAGGGTGGTGTTACACGTTGCTTCTGGCGCAGCCGTTATCGGCTTATCGCCTGCGATTACTTGCTCCTGTTGTTTTTACTGCACTTACTTTGCACTGGGTTTGGGAGGGCTGCGTCATTGCTGCGACTCGGCGCGGCTTGTTTGCTGGGGCTGGGACGCTCGAAGTGCCCAGAGCCATCCGAGTTTCGGTGACCGACGGCGACGGAAAGTGCTGACAGCACTTTCCGACTATGGGTGGGCGAACACAAGCCCCGACGGGATCCTTGACACCGCCACCGACGTTGCGACTGAGGTCAGAATGCGTCTGTGTGAGGTGCCATCCAACCATGATTTATTTCCAAAACCTTGGGCACGCTGTCAGTCGCTCTCAATCACGCCGTCAATCACGTCGTCTATCGCTCGGCGAATCCTCCCGCTGGCTGGTGCCACCATCTATCTCATCGTGCTCATCTGCAGAAAGTGATCTCGCCAGACGAAACATACTGACGCCCACAGCATGAGCAGCGTGAGCAGCATGAGCAGCGTGGGCTCTGGGAATAGTTTCTGTGGGCGACAGTACGGGTCAGCACTGGGCAGCAATTGTCAACACCGAGCCGCACTCAACAAGACTGGACAACTCTGCACCGGGACCTGCATCGTGATCCACGGCACTGCCCACTTCCCTCCGGAGCTCTGGGTAGCTGGCGCCCGATACGGGCCAAGCGGCAGGTCCAACGGCCTTATCTTGTGCGACACGAGATCCGGCCACGGCAGCGGGGGGATCCACGGGCCTCGAGTGCATTGGATGCGTTCGGTGCACACGTCACTGGCGCCCACGCCTTCCAGAAGAGCTCCAGACGGGCCATCCAGGACAGGCATCGTGTTGGCACATCTCCCGCGAAATAGGGCACTTTGTGCCATCCCCCCAGTCCGCAACAGGCCGTCCCTTATCTTCTTTTAGAGTAATCTTGCCAGTCCTCGAATTGTCGACGAGCTGCCTTCTCTTGGTGCTTCTGTTGGCCGGCTTCGACAATTACTATGTAGTAAGAGCTTGCAATTGGCCCACAATGCTGCCCTGGTCCTGCACAATCCGGCGCCACACCACGAGAATGCAACTCACATCCCGGAAACCTCGTTCTCTGCCTGCGTATCGCCAGAACTACCATGCGCGAGCTGGTTGGACCATGGTTGAGGTGGGATGAGCTTAGTGCTCCCCAACTCGAGTCCGTGGCCTAACAAACGCCTTGTCAACACGGCATGGTGTTTTGTGCCTCAATCCCCACCACACCAGCCCTGTCGATAGGCTAGTTTGCCCAAGACAATGAATCGGCAATGTGCGTGAGAGCATGATTACCTGGCAACTTGGCTAAAGTCTTCCAGTACAGCGCTCTTCGCTGATCTCTCCCTCGTCTCGCATAGTTTCTCATTCTCCTCCAGAATTCCTACAACTCAAACGGTCTTTCGTGCAGTACGTAAAAATACGTCAGCTCCCAATCGGCCCCTGGTGTCACTGGTATCGGTGCATGAATGAATAGTGGGAACCTCTGCAGCTGCCTGTCCCGAGCTTCTTCGCAGCACGCCCATTCGTCTGCCACCCCCATCCATCCACTGTCCGCGTCCAACTCGGCCACCACCCAGCCAGGCTCTGCAGGATTTCGGACCCGGATTTCACCATGTCGGCCTAGGTCTGATGCCCTCTTCGCTCGATGCCTTTGCGCTTCTCCATTTCCTCGCCGCTCTCGACAACCGAACAGGGCCTGGACATGTTGATGAAGGACCCGTAGGTAGTCGCTCGCTCCCCCCCTCATCTCCTCATATCGCCATGTCTTCCTCGTCTGGCGGCGCCCAGTTCGTCAGCGATGGCGCCCCCATGGTCACATCCTACCAGCCCTGCCATGTCTTTGGCGATTCCGGTCTTTACAATGTCGGTACCCGAGCGAGCTACTACCTGCAGTATGCCGCGGCTCTGCTCTCTGTTTTGTTTCTTGGCGGTAGGGACTTGAAGATGTGGTTTCTCTCATTTCTACCCCTCGCCGCCGCCAATTTTATCGTCCTGACACTCAACGCCGGGGGTGACGGACTCGTCATTTTGGACTGGGCCATCGTCTTTGGCTTGGTCTTTTGGTCCATTGTGTTTCTGATACGACCGATATTAAGCAAACGGTACCGAGGGGGTGGTACGGTTCTGGCTCGGGATGCGAGCCAGCTGCAGACCGAGTTGGCGAGGGAAGGCGGGAGGATGGTCAGCAGCCAAGAGGCGGAGTGGCATGTGCGGTATGTCGCCGTGCTGAAGGTGCTCGTCGCAGAAACGGGAGAGCCGGTGGCGGGCCACCAGGAAACCAGGGAGGCAGAAGAAGGCAGGAGGAAACAGGAGGCCTTGGAACTGGCGCTGCAGGCGTATGTGAACGCGTTCGCTGCTGCTCGGGGATCACCCACTGCCACAGAGGCTGCGAGCTTCATCTTGGACGTGTATGACGACGGCCGGGTCCGAGATGTTGCAACGCGCCTCATGATCGATAACCGGCAGGTTGAGTCTTTCCGCGATACCCATGCCGAGGCCCTCCGGCTTGCGAATATCCCATTTGACCAGGCCCGTGCGACGACACAGACGCTCGCCTCGGTTGCCATGGAGGAGCTGGATTCCAGGAATGCGTCCCGCCCTGCTCTGTCGACGTGGCAAGCTGTCAGGGCGTTTCAGAAGTGGGCGGGCACCACGGGGATGATCAGTTGCGGGCTTGGACTGGCCTTTTACAGCGGCTACTCGGCATTTATGGTCTGGCTGCTCTTCCGCGGCGTCGATAAGGGGGCGAGGAGCGGGTGCAACGTCCAGATCATATTCTTGGTCGTCCCCATCAGCGTCTACAACTACGCCGCCATCACCGCCCTCCGGGTATTCGCGTGCATCTGGCTTGCTCTGGTGGCCCTCCCCGCCCTCCTCGTCGGGGCTGTGCTATTTGTGGTAGGGCTCGATGACTGGTGGGTCGGCGCCCAGCCCTCCGGTTCCATACAGAACCCCAGCTCAGGCTTCCGAGCCGTCCCTTACGACTCCGAAAAAGGCAAGGAGATAGAAATCCCAGACCTCTCCCCCATCACCCGCCGCGCCTCGCGAACAAGCGATCTCTACGAACTGTCCGAATTCCCCCCGTCCTCCTCCGCCGCCCGCGCCCAGAAACAGAGGAAACACTCGGACCCGCTCCCCGAGGAACCGGAGCCCTCCGGATCAGGCCTGAACATCCGCGGTGGCGACGCAAAAAGTGCCTTTGCACCACCTCCCTGGCTTGAGGCTACCATCACCTTCCTTAGGGAAAACTGGGAATACATCCTGGTCCTCCCCGTCGCACACACCATCGTCGTCGTGGAGGTCACGATCCGCATCAACAGACTAGATATGGGCCGCCGGCCGATGACCTCGATGGGGGAGCTGTTGGCCTTCTTTCTCGGGGCGGGGCTGTTCTTGAGGGTCCTGGCCCGTTGCTTTCACAAGGGGGTGAGAAGGCTGCGGAGGAGGAGGGCACAGGGATGGATCGGGGAGCGGTGGGCGGTTTTACGGACGCCCGCCGGGCGGGTGGAGGAGGTAGCGCTCGGAAAGGAGGTTAGCGTTGGCGAGGGGAGTGAGAGGATGGAGGGCGAGGAGAGGAGGAAGCAGAGGAGGATCTACCTGCAGCCGGAGAGGAGTGGGAGTAGTATGGGGAGATTTCGGGAGTTGATTGATGAGGACGACCAAGGGTAAGGGGGGAGGCTAATTTGTTGGCAATCGAAGCGTGGCGTTGGAGGGTTCGTGTTTTGCATGTACATATATATATACACCTTATCATAGAATGCCACTTTGGCGCTATTATTATCTCAAAAGTCATCACTGACACATTGGCTACGGTAGTTCAGCACTGGTATTATAGCTTGAGTATTAGGCAAAGTTAGGGTACCTACCTACCTTATCTGAACCGGAATGTGTATATGAATCGCAGAGATTATGCTGCGCTGTCAAAGAGGATAACGGCCACTATAGCATGACTCCCTGCACCCCACCATCGGTTTCCCCTTAACTATATGCACCGCAGATACATCTCCGACATGTTCGACAGCTCCAACAAGGCCGTTCCACAGACAACTTGAATTAAACCCACTAGCATATCGACGAAAGTCTGCTGAATTAGTAACCCATGAGCCGATTCACTACCTAAAACGGTCTTCACTCTCAAACACCGGGGGTGGTGACCAGCCCCGCGCCTTGATTGACTGGATGCGAAAATTTTGCTACGGCGGTGTGCAAGGAGCTGAGAGTGTTGCGCAGGGACTTGAAGTTGTTGTCTTGATGGGCTCTATGTTGGGAATCATTTGGGTTTCCATAGTATTATTTATTTAACCAAGAGCAGCTCCAGCTACTACTTTTACCCCCTTTTCCTTATCGGCAAGCTTCGTTGATCCCAGGCGAACCGTCAGCTTGGCTCCGAGCAGCTTCCCATATCCTCTCAAAGCGGTTCACACATGCTTGTGCAGCACTGACCCGACTCGCTTTCGACACGGTCTGTCCTCGCAATGCCAGTCTCGCGACAGTCGTTAGGGGTGTTTTCAGGTATCTGCCATGCAGCATGAACGGAGCACTGTTTTGATGGCAATTTGTCAGTTACCTGGACTCTGTGGTGTCGACTACCTATCTAGGTTTGGGAAGGGGGGGGGGGGTGGCATTGGTTGAGTGTGGGGGACGAAACTTACTCCTTATCAAAGATTAATGCGCGAAACCGCAACTCTAGTGCAAATACTGCAGCATTTTGGGTAGCCATTGATAATGATTGTTAGAAAGCTGCGATACGAATGTACCTTAGTGTGACCGAGTTAAGGTATTAAAAGGGAGTTAGAGAGGTCAGTTTAACACGACCAGGAACCGTTTGGGCTCTGATATAGATAATAGTCTTGCCTCAATCCTCGCTTGGAGCGGTTTCGCGTGGCGGTATAGCGATATTGCGCATTGGAGGCGGATTTGCAGCGCTCCGTGATAATGAGGTCTGGTGCTAGCAGAGAAGTATGGCTTGTTCGGCCTCTCGCCAGAGCCTTGTCTCGTCTGGCGCAACTGCGCATAACGCTCTGCTTGAATTATCACCCATGTCTGTCCTGGGTAGGCGCACGGATCTTCCCATCTTTAAATTGAAAGGATCTTCTCTTTAAAACCCCTCGAAGCTCCAGAGGTTCAATTTTCACGACCAGACTCGGCATCATCACCTTGGCTTCCCGTCACGATTACTACCATGTGCGACCCTCCACCTACACCGCGCCAGCTGGCCTCCGCTTCTGCACCATCGGACTCGGAGCATCCCAAGGCCAGGGTGGGCATGTTTCAACAGGTGGTGCCCAAGACAATTAAGCGCGCAATCATCCCGGGCGCCCAACATGCGCACACAGGTTCACCTCCCCCCACCGCATCGGGCCTCCCCCAGCTGTTCGACCCAAATCATTCACCTATCCGGGATTTCGCACCCTCTACTACTAGTAGCTTGTCTTCCTCGACCAAGGGAATTCAGTGGGCAGACACCATGCCCCAACGACCTAAAGGCTCTTATCCTCTGTTCCCAGACTTTGAGGATCCTTTGTTGGCGTCCACATCACTCGAGACTGGGGAGCCTGAGCGGGATCCGCCGACCTTTATAATTTTTGGCTCTGCGGGCTTCCATCCCCATCACCAAGGACCATTCCATCATCCCCTCCATGCTTACAGTTCATATGGCGCACGTGATTATGTGGACAGCAAGGGGACTCGCAGCACATTCAGCACCGTTGGCACATTCAGCACGGTTGACACAGTGGACTCGCATGATCCACAGATTAGATGTGGCCAATGCCTTCAGTTGTTTGACACGGAAGCCGAGAGAGAGAGACATTGGAAACTTGGGTCGGACCAGGGCGATGTCGAGAGCGTCATCTCGGCACCAGACGACACAAATTGCTGCAAAGCACCTCGCAGAGACATCCGGGAGGAAGCGGAAACCGCACCGAAACCCTCCCTACCAAGCACACAAGAAAACCCCGGTCTTGATTCACCAAAGTCAATGGCAACATCTCTCACATGCAATACCCCGGGCCCGGCTTCCGGCCGGCATCTGTCACAAACAGCTCCTCTCAACCTGGAGCCAGGAGAACAAAGTGAATCGCCTCTGTCCCAGACGACCCAAAGCGAGGCGAGCGAGGCCGAAATCGAAAGTCAACTAGCGGAACGGAAAGCAAGCATGATTGATAGCGTCGTCTCCTTCGTAATGAGCCGGATCAAGTTAGGTTTTGCTCAAGCCAGGGGCGGCAGCGAAGAGCCCCCTCCTCCGGCAGCCACAACAGAGCCATCGAAACGATCTGAACAAGCGGGCTCTGGCCTCCAGAACTCCAGGAAGCGGGCACGGCCTGCCGGAAATGGCTTCGGGGCGGATGGCGAGGATGACGACGCCGACCCCACCGGCGCCAATAAAAAAGCCAAGAGCAAGGACGCCCCTCGCTTTGCGTGCCCTTACTTCAAGTACAATCCCATCATGTACAAGACGGCGCAAAACTGTCCCGGCCCTGGATGGCAAGATGTCCACCGAGTGAAGTAAGTTCATTCCGCACCACTCAGGCTGCCTTACCCCAAGGTAACGGTATCTATGAGATAACTTGTGCTGATTCCTAGCAAAAGGGAACATCTCTACCGTAGACACCGCCAGCCCAAATACCGGTGTCAGCGTTGCTGGCAACCCTTTAGGGACGAAGCCGGCTTTGTCGACCACCAACGGGCCCTAGAGCCCTGTCCGCTGCGTGAGATAGAGCACGTTGAGGGCTTCGATGCCACCCAAGAACGGAGTTTACGGTCTCGTAAGCGAGCGAAGCAAGACCTATCCGAACCAGAGAAGTGGCGCGAAGTTTACAAAGTGCTCTTTCCGCACGTCGAGGACGACAATGTCCCATCACCATGTAAGCCCAAAAAAATAAAAATAAAAAAATAACCAGGCCTATGTCCGTGGGATAGCCCCCCTGGATACAAAATGACTGACAAAAAAGAACTAGACTACGACTATGGCGAACTTCAGTCTACGACTCGTGGCAAGGGGAAGATCAGTGACTGGGACAACCTGGCCAAGTACGAGGCCTACCTCTTGAAAGAAGTGCCGCCACGTCTGCGCCAGGCTCTAGGGCGTGAGCTGGACCGAGACCTGAGCATTGTAGAAGAAGGCCTACGACGCAAAGCCACCACATGCGTTCGGACTCTCATCACCGACGTCTTTCGAGAGCTCCGCGGACAGGTTTTCTCGGTGTCGCCACAACCACCCGCGCAACAGCCGCCAGGCTCGTCGGCCCTACCGGCTGACGGAATAGGGGAATTCCTACCCACATTGCCAACGGGTAATACCGCTCTTATTCAGGGAGGCAACGGGGGCGCTTGGGATGAGCCGGCCTTCCAGCTTCTAGACAACTTGGATTTCAACGCCTTCTCATTGCTTGGCGATGAAGAACTTGTCCATGATGAGGGCGGCCTCATGGAGAATCTCATGGCGCCGGTTGGGCCTGATTGTGGCGGGAAGAGGAGGTTGTCCGACTCTGGGTACGGGTCGAAGAGCCCCGAGGCGCCGTTGCACGAGCAGCTGCTGAGCGATTCTGAGCAAGTATTGTTCAATGAACACCGGGAAGGGGTGCCAGAGTGGCTTAGTTGTTTGAGTGGGCCGCTTATATAACCTGAGAGAGGATGTGTCAGTCAAGGCTACTACTACTTTTACTATGTCGTCCTCCAGTCAGAATGCCAACTTTCACATTACACATATTCAAGAATTGTGTTATATATAGTGAGTAATAAAAAGCTTGCCCCGGTGGTGAGAACAGCTAGCTATGTGGCTGAAGTGCCGCAAGGGAAGAAGTAAATATATACAAGAAACTACCTCGCAGTGAGGAGACAAAGGTATGTATTATGTACCAATGGAAAATGTGTGCCAAAGAAAAAAGACGGCCACATGCTGCTGACCAGAAAACACAGATGCCAGATAACAGTAGAGACAGTAATCGGTCTGACGGGAACATTCCAGATGCCGCCAGGCCCATCAACCCTCCCCCTTCCTTTGACGACAGGCCTAGAGTATTAGAGCTTGTTGACGCGGCCCCGCTCGATCCGCGACTTGGGCTTCGGGAGCTGGCCGTCGCGCTTGCTGTGGGTGTTCCAGTAGTCCTCGAGCTTCTCGAGTGCCTCGGCCACGTTGTTGTACGGCTGCAGGCTGGCCATGAACTCGACCTTGGTGGTGATGGCGGCTGGGGTGAACTTGGCCGGGGTGACGGCCTCGGCGCGCCAGCGGCCCTCCATGGGGTCGCGGAAGTCAGTCTCGGCGTAGCCGAGGTCAATGAGCTGGGTGACATTGAAGGCGGCCATCATCTCGTGCTAGGGTCATGTTAGTTTATTGGGGGGGTGGGGGGGTGGGTCAGGAGGGGGAGGGGATAAAGGGGGGAGAGGGGAAAAAGGAGGGGGGAGGGGGCGACTTACGTCCTCGTGGATCAGGTTGTGGCAGTGGAACATGTAGACGCCGTCCCACGGGGCGTAGTGGGCCTCGACGCGGACCGACTCGTTGGGTCCCAGCCAGACGACGTCCTTGAGACCATTACTCTCGTACGGCTGGACGGTGCGGCCGTCACCGCCGGTGCGCGAGATGACGCGAAAGTCAATCAAGTGAATGTGGATCGGGTGGCTCCAGCCGCCCGAGTTGTTGATCAGGTCCCAGGTCTCGACGGTGCCACGGGGGACGTTGGCGAGCACACGGTTGGCGACATCGTTGAATCCGACATCGTTGATTCTCCACTCGCCGTTGGTGCGCTCAAAGTTGAAGGTGTGCGACACGGCGGGCGCGTTGGCGGGCGGGAAGTCGACGGTGGCGAGCGTGGCGGGCACGGTGCTGGGGTCGGTAACGGCGGTACCCGAGACAACAAAACGCATCACCTTGTCGGTGTGCTGGTAGTCGGTATCGGCACCGACGTCCTCGTAGTTGCGCAGCGTAATGTTCTGGCCCGCGAACGGCGCGAAATCAAACACGACCTCGTAGCGCTCAGCCATGCTGATCCAGAGGTTGTCGGTCGTGACGGGCGAGGTGAGCAGGCCGGCGTCGGATGCAATGACCTGGAAGGGAAGCTTGGTTGAGGCGCCGGTGGATCGCTGGAAGTAGAGACGGAACGAGCGTGAGACAGCGGCGTCGAGGAAGCGGAAGCGGTACTTGCGCGGCTGCACGTTGAGGAAGGGCCAGGGCTGGCCGTTGACGTGGATCACATCACCGTAGAGCGACGTGGTTTCGGCGGCCGGGCTGAACAGGTCGCCGTTGCTCTTGTACTGCTTGGCCGAGAGGATGAGCGGGATGTCGAACTGGCCATAGCCCGATGGCAGGCCCAGCGCATCCTCGGCAGGATCGTGGAGGATGTATCCACCAGCTTGACCTGTTATTATCTTGTGTCAGTGGCTATCATTCAGAATAGGCGGTTTGAAATCTCGAGGGAGAGAATCAGTGCGTACCGAAATAGGCATTCTCGGCCGTCTATGATTCAAGGTCAGCAGAGTTCTGTTGACGGGTACGGTTTTCAAACTCACGTGGTCAATGGCGTGGTCGTGATACCACAAGAAGCGGCCGGGCTGGCTGTTGGGGTAGTAGTAGTCCTTGAACTGCCCGGTGGCGGTGACGTCTTCAGCCCAACCATCCCAAGGGGTACGCTGAGGTCCTGTATTAGTGGCAAGCGACGTTTTCAGACCAAGGAGAGCTCTTATCTTACAGAGTAGGAGCCGTGCAAGTGCACCGAGTTGTCCATGGTGGCATTGTTGACAAAGCGCACCACGGTCTCGCGGCCCCTCTCAATGAGGAAGGTAGGGCCGGGAGAGATGCCGTCGTATCCGACCAAGTTGGCGGGGCCCTTGCCGGGATAGACCTGAGACTGGAAGGCGTTGATGTTGACCTCGTAGTAGTCAATGGGGTTGCCCGTCACGGGGTTCGTGATGGTCATGGCCGGGGTCTTGACCGGAGGGATAGGAAGGGGGAACTGATACAGCCAGGTGTAAGCAGCGCCCTCCCAGTCCTTGCCGAGCACCGAAGGTGCCGACAGGATGGCGAGAGCTAAAGTGTTGAAGAGTGAAGGAATCATAATGATAGAGAATGAATGATTAGGATAAAGAATGAACTATTCAAGAGAGTGAATGGCCAAGGCGCGGCTGGTGAGGACTCGATGAGTCGTTGGTGAGAAGGCTGCAGAAAGTCACAATCTGGACGTGTTAAATTGCTGCTTATATACCTTGCTGGACCGTCATGTTGACGATAAGTGTCGGTGTCGAAGAGGAGAAGTTTCTACCGACGAGAGATTCCATTTTGGACAATTATTGCCAAGGCTCGTCATTTGTTGCCCATTTTCTGTTTTGGCTCTTCAAACACCAGGTAGAGATGGGGCGAATGATCACGCGCTCTCACGGTGTAACCTTGAGATTGATAGTTCATTGTTAGAGCGGTGCCAGGGCAGCTGATGGGAGGGTATATCTCGATGGCGTTGATGGCGTTCAAGATGAGCCAAGACCCTAGGATCAGGACATGCAGCCTATACTCACTTACACGCCAGGGCTCTTTCGAGTTGCTGAACGGGTCTAAGCGCGAAGCTCTAACAAGATTATTGGTAACAATATTGTGAAGGGGGTGCGCCCTACGAGAGGGAGGCGGGCCACAGGCTCCAGCGCTATAGGCTGAAACAATGTAATGGGTTTGTGATGTTCGGCCGCGAGCTGATGTGTGTCTACCTAACTCGGCCCTCAGCTCAAGTCGCAGAGACTTGTGTCTTTGAAAAAGGGGGGCTCAGAGTATGCCGGTTTTAGTCCAGACAGGCGCAGGCAGGTTGGGTCTTTTTACCCCCAACCAGGCCAGTTGCGATAGCTGCATCCGTCTAATCCCCTCGGGGTAACGTCATGTTCAGCAGCGCGCGCAGTGGCTTACGCCAATACGCAGGTACGCATAGCTTGAACGTATCAAGAGCATCGGGTGGCGTTAAAAAGCTTTCTCATGCACATGTGCTGCAGTCCTTGGAAATTTGTCGTGTTGAGTCGTAGATACGGGAGGTGGGAAGACAGGGATGCATGCTCCCGATCACGACACATGGGATTATTGACACTGGGAATGTGATTCTCGGGATTGGGGACCAGCCTCAGCCTAGGCGTCAGCAGGGACAACACGTGGGATAAATTTAGAACTTGAAGTATTGAAGAGTCGGTACGGAGTAGTGCCTGGTAGAGGTGATTTCACCCTTCAGTGTGCGTCCTGGGCTCTATCCGGCCCAGGGGTTTGTGTGAATCGGCCGAATCAGCATGCATCTGGCTGGCATATCGGGGGTGGCTCAGGGGGGCAAGCTCACTTGATTGGACCGATGGACTCGAGCCCTCCCTCCCGACAGCTAGGCCTGTGCGGGAGTGGCGCGGAGAAATATGCTTTAGAACTTCAGCGGGTCTCTGTCCTTGGCATTAGTGAAGTAGTGTCTCTCGGTTGAGGTTGGGCCACTCCAGTCCCAGCTGGCTTGCCGTCAAACAATGGCAGTTTGCAAGCGTAAACGTGAACAAAGGGGCGCATCCACAATGAGAAGGGACGAGTGTAAGGAGAAAAGCGAGCAAAAGCGAGCAAAAGCGAGAAAAAGCGAGGAAAAGCGAGGAAAAGCGAGAAAAAAGTCGATTTCTTCCCCGCATTTCGGGGCCCCGGGCGAATCCCGGGGTGCGTTATGGCGATAGCGCTGGCGCTGGGGTGGCACTAGGGTGGTACTGATACTCTCATGGCAGTTAGGTGGGCGTCATGTCACAGTATCAGGGCCTTCAGCCAAGACATGCCGGTTCAGCTCGTGGGGCCTCGGATAGCAGGTCTGGCAAGTCGCGGTTTTGTTCCTTTCGTTCAACCTATGGACAAAGCTCGTATGAGGTCTTCTGAGTGGTCGACATCGGTAGGTGGCACAAGAGCTAGACCGGCAAGGTACTAGCATCAACTGATAGATAGTAGAGCTGTGGCAAACAAGTTGTTCCAGCTCAGTCTTGGCAGCTCAGTGCTCAGTCTTGGCAGCAGCCCGTCGATTTATATAGACTGGGCTTCCTCATTTGGGGGCCGGGGGAGGGGAAATTAGCCTCTCAACAAGACCCCTTGGACGCGTAGAATCGCGTCAAACGTCTTGTACCTTGGGGTTGTGAGCGGCATTCGGGAGATGCACACCTCTCCCGTCTACCACCTTGATAGTAGCCTCCTCTGGGTGTCTCGCTTTCCAATAGCGCGTCTCGGTTTGCCCAGTCGGATCTCTTGGCCCCCCCCCCCCCCCGGACAACGGATGGTTGCGTGCTCGTTCCTGCGGGTGTGCTGCGCTTACATGTGCGCTAAAGCGTGCCGTGCCGTCCCGGGGACAGAGCACGATGCCCAGATGCCCAGATGTTGGCGGGTGCCGCGGGAAAGGGGAAATCTGGACCGGGTTGAGCCACCCTCGCTACCGATCAAGAAGAGATTTGCACCATTCGGCCACTGCCTTTGCCTCTCCAGTTTATGCTTATTTTTGCCGTCTTGGAAGAACACAGAGCCACCTCTAGGGCATGCCACCTCTAGGCAGCTGTTGTTGAACCCACATCAACATTCAGCGGTCATTTGACCTTCCATCGCCCCAATAACAAGCGCGTAGTCCATGCTGATCTGATGCTCGGCGGGGGCAGCACGCGTGGCCGTCACTTGCCGCACATGGAGACTACTACTGAGCCCCTGGAGATTGCCGCTTTACTCCTAGGTAGGGTGCCACCCCTCGGATAGCGCGCCAAACTCGCGCACTACGATATGCTCCCAGCCAAGGTAGCCCCGAGGAAGCCGCATGCCGCCGTTGCAGGTAAAATGACAGCTCAAGACATTGTTTGACCCGGTCCCTGCATCTGTGGCACATGGCTCGACCGGATGCGCTCTGGCTTTTCCAAATCAGGCGGACACTGTTCCCTTATCAGATGGGGAATGTGAAGCCGGGCCAGGAAACAATAACCGCCGAAGTTAGATCAGAGGAAGAGCACGGAACTCTTGCCGTTCTGGAGCCTAGCATCGTCGATGCCTCGACTTCCACACAGACTACCGCCATCGTTGGCGCGCGCGGTCACAGACACACCCGCTGACCTGTCAATAGCTTCCCCTTTTCGCGCTCGAAAGCGCCCACTTCCCGAGCACCGCGTAATGTTTCCATTAGACCCCCGGCTGAAGGTTGAGTCAGCATCGCGTGCCCATGGAAAAACACTTCGACTCGGCTTTGGTATCGGAAGAGTCTGTCTGCTCACAAGCCATTATTAATGCCAAGAGCCCTCGTCCGTGTCGTGCCGCTTTTCTCCAAGAAG
Organism: Lasiosphaeris hirsuta; assembly: GCA_030549175.1. Classification (NCBI taxonomy): domain Eukaryota; kingdom Fungi; phylum Ascomycota; class Sordariomycetes; order Sordariales; family Lasiosphaeriaceae; genus Lasiosphaeris; species Lasiosphaeris hirsuta. Next base: position 5,863,643 of record JAUKUA010000002.1, read on the forward strand.
GCCATGTCGCCTGAGGCATGCAATGCCCACCACCCACTCAGATTTCGAGGCGGCCAGAGGCTGCTGATAAGATAGCACACAAGATATATTGAGCCCGTTATTTCCGTGCACGCAGAGTTAGTTTGTACTGTACCAGCTCACCGGATACCTCGGATACAAGCATGAACCACATGACAGTATGTGTGTGTCTATGCACTCACCCCAACTGTCAATGTGTGGTAGTAGTATTATTTACTTGGCAGCTTGAACTGACAGCCTTGGCCTCCATTGCTACCACTGCTACCACTTTCTCCGCACCCGGCCCTGTTTTCGGCGGCGTATTGCATTCCAAAGTAACATGAGAACCTACTAGGTAGGCACCTGTTCGGTATTGCACCGTGACAGTGACAGCCGAGAATCCAATCCGGATATGCACCCGCAACCATCTAGAATGTCAGGGACCAATTGCGGAACTCTAGAATGGGGCAGTGCTTGGAAACCCCTATTGATACTACTGTCTGACAATTGTTCGTCTGAAAGTCGGAGCAGTTGAGAGATTCCGTACCTGCAGCTGGCATGTCGTAACTATGCATTCAGGTGCATTCAGGTGCATGCTAAGATTATGGTGGCAAACCCTCCAACATGCTGCGAGCAGGGTTGAAATGTGCAACCTGCCGTATATCCGGCGATTCAATTTACCCAAGGTACACACCTGTACCTAGGAGCAAGGCTTGATTTAGAACACGCTTGGCGGACAACTCTGGATTGCCCAGGCGGAGCCAAGGCTGGAGATGGATATGTTAAGCGTGAACAACGGATGGCAATTACAACGGACGCGCCCCATAGCTTCGAGTCTTGGCTGCGAGTAGTACTTGATCGTCCAACGACCCAGGCTCTAACCCGAATGATATTATCGCCGTTCCCATAGACATAATGCAATGCCTACGGAAGACGAGGCAGGAATTGACGAGGACTTTGGCCCCGTCGAGACGAGTAACAGAATGCACCAATCCAGTCAACAGTGGCCGGCAAAGGTTGCCGTCTTGCTCATCGGGGATATCAACATGACTCAGGGGAAGATGGAAAGAATCATGTATAAAAGGCTCACCAAGATGCCTCTCATCAACTGTCTTTCCTTCTCTCGGCATCTCACAGGGACAGTTCACCTCCTTGAACTGGCTGGCTTGACACTCTTTTTTCGCGCACTCACCACTTAGTCTATCGTTGACAACGCATTCCCCGAAGATGATCTATCTTCTTTCGCTCCTCCTCTTTGCCATCCGGGCCTTGGCCATCGACATCCCCCTTCTAATCGACGGAGGGCTGGTTGACGCTACCGCCACGGATGACTCTTACAACACCGGTGGCGCCATCCTGGTGAATGGATTCAATGTCACCGTTCCCAAGAACATGTTGGTGACCTTCCCTGCCGCTTTTGTTCCGTGGAAGGAATTTGTGGCAGAGAAGGCTGCCTTTCTTGGTTTCGAGATCAATGTAGGTGTTGTGCCCCCTTCTCTGTTGACCTTGGGCGGTCTCTGACAATCAGCAGGTCGCCGGTAACATTGTCGAAGGACAATCCATTGCCGCACAGATCATCGTCCAAGAGTACGCCATGGAGCTCAACCAGGGCTATATCGATGAGATCAACTTTGACGGCACCATGAAGATTCGCAACGGCCCCACCATCCGCATCAACGACCCTAACGCCGTCTTCTCGGCTGGCTTTTCGGCGCCATTCATGGTGTCGGACGACAAGAGCCCCAGTGTTAGCTCCTTTTCCGGCTTCCCCATGTGTGTGCCGAGGTCTACCAACGACACGCTCTGCCCCTTGTCCCAGCGACCCCTGACCTCGACGGGCACTCCGGTGAGAATCTTGTAAGTCGCTCGCTCGGGGCTCAACGTCAACAACCCCCCCAACCATGAGTTTCTAACACACATGTCAGCCAAGCCGTGGATTCCCTCGTCATGGCGCCGTTCCTGGTTGGAGACTTTATCCAGTACCGCGGCTTCCGGTCGACGGCGGGCGAGCTCATCTGCTTTGACATTGTGGCGTGGAACGTGCAGATCACGACTGTTGGAGCGCCCACCTACATCCGAATCGAGGCCACTCTCATCGGCGTCTACTCTGACGACACGAATGGCGAGGTGGCTGAGACACGCTACATTGGCTACACCTCGGACCCCTCTGTCACCACCTCGATCCAAGCCATCGACATTGACCCGTGCACGGGCGAGGAGTCGTTCCGGTCCATCGGCGTCGTGCAGAACCGCATCGAGGGAGGCGGCCGCAACAAGTGGCTCCTGCGTATGGACGGCACCCAGCGCCTGGCCTACACGCGCGAGTACCGCGCCGTGGCCAGCAACGGCGTGGTCGAGACCCGCAACGGCATCCTGGCCGGCCAGTACATCTCGCCCATCCTGGAATGGATCCAGCCCGAGCTGCTCCAGCCCGGCCACGAGCCCCTGATCCACGAGTTCGACCAGATGACGCACCTGACCAAGGGCGTCGGCCCCGACGCCGACGGCAACATCTGGGGCCCGCTCTCGCCCTTCCCCCAGTCGGGTGTGGCCACCTTTGACATTACGACCTGCCCACCCATCACCCCCACCGAGCCCGAGGAGCCCGGCGAGGCGCAGACCCCGACGCCGCGCGTGCTCGCCAACATCGCCACGGCCACGGGCGTCGCCACGAGCATCTTTGCCCGCAACGACGACACCTTCACCCTGCGGGGGCTGCAGGACAACCCGTCGCCCGTCTTCACCAGCGACAACCTGACGTACGCCTGGACCGTCGGCGCCGAGTCGGCCGGCACGCAAGCCAACCTCGCCACCTTCACGCCCGCCGCCGACGGCAAAACCATCACGCTCAAGTTTGCGACCAACGCGCCCGTGGGCGCGTACCTCTTCCAGCTGGCCATCACCTCGGCCAGCCAAAACACCACGGGCACGGCCGCGTACACGGTCAACCTGTTCACGGGGCCCGACACGCTGAGCATCGAGGCGGTGACGTGGACGAGCACGCAGAGCGGCACCATCTCGGTGACGTGCAAGAGCAGCTACCTGGTCGACAGCAAGATCAACATGCAGGTGACGTACCCCGGCGACAAGGCCATCACCACGTCGCCCATGGCCGCCACCCCGCCAGGCAGCGGCTTCTGGGCCTTCTCGGCCCGCAAGGTCGACCGTCCTGGTGTGGTGTCGTGCCAGAGCTCGCTCGGTGGTTTCGTTACGCGTGCCGGTACCACGGCCAAGCGGGATTTGAAGGGTATGGTCAAGGCGAGGTGGGCTAGGGTGTGAGGGGTTTCACGACGGCTTGGGGAAGGGGGGTGGGAGGGGGCGTTATGGTGTCTGAATATGACATGTCCACTCGTTTGTTTCATTGCTTTTTTTTTTTTTTTTTTTTTTTTGATAAGCTTCCAAGTACTAGTTATCTAGGTGGTAGCCAGTATCCTACGTGTCCCGTCTTTACCTGAATCTATGGCATGTTTACAAGACCGTCGAACCACTAAATCCCGACAGGTTCGTTAGTACTAGTAGTATTCGTGATGCAATGTCTGGGGTTGTGTTGTGATCATACCTGCTGTAGCCGGTGAGGCGGGTGATTAGGAATCGTATACGTCCGGAAGAAGCTGTGGACAGTCCCTACGCGAGTCTGCCGATCGCTGTCGCCCCCCTGCCAGTTTCGATTAAGCTCTTCGTCTATGATTCTGCGAATGGTGCCCATCTCTGGTCGGTCGTCCGGGTCATTCATCATGCATTTCACGATGAGCTGGCGGAGCCTCAAAGAGACGTTCTGAAGGTTCGCGTTGAGCTCGTGGTCGGCCGGGTTGGAAAGCAAATATGCCCCAAACGTCCAGGCGGGTTGCGCGTCGCCGATCCCGACCATCCGTGGTATCGGCCCATCCGGTGGTGCGAGCAAGGATATCAGGGACCACATGATCATCGCTATGCCGTATAAGTTGGTCTTCCAGTCGTACTGGGCCGCGACTGATGTCACGGGATTCGCTTCGGCCAGAGGGTTGCCGCTGATATAGTCCCACTCTGACGAAAATTGTTCCTATCAAGCATGTCCAAATATAAGTCTTGTTCTCGGGCGTGTTCAGATCTTTGACCTGCGGGAGACTTTACCGGCGTCAACCAATCAGGCTTCCCGTACTCTCTGCTTTTCCACCGTTTCTTACTGTTTTTTTTATTTTTAACAAATGTTAGTCCTCAAGGGGACTCGGCCCTGTATCGAAGGACTCGCAGTTGCCAGGTAATTGTGTATAAGATAGGAACATACGATCTTTGGAAGTCTCGGCTTTTCACATTTTCGCAGAGACCGAAATCCCCAAGCTACGCGTCAGGGTCAGCAAGCAGCGACAGTGTGGCATCCATGCTATGCACCCCTAGGTACGGTAGGCACGTACCTTGAATAGCGGCAGCAGACTGTGCCGTCTCTGAGGAAATTGTTGCCATGTGCCCTCATACTCGTGGATAAAAACTGTCCGTCACCCACTATCAGCTGGCTGGCTCATTTTCTTTTGCATATCTTCGAGAACGTACCATTCTGTGGTGAAATATCGAAATGCACCCAATCCTCGTCCCCGCCGCTATACCATGGCCTGTTGTCCCCTGGTGGCGGTTGCACTCGGTCAACTCTTCTGGGTATTCGTTCTTCGACAACCTGATTGGCATCATAATCTGACCAGTGTTGTGGTGGATATCGTAGAGCGACCACCATCTGGAATACTGTTTTTTTTTTTCAATGCCATGTGTCAGACAACGACGTATATGTCTCCTGTGGAGCTGTATTGGTTGAGAGGGGCTGTAAAAATAGAATATGGACCTACAGCAGTCGAAAATAATCCAAAGTGCTCGATTCCTCAAAGTACGTCTCGGATCTCTCGCTGAGACGGATTTCAATAATTTGTGCATGGAGCCCTTTGGGCAAAACTCCATTATCATTACTCTTCTTTCTGGACGTCTCGTCAAACCCCCGTCGTGGAGTTGAACGATGTGTTTTGCGCCTCGGAAGACCTGAACCCGGTTCAACTCTCAGATCACTATTACCTAGGTTTATTTTTCAACCCATGGCGCGGATGAGGACATACCTTTGTAACCTTCTTTTCCCTCTCAATCGTGTATTCAAAAGGAGGCTTTCCGGCAATTCGCACCGGTTGGCGGTTTGGTCCGCTAAAAGCACATTTTATCACAAAATCTCTCCCTGTCGCATTGCCGTGAGTCTGCTGAAAGACGGCGGCGATACCCTGGCCGCCCCAGCCCAGCACCTTCTTGAACTTAAATTTCCCCCTCACTTCCTTTGCGAGTTCCCAAGCTTCATCGTGAGCGTCATGCCTCATGTCGTTAACAGGGGCCTCATCGATATCAGCATACTCCCCGGCATCCTCATGTGGTCTGAAGTACGGGGCGGGGCCGGGTAATATGACTTTGTGGTCCCGCTGTGGTAGAAGGCGCCAGGCGCTGACTCCTCCATTGAATCCGGGAATGGCCTGGTTTGCTATATCGGCCTGTTGAACGGCCGGAGCGGAATTTATCCAATCATCCAAGCTGCCTCGACGCAGGTGCCGGAATCTGACCAACGTCCGCTTTTGAATTTCGCGCAACGTATCGGCTGGCATTTTGGCTCGCTTTCGATGAGTGTTTGCCGGGAGGTGTTGGGAATATGCATGTTTCAGCCTGCTAACTAAGACATGACTGACTTTTGGGTTGCGCTTGGGGGGAATTATATCTCAAACAGTCTCAAAGAAAAGTGCACTGTGGGGTTGCTTTCCTACAAGCCCAGACAAAGAGCTTAACTTGGTGAGCTTTGCACGATACTTTTCCGCATGCGGCGTGGCTGTAGTCAGATTGTGTGGCACCGACAAAGACCAGACTTGGGTTTCTACAACGAGCAACCGATGCCAATTAATCCAACGCTAATTGATTCATGTTGATATGATTTAAATTGCCTACTTCAATCCTTTCTGACAAACTCCAAAGTCGCCCGGCTGCAGGAGGTGAGGCAAGTTGTTAGCTCTTGTCCTAGGGCCACGGGTAGCACTAGTATGGCTCGTCACACCTTAAAAACGGGGAGCACCATATTGTGCCGTTGCCCCCACAGTCAGCTTGTTATCTACGTAGACCTGTACTTTGGGGGATTTTCGTGACGCAACAGCCATTCGGAACACTGTGGCGCTGATGTTAGCATGGGCCATGATGTAATTACCTTACCTAGGTGGGCGACGGGTCCGAGGCACTCACGATTGCTGAATATCATCCACAGCACGCGGTTTGGCAAATGGCCCCAGGGATCATTAGCATTGGGGTTGTTCGGATCTATAAGGCTGGTACCTAGCCCTGGTGAACCTCTGTAGAAGTTGATGCGCACTGCCTTTTCTGCAGTGTTCCATTATCAATGCCCCTGTGCCGTGGGTCAATGCGAGCTCGGGAATCAGTCTTAGATCGTCATTGTACGCCTGGGCAATGTGACTGGCGCTGTCAAACTCCCATCCCGGCCACTCGTCAGCCTACAGCAGTGCCGTCCTCGCCACCGCCACTTACCCGCATCATTTCCAGCTCTTGATTGAGACTCAGCTGTCCAGGCACGTAGCCAACTTGAGTGGGTGGATTCGCTTGATTCTCGAACTTGACGGCGTAGGGACGCCGCGGCTGGCCGGCGTTATTAGCACTAACTAGGTCAAACTGAGCAACCACACCTAGACCGCCACCTCCCAGGATGCGACAAAAGTGGAAGCCATATCGGTCTAGACGCCTCGCTATTCTCTTGGCGTTTTCTCTTGCGTGTCCCCAAGTGGCGTTGCTCATGGGTGTGCCACCGCGTTCGGAATATTGGTTGGGGTTAGTGGCAGGGTTGTTTTGTATTTGTGCCATAGCGGCGATCCAAGCAGCTGGCCAAGCCTGTACGCCACCTCCGTGAAAAGGGACGGGGTCAGCTGCGATCAGGTTGGGTAGATTTACTATGTGTTGCCAGGTCCAGAGCCAGGGGTATAAGTTATGATCAAGGTAGTTAAGCATCTTCCTATTCAACCTCTTCCGAGTTGTACGGTAATCGTACCCATTATAAATAACGTCACGGCATGTTGTTGAGCGTCACACACGTACATAATGCAAAGATGTAGCAAAAAGGTTCGAATTGTTACTATGGAGGGGGGACAAAGGAAGGCTAGGATCTTGCAGATCCTGAAGGCGTAGATGGTGGGCTGGCTAGGCCGACTATGGGACAATGGCGGGATAACGGCGGGCTAACATTGGTGGGCCCCTCTAACACATCTTGAAGTTTGATCTCTGGGATTGACTAGGTTTGCCGAAGTATTAGCTCGTGCCTTACAGTACAACTCCGTCCCTTTCTAGGTGGGGTTATCCTCCGAGTTTATGGGATGAAGGTCAAATCGTCAAGAATTTAACTTACTTTGTCCCACATTGTACCTCATTCGCTCTCCGGAATTGGTTATCCCTAACAAGGCTTTGTCCTTTGTCAACGAGTTAGCGAGTAACAAATGGAGACAGAGAGTTTCCAACACCGGTGGACCTTCAAGCCGGCACGGCCTCTAAATGAGGAGCTTGCCTACCCGCTTTCTAGCTGGGCTGATGACTCCAAAACTGGAACCGACCAAGGTTGTCCCCCGGTGCGAACGGGCACAAGGCGAGCACTCATCTCGTTGACTGGGCCACTCTTTGGAGGGTCTTTCTTGGGCAGGTAAATAGGTAGACGGAACCGAGCTAACTCTTTGTTCGAACAACCTGTTGTGGCGGTGAGATCAAAGGTGCTTGCCACATCCACATCCTCTGATTTCCACTGTGGATATCCCTTGGCGTGCTGCCTTGCATTGTCGCACATGAGAAATGAGGAATGTCTGCTGCCTCACAGAGCTGAACTAGAATAGCGTGTCGTCATGCGGGGCTCGGCCGCTGATGAAGCGAAAGATGTAGGATTTTTTTTGATGATGCAATGTTTCGGGGAAGCATCTAAACCCTGATTGCACAATATGGAAAAGTGGTAGATGAGCAAGTGAGCCAAGTAATATATGACAAGCTGCATACCAATGGATACCTAGGTAGTTGTGGCAGCACACATAGGGCCTAGCGTAACACATCTCTGCATATTGTCTTTTGGTGATATTCGCGGTCGGCTGAGGCCGCTTCGCAATTAGTGCCCAGATGTAAATAACCAACAAAGAAACAACTGTGTACTGTGGGTAAACGGCACTCAATTCAATCGCTAGGAACTTCCCTGCAACGCAACGGCCAACAGCGGCCTCAACAAGCAAAACGGGATCTTGCGTTAGCAGTACCATACAAGACTTCAGCTAACCACTGGATAGTCAAACACATGTAATTGAGCAATCGGAGGAGGAGTCCTAGAGAGTTATTTTAAGGTGGGAAAGCCTATGGGCTTGACTCCTTCTCCTAGATAGTAACATTGCACGAGTTTCTATCAAGTCAATTCATGTCCCATCACTTTGAGTGCATTTCGCTATAGAACCTAGACTCCTATCTCGAAACTGGCGCAACTCTCTTGTACCCGCACATACCAGCCACGAAGCCAAACTCATCATCATTCCTGCAGGCCGGAAGCTTGTCCAACTCATCCGCAAACACATCACGAGTACCCCCACTTCCAGCGCACTCGTCAAGGTCCATTGCCTTTTCAAAGGTCGCATTGGCCACCACAGCCACTGTTCCTTCACGCTCGAGGAATTGTTTTATTCCGGGCGGCCACGCCTTCTGATACCGATTACTGACCTCGATAACGCCATGTTCCGTTGGGACCCTCTCTCGCTGCAGACATCCGGCGAAGTGTGACCACATGTTTATGTATCCATGCACTAAACCAGCCTCCTGGTCCGGGAGAGGGGCATAATTGCTCCAACTCCATTTGGTACTTCATCTCATGGGGCTGCATCTTGGCCGTGCACTCTAGCGAAAGCCTCATCCGAGGGCTCAAGAACCAACCAATCCACTGCCCATACGTGCAGTCATATTTATACCGAAGTGTCTTCTGGATACTGGCGATGTCGAGCGGAGGGGAACATGGACACCACTCGCCCATTACAGACGCAGCAGACTCGATGATCATGGGAGGCAGGGCCGAAAGATCATAGGCAGTCGTGTTTTCGAGGGCCGCAATGCATGCGATGCTTGGCGCGCTTCAGCCCTTGAACTTGTCCGATACTACGTCGGTGGGCCCCAGGATATTCACTCTTGTTCGCCGTCACCCGAGCCGACTTGGTAGGGCCTCAATGGCGGTATAGCCCCTGTTGTTTCGTACTGTCAGCTACCCATGGTGATGGAAAATTTTCGCTGCAGACAAATGATAGATGCGGCCGAGAAAGGTCTACGGTCACCTCAACGCATCATTGCTGGTGCACCGATGACGTTGTCAACTGAACTCGGCTAATAGTGTATCGCAGACAACCCAGAACTGAAGATATTTTCCATTTAACCGTTGTATCTTGAAGCGAACAGGGAAATGATCGGCAATTCAGGTACGCGACGCGGACCGCTTTCTTGGAACCAGAGCTAGGGAATAAACCGACTTATCCATGCCGAGGAAGAAATCCAGGACGCAGGTACAAACAGGTTTTATTTAGTATTCTAGTAGAATGAAAAGGTAATGGTATATATATGACGACCCCCTCCCCTGACGGGCCTGGCTTAGACGCATCGCGACAAACCGAATGACCATTCCAATCTCAAACATGAAGGCCCGCATCGCTTCTCTGGCAGCTGTCTGGCTCCTCAGCCATCCCATCGCTCCGGTTTCCGCACAGAACAAACACATCATCGAGGTCCTCAGCACAACAACTCTTTTCAAGGTCAACAAGGTCCCCCAAGCATTGAACACTTCCAGCAGCTCGGCCTCCCTACTACCTTCATGGAATGCCTCTGTCGCATTCACCTTCCTTCCCACCAATTCAAGTTCCGCTGCATCTGCGGCTCGAACCACCACGACACCCCAGGGCGGACTGCTTCCTAGTCTCACTGCAGTCATCGGAAATATCACCTCAGGCCTTGGAAATGTCACCTCGGGCCTCGGACTGGGCGCCTCACCAACCATCGCCGGCCGAGCCGCGAACACGACGAGCCCGTCGTCATTTTCATTCCCGAGTCTGAGCATGCCGAGTCTGACTTTTTCGAGTCTCTCCATGCCCAGCCTGACCTTTTCGAGTCTGACGATGCCGAGTTTAAGTCTTACTTTCAGCAGCATCCGCTGGCCGAATAATACAGCTACCACGACTACTCCAGCCAGCTCGAAGGCAAGTTGACGGACCAGACAGCCATTGCCCTCAGGGACGCAGTGCAAAATGTGTCGCGCCTGGCGAAGAGTTTATGGAATGGAACACTGCGCAGAAGTTATATAACGTAGCTGACCGTTATACAATGAGCTGTATACAATATAGCCCTGATTTGTTTGTTAGCGCGTGACACTCCCAAGAGGTGACCCTGGATTGAAGCCCCGAAAAAGCGTTTGTAGTATGACGAAAGGCATCATTGGTGTGAATGGACTTTTTGAATAGGTACTTGGGAAGGCCTTCTGAAATATTAAATGTCTCTTTATGCTGCTCAAAAGCCCTTCTGGGGCTTCAACTACCCCTCGGGACCTTTAGGGGAAGGCCACGCGCTAACCAACTAAGCGGGGTTGGATTGTATTTCGTGAGGCTGGTATAGGGCACGCCATTTGCACACGGTAGGAGGAGCCCTCTCCGGGCCCCTCTAAGTCAAAGACAAAGTCTCTGAAGTCGGCCTTCCGCGCCATTGTGCCCGAGAGTCCTCGATCTGGTTTGCGTCTCTTGGATAAAGGCGGAGAACTTGGACGTGATCCGCCAAGTTGCGCCGGTCAACGACGAGATTTGTGCCGTTAAGATTGAGAATCGCAAACGTGGAGAGCACTACAGATGGGTGACAAATGCCGTCAAGGACCGACATCGCCCCCGCACCCCCTGCTTCCTCAGGACGTAGGAAAGGGCTGATGAAGCACAGCATAGTCCGATAAAAAGTGCATATCTAAGACATGGACAGCTATTTCGCCCGACGTCATCTCTGTCCGCATCAACACCAAACACCAAGTCTGACTCTCCGCTTCATAAGGCTTCTGCTAACGGCCATCTCCAAGCTGTCGAAGCTCTTCTCAAAAGCGGCTACAATGTCGACGAGCTGGATTGCAACGAGCGGTCCGTTTTGTACTTGGCACTCTGCTATGACCACTGCGATGTCGCTGACTACCTCTTAGACTATCTCTCCAACCGGACAGACAAAGTCAAGATGACGTTTGGTAGAACGTATGGTGAGAGCGAACTGAAGCAGGCCATCCGCTACGGAAACGCATCCGCCGTAGAGGAACTGCTATGCCTTGGAGCCAACCCCAATGGCTCTGGCGACAGTGGCAGTTCGCCCCTCGCTGACGCGGTCAAAGCAGATCACACCGGGATTGTGAAGGCCCTGTTCGAAAATTCAGCAAGCATGACACAGGCAGTGGAATGTGAAGAGCCTGAGAGGATTTTGGGAGAGAAAATCGGGATGGGTGGTTGCTGCAGCACTTTGCCGCGTACTACGGCCATGCGGCATAGCAGCCGTGGTTGTGATAGTTGCCGTGTTGTGGTGAGATATCTCTTGGTCCCTCTTTGACTGTCCTGGTTGCCTGGTTACTAGCACTGGGCTAGAAAGGGCTAGTGTCGCCACTTTTTTCTGCTGCATGCTGACTTTTCGGTTTGGATCGTCCAACAATAAGCCAATCTTTGGACTGTGTTTCCATTGAGACTGCCATCCTGACTTTGACTTTTGCAATGACGGCGAGTTTTTCCCATGTGGCTGAGGACGACTTCATCATCGAGGCGCCGCCAAGAGAGGGGAAGGTCGTTATCACGTACCCAAGGTAAGGCAGCTAGTTTGCTAGGTACGTAGGTACCTTATCTTACCAAATGATGGATTGCCTCTCTGGAGTGCTCAAGACATCGTCGCATCGTCGCTCGCATTCTTCCGCTCCTCGGCGCATAGATTGCGTGGAGAGTTGCGCGCTCTGCTTCTGTGGGAAGTGCACATATTTGATGCCAGCCTATCACCATCAACGCCAATGCCAGACAATTCTTTGCCCTTTGAGGCTTCGACTATAATCTTGCCATAATCTTTCCCATTGTGGAAATTTCAGGGTGCAACGCCTTGGTCCAACCCGACATGTCGCGACCCCAACTCTCCAACCAACCACCAGGCCCGCCACCTGCAAACCAAAACGACGCAGCCAACAGGGGCGGACTCCGGAGGTGGGGAACCCGACATGAAAAGGAGTCACAGCCGCCGCCTGCGCCGAAATCACCAGCACCGAGTCATAGCACCACTACTTCCAACCATCTTCCCAACCCAACCCCTTTCCCCTTCCGAATCTACAACTCCATCACAACCACCACCACCACCAAAAAAAATAAAAAATAAAAAAATGACCACGACCGGCACAGCCGGCATCATCGGTGCGGGCATCGCCGGCCTCGCAGCGGCCATCGGGCTGCGGCGCGCGGGGTGGGACGTGGAGGTGTTTGAACGCTCCCAGTTCAAGAACGAGATCGGGGCGGCCATCAGCGTGCCGCCCAACGCGGCGCGCGTGCTGGATCACTGGGGGTTCGATCGGGAGCGGGCGGGCGCGGTGCCCAACCAGGCGTCGCGGTTCATGCGCGCCGCGGACCTGGGGGTCATGTTGGAGACTGCGTACCCAGATATCGAGGAGCGCATGGGGGCGGGCAGTTGGAGTTTTCATCGCGTGGATTTGCATCGCGGGTTGAGGGAGCTGGCGACGGGGGAGGGGGAGGGGAGGGAGGTGTGGGTGAGGTTGGGGTGCGAGGTTGTTGGGGTGGATTGTGAGGGGGGCGTGGTGAGGTTGAAGGGTGGGGAGGAGGTGAGGAAGGATCTGGTGGTGATTGCGGATGGGTCGCATGTGAGTTTCTGATGTTGGGAGGATGGATGGGGGTGAGGGGGATTTTGCTGACGGGTTCGCTCACAGAGCCGTCTGATTGAAGACTTTACGGGGAAGCCGTCGGAGCTGCGTCGGACGGGCCGGTCCATCTACCGCTGGCTGGTGCCCATGGACGACGTGGTGGCGGATGCCGACTTGGGCGCGCAGTACCAAGGCCCGCCGGGGTTTGTGTCGTGGCGCGATCCGGCCAAGGACATCCTGTGGGTGAGCTACACGTGCCGCGGCGGCCAGATGCTGAACAACGCGTGCGTGCACAACACGCAGGCCGGCGAGGGCGACGAGGACCTGTGGCACTCGGACGTGACCAAGGACAAGGTGCTCGCCATGCTGGACAACTTCCACGCGACACCCCGAAAGATCGTGCAGATCGCCAGCGAGGACGGCATCAAGGTGCACCACCTGTTCAAGCGACCTCCGCTGACCACGTTTGTGCGCGGACGGACGGCCATCGTGGGCGACGCGGCCCACGTCATGATGCCGACGCACGCGGCGGGGGCGCCATCGCCATCGAGTCGGCCGCGTCGCTCGAGGTGCTGTTCAGGGGCGTGGATGGGGCCGACGCCGGCCTGGTCCGGGACCGGCTGCAGCGCTTCGACCGGCTGCGCATCCCGCGCTGCAACCTCACCATGCTCGCGTCCAACGCCGGCCCGCTCTGGCTCGACGTGCCCGGCGTCGAGGCCGAGGTGCGCAAGTTCTATGCCGGCCCGCTGCCGCCGCCCGGTTCGCTCCCCTGGGGCGACCAGTTCCGCGAGGTGCTCTTCAACCACGACGAGTTCAGCGCGGCCGAGGCGATCCTGGCTGAGCCTCCTGCTAGCCAGGGCCAAGGTGCCGGGACATGATTTGTTCCCCGTCGGCGGGTAATAAGTTCGGGTTGGCTCAGAATTGGGGTAAGGTAGCGTCGCCCAAAAAAAAAAAAAAAAAAAAGAGTGAGAAAAAAAAAAGACATATTATACGATTAAGGCTCTTTCTCGGGGGCTCTGACCCCATTCATGCTGCCACCATTAACCCGATGGACTTATAGTGTGGGGTATCAATGCCAGCCTCCCATGTCCTCCCTGTCGGTGCGGAGATGCTCTTGGTATTACTTTCGGTGGTTTCCATGGAAGAATGCTCTCGATTCCCCTCTCTAGCAACCTGGCCTAGGATTGGGGCCCGGCTGATGTTGGGATCGAGAATGAGGGATATCGTATCGTGGCGTTGTGTTCAGGTTGTCTGGTGCTCGAGAGGTGATCGCCGTGATCGACACGCATTGACTTCTTATTAGACGCTCAAAACTTTGAACCATTCCCAATCGGCATGGGATTATTACCATTGGCATGCTTTCGTTCTGCCTTGCATTGGAACCTCCACGCAGCTTCTCGAAGCAATTCCCGGCCCCGTGCGGTCCGTCTGACTGCGGCCAGGCGAACCCCAGTGCCGTGCTCGTTTGTGCAAGTCGACGGGACCCGAGGGCGTCGGCTCGCAGCTCTGACCCCCTTGGCTTATCTCTAGCGCCCAGGATGGCTTCTACGGCCGACGCCCCTTAGCGAGCTGGTTTTTAGTGCCGAGACAGCTCATCACGGCTCCAATGCCCCCCCCCCCCCTCCCCCCAATGTACGGGGCTTTCTCGGGTTACCGCCAAGGCGGTTTGCCGGACGGTGACACGGGATGACTCCCGCCGTTCCTGCAGCAGTCGACAGCAGTTTGCTCGACTCGGTAAAATCGGCAGCCTGTTGATTTTAGCCTCCGTTTATGAAGGCCTCATATATCAAAACATTGCTCCGGATAGTGGCTGATGTTGCCCCATCTGGCTGTTAGCAAACTGCGCGGCCCCGCCGCCGGGACGCTACCAGTCTGTCTACGCAATCGCAATCCACCCCCTTTGCTGCGGCGTGCATGGCGTACAGCCGCGAGCCGGATCGGTGGAGTGAGGGCAGAGAGAGAGGGCTGAAGTGTGGGGTGATGAATGAGAAGAAAAAGAGAGATTTATCACGACATGCCCTCCCCAGGACCTGCATATCTCGCCCACACCCCCCTCTGAGCTCTGGTCCGAGTCCCGTTTCCCTGAGCTGCATCTTCGTCATCCCATGACCGCACAGACACCAGGCCCGACCAACTGACGCGGCTGACGGACACAATGAGGTGCACGTACATCGGCCTGGCTGCGGCCCTGGTCTGGACGGGCGTGTCGGGCACCAAGATCGCCAAGGCACGACACGGTAACAGCAACATTGATCTCGAGGCCATGCCCGTGGTCGCCGGCCACCGGGTCGTGGCCGGCGACGGGAGCGCCGCGCGCCACAACAGCAGCGAGCGCGCATCCGAGCGCAGCGGCGCGCACAACACGCACCTGGTGAACCTCGAGCTACGGCAAACGGCCGGCCGGTGCGGCGCCCAGTACGGAAAGTGCGCCGGCGACCAGTGCTGCTCCGACTACGGCTTCTGCGGCGACACGGTCGACCACTGCGCGCCGCTGTTCAACTGCCAGACGCAATACGGCGTGTGCGGATGGCCGCGCGCCCCCCCGGCCCCACCCACTACGGCGGCGCCCCCGGCTCCGCCCACCACCTCCGCCCGGCCCACCACTACTTCGGTCGCCCCGCCCCCCGTCGTTACCCCCACAACCACCTCCATCCCCGTCGTTGTCATCCCCACCACCACATCGGTCCCAGTCGTCGTGACCTCGATCGTCACGGCGCCGCCCGTCGTCATCCCGCCGTCTTCCACATACGTCGCTCCCCCGCCCGCGTCCACGTCGGCCGGTGGCGGCGGCCTACGCATCACGCAAAATGGCATGTGCGGCAACGGCACCATCTGCATCGGCAGCACCCAGTACGGGCCGTGCTGCTCGCAGTACTTCTGGTGCGGGTCGTCGCTGGACTTTTGCGGCACCGGGTGCCAGTCGTCGTTTGGTGCCTGCTTTGGCAACATTGGTGGTGGTGGAGGGAGCCCGCCGCCGGCTGGGAATGTCACGTCGGTCGTGGTGCCGCCGCCTAGCACCACGGTTGTCGTAGTGCCGCCTCCGATCACTACGAGCACGTCGACGACCACCACGAGTGCCGTGGTGACGACCATCATCACCTCGGCCCCGCCGCCGCCGCCGCCGCCGCCGTCGACTACGAGTACTACTTCGGCGAGACCTACTACCTCGGCAATCTCGCTGCCGCCGGGCATGAGGTCGAGCACGGACGGCAAGTGCGGCAGTGGCGTCACTTGCATTGGCTATTCCGGCGGACGGTGCTGCAGTCAGTTTGGCTACTGCGGTGACGGCGACCAGTTCTGTCCGCCTCTGGTGGGTTGCCAGCCCGAGTTTGGTACTTGTGACCCCGCGAGACCCTAAAGGTGCCCGGTTGCGTATTGGGTGGAATGATAGAGGGCGATGTAAGCGGTTGGGGTGAGGTATAGTTGAACTGCTTCAGAAGCTTAATTACTACTAGTATTGGGTCCTAAGTATTATTATTCTCAGTCAAATGTGAGATCATGGCGATGATGTAAGTTTTCATAAACTTGGGCTATAGTAATTTTTTTTTTCGTGAGGTGGTAGAGATTGTGCGACGTCTTGCTCCAATCCCAACTGCCACCACCCTACTATCGCCTAAACAGCCTTTATACAACTCATCAAGTTTTAGCGACGTCGGTACATCACTGGCGCCTCGCTTCCATGCAGAAGCATTCTAGAAATTTGTAGTACTGTAGCCCACTCGCATGTGCCTCATTCGCCGAAAAAAGAATGACACGTGTTTCCAAGTCCTCCCCCTTCATTTATCCGTGCAGTCACTACAGCTCGGTGCCTTGCATCAACGGACCTTGGAACTGTATAATGCATTGGAAAGTAAATTGCTTCCCTATCATTGAGAAACATTGCAAACCACGCTGCTGTCTCTTGGCGCATCTTCAAACTTGTGCCATCTTAAGCCGAACCCTTACCCGACACCAATTAACCACTCGTCGTCGTGTTCTCTCAATACTCGTAATAAGGAAGAAGAGCCAAGCTGAACCTTTTTTTTTTTTTTTTTCTTTCTTGGCAATTCCATTCCCTCTAACGCTGCCTAAAGTAGCTAAATACCCAAGATACCTCCTTCCTGACCCTCCTAGCTGCCGAGTATGATCGCTGCGAAAGGCTACGAAGCTTGTGCCTGTTCTGTGAAACCCGGGTGAAAGGAGCTGCGCGTAAAAGACTACCTAGGTACGGCCCTGAAATTGAAGCCAGTCAATTACGCTCAAGTGCCTACGAGACCTATTGTACCCTAGAACGCCTCTCGCAACGCCCCTTTTGAGAGATCGACAGCCGAAGTACTCGAAAGCCACCAGTTTTGCACAACAGGGGAATCGATTGGCTCAGCTAAATAATTGCAGAAGTAATCTACTCTTGGCGCATTTAGCACTGCAATTTTAGTCCCAGCGGAGGAGTTGGCCACAGCGTACTTGGGAGCAGGCTGCCCAGTAGTTGCGTCAGACCAAACCTAGAGTGTCTCTTTGTTGAATTCTAGTAACCCCAAGGCGTTACTGGTCAATCGTTACGCATCAAACCCTCTCGTCTCTTCAACGTAGCACTAGGTATCATATCTCAACGGCTTACGAGTGCGGAGCGAAACTCGCCTCGCGCCTAACCTAGTCCTTTCCGCCACTCACCAGTTTGCAGGCCACAGTATACCTCGTAGGCGACAGGGGCTTGGGCTTGACGCCTTCCTTCGGCCTTATCGAGCCCGCGTCGTCACCAGATTATACCAGCTCAAAGTAGTTGGAGTCAAGGGTCGGCGAGATGGACCATGTAAGTCCAGTGCTCAATTCGCCGTTGAGTTGCAGATAATTTCGCTCGCTCTGAATCCGAGGTACATGGTTAGGTAGTCGTTTTTTTTCCTTGCCTGCGTGTTGGGCGTCAAGCAAGTGAATATATCCCGTTGTATTTCAGGGAGCCTCCTTCCACTTGCCTCGTCGCGTGGATACGGCATCGTCCTCACCGTGACGTTCTTGTTCGCATCAGTTCCAGATACTAGAGACTAGGCGCCTTCCGAGTCATGGAGATCGGGGGACTCGGGGTCGAGATCGGGATACCTAGGGTCGGGATTCTGGGACTCAGGGTGAGCGGTGGCTTCCTGTGTTTACGGATACGGGCCCCTGCTATACGTTTGGTGATCGACAGGATTCACGTCAGCAGCGGCTTGGTGCATCTGGAGGTATTGGGATGTAACGCCCAGGTGCATCTGGGAGATATCACAATCATGGGCGGCATCCTCTTCGTGTTGGTGGGCGACAGTGGCTATATAAATCTCATTACCAATGTCAAGGTCCGGAGTTTAGTGATGAACGGCGGCTCATTTCACATAGGACCTACGCAAGGGACGCTCCATGTCGGCCGGTTTGAAGTGAATGACGGGTCGTTCTTTGCAATAATAACAAAAACTGGCCCGACTCTCGAGCTAGCGCCGAAGGTGCAGATTGGCGAGGCACTGGGGATGGAACATAGTGCACCACGTGCAGAAGCCGACGCACAGGATACCCTATGGAACGAGGCTCGATTGGGCGCGTCACAAACATACATCAAAGCAAATTTGTGGCAAACAGCCTATATTGCTGCTGTTGAGGGGAAAAGGAAGGCCAGGATCTGGAAGATCCTGAAGGCGCAGATGGTGGGCTGGCTAGCGCACAGCTAGAATAATGGTGGGATAACGACGGGCTAACATCGGGAGACCCCTCCAACAGAGGTACAGAGCCCCGACAAAGCATTTGAAGCATGCGAAAAGGCATCTATGGTGTTTGAGAAAGGGGTTTCAAATGCTGGGAAGGCCTTCTAAAATATCAAATATATGCTCAAAAGCCTTTCCAGGGCTTCGGCTTGAATATACCACCTTTGGGGAAAGGTCGCACGCCAACAAATAAACCAGGGTTGGATTTCGTATAACCTCACGTACTCTACACCGGCCTCACGAAATATAATCCAAACCTCACACCTAACACCAATCAACCAACCACCAACAATAACCCAGCCTCACCGCAGAATCCTCGCTCTGTACACCTCTAGGCCAACATAAATAGCAACATTAGCCAGGGTCAAGACGCCCGTAACAGCTGCCCGATCCCAGTGGGGGTCGCGAAGTCGAGGCGGTCGCGAGGTCGACACGGGCCCAGATGACGCCAAACACAGCGACGCACACCAGCGCACTGGCGATTCCCACCATGCTCATCGCAAAGGCACTCGGTTAGTCGACGATGTGCACGCCCCAGCTGTATTCAATGGTGGAGTCGGCCCCCAGCCTGGCGGCGAAGATGCTGAACCCTAGCATCTTTGGGAGTCGATCGAGGAAGATGTTTTCTGCGTGCCCCTGGGACGCATTGGAACTGGGCTTGCTGGCGCAGGCTAGGCAGTGCAGAACGATGTGGTTGGGCATGGGCGGGAGTGGCTTCATGGGGGCATTCGGAGTAGTGGTAGCGGTCTTGGGTGACTTATTTGGGCGGTGGGAGCTCCATTAGCTGGCCGTAGATGCCCAATTGGTGTCGTTTTGACACCCTGGACTAACCCGAGTTGTTAGTCGTCTCACCAAGTAAAGAACAGGCAGTGAATTACTGACCTGAACAGAGCGAACGTCGCCAGGCTTAAAAAACCAACGCCATAGAGCTGCCCAAAATCCCGATGTCTTCTTGTCATGATAGTTCTCCCAAATCTTTGTAAAGAGTTTTGCCGTCCGTTGCGACCGCAGATATATCAATTTCCCTCAGTTTCACTCTCAGTTTCACTGAGTTGTCTCCCACGCCGAAACAAAGCTCGAAACACTTGGGGGTCGTGCAAGCCATCTGAGGATTGTTGAAGAATGCAACATCTCGGCGCGATAAGCCGAAGGGCATTGCATTGCCACCGGTACCTCCACCCCCGGGTGTAAATTTTTGTCCTGCAGAACTTTGACTGGTAGAGAAGATTGCTTGCCCAGTCCTTCCAGTGCTAGAGCTTAAGCTTGGAGAAGTCATGGACCTTGGCAAGGTTCCGACAACGCCCCCTTTAGTAGTGATGCTGTGTGTGTAGTGTCGCTTGATTGTGAA
Organism: Lasiosphaeris hirsuta; assembly: GCA_030549175.1. Lineage (NCBI taxonomy): Eukaryota > Fungi > Ascomycota > Sordariomycetes > Sordariales > Lasiosphaeriaceae > Lasiosphaeris > Lasiosphaeris hirsuta. The sequence continues at coordinate 5,883,600 of JAUKUA010000002.1, forward strand.
TAGCGTTTGGTTTCAGTGCATTGTGCCCTTTAATCCGTGCCTTTATGATCGATTTGTATGTTCTTGAAGTCTCCAGGCCGCACAATCCACCATTCCGACCTTGAAAATATTTCCTTTTATCAATTCAAAAGCGCAACTTACCTAGTAGTCCGATGGCTTAAAATCACTTTCTTCATCTCGTGGCTCAATTCAAAACCACCAGGCCAATGTGACCAAAGTTGAAGGCTTGAGTTGAACACTTCATTGGCTACAGCAGATCAGTAGGTATGCTAAGTGTCAGACCATCCCTACTAATTTCAGTGCCTTCAGAAGTTAAGCTTGTCTCATTCAACAAGCCCTATATTATTATTAGCAACGATATGCCTTGTGTGCCCCGTGGCTTTAGCATCTCCATTCCTCATTCAAAATAGCCGGCTGTTTTGGGAGCAGGGTTGATGTGATTAGTTCCGCTGGGGATCCACGGTGTAATTCCCAACACAGAAGATTCTACACTGGATTAAGACTCACGCTTGACTTGCTTTTTAACCAGGGCATCTGGGTAAGGTATGTGAGATTTTGTTAGTTTCATTTAGGGATAAAAGTAAAGATAAACCCCATTTCGATTGAATGTAATGACCCTCGATATTCTGCCCCGTAGCAACTTGAAACCAATTTGACTCCTGATGTGATAGAACTGAAGCACTTGACCCACACCCGATTCCGTTACCTCCCGCAAAAGAAATGTCAGTATCCCAAGTCGACACTTGTATTAAGTTGGGCGAGAGCAGGATCGAATTGATGATCATGAACCATCACGGCCTTGTGATATCTACCTACTACTGCCGCCGAAGATACTAGAACAAACTACCATTAGTTATTTTGAGAGAGGAAAATATAGTGTTCAGTGCAACTTTGACCAATTACAGTATACCTCAAGGACTGCCCGTGTACCAAAACTAACCCCAACTTCACGTTTAAGCTGAGAATGACACTCCCCTATATTACCCCCTTTCGCAGTTTAACCCTCACCCACATGTCACTCTGAATGTACAGATTATGACTGTAGCTCAACCACGGCCGTGCCGGATCATGAATCTGAAAGTCAAAGTACCGGAGCAACTGGCCAACAATTAGCAATCCTCAAACTCCCATGGGACTGCAACCACATTTACCTCAACATAGACCTTATTCAACTCCAAAAACGCCATATTCTTCCCAACACATCCCCACCGCCCACTCCCAAACACCAGATCAACAACCTTGCGCATCTCTGCCGCCTTCTCATCGCCTGCCTCCAGGAAGCGCTCGGGCCGAAAGTCATCGGCATCCTCCCCAAACACATCCCGATTCCTTGTGAGAGCCGGAAACCCCGGCGCAACCCGCGTGCCGGCCGGCACAAACTTGCCATCGATGGTATCACCCCCGGGCGGGACGCACTTGAACGGAAACCCGGTGAATGGCGGGCACATGCGCAGGCCCTCGAAAACGACGGCCTGCAGGTAGGGCAGTGCGAGCGCCTCGGCGTTGCTGATGGGGGACGAAACCTTGCCGGCGCGGATGGCGTAGTCGATCTCGGTCTGCAGGCAGCGGTAGATGTGCGGGCTGGTGATGATGTGCAGCATGGTGGAGCGGATGCTGGTCGCCGTGGTGTCGGAGCCGGCAATGAGTTGGAAGATGGCTTCGGTGCGACACTCGGTTGGGGTGAGTCCGTGCCGAATGAAGGAGCCTAGAATATCGTCGTTTTTGGCCGTCGGACCTGCGGCGAAGCGGGTGGTGACGATGCGTTTAGCGATGCTGGTGGGGATCAGAGGTATGAAAGCAGAGCGGGGGGGGGGGGGGGAGGGGGGGGGGACGTACGGCAGGACTCTTCCGATGCCTGTTTTGTCCCCCTCTCTAGGTGCAAGGAGCCATAGCACCCAACGCGAGGTGGTTATGGCGTTCAACCACGGCACGGTGGAGGTGATGGTCAAGGCCGGGAGGAATTCAGTAGCCATCTTGACGTAGCCAAAAACATCTGACTCGGTTCGTAAAAAGCCAAGTTCTTCGCCAAAGGCAACCTTGGTGATGGAGTCAAGTGCAAAGTATTGAATCAGGGTGGCGAGGTCAAGCAATGGTCTTCTCTCGCCTCCACCCTCCTGGGCTGGGGTCGCAGCATACTTGGTCCGAATCTTGTCAATCAACGTGTTGATCATGAAGTCGAGCTCAGCTTCGAGGCCCGTATGGTCCTTGCCCGTGTAGCCTGGCATCACCTTTGCCTTGAGCTTATCGTGCTGTGTCGTGTCCAGGAGGCTCATCATGTTGTCGTCGTATCCATCCATACGAACTGCGCGGTACCAGTCCGACCGTGTGTAGCGTGAACGGGCGGCTGATAACCGGAGGACGACCTCCGGGTCCGAGGTGACCAGGTCATTAGGGCCAACCCGCACAGTCTTACCATACCTTTTGGCAGCTGATATGGTTAGCTCGCTCACCCGCGCGGACTTCAAGAGGCCAATTAGCCAAAAGTACGAAAATGATGCGGAGAAAGGCCCAGGAAACTCGCGCAGACGCCGCCACGCCAGGGCAGACGTGACAACATAGTAGATGGTAAAGATGGCGATAGATGCAAGAGTAATACCGAAGGAAACAGAAGTGGATCGCTCAATGAGCGTCTCCTGGATGGGCATCTTGTCGGTAAAAGCTGGAGAGTGGTGAGAGGAATTGGGAATGGCTGGAACCTTGAACCGACATGTCGCGGCCGGTTTGTGCAACCTCAACTGAGGTACAATCAAGACTATTTATACCCACATGTGTACCGTCAATTTCCCGCTAGCTTGCACCAAGGCGCTGCAGCTACATCTTTTCACGGCCCGATGAAGAGTGGCAGAAAAACGGGCCACTTCACTGCGTCTGCTTCTTGCCGAGGACGCTGTGCTTATGAGTTACGCCCAGTGACAAAGGTACATACAATCCGGCCCTGGTTTGTTTGTTAGCGCGTGACATATTGAAGCCCCGAGAAAGCGTTTGTAGTCGGGTACAGCGAGGATTGGAAAGACCTTTTGAAACACCAAAAATGCCTTTATTGATACGAAAACTAGCTTTTTTGCTGCTCGAAAGCCTTTCCAGGGCCTCAATTACCCCTTGGGACCTTTAGGGGAAGGCCAGGCGCTAACAAACAAACAAGGGTTGGATAGTAATTCGAATCACAGAGGATTAGAGAATTCAAAATAAGCCTTAACATCGGTGAGATGTATAGGTTAGGCAACGTACTGTATTATCTGTCAACCTCCACAGTAGCACCAAGTTGCGCAGTCGGGCTCCTAGGCATCGCCATGAGGCTTTCAGAGGCCTGTACACTAAAGGGTGTACCAATATATAAGGCAATGAAAAGAAGATACTTTGGAGCTTGAGCTTATCTCGAGACACTAGGTGCCTCAGCCACTACATTGCACAGTTTCCGATTCCGATATGTCATCGAAATGATAACATTTCCCGCTGTGTCTGAAACGGTAAAGGTGCTATTGGACATCACCGAGCAAACACAAAGCCACCGAACTAGCGTGGTACACCCTGCCAATCAGCAGTATAATCTAACAGCCATCACTGCAGGACATCGGAACGGTTTGGGGGAGATGACCCGGATTTGACCAATATCATTTCCCGTCCAATGTGATGGAGGACCGGCTCGCGCAGGAATGTGATCTTGACATCATCACCCCCCCCCCCCCCCCCCTCCTCCCCCGCCACCAAACTAGGCCTACCACTAATATTGAACTTTAGCCCGGGAGCGTTCCGTCCACGCTCGTCGCGGCGAAGGCCAACCGGAAGGTTAAGGCCCGATGCATCGAAATTTCGAAACGGCTTAGACCGAGCACGGGCATTGTCTTGTTTCTAGCCTTTTACAGGGGATCTTATCTGTGTGTATATAACCAAAAGAAAAAAAGAAAGCCGTTAAGCAACGCCTTGCCTGGCGTTACAGGACATCTTGAGTATTGCAATGCCTCTACTAGAGTGAAGAGGCTACCGCAAGATGCCCAGGAACTCTTTCCTCCTGTGCTCAACTTTTCATCACTCCAGCAAGTAGGGCAGAAGTAGAAGTGTAAAGACAATTCACAATTGAAGTTGTATGTCTGACTACCAATGCTAGCGACACAGTGATTAAAGCGAAAACCCTTGGCCTAACCGTCCTACTGTAGACCCGCAAACTTGGGACTATTCTTGATGAACTCGCCCCAAGTGGTCAGCTTGTCCTCGACGAACGAATGCGTCTCAGACAGGCTCTCCCCACCATAATACCCGACCTGATCAAACAACAGAAAGTTCTCCAGCAGCTCCTGCGCGATAACCTCTGGCATCCCGACCTTGGTGAGCTGCCCTTTGTACTCGTCGTGCGTCTGCTGGACATATCGGGCATTCTTGCCGGCCTCGGGGAACACCTTCTTGAACCCGTCCACCACAGCCCCAAAGGTGATATACTCGGTCGCACCCAGCAGCCGCTTGCCAAGCAGCTCGTCCCGATGCAGCACAGCGGCCTTGACAAACTTGCCGGTATCCCCAGTGTCAAAAAACGGCAGCGGCGCGGCGGCGGGCACGGGCATGGCCAGCTCCCAGACGCCATCGGCGACCGCCTGGCGGAGCATGCCCTTGCCGGGGGTGAAGTTGGACATGAAGAAGGCGGGCAGGAAGAAGGTGGCGGGGATGCCGGTGGCGCGCGCGTACGCCTCGACGGCCGCCTTGGAGTCGAAGTGGTACACGTTGGGCAGCGCGCCCTTGCTGAGCTCGGTGACGTTGGGCAGCGAGGTGAAGATCAGGTGCGCTACGCCTGCTGCTTGCGCTGCGTCGACGATGTTCTTGCCCTGTTGGATCTCGATCGCGGCGTCCATGTACTCCCAGTAGTTGGTCATGGCGAAGACGGCCGAGGCCGAGGTCATGGCGGTTACGAGGGTGGATTTGTCGTTGAGGTCGGCCTGGGGGTGTTGGTGTTTTTTTTCTTCCTTGTGTCTTTGGTTTTGGGGACTAGGAAGACTTACGGTGACGACTTCAGCGCCGGCGGCTTGCAGCTTCTTAGCTGAGTCCTTGGTGATGTCGCGGGTCACGGCCCGGACCGTCCACTCGGACTTGAGCGTCGGGTCAGTGAGGAAGATGTCGGCTACCGAGCCACCTAGGGCGCCGGTGGCGCCAAAGACGGTCATGATCTTGCGGTCGGCCATTTCCTGCGTTTCTGGAGTGATTGTTTCTAGAAATCTTTTTCTGAGCAGGACAGAAGGGGGTTTGATATGAAGAGGACTCGGAAATTAAGCTGGGAATTGTGAAGATGCCGTGTTTAGGTGGTGATATTGCTGTGAATCGGAACGATGCGGGATGCTGGAGATGATGCTGGAGATGATGCTGGAGATGATGCTGGAGATAGAGTGACCATGATGGCGACAAGAGGAAGCCATTCACTATGCTTTATACCAATTATTCTTCCATCATGTCCTGATTTTCGGCGCCTTTCGTGCTTAACGGGCGCCCAAAAACCCTGCAGCCTTCTCGCGGGGTCGCACCTTTGGCGCGTCGCGAATGCCCAGAACAGCACAGAAGGAGTTTACCGAAGGATGATTAACATGACATAATAATGCACCTTGCATTTTTGGCACCGGGTCCTTCCAGTCGGAGACATTACAGCGGTCTCAGTGGCTAGAGCACGGAAGGCTTGGCAGCTAAGCGCAGCCGAGCGCAGCCGGGACTGGCTGAATTAGGTTGTAAACCCAAAGGCCGAAGGCTCGGAGAAGACCTCTTTTGGCTGATTAATTGCGGCATAATTGCCGTCAGGAGATAAACGCCACCGCCTGTTGATTCGACCGACCTTTCAACGAGCTTGGCTTGGAGATGAGGTTTCTGCCCAACGTTGAACGCACGAATAGTCACAATTCGGAGTCTGATTCTACAAATTCATTTTGAGCGATACGATCTACCTATTTCGGACCGCAGTCGTCACACGAGTGGCACTTGGGCTCAGGGTAAAAGGCCCCCCCATGCATGATACCTTTCGCGGGATGATAAGTTGATTCCAACTATCAGTTGGAATCCAAGACCCCAATGCCCGCTGAGCCTCCGAGTCAGGACATGTTCATGTCGAGTTTACGGGAGGATCCGGGTATCTTCAGACTCCTCGGTGAACCACTCGTCTTGAAGCAACTCTTCAGCCGTAGGTCAGTCTCGAGGGTCCAATTTCATAATCTTCAGAAGGAATCCCTTGTCCGCAGTTGAGGCTTCCCTGCGGGCAACTATATGGAAGATTTCTTGCTTGGGTTCTTGCGAGAACGACTCCATTAGAGCAAGCGCATTTTTGTTGGCGATCTCTGCCAACGATTCGGAGAATGTGCCGAACCAACGGACCATTCGGCCCAGCGGCGCTACCTCAAAAGCGTTCGTCTCCACCATTCATGCCGATACTGTGAGGGTTGAAGGGGTAGTAATCTTTACCATGCAAAAGAACTAGCATCTGCACCAAAGAGTGGTAAGCATAGGGCTTTAGACAGCGTCGTAAAAGTCACTTACGACATTGCCAAATGACCAGATATCTGTCGAAGTTGTCCATGGCAGGCCCAATATCGCTTCTGGGCTGCGGGTGAAGCAGAAACCAATGGGGCGACTCTCCATTGCACTCTTAAAACCTTGCGAACTGGCTCCTCCACAATCACCAAGCTGAATGGTGGTGAATCGCTGATAGGATTTGCTCACGTTGACGGAGGTATTGCACGGCTTGACATCTAGGGTAGGAATCGTTTGTTAGTCTTGGGATATAGAAACCGAAGCACCTACCGGTGTGGACCATGCCGTCCTTGTGCAGAGTATTCAGGGCCTCCAATACACTCTTAGCCACTTGATCTCGGGCCGCATCAGCATCTTCCGCGATGGCTCGGAACGCAAATCGCTGTTGAGGTGCTTCAAGACGATCGATGGCGGGTCTTCCGAGCTCTCAGTTCTGTCTTCGAGGGAGCGGAGCAAGGGAGTTTTGGTTAGATAGTTTTCTAGTAACCCTGGCCTCGTTCTCCAATCGCGGATGACCTCGAAGGCTCTTGACGATACATTTATTTTCCTGTTGAGCATTTCGTTGGCGTCCTGTGTAACATTGGGGTCTTCCCTGCAATATGTTTTCCAGCCCTCGACTGTATTTCGTTGTTAGTCGTGGCCAGGAGATAAAATTGTGTGGGTAAGCACAGTTTCTTGTCCCTGACCCCGCAACAACTAACCGTCATGCTAGTCTGCGCGAGCTGGATATCGGCTGCCGAGCCCTAACCCTAGACACGGCCATATTCTCGAACAATCCCCGACGCACTCCCTCTCCTCTCGTTTCTAGACGGCAAGGCGATTGCCTGAGAAACTCTGGCTTAAGCAGCTAGAGACTTACGTCGCGAGGTAAACAGCCCCTTCGCCGACTGAACGATATAGTTCCTTGAGAAGAGTGTACTTCGAAGTGTGACCTTGACTTAATCTGCCCTACGCGTAGGAGCGACGCCATTTTCATTCTCGTGCGTGTGTTCTAGTTGCTGGGGAAGCTCAAGAAACTTTACCCCCGGAATCGACGGTGACTGAGGTGATGGATTGAGGTGATGATTGCTTTCCTGAAAGAGCTGCGCTCTTCCTTCCTCTTATAATTCAGCTTCCCATTTCTGTTGATCAGAATTTACTTTTCCACAAACCTGGTACTGGTGCGTGCTCAGACTTACAAAGTCAAAATCTCAAGAAATTCAACAACTTCGGGTGTGGTGTTCAAAACGAGAGTTCTTCTTTACTTTTTAGTTATATATCTCGGCTTTTTCCAGAGTTTTGGAGGTGAAGAATTTAAGGATGATATCTTTCCTGTTTCCCTTCTGTTTATAACCATACGAAGGTTGCGGGAAGTTGCCTTTGTCTTTTGTAGATTAAGTCCGTAATTGAGTGATAAACGGGGAGGCCCCCGGGGCGTAATTTGAGGTTCGTTGTGAGTGCATCGCGATTCGGTGTTCGAACCTGATTGCCAATTTAAACTGTAGTGCATCCAGCACTCCAAGTTTGCAACAATGTAAACTGCCATTTCAACTTTGATATTTCGGCCGAACCAAAACCTTGCAGCTTACAACAAAGCAAGAGATCACAACACATTCATCTTCCCGCACCCACACCACCAAGGAACCAGGGGACCTGTACTTGAAGCCTGTTGTGTTGTATTTGTAGGATTCAACAACAAACATGACAGATTTATTAGACAAGTTTCTACTCTGTGGTAGGTGTCCATAGCATGGCATCGTATGACTCTCCAAATAAATCGTGAGCCACCAATGTCTTGAAACCGAGCGACTCATACAGCGGCTTGCCTTCGGGAGTGGCGCTGAGGTATACAGATCGCCCCTGGGAAGCAGCACGTTGCAATCCCTGACGTATGAGCATTCTTCCTGCTCCCCTTCTGTAATGGTTCGGATCCACAGCAAGCATCATGACGTCTTGTGTTGTCAGCTCACGTTGGCTCAAAGTGGTTGGAAGGACAACTTACACCACATCTTCGAATGTCCTTCAGGGCCGAGTGCTTCTTCAGTCTGGGTATCGAGAACGCGGAGAATGGTTTGCAGACTCCCTATATCCAAGGTTGCCGGCACGGCTTCTTCCTCGACATTGTCAGAGTGTTTCATCAGCTCTGCTGGGGGCTCCCACTGGACGAAGGCTATGACGGTCTCAGAGCCGTCATCAGCAGTGTCCACGACGACGACGGTATCTATGCCCTGCCTCATCCGCTTGATTGTTCGCGCGGTGCGCCATGGTATCTCTTGGTCGATAGGGGATAAGGAGCGCAAGTGAGGAGGAAACAAAATGGCAGACACAGTATCGAGGAAAGCATCTCTAGCGATACGGGCCATGACTGGCGCATCCTCCTCTGTTGCTTGTCGTATGTGAAGCGGCATCTTGAATTGGGTGAAAGGGTGACAATGGGAGTCGTAGAGGGTGACAATGGGAGTCGTAGATGGTGCCAAGATATTGAGTCGATGGAGAGATAGAATTGAGTGTCTGGAATGGCTCTTGTAGTAAAGTTGTATCATGTGCTCCAATTCGCGCAATAAAGCAACAAGTCCAAAGAGAAAAGCCGCCACTGCAAATCGACTCGGGCCGATGTTTCGTGAGTCATCCGGCCATCAGGTCTGGTTTTTTATTGCCTTTTCCCGATTCGCAGGCCTTGGTCAGCCATCTACACTAACTGGATCCAAGGCCTGGCTGGATCCAAAGGGCCTGGATGGATCCCGCCAGGGCTGCTGCAGCTTACAACATGGGGTGTTCAATGGCCACCCTCTCCATGCTCAACTTGCCCTCGTAGGCGTTCTTGATGGCCGCAGCGGCCTCGCCGGCCTCCCTCACCACCCTCGTCTTCAAAGGTCGCCAAGCGGTCGCGTGGTTCTCAATGAGCCAGCTGACAACCTTCTCCGAGCGCTGCCACCAGCCGGGGTGATCGGCCTCCTGCTGCTCGCCCTTGCGCGAGAACAAGGCAAACTTCCACTCGGGGTCCTGCAGCACCGGCAGCACGCAACACAAGTTGGCCTCGCCGCGCTGCACCACGCCGTCCGACAAGCACCGCTTTGCCAGCGCCGACGAACTCTCGTCGTAATCCGTCTTCTCCGCATCCGCCGGCTCAAAAATGCCCAACCCCGCGCCCACCGCATCCAGCACACTGGCCAACTCCCGCCCCGTACCCCTCACATACGCCCGGATCTCGTCCACCACCCCGGGCCGGGAATAATCAAAACACCTCGTCGCCCCACGGCGCGACAGCGCCTCGTGATTCCGCTCCCTCGCCACCACCAACACCTCGGCAAACCCCGCCGCCCGCGCCAGCTGCACGGCCGCCCACCCGACGGCCCCGGCCCCGCCCCAGACCAACACGGCCTCCCCGCTCGCATCCCGGCCGTCCACGCCCGCCGCCGCCAGCCCGAACCCCAAGCAGTTGAACAGGCCGTCGGCGGCGGTCTGCGCGGCGACGGGGAGGCCGACGGCCGAGAGCGGGGCGAGGGAGGCCGGCCGGCGCCAGAGCAGGTACGGGTCGGCGAGGAGGTAGGCCTGGTGGGCGCCCGCGTGCGGGGGGCGCGCGTGGGCCGGCCAGGTCATGCCGAGCACCGGGGTGCCGGCGGAAAAGGGACCCCCGGGGGAGAGGACGGTGCCGGCGAAGTCGTAGCCGGCGATGAAGGAGTGTAGGCCCATGTGGAAGTGGCGCATGTCGCCGGGGTTGATGCCCGAGTAGTGCACGGCGATGAGGGACTGTGGGGGGTGGGGGTGTAGGGCGCCGGGATGGTGAGGGTGGTGATGGTGCCCGAGGAGGTCAGGTAGAGGGCTCTGAAGGGGGCGGCGGGGGACATGGTGTTGTTGTTCGGGGAGGTGTCGGGTGCCATTTTTGCTGCTGAGATGCTGCTGCTGAGATGCTGCTGCTGCTGATGATGAATGCTCGACTGTTGCTGAGCGTGGCAGCACTGAGGCCGAACATTTATAGCTTTGAAACCCTCACCAAAGACTGACATGAGGCCGTCACTGAACACACTGCAGCGGGTCTCGCTTAGCAATCATCAATGAGGTTGGTGATAGGCTTGACCAAACGAGGGTTCCGAGATGCGCTCCGAGATATGGAACGGTGCGTGTTAGCCAATAGCCGCTGGTAAAAGCCCAAACAGATTTCGCGTAGCACCAGCACCGGGTGCCCGGCCAAATGAAGATTCTTGGGGAATCTTTTGTCAAAATGGCGCCATGGCACCTGATGTCTTCTCTTTTGTTGTCAGAGGCCCAAGCTGAGGCTTTGAATCATTGGCTGCTCGAGTCGCTGCCGGCACTATGGATACGTGTAGATATCCCAGGCGCGAGCGCAAATTACTGAAGCATGATTACTGACCTCCCACCTAAAAAATTAAAAAATTAAAAAAAAAAAAAAAAAGAAACATGTCAAACCTTGCTTGCGCGGATCGAAGCCACACTTTGCCCCTGCTTTATATTCAACGTCCCTGCAAGACACGCAAACCACTCGATCAGGCCCTTCTCAAATGACCAGTTCCCCGGGTCCCTGACATGGGCAATAAACTCTTTGGTGGTGTCAAGTCCGCGTGCCGATTCCTCCAAGATGCAGCCGTTTGATGGCACGTACACCGTTGGGCTGGCCAAGCCTTATTAGCGTCACGGCTGCGTGACACTATACGTTCCAAGACTCTGACTGCTCTTGTGGCGTAATCATGCACCGATCTAGGTAGAGTTTCGAACGACATCGTGCCTGACAGACCGGCGGACATCCATCCAACGCGAGGACACGGACGGGGCGCATCTCCAATGTGATCCTCCGTCGGGATGGTCAGACGGAGAACCCTCATGCAATGTATTACTAACCAAGATCAACGCTCCATAGTCCCTTTTTGTTACAATGCCCGATTTTCTTTTCCATGCTTCTTGGCATCTACACCACCACGCCCCTATTGCTAACCGAGCTCACCTCCACCCCGCTCCCGTGGCCTATCCCCGGACCGCCTCGCCCAGGGCGGGCCGTCGCTTGCTTCTCGATCCTCCACGTCCTGCCCAGCTTCTTGGACCTGTTCTTCTCAAACTGCCGCGTCCGCGCGAGATTGTAAAATATGGCAATGGAAAAAACGATAAACAGCAGCACGATCGCAGCCAGGGGCCCGAGGATGGAGAAGACGGTGAAGCCGTAGGAGGCAGCCTGGAACGCGTCGTTCTCCTGCAGGCGGGACGTCCCCAACCCGACCTGCATAGCCGACAGGATCAACAGGATGTACGCGGTGCCGCCGATGATGACGGCCGAGTTGTCGCGGTAGAAGCTGCCGTACGAGTCCCAGACGGCCACGAAGCCGCGCGAGAGCGGCCCGCGCAGGGCCATCTCGATGAGGTTCAGCCTATTGAGCCGCAGCTCGCCGTAGATGAACCGCTCGGCCACGTCGCCGTACAGCGTCTTGCCGCTCTCGCTGCCGTTGCCGTGCAGCAGCTCGCGCACGAAGCGGCGCCAGCGCGGCCAGCTGATGTCGTACGGGATCAGGTGCTTGTCGAGCGCGATGGTGAAGTCGCTCTCGTGCACAATCAGCGCGGCGTACTGCAGCAGCAGGCCGAGGGCGCACTGGTGCAGGCGCTGGCGGCCGCAGAGGCACACGAGCGCGCCGTCGGGCGAGTTGCGCTCCGAGGGCGTGCACCGGCACACGAGATGGTCACGCCAGAAGCGCGGGTTGAGCAGGTAGCGCGGGATGGGTTTCACAAAGATGCGGCCCTGGCCCCAGACCAGGTGGATGTCGATGCGCTCGCTCACCACCACGTCGCGGCCCAGCAGCTGCTGGTAGTGCAGCGGGCGCGGCGGCACGGGCCGCCCGGCGAGCCAGAGCAGGTTCGTGATCTTGTGCAGCCGCTTGGGGTTGAGTTCGTCCTCGATCAGCGACAGATCGGGCACCCCCTGGGGGGCCTGCAGGTCGTTCTCAATGATGTAAGAGGCCGGGAACTGGTCAAACAAGACGACATCCTCGTCTTCTCGTGTCGTGTCCCTGATGCCGGTGCTCTCATTCTCGCGAGTGCCGGCAAGGACATTAGACGCAAAGGGGACGAGCTGGCGCATCGTGGACCCCCGTGGTGAGCTTGGGAACGGCGAACTCGGGACAGAACCACTCACCTGATGGACCCCGGTCTGGGCCATGGTCGCAATACCAGCCATGCTCACGCAAATACAAAAATCGTCACCTGCAGCTTTCAGGGAGAGTTCCTAAATCTGAAATGTGAAGAACGACAAGCCGACGTCTGAAACTTCAACCCCCTGTCTCGCTGCAGCCGTACCTCAGCCCTTTTTCCCGCACCCGTATGGTGTGGGATACCGTCTGCTCCCCGCCTGACGCGCCCAACCGCAACATGGTCGGTGTGCCGGGGGTGGTCAGCACGAACCCCGCCAGCACCCCCCAATTCGCTGCTTGGCACCGCGGCAACCTCCATCGTGCATGTCGCAATTTCCTGGAGGCCCCCCCCCTCCCCCCCCCCCCCTTTACCGTCGCCAGTTAGTAATCCCCCCGGTGCTACACCAGTACTTTGTACGAAGCCGCGGCCGCGATTGGCCGCAAATTCCACGAGGCTCTGGGTTCCTCTCGGCTCCAGAGCCCTAGGGAGTGCGAAAAGCCCGACGGCGTTTCTTGGCCGGGGATATGGCGCGGGTATGGGGGCCAAAGGGGGCGGCGTGACAGCGGCCAGCAAATCAGAGCCGCCAGAATAGCCGCTAGAGGTTCCATCAAGGCGTGTCCAGTGTAGCGCAGGCTGCCGGTATTCGTGTCTGTGTGTCGGGCCGCTGTTTGGGTCTGGACCGGGATAGGGGATCGAAAATAACCATGTAGCCCTATGGACGGTATGTGACTGCCTAACCGCAATCTTGGCTACCCCACACACATATAGGGGTCGGCGTGATATCCCATCATCCGTCTTCGTTCTCTCCGAGACTTTTGAGAATCTCAAATCAAGTTGAGACGGGCATCACCACTCGGTCCCGTCCTAATCCAAGTGCAGCCAAAACAACACCATGGCATCCGCACAACAGGGGCTAGAGCTCCTCGCCCCGCTGGACTACACTCCAGACAAAACCAGCATCAACATTGAGTCCGTTCCCCCTCCTCCTCCTCCTCCTCCTCCTCCCCCTTTCCCTCACCAACACACAACTAACCCCTCGCGGCAGCATCATCGCCGTCCCGGGCCTTGGCGCCGATCCCTCGCGGTCCTTCGGCTCCGAGACGCCCGGCGGCTTCAACTGGCTCAAGAATGAGTCCGAGGGCATCCGGTCCGACATACCGGGCGCGCGCGTCCTGCTCTACCACTATGAGTCGCGGTGGCTGGGTGCCGAGGCGAAGCAGCAGACGCTGTACAACGTTGCGAGCCTGCTGCTCGACAGCCTTGTCGAGAAGCGCAAGGGCGGCGATGGCGCCGAGGCCACGCGCCCCATCGTCTTCCTCGCCCACAGCATGGGCGGCTTGGTGGTCGCCAAGGCCCTGACTTTGGCGGCTGCGCACCCCGAAAACATCGATCACATGCGCATCTTTGAGTGCTTTGCGGGTGGCATCTTTTTCGGCACGCCGTTCAGGGGGTCGTCGGCGCAGGCGCGGGCCGTCCTGCTCGCCACGTTCCTGGAGAAGGTCGGGAGGGGCATCCCGACCCAGATGATGCAGCTTCTCGAGCCCGGCCGTGATTCTCTGGAAGAGCTGCGCAGGGATTTCGTGAGCCTGTCGCTCAGAGAGCCCAGGGCCAACCTCGCGTGCATCTACGAGCAGGCAAAGACCAACTACCTCCAAGAAAAGGTCTCGCAGTGGGTACCAAAGGGCTACTTCAAAGTCGGGCCAGAAGAGATCGTGGTGACGGAGGAATCTGCCACGATTGACGGTGCCGTCGTCCGCGGCGTGAACTGTAACCATCGCCAGCTCAACCGCTTCGACAACGCCAAGGACGGCCGGTACGAAATCACGCGGCACCACCTCAAAGACATTGTCAAGCATGCCCAGCTCGTAGTCAAGGCGCGTCTGCGCGCATCGAGGCAGTCGGTGGTCGACGACAACACATTCTCCCGCCTGTCTGACAGTCTCAACGTAGTCAACTTCCAACTGAAGCGCAAAGCTGTGGAGAACCTCAGCGGCGATTCCACATGGATCTTGCAGGAGCAGAAATACCTGTTGTGGTCAGCCCAGACCGGCATCAACCAGCCCGCCACCTACCCGAGCCTATGGGTATCCGGCGATGAAGGCCTGGGCAAGTCAAAGGCGGCCCTCGCCGTCGTCGACGACATTAGGAAGCGCGAGGTCAACAACCACATCCCTGGCACCAAGAACATCATGGCCGCCTACTTCTTCTGCGACCCGACGCCGGACTGCAGCACGGCCGAGAACCTTCTCAAATCCCTGATATGGCAGCTCATCCTCAAGCGGAGATCGCTAGCGCAGTACGTCAAGACGTTCGCCGGCCAAGATCCCAGCAAGACCCGAGGCGGCGGCGGTTCCGGGACCGAAGGCCAGTTCAGCCTGTCGAAGCTCTGGAAAGGCCTCACCGAGATGCTGCGGGACCCGTCAGTCCACGAGGTCTACTTCGTCCTCAGCAACATCCACTACCTCTCGGTCGACCATCTCAGCACGGCTGCCTTTCTGGAGGCTATCTCCGAGATCCTCTCAACCCAGCCCGGCTCCGACGACCCCCTGCGGGACAAGGTGAGGTGGATGTTCCTGAGCCGAGAACGCCCCAACATCGGGACCGTGCTGCAAGAGGGCTTCTACCCCGGCGCCCTGAGAATCGATCTCAACGACGGGGCGATGAGCAACCTCCGTCGCCAGCATCTCCGGTCGTACACCCGCGACGAGGTCAAGTCTCTAGCCTTGGAAAAGGGATACAGCCTGGCGCTTCAATACTTTGTGTTCAGCAGCCTCGAGAAGAGGGCCGAGAGCAACACACTCTGGGTAGAGGTGGTTTGCCGCCTTCTGGGCGAGCTTCCCACCAACTTTGCCAGCGTGCGGAAAAAGCTCGAGCTCCTCCCCCAGGACCCAAAGACCCTGATCAACCGGACATGGACAGAGGTACGTACGTCCCCATACAGGGCCACGCATTTTCCGATGCTAACACGAGAGTTGCAGGAGCTGCAAGACGTCGAGAAAGAAGACCTCGAAACCATCAAGGAAATCCTCCGCACTCTGGTCATCGGCTATGAGGATCCGACCCTCTCCGAGCTGGCCGTGCTGGCCGAGCTGGACATTGATCTCGACGGCGACTCCGCGGAGATTGAGGAGAAGGTTCTGGAGCATATCAGAGCCTGTGGGCCGCTCCTTCGGGTGTATGATACCGACAGCTGGGACGAGAACATCGGCTACCGAAGAGTGACGAGGGTCACCTTCATCCACCCTCTTGCCCGAGATGCGCTCCTCACGCCGGAGTTGAGCACGCTGATAGGCCTTGCCGACGACAACGAAAAGCTGGAAGTCAAGTGGCAGCACGGCATCGTGGGTCTTCGGTGCTTCTCCTACATGATCAGCGAGCTCGGTACTACCGAGGACGCAAACGTCAGCCTACAGAGGACGGAACCCACAGCAGAGGACCAGGCCGAGGCCGAGATTGACGAGCTATTTCCCGAGGACGAGGACGATTCCGAAGAGGACGATCTGGCCAAGTATGCCCTCGAGTACCCGCTAAAGTATTGGCTCCGTCACGGGTACGAGGCAACGCCCGACTTCGTCGAGACCCTCGATATCAAGCAGGGATTCTGGTCGCTGGATTCATCGTCGCGCAGACGATGGTGGGGAAGCTACGCTCAAAAGGAACTGAATGGCGAGCTCAAGGGCATGACGGCATTGCACGTAGCCTCATACTTTGGCTTGCTGCCCTTGGTTGACTCCCTCCTGGCGGATGGGCATGAGGACGAGATACATCGTCTGGATTCCTGGGCCAACCAACCTCTGCACTGGGCGGCGGCGCGAGGGCACATCAAAGTCTGCGAGAGACTGATGCAAAGGGGCTCGGATATCAACAATGGTCGCGAGACCAGACAGTGGACACCGCTGCACATGGCCGCATCTGAGGACCAGGTAGATGTGATGTATCTGCTCATCCAGGAGCACGCCGACATCAACGCGCTCGCAGAAGAGTTCGGGACCGCCCTCTCGCTGGCGCTCGTCATGCGTCAGACGAAAGCGGCCGAGCTGCTGCTGGATTATGGTGCGGACGCGACCCTGGCGGGGACGGATTCGGAGCCTCCCCTTGCCGTCGCTGCTCTGCAGGGCTACGAGACTCTGGTCGACAAACTACTGCGGCTGGGGGCGGCGGCGAACCTCACTTCCAAGGAGTACGGCAGCGCGCTGGCCGCGGCAGCTTCGGCAGGAAACCTCACCATTGTCAACAAGCTGCTTACCCTCGATACCGATTGGGCATCACGCCAGCGCGCCTTGGAAGAAGCCTCGTCCGCTGGCTTTGCCAATGTCGTCCATGCCTTGCTCGGAAGCTCTGCCGGGCTTCACTGCGACAAGGCATTTGTGAGCGCGGCCTTTTATGGGCATCTAGCCGTGGCCCAGAGCCTATGGGCCTACCATCAGCATTACAACGTGATCACCCCCGATGCGCTCAACACGGCCCTTTACCAAGCGACGGACGCGCAGCAGGATACTGTCGTCGTCTTCCTCCTCCAGAGCGGGGCGAATCCCAATGCACTCGGCGAAGAATACGGCAACGCATTGACTGCATCCGCCTTTGACGGCACAACTGCCATATTGCGGACGCTGATCCAGTGGGGTGCGATTATCGACACGCCCGAGGGCTACCCGCTCCAGACCGCCGCCTTCAACGGGCACACCGAGATTGTGCAAATTCTGCTTGATCACGGCGCGAATCCCAACGCTTTCAGCGCCAAGATAAACCCCGGCACGGCATTGCAAGCGGCGTGCGTTGTTGGCAATACAGACATTGTCAAAATCCTTATAGCGAAGGGCGCACACCCGGATTACGGTGCTGGCGACTTTTCTAATCCCTTGGTCGGAGCCACTTCCAACGGACATGGCGAGATTGTCGAGCTTTTGCTCCAGGCCAGGGCGAACCCCAACGTCTTTGGGGGGCGGGATGGAAGCACGCCGCTGGTCAACGCGTGCTTGACACTGCAGTCAAAGTACATTGACCTATTGGTTCGCTACGGAGCGGTCGTCGACCAGAAAGACCCGGACGAGGACACGCCTCTCATTGTTTCGGCCCTTGTTGGAGACAACGAGTGTGTCAAGGTCCTCCTCAACTACCGAGCCGATATCAATCTGGGCGGGAAGCATCACGGGAGCGCCCTACATGCCGCCGCGTCGCGCGGACACGTTGAAACATGCAAACTGCTGCTCGACAACGGCGCGGCGGTGAACAAGCGCGGCGGACCCTTCGACACGGTTCTCCAAGCCGCGGCCGCATCGGGAAGCTCGGAGTGCGTGAAGCTGATCTTGGCCAACAAAAAGGTCGACATCAACGCGCAGGGAGGCCAGCACTTCACTGCTCTCCACGCTGCCGCGGTACAGGAGGACGACGGCGCCCTCCGACAACTACTGGCGCGAGGCGCCAAGGTCAACATCACCCCTCCCAAGTCAGGGCCGCAAGGCACACGGGGCACACCACTCCACGCAGCAGCCTTTGTAGGCTGCAACCGCAACGCTCGCCTGCTGCTCGAGGCCGGGGCGGACCCGAATCTCGTCGCTGGCAAACACGGCACGGTCCTACAGGTCGCGGCGCTCAAGTGCGACAGTGCTCTCTGTGCGCTTTTGATAGCCGACGGGGCCAAGGTAAACAGCAAGCCTTCCGGAAAATACGGCAGCGCCCTCACCGCGGCAGTCGCCCGTGAAGATGACATGTACGACCAATACCGGCACGAGGTGATCAACCTGCTCCTTGCCCAAGAGGGCATCCCACCGACCGTCTTCAGGCCGGCGCTCGAGATGGCGCTCAAGCTTGGGCGCAAGGAGGACTTCAAGCTGATACTCGCGTCCATGAAAACCGCGGCCAGCAACTTGAAGAACGTCAAGAATTTTCCCAACATCAAGAGTATGCTGGCGCAGTTCAAGAAGTCCCAGCTAGCGGCACACCTGGCGGCTACCCAAGCCAAGCACGCTGCTCAGACCGTCCCCGACGACGATGTCAACAGCGACTTTGGCGATGATATCATCAATTGGTACCAGGATATCGACGACGGAGAAGAGCAGCAGCAGCAGCAGCAGCAGCAGAAAAATGCCGAGGCGTTGGAAGGCGAAGCAGGAGCTGAGGGGGCTCGCGGTCTTGGCGGCTCCGACACGAGCTTACCAATCCGGAACGCATCAGATAATCGAAGCCGGGGCTTCGGAGGTGGAGGTAGTGGAGGCGGTGCCAGCGAGCAGTATTCCGGAGCCGGACAGCAAGACAGCGCCGGCAGCCGAGGGGGTGCTGCAGCTGGGGGGGCTGCGGGCGTCGCGGCGGGTGGCGCCGGTGCAGCAGCGTATCCGTATGGTGATGAAGGTTTCGACGGCGGTGGCCGTGGTGGTGCTGGTCCTGCATATGGTGAAGGCGGTGGCGATGCCAGCCGTGGAGGTGTCTCAGCATATGGGGGCGACGCCGGCTATGGTGGTGTTCCCGAGTATGGTGCCAACCCAACCTACAGCGGTGATGCTGGCTATGGCGGCGCAAATAGCCGTGGTCTGGCCGGAAATGCCGCTCCGGAGGATCTCAGCTCATATGACGCGTACTATCCGGGGGGTCAAGGCGGCGTGCAGAGTCGTGGCTTTGGGGGCGAAGAGCATGGAGAGGATGAAGATGTCGAAGAAGCCGAGCATCATGAAGACCCCGAGGAGGAGAAGGAGGAGGAGGAGGAGCATCATGAGCCCGAGGAAGAACCCGCTGAAGAGGAAGAGCAACATGAGGAAGAGGAGGCCGAGGAGGAAGAGCACGAGGAGGAGGAGGCTGAGGAGGAAGAGGAGCCGCAGCAGCAGCATTGGTGGCAACGGTAGAAGGCGAGCTAAGCCACAAACTAAGTAGTCAGTATATTGTTTTTTGATAGCAGGAGAAGCCGGTACCCCAATGCTACTTTGGACTATGGACGAGGTCACATCCTACCTCATCACACGTCCTTGCCATCGCCGATCGTGAGATCCTGAGGCGATAGGAGCCCGGTCTTTGTTGCCAGTGGTTTCGATGGCGTATTTTGCCAAACTTGGAGGCGGTTCGGGCCTCCACAAGGGGGTGGTATAGGCGAGCGCTTCAAGGTCGTCGTACTCCTTTGCAGGAAAATGTGCCGCCGTCTCCCCCGCGCATAGCAAATTGATCCGCGATGAAAGGTTAGGGAAAGTGACACATGAAATGGAGCTAGTGGGAAGGAGGTGGCGGCGTGGTCAACATCACAAGAAAATGTCCTACACTACACACAGACTTGTATTCTAGGGCTAGACATTATCTTTTCAGATTGGGTAGGAGCAACCAGCACTTTTGGATGAAAAACATCAGACCGAACCCCCCCCCCCCCGCCATTGTAAGATGGGAAGGGACAACCAAGGTCCAATAGTGAAACCCGAATTCTCGGCCACCCGCGGACCAAATGCCAAGCCGTGACATTATGGGACAACAAATTGAGGCGATTGTGAACATTGGCAATCGGTTACAATCCCTGACTGTCGTGTGGGCCAAACTCGCCGTGATGATGCATTGCGACTTCCCTGCAGGGCAAGCTACAATATGAAATCAAGCCTATGGATCCCAATTAGCGGCCTAAAGCATGCATCGCCGAGCTATTCGCTATCAAACCTGCAGTCTAGAGTAGCCTGCATCCAACACTCCATGGCCCATCCGTCGGTTAGGGCGACATATAGCCTCATTTTTGCATGCACTCGTCACACCACAGTTGAAGGCGGCGACGCATTCCACGCCACAGACTAGAGTGGAAGGACGCGGCGGTAACATGTTTTAGTCAATATGATCTTAGTTATGCTGACGATATGTGTAGATTTCAAGTTTCATTTTAAGATCCCGCGCGGCACGGGGAGTTTCAAAGTCCGCCGGAAACATTACGGGGATGGAAGACATCCGGCACAGTCGGGAGCTCCGGTAGATCGGACGACGCCGGGCGCTGGCAATCCATGGGGGTCTAGCGGTTTGTGGTAGGGCCCACCTCTACATTTACGAGCTGCCAGTGGTTGGTTCCCTATTGCCGAGCCCCGGCTATGCAACTTCAGAGGTGACTCGGCCCAACGCCACCGGAGGAAAGTCCAAGTCGAGCCTGAGCCCAATGCTTCCACAGTGCGGAGTAATTTATTGGAATTTTATGACGCGTAGATATTCCTAAATATATTCTGCTAGAAATCTATTGGTGAAGGTAGGTAGGTACATGTAGCTATGTGCGTAAGAAGTGAACCTGAAGCTTCAACGAAGTGACTGGTAAAAAGTGACTTGCGTCAGGCTAGGACAGTATCTCCAAAGACCAATCAATGAAAGGCAATATGAAATGTCGAGCGGAAGGGTTATATGTACGTGAGGCAGGTAACTCACAGCGATTGTGCCATGAGAAACGAGTAGAAATTGAGAACGTGAAAAGGAAAAGGAAAAGGAAAAGGAGAAACGAATGTAAATGCCTGGACCGGCAATCGAAAACCCAAACCCAAAAACAGAGATAAAAACAGCGAATCAACCCCCAATACCTACGTATGTTCCTTCTCTTCATGTATTACCATCGACAGAACGAGGATTGAAACGCTGCAAAAGGAGGGTAGCAGTAGGAAACAACAAGCCATAACCGTAACGATCGTGATACCAACCCGTCGGACTAAACCACACAAAACCTTTCGCCATCGTATATGCCCGTCCCGTAAGATGCGCCTCCCTCCCCCTGCTTCGCCCCCTCATGGGCAACATGGAGGAGGCCAGACCAACTTGGCCCCAGCCCGAGCCAGCCCAGTACTCTATTCCCGCTTTCCGGTCTTGACATGCCCGAATCAGAAAAGGACAAAAAAAGGCGACAAAAGGAGATCAGCACCAGGTGGGCGTAGCCTGCCAGTGCCGCAGCATCTTCTGGACGGCCGTATCCCACTCATACTGGAAGCACGCCGCCAGCTCCTTGGCTTCCTCGTCCGAGGGCTGGCGACCACCCCACATCTCGGGCCTGGACGCCTCGGACGCGGCATATGTCTCAATCAGCTCGCTGAGCACCCCAACATGTCAGCTTTCCGGACACAGTGTGTGGGTCTCGTGGTAGTAGGAGGTCAACGTACTCTTCGGTGATCTTGACCAAGCACAACCAAGCCAAGTTCCAGCTCCGGTTCGACTCGGGGTCGTTGCGCACCAACACCTGCGCATGACTCAGAATGTCGCCACAAAACGGAAACTTGGGCGTCAGCCCCCGCAGCTCCGACAGCATCTGGTTGCTGCTGACGTAGTAGGCCCACGCCGCCGTCATCGGAGACTGGAAGGCCCGGGCGTCCTCCTCCGTCTCACAGCTGGCGGCGACGCGCTCGATGCGGCATAACTCCGTCAGCGTGTTGACGCGGTGCGTTTGAAGAGACTCGATAAGCTGGCGGACCGACTGCTGGGCTACGGTTAGCGACGGTTCCCGGAAGGGAAGCAAGAGGGGAGAGGATGAGAAGAAGGGGGGGGAGGATAGATGGTGGGCATAAAGCTAGTACAAAATGGAACCCGGCACGCACATGTGAGCCCTTTGACTTCTTGCCGCTGCTGCTTCCGCTCTTGGAGCGACCTGAACGCGATGATGACATGGTTATGGAGGATATGTGTTGGGGATAAGGTACGAATATGTAGCAAGAATGATAGTATGAAGTCTTAGTCGTGCTGATGGAGAATATTTGTATGAAGATACTATGTCGAGGCGAAGAGAGGCTGTCAGTGACTGGGTACCCCCGGCTGTCTTATTCCGATGATGCGGATGATACTGAATGCTGAGTGAGGATGAGGATGATGAATTGAGATATTGCTAGGGGAGGAGAGAATGGTGTTTATATCATCAAAGATTCTTGGTGAATGCCCCTCTAGCTTGTACGCCCTGGACTAGGCATCGGTATCGGCAATTAGCTCCTTTGACGTCGTGCGGTGCGGCTCTAGCATTGACGGGGGCAATGAAAGCTGAACGGGACAAGAGGATTGCCCAATGACAGAAAAGAGGTGCCGTAGGGCTGGAAAGTGTGTCAGACGGATGAGGGCGTCTGGTCGAAATACCGATCCGTGGAACCACAGCAGGATGGCGTCGATGGTGTAGGGGGTCAGCAAGAGGGAAAGGCAGGTCAAGGCGGCGTATGACAAAGACTGCTCAGCTATCTACACAATATTGAGTTCTATATAGGGCATCGGATGTCTTCCTTGTCGGCAGTCTCTTGGAATGTGGGTCAATGTTGATGATGGCTCCATGGCGAAGAGTGCTAAGTCTTGTATGGGAACTTAGAGTCCGGTGGATGTGGTGTAAGTAAAGCAGGGGCGCGGAGGATGCATGCAAAGCCATGGCCGCAAGCCCTGGACAGTACACGGATGTACCTAGGTACCATCCTCACCCTTGGCGGCGTGGGGACACGCAAGTCTACTCGGGAGGAGGCTAAGAGGATAATAAGGTAAGAAGGTAAAAAGAACAACGCAGGCCCCACCGCCTACATGGCTTGATCTTCGAGCACTTGAGGGTGGGGCTGGGGCTGATAGGAGCTAGAGGGCGTTCGGAAGCGCAATGGGTGGTACCCATGTGATGAGGGAGTGGTTTGGCTGGAGAACCCTGGAAACCTAGAAAGCTAGGCATGACTTTGTTCATGTCGTCGAGCGAGCTAGACGTCTTGGCAAGATCGAAACAACATGAAGCCAGCTGGGGCAAGGCCGGGACGGAACCTGAGTGGATGGCCTGATTGGAAGGTGCCTGATTGGGCTGGGCTGACATAACATCGTATTTGGGGGTGAAAGTGATTATGAAATCGGGGCTCGTCAATTTGATTGCGTTGGCGCCGCCGCCGCTTCGGGCGTGTAGGCAGGCCAATCAGGGGTTGGTGGCGGCCGCAGGGGAGTTTTCAGGGAGTTGGGTTGCTCCCCTTCTCCCTGGCGATTTTATCATGGCCCCCAAAACCCGGAGACCACCCTACCCCTGCTCGAAACACTGAGCTCCCAGTCGAGTATGCTGCTTCTGGTTAGGCGTTGCAGCGAGGAAACGGACGCCTGAATCCGCTGGCCAGCTGTTTCCGCTGGGTGTCAGATTTTAGCTGACCACCACGCTTGTTCGAGTCGCAACGGGTAAGGCTGCAGGAAAAGGACGCCAAGACCGGGGAGGTGTTTCCACGCTGCCTAAGGAGATGGCTGTCGACTCCAAGGGCAGACAAGGCATCAAGAATGTCCGTCACAGTGGATCCGGATGTGCCACGGGTGTCCGTTTGGCAAAGCTCAGCTCGCGACGCGATGCCAGAGCGATGCCATGGCAGGTCTCTTGATGGCTTTGCTGACGTGTGAGAGCAACATTGAGACGGTCGAGAGCCAGGAACCCAGCTGTCGGCCCGTGTCACCGCAGACCGCAAAGTTGATTTGCAGATCAGCCCCATAGTGTACCGCAATGGGTACTTTGAGAGCCGCGACAGACATGTTGGTCGCTTTGATTGGCGACACGATATTCGTGCGTGATGCGCAGCACATGGCATTTGTGATGCCAGTATCGTATATACGGTCGGCGGTGAGTCCCGGACACGGCCCCTCCCGACCCACATCGCCGGCATTTATGTTGCACACACGGGCTGCCACCGCTACTGGGCTCGTTCTGGGAAGGCCTTGCGAAAAGTTGAACGGTGCACAGCCTGTGATGCCCGGCTAGAGGCATTGTGGTTGGACGGAGCTTGCCGTCAGCCACCCCCAAGCTGCTTGCTGCTTTGAAGTTGGGGAGGCAGGCCGAGTTCGACAAAGAGTAGTAGGTAGGGAGCTGCGGTAGGATCGGAACTTGAGGTGGGAGGTCGAGTCGGGTCCCGGTTCCTTGGATCGCAGGACGCACGACGGACGCACGACGCAGTGTGACAGCTGCATGGGTGGCAGAAGTGGGATGGAACTTGGTAGGATGTGACGAGCGTGGGTCGTCTTCGCTGGTTCGGGCGAGGTTGGGGCTCTCAAGGCTGCAGCGTCGGCTCGGAGCTCTCAAGCTCGGTCTGGCAGGTCAATTGATCCATCGTCCACCAAGGGTGAGCTCAGGTGTAGGCCCAGATGGCCCAGATGGCCCAGATGCTGGTGCAGATCGATGTCGGTTGAGCCCTCGAGATGCAGCCTGCTGCCGCTTCCAGGGCTGACGGCGCTGTCTGCTGTCAGCGACGGGAGACTACCTCTCGCAACACGTGGGTTTGTCACGGCACAGCGCTCCCCCAATGACCTTGTGCGCAAGATGGTTCCCGTCCCCAACGTCGCAATGTAAAACACCACGAAGTATGACCACCTTAGTGCAGGATCAACAAGGTAAGGCAAGGCAAGCGAGCTCGCGGAGAGGAAATGGCGATTGCCTGCGACAGTGGTTACTGCTAGCAAGCGCTGCGCCTCCCGCGGTTATTAGACGCTCTTTCCCAAGATTGCAATTGGGACATTTGACTGGACAGCGCGCGTGTTAGGCAGCCGAAAACACCCCGGGATAAGAGGCCCGGGCGCGCTCGGAGCATAGGGCCTCTGCGCGAGCTGAAGCTCTGAAGCTCTGAATTGAGCGAAGAAATCAGGCATTCACCCGAAACCTGGACTTTCCAATTTCCATGCCGTCGCCAACCTTCGGTCTTCACAACCTAGCCGCACAATCGGAAGCCCTCACATGCCTGCCCTGACTAACGGACATTGCCAGCCTCGACGCCCGGAGCACTGACACATTGACACTATCGACATGGTAGACCGCCATTGACGCCAACCGCGCGGGTGTGCTTACTGTGTAGAAAACAGGCAACACGGATTGGACACAGGAGACGACAGTCCACCTTACAAGGCACAAAAGCAGCCCCTCCCTCACCCCCCACCCTCATCGCGCATCCCGCAATCCTGCTGCAAGCGCGAGTACCTTCCCTCGTACATAGTACCCCGCGCTCCATCAACCCCGCCTCTTTCGTCATTTTTACTTCTTGAATCTTGTTGACATCGGTCCTTCGCAGCCTTCACTTCATCTCCATGCCACTTCCGCCACCGACGGTGGCCCCATTTTTTTTGCTTCATAATCGTTTGGATGCTCTCGCCATGCTTGGCAACTCAACTTGGCTGCAGAACCAAGCTTAGCGCTGCTTCGTCAAGTGTCTTGTCGCGCTCAGCCTTGGAACATTCTTGGAATGCCCAAACTGGAAGACTGAGGTAATGGCGGCCGGAAGGTGAGAGAGATGAGCGCGCACCCAACATGGCCATTGGCCGCTTGGCCGGAGATAGCGCTTGCTCCTTCGCATCATTGCACCCAAATCTGGCATATCATGAGTGTAAAAAACCCGGCTTGGAGGACTTGAGGGGGGTAAGCTCGCGTGGACGTACGAGGTGTCCACGGTCTGGGCACCCGGGCCTTCACCGAGGGCCCTGATCCATGCCTGCGTCCTCAGGCATCTGTATCAAGTCGAGTGACTTGAAGGCACTGGGTACCTTCATCGTCTGACGCAGCCACATGGACATTTCCGATCTCTCACCTCTCACCTCTCACCTCAGAACAGAGCTATACACGTGGATTGAGCTGGGGAACCCGCCGATGCAGACCTTGTACCCAGACCGCCGCCGCCGTCGAGCTTGCTGGGCATCAAAGGTGCCTCTCAGGCGCAGAAACCTGTGCCTACTGAGAACCATCACTGGAAAGTTCGGGCGTGTAGCATGTGGACGCGCGAAGGGGGCCGATGAGGCGTAGCGGCCAGTAGCGGACCTCGCACTGCGGCTCGCCCCATTGCTCTTCTGCGTCCATCTTAGTACTGGGGGCTCTTGAGTATGCGATTGAGTGCATACGGATTGTGATCGAGAAGGTGTTAGTGACATCATTGCCCTGACAAAACATCGGTAGTCAGGCCCACTCGACACTTTTTACATCCTGAAGCCATTCCGGCAGCCCGTATGCTCTATTCCCCAATCGCGGGCTTTACAACCCTTGCACTTTGCGCTCACCAATACCCTGCCGCCTGCAGCAGCGGCACAAAATGGCACTGCCTTAGCGTTCCCACGGCTGCACAGCGATCCTTCGACTAGTGATCCTGCCGTGCGAGTTTCGGGATCAACACTTATCATTTCCCCTTATCTGTCTCTCCTTTACCTTACTGAGTCCCTACCAAGGTACACGCCCACGATGCCCTGCCTCTCCTGCTTACCTACATCATATGTGGCTTGATTCACATTCACACATACCCATCCTCCCTAGCGGTCTTGTCCCGTCCTTGCCTAAGGCTGCTTGCTGCTGACGCCTTGCCACGTGTGGACGGCCTCCCAATGAATAATCCTTACTCACGTCTTCGAGTGCCGCCGGGGCAGTGGGCCCGGGTCGCATTCCCGGTAGTGGTATGTGCCATCGCCAAGCCCGCGACTCCCGTCTAGGGTCCATCTTTCTTGGCTGACGGCATCGCTTGAGCCGTGAGGAGGTCCCGCCCGGCGTCCACTCCTCCGTATCCCGATCCTCTTTTTGAGCAATACTCATCTTTTTGTTCGCGCCCGTCAGCTGCATGCTGCCTAGACGCCAATCAACAACACCAGAGCTTTTATCGTCATCGTCAACGCAAGACAGCCAAGAGGTAACATCGGCGGGTCTTGTTTATGAGCTGTGAATGGAAGGTGCAAGGCGGCCGCACGCCCTCTTCCTCCTGAGGAGGCCTCAGGCTAAAATTGGCTTTGATAGACGAATACGTTTCATAATATATCTGCGAGTGCATGTTGAGACTCTCTTCAACATTTGACTTATGCTGCTTTGCCGTTACGAGGACACACATGCTGCAGATAAAGATGAGCGTGGGTTGACAATGTCAAGCATACCAAGTCTGCATGTAAGCATCATGACGCGTCAACAACACCAACTTGAAATCAATCAGTACTTGATGCGTAACCCTCTCCCGCTTCACTCATCACCAGCTGAATTTTCAGCTTGGAGCGGCAGCAAGAACAGGTTACGTTGGCATGGCGCGTATGCCGTCACAGCAAGCATCGCGGGCCTCCCTTGTTCAGGTGGTTTGGACATCAGGACCGAAAGTTTTCAAGGGGCTCAGAAAATGACCGAGAAGAGACTCAACATGATGGACAAATTATTCCAACTAGCAATTGAACACCAGCCCATCGTCTATACCGCCCCTGAAGACGGTGTTTAGGTACAATGTCTTCTCTGTAATCAGCCCTCGCCCAAGTCCCAAAATCTTCTAGTGCCCTGTTATAGATGATGGTAGTAGTATGTCATGTGCGTCGTATCATGCTGCCGCCCCAGCCAGAACGCCCCGTGTACCTAATAGCCGACCATGCCTATCACACCCATCGTCTAATATCTGCACACTATACATGACGTCTATGTTCAACCGACATTGCCCGTTCCATTACCTTCCGAGGGGGGCGAAATCCTTCTACAACTAGTATCTCGGCTCAGTAGAGCCCGTTGGCTCGGCTGTCGTGGGCTCCTCATTAGCTGACCCGTCGCTCTCGTCCTCGTCGCCGTCGTCGCCCATCCAGTCGGCGCTCTCCAGCCCGGCTCCCCTAATTAGAAGGGTTCCAAGGAACCCCAGGAGCGCAATACCCGCAAACAGGCCCCAGGCGAGCACCTCGCCCTTGGGCCTGACGCGGGTGGACAGGGTAAACAAGCCGCCCGAGAGGAAGGGGCCGACGCTGCGGCCGGCGGCGGAGAGGGTCTGGGCGATCCCATTCAGGGTCCCGAGGGTCTCGTGCGAGGGGGCAGAGTTAGTGATCTGCTAGAGAGTTAGTATGCGACTAGATACGTAAAACCTCGATTGAGGAGAGAGGGTGGGGTGGAACTCACCAAAAGCATCACACTGCTCAATCCGCCCACGGCGCAGATGTTCTTGACCACCAGGATGAAACCCAACTCTCCATAAAGCCAGACCTTGCCTGTCCCCAGACCCAGCCACGGCTGCTGCTCGCTTTCGTAGCCGATCCACGGCATGAGGGCCATGCTGATGGCAATTCCCAGCAGGGAATAGCGGTATGTACCCAGGTTACCCATGCGCGCCTTGAGCGGCCGGAACAAAAATACCTGGAACAAAATGGTGGCAAGCCCCGCAAAGGACAAACTCAGGCCAATGGTCCCCGGGCCGAGCTCGCGGCCCGTGGGTGCGGGCGCCGAGGCGAAGATGGGGTAGAGCGAGTTGAACGAGACGTTCGCCAGCTGGAAGACGAGGTACGTGATGAGCACTGTCAGGGTGGTGTGGTTTGCCAGCTGGCGGAACGCCGACTTCTGCTCGTCCGTCAACTTGCTGTCCCCAGTCTCGGCACCCTCGACACTCGACGCGAGGAGTCCCTGGCTCTCGTCGATGCTAGCCTCGTCACTTCCATCCTCGCCACTGTCGGGTCCATGGGTATGGGCGTGCGCCGTCTGCCCGCTCGTCGGCCACCTCGCGCTCCAGCCGCTCAGCCGCCGCTCTTTCTTCCTCCTCCCAAAGCACCGGGCGCAAGGTCTGCACAGCCTCTCCATCCAGCCCAATCCGATGCCAGACGCCTTCTTGTCGGCCCCACCAAGGGTCTCTTCAAACCATACTCCCAGCACAACAACACTCGCCAGCAAGAGCGCCGCTCCCAAGATATTCGGCGCCAAAAACGGATATGTGGACTCTCCCACCGTACCAACGAGCAACCCTCCCAACGCCGGCCCCGTGATGCTCCCCAGGCTGTACATCACCGGCAGCCAGGTGAACGCCTTACTCTGGTTCGTACGATCCGTCACCTCGCCAAGACACGTCGGCACGACGGCCGCGTTGCCATTCAACAAGCCCATGGCCACATGCACGCAAATCAACTGCAAGTAATTCCTACAGAACCCAAAGAAGACAAAACACACCATCAACAGCCCCGTGCCTAGCAGCATGACGGGCTTCCTCCCAACCCGGTCGCTCAACCAGCCCCACAGCAGGTTCGTCGCCAGCTGCGCGAGCGCAAAAGCCGACGCCAGCAGGCCGACGTACAGCCCCTCCTCGCCGGCGGGGATCTCGTCGAACGACGCGACCATGGTCGGCAGGTACGGCCCGATGGAGTTGAGCGCCGTCTGCTCGGCCAGCGACAGCAGCGCCAGCAGGCCGAGCTGCTTCCAGGGCAGCGGGGTGGACGACGACAGCTGCGACGACGCCTCCTCGTCATCGCCGCCGCCGTCGCTGTGCCGCCGGCGGCGTTTGCGCCGGCCCTCAAAGTATGATGCTACGCGGGTGTGCGGGTCGACGTCGTCGTCGTCGTCTTCGTCCGAGGGTTCGTACGACGAGGTGCCGCCGTCGGAGCCCGGTGGCGCGGGCCGCGAGAACCAGGCGTCGGGGTGCTGGATGGGCCGCTGCTCCGAGGGCGTCTTGGGCGGGGGCGTCGGGAAGGTGTGGTATTTGTGGGTGGATTGGCGGCGGAGGGGCCGGATGTCGGCTGTCGAGCTCTTGCGGCGGCGCTTGCTGAGGGAGGTTTGGGGTTCGTCGTACGGCGATAGCGGGAGCTGAGGGAAGGGTGCGCCGGCGTGGAAGGAGCCGGCCGAGGGCGGGCGCCGCGGGCGCGACATGTTGTTTGGCGACGAGGAGGTCGAGGCTGTCGCTGTCGCGGTCGCGGTCGCGGCGACGAGGCCGGTGTGCACCATTGGATTGGATAATCGAGGTTTGCTGCGTGTGCACTACCAACTTTCGCGATGCAAGCCACGCGTCGACGGAAGGTCTACCGTGACGATGGCTTCATCGGAGGTTTGGGGCTTGGCTGCTTGGCTCGGGGACGCAGGTTTAATCGTGGGGTTTATCGCTGGTCGCTTGTCGCTCGTAGCTCGTCGGGGATTTAGATCTGCAGCGTTGCGTTGCTCGAGCTGCTGGTTTGAGGTTAGAGGCTAGTGGAGTGGAAGAGTGCTGTGCTGTGGTCACCAAGGAGGGGCATGTTGCAGCGACCCCGCCTTGCGCTCGGTGGAGAATTGAGAACACGGGTTAGGGTTTTGTGTGTGCAAATCCCGTATTTCACAGAGGTGGTGATGTAATGCCCAGCAATTTGTTCCAAAAGTGCGTCTGCAAAATCCAAAGACCTAATTAATCTGCCGCGGGATCTCAATGGTTCTTTAACCTTATTGTCCCATTGATCAATCAGGCGTAGCGCAGGAGATGCAGGGTACGGTCAATCCGGTGGCAGCAGAATTCTCAGGTTTCTGCACTGTGATTTGGCCAGATCCTAAGTCCGCGGCAGCTGATCGCCACTCGAGTTGGCCTTCCACTTTCCTTCCTGCTTCCATGAGCACTGCGGGGAACATAGTCGTCATGCCCGTCATCTCCACCGCGGACACGAGAACGGTAGCAGGCAATGCATATGCAATCCAACCCTGGTTTGTTTGCCAGCGCTGGACTCTATTAAAGCTCGTCGTGGACATTAACGACGGTATTTCTGGCATTCCAAAGGGCATATTTGGCACCCCAGCATCGGAAGGGCTCTCCAAGGCACTAATGATACCTGTTGAAATGCCTTGTTGAAACCCAAGTAGCTTCTTGGAACGTCCCGCGCTAACAAACAAACTAGGGCTGTCCTACCTAAACGCAAACCGGCTGCCTCGAGGTTTCTCCTTCCCCATCGCGCTGTCCAGTGACAACAGTCAGCACCAATGCTCATCACGGGATACCCGGCAAATGCTGTAAAGCAGGCTCCTTGCATCTTTCGCAGTTTGGACAGGAAGTATGCACCGTTCGGCCTGGCCAAGCAGCAGTTGAACGTCCTTTCCGTCTTCCAGGACAGAGACAGGAGTTATCCCCAGCTGGGCCAGCACCTATCTAGTACCTTGGTTGATCACCACAGACAGCTCTTCATCCGCAGGCCAGTAGCCCAACGTCGAACCAGACAAGCACCAGTATCCGGGCAGAACCCCTTGCATTCTTGTCGCGCATGCTTAGAAGCACCGCATACGATCCCTCCGAGGCACATCCTGACGCCTCCGAGTGCACGCTCTCGCCCCTCCTCTCGACAATGACCGGCTCCTAGAATGTGTCGAAGGCACGAGATAGGGCTCCTCAACGACACAACGAGTCGGGCTATATCACTCGCAGCCCTCCCGATACGCCCACAACAAGTGAGGACGAGGCGTCTCCCGTTTCGTGCAGCAGCGTGCCGGATGATTGGCAGGACGATTTAGGCCGCATCCTTCGCGGTCGAGGCCCGGGGCGATGGCGACACCGTCGAGTCGGGACGGCCGCCGAGTATGCCTTGTCCGCCTGTGCTAACTTTCCTGTCAACGTAACCACGGCACTACCAAAAGCCCCATACCGGTTCCGAGGGAGCAAAAGATGGTCCTACGGGGGGCCCATTGGAGAGAACTGTCCTGAAACACGTCCGAGTCACTTGAGCCATCGAGGTCAGAATGCAACCGATATACGTCAGCGCCATCAGCGGGCCGAGGCACGCCGCAAGCACCGTAGTCTCCCCGGAACATGGCCCGTTTTGGGCTCTGATTCAGACGACGAGGCCTTTACCGGTGCGGGGGATGGCCACGACAACCACAGTCACCGTGATTCTACCGCTTCTCGTGGCGCTGTGGGCAGCGAGGCTAGCCCTAGGGGTGACGCGGGTAATGGAGCTGTCGATACCAGCATGGACGGTGGTGACGATCAAAGAACCAACAAATTCGAAGGGCAAGGCGTGGGTGGAGGTCTGACACCACATATACTCGTTGACGTGGGGGATACGCGTTTGGAGGTCAGTTCGAGGCGTATCTACAGCTTCAGTTGCGAGTCGGGGTTTAGTGCACAAGAGTCCGACAAAGAGTCTGACAACCCCTCATTCTCCAGCTTGGAGCACGAGACAGGGTACTTGACACCACTGCCTAGCCCGACTGCCAATGCTCGCCAGTCCGACTCTAGCCCATTTGAGCCCGGCGATGAGCTGCCGAAGCCGTCTGGCGAGCCCCTAAAGTCGTCTGGTACGCCGCCATAGGGGATGGTTGACTTCACCGAAGGCACTCGAGGGGCCCTGCCCGCCCCAGGTCTTCTGAAAGACTTGCGCAGCAACCAGGACGAAGAGTTTGCAGGCGAAAGCCCGCTGAGTCCATTTAATCCCATCTGGAACTCCGCGTGTTCGAAATGCAGGTCGGAACCGAGATGGCCAGTGGCGTCGACCGGGAATGCCAACGCAAGGGCGTATTTTTTCCCCCAAGGGCAAATTATTGGAGGTTTGGTTGAGCTAGGAGTCGGACTCGAACCCCTTTACTGTTAGAGAGAGAGAGAGAGAGCTCTCGGTCAGTCATCATCGGGGAATCAGCGATACATATCAGCGTCTGCTACAGGTAGTTCTCATAGCTAATTGGATTGCTTTTAATATCAACCCAGAAAGAAGTTGCGAAGAGAAAACCGCCTCAGTGTATTGGATATCAATCTATCGTCATCCCCTGGTATCTATTCCCCAAAACAATTACTCCGTCTACATGCAATGCCCGTCTTGTGCCGTCAACGTAAACTCATCTATATGCAACACAGCTCATCTAAGCACCGACCTTGCCCTCCCCCTCCACCGGCACCGGCACGGCCTTGCTCCTCCACCCAATCCACGCGGCCGCAATCACGACCTTGATCCCGCCGGCGATCCACAGCGCCGCGCTCATGCCCGCCGCGCTGCGCTGCAGCCAGCCGCCAACAATAGCCCCGAGCAGCATGAGGATGATGGCGGCCACGCGCCGGTTTCGCTTGGGGTTGGCGCCCACGCCCGCCAGCAGCGCGGGGTCGCTTAGGAGGTCGCAGTACAGGCTCGTGAGCACGTTGGTCGGGACCTCGTTGAAGCCCAGGATGCGCGACGTGACGATCTGGCCGCCGAACTGGAAGGCCAGCAGGGCGAGCGGGAGGAGCGCCATCGGGTTGTCCTCGTTGGTGAGGTGGGCAGACTCGGCGGCGTGCGAAGGCGTCGGCGAGAGGAAGGCCTCGCCGAAGGCCGGCACGATGTTGGCCTGCGCGAGCGCCGCGGCCGTGAGGATGAAGCCGGCCTGGATCAGGAAGGAGATGGAGAGGGTGGCCTTGCGCTGCGGGGCCAGGTGGCGCGACTTGGAGAAGGCGAAGCAGCCGGCCCAAAAGGCCGAGATGGACACCAGCGCGCGCAGCCAGAGCAGCGGCATGTTGGACGGCAGCCCCGAGGCGCCCAGCGCCAGGAAGATGGTGTTGCCCGTCTGCATCGACGCGAAGGTGCCCGTCGCGTTGAAGGCGACGCTGTCGCACAGCCCCGACACCATGCAGCACGCGAGCACCGGCAGGTCCGCGTAGCTCAGCGAGATGTCGTCGCGCAGCTGCGACAGCCAGGACTGCGAGGGCGAGCCATTGCTGGCCTTTTCGAGCGCCGTCGCCGCCTTGGAGGCTTCGAGTTGTTTCTGGAGCGTGGGCGTGTTTACGCCCGAATTCGGGTTAGAGTCGGACGCTGTTTCGTGGTCGGCCGTCATGCTGGGCAGGGCCGTGGGGGTGCTGTTGGGGTGCTGTTGGGGTGTTGTTGGGGTGCCGTTGGGGATGCGGGATTGGGGGGACCTGACGTTCTTGCTGTCCACCGATGCAACCTTAGATGGGACAAAAGTACAGGAAGGCGCGACTCAAGCAATCGTCTATCGACGTGACGATGAGATCATAGACCAGAAGCCATCAAGGAACAGCTTCAAAAAAAGGGAATCCAGTCAATTTATTCGACCGGATCCGACCTCGGTCGTATATTTGCTTCTTCCCCACCCCCCCGACAGTCCAATTTTGCATGTTTTTCCTCCGAGTCACAGGGGCCTTCACAGGGGGGGCGTGTCCTCGATCGCCGCCCCGGCACACCAGCGGAAGCCAGCAGCGAAGAGGAAAAAGCACCAATCGCACCATCGTAGGTATTCTCCGCGGGACGCATTTTTCACGGCCAGAGCCGTTGCAATCCGGGCGACTCTTCGACATCTTCCCGCTTTTCGCCTCCCGCGAGCCGCTTTTTTTTTTTTTTTCTCTTTCAGCCCTGAAAACGCTGCACGGTCAGCTCTGTAGCCAGGCACGTTCTCCCCCACGCCGACACCCTTTCAGCGTCAGGAACAAAGGCGAACCCCTGGGATCACCGAGTTACCGAGCAAGCTGCGATTGGGTAATTGCTAGAATTGCTAGATATACGGTGTAGCTGCCAAGCCGAGACATTCGGGACAACTGACAACTACATAGCATTATCCGATGCCACTGCATTACCTAGGTTGGTGCCAATGCATCATCTGATAGCGGCGGGTAGATAAGCATAAGTCAAGAAAGACAACACCGAGACAGGCCTGGGCTCATGCCCGGAATGCAACTTCATTTTTGTCTACCAACTGCCAGCGCAACGCCAACTCTCTACTGTCTAAAAGACAACGGTCCTGCTGCCGTTCAAAAACACCCTCCGCTCGGCGTGCCACTTGACCGCAGCCGCCAGCACCTGGCTCTCGACATTGGATCCCTCGTCCACCAGCGCCTTGGGGCTCATGCTGTGGTCGACGCGGGCGACGCGCTGCTCAATGATGGGGCCTTCATCCAGGTCGGCCGTGACAAAGTGGGCCGTCGCGCCAATGATCTTGACGCCGCGGTCGTAGGCCTGGTGGTACGGCTTGGCGCCCTTGAAGGACGGCAGGAAGCTGTGGTGGATGTTGATGATGCGGCCCGACATGGCCTCGCACAGCGTCGGGCTCAGCACCTGCATGTAGCGCGCGAGCACGACGAGCTCGATGTTGTGCTGGCGGATCAGGTCGAGGATCTGGCCCTCCTGGGCCGCCTTGGTCTCCTTGGTCACGGGCAGGTGGTGGAACTCGATGCCGTAGCCGGCGGCCAGGGTCGCGAACTCGGCGTGGTTGGACACGATGACGGGGATGTCGATGGGCAGCTGGCCCGTCTTGGCGCGGAACAGCAGGTCGTTGAGGCAGTGGCCGATCTTGGACACCATGATGAGCACGCGCATCTTGTCGGCCACGGCGCGGATGTCGTACGTCATGGGGTGGTAGTCCGAGTCGGAGGCGGCGAGCCCGTCAAAGGCCGGCCGCAGGTGCGCCGCCGAGGCGGTCGGCGTCGGGCCAAAGTGCACGCGCATGAAGAAGCGCGCCGTGGTCGGGTCCGAGTACTGCTGCAGGTCCAGGATGTTGAGCCCCTCGCGCGCAAACACGCCCGTCACGGCGTGCACAATGCCCGGCTTGTCGCGGCACGACAGCGTGAGGATGTGGTCATTGATGGTGGCCATTGCTTCTGTTCTGGTCGTGGTGTGGTGTTGAACGTGTGGGAAGTCGCACTCGAGCGGGGGTGACTGCCAAAATGCGTCAAGTGCCGAAAGATCTTTCGATCCATCATGATGTGTCCACTCCGCTCCGATTGTACCGATTGTAGCGGAGACGGCAACTCTCGACCCTAACCCTGCCACCACGCCGTCCCGCCCCGGAGCCAGCACCGCCGAAACATTTGCGGTCTCCGACTTTATGCCGAGAGAGACGGAGTGACGGTTTGGGGCGACAGCTGGGAAGGATTTGAGGCTGAACAATTTGCAGTTCCCCAGATTTGAGCCGGTACCGAGACTCCGGGAACAGTTTTGTCTCAAGCTGGCGATCCAATTGGGGTCTGCAATTCGTAAACGCAGTCAGCAGGCTGACCACGGCACCCGCCTCCTCTCAGCCCGGGAACTCGCTTCCCCAGTGCTAGGGTTTTGGGGTGCGATGATTTGTTGACATGCGCCTCGCGGCAATCTTAGTCGTCTCCAACCTCGGAAGCATCTTTGTTCGCTATTATGTCAGCTGGCGCGCTTACATCTGTCTTTTTCTAGTTCCTGACAAGAGCGGCCTCGGTTCCCGCTCCCTTGTGCCACACTGTGCCCGCGGCCGTGGTGTTGTTTTGATGAACAACTGGTCCCCGCTCCCCGCTCCCTATCAAGTCGTCAACGCATCGGTAGTTGGCAGTCGGTCATGCAGTTTGCTTCTCTGCAAATGCCCACTATTGGCGAGGCACTCCGAGGCCCCATGCCTAGCAGGTCCAGGTCCGGACAACATCGAGGCTCACGCACGCACAGATCGTGTTCTGGTCGCCAGCCGGTCCTGTCAGGTAATCATTCGCGCCTGCGCCCGCGCCCGCGCCTCAGCCCTACCTTTTTGAGCAAGGGCAATAGGCAATCGTACCGACTTGAGTCTGCGGTAGATTAGATCACCATCATACTCGGCAAATTCGCCGCTTTAGACATTTCCCCTCGGTATAGATGCTCAGTACGTTCCCCGATCCGGTCCACGTCTTGCGGTAGCATTGGGGTGCGCATTCCCAGGGCTGAGCTGGCTGCCTTATCTACTACCTTGGCCCTCCCTTCCTTCTGGTGGTCATAGTCCCGATATTTACTGCTTTTGGGTTTAGGGTGAGTAGCACGGCATCAGGTAGTCCCCTAGCGCTTCTTGATGCTGCAGTTGGCATTGGGCCAGAATCATCCACACTCGCAGGGCCGCCAACGCCGTCTGAAGTCTTCCCAATGTCACTGCATATACGACACGCCCTCGCTGTAGATAACAGCACACCACTTTAGTAAGTCCGTGTGGCCTAGTCTAGGTCTGAAAAGGCCAAGGCGTAGTCCATAAACATGTTCCCTTATTAGACATGTTCCCTTATTAGAGGGGGCTGATGAAAAAGTACAAGAAAGGAACTTCAATGGTTCCCATGATCCCAGCTGCAATATTGGATGCGGGGCTTCTTTCGGAACTCGTGCTACGTGGTATCTACATTAGTGGCCCACATTGTAGAGAGCTCACCAAGGCATATAAGACCTAGCTGAGTCTTCGGCCGTTTCACACATGTGCCACTCGCAGAGATAGCTGAGGCTTCATGCATCGGGAAATCCCCACTGCAAGATCTGCCTTTGGGAACTTGAGAAACTCAGTCTTTTGGTGTTCTCTTTTTTTTGGGCTACTAGCATGCGTGTAGCAGTAATCGGTGCCGGGCCTTCGGGCCTCGTCACACTCAAGTATCTTATCACCGCCCACAACTTCCTCGACACAGAGCCAATAGAGGCGACCTTGTTCGAGGCCGAGGATGCTATCGGCGGCACGTTTGCACACCGCACATATGAAGATGCCGAGGTAACATGACTTGGTCTGAGCATAATCTATGGCACTCAGCCAACTGACCCCTCTTAGTTGGTGTCTTCGAAACAACTCACGACCTTTTCGGATTTTCGGCCCAACGCTGATGATCCAGACTTCCTGTCGGCCGAGAGATACGTGCAATATTTGAGAGACTATTGCACACATTTCAACCTATGGCCGCATATAAAGCTCTCATCCAAAGTCACATCTGTACGCCGGGGGGGCAAAAGGAGGTCATGTCGTCTCATACATCGACACAACCATTCCTGACAGCCATCCCGCCGAGTATGGATGCAACGGTCTGGCAGTTTGCTCAGGGCTTCACGTCACGCCGAATATTCCGACATTGGAGGGAATCGAGAATGTACCCAAAGTATTCCACTCTGCCGACTTCAAGACCAAGTCGCAGTTTGGCGTCGACAAGACTGTCTTGGTACTCGGAACTGGCGAAACTGGCATGGATGTCGCCTATATGGCTGTCAACTCACCCACAAGAAGGGTGCTGTTGAGCCACAGAGATGGCTTTCTGTGCGCGCCAAAGGTAGATCCACCCCTCCTAGAGTCGCAACAATACCGACAGGCTCGCTAATACTGCTCATAGAGGGTTCCGGATCCTGTGATCCTACCTATTTTCGGCAACAAATCTGATCCCAACCACCTCAACGTCCCCGTTGATAGTAGCAGCGCCAGTCTTTTCGACACGGCCTATGTGCATCACCGCCTCAGGGATCACATGTTGTTGTGGGAATACTACGACTTCTTCATCAAGTCAACACTCTGGCTAGTTGGCGGCAGCAAGTATGGGCTTGGCCAGTGGATTGGCGGCATCTCAGATGGCCGGTATCACGCGAGCAAGAGTGAGTCTCAAATTCACCACCTTCCAACCCAGTTTCCCCCTGATCTAGTCAGACACTCCCCCCCTCTCCCCTCCCCTCCCCTCCCCTCCCCTCTTCAGGGGTAGTCGCCTTCTATCGGCAATCCATTAACCCCAGCAGTCTTCTTCAACAAATCCAACAAAGCCATGCCCTACATCTCGGCCCCCTACCGCGCCTCGCACGAATCTTCCCTCCTCCAAAGACTCCGCGCCTCCGTCATCCAAGTCGACATCGCCGACACCCACGGCCGGCACATCGACCTAGCACCCCGGCCAGCCTGCTTCACCCCCTCAGGAACCGTAACCTTCACCAACAACAACCGGCCAGAATACACCCGGCTGCGCCACGAGCAAATCGCACCCGACGTCGTCGTCCTCGCCACAGGCTACACCCAGACCTTCCCCTTCCTCGCGGCCGGCTACCCCACCCCGTCCACCACCCTCGACACCCGCGACCTCTGGCACTCGTCCGACCCGTCGGTCGCCTTTGTCGGCTTCGTCCGCCCCTCCTTTGGCGCCATCCCGCCCCTCGCCGAGATGCAGGCCATGCTGTGGGTCCTGCGCCTCGTCGGCGGCCCCGCTGCTGTGGGGGTGCTCGATCCGGCGCATGAGCCGCAGTACCGGCTCAAGCTGGCCGAGACGGCGCGGATTCAGTACGGTGTGGATCACGAGAGCTATGCGTACCAGCTGGCGGTGGACATGGGCGCGGCGATGGGGGTGGGGGAGGTTATGAGGAAGGGGTGGGGATGTGGTGGGGACGGGTGGTATAAGTTGCCGCTAGTGTGGGCGTTGGGTGCGAATTTTAATGCCAAGTTCAGGGTGCGTGGGCCGTGGAGGTGGGACGGGGCGAGGGAGGTGCTGGTGGGGGAGTTGTGGGACACGGTGGCGAGGAGGGGGGGTTTCTTTGGTGAGTCTTTGATGAGAGGATGGGGGGTTGTGTTACGGCGGTTTGTTTGCGCTAATCAACTTCGTGATAGGCCATATTACCCTCTCCGGTCTGCCGATGCTCGTCTTTGGTACAATCAGTCTGTTTCTGTACCTCCTGGACCCACTGCTTGAACTTATCAGGCCGAAGAAGACGGCGGCAAACAAGCGATGATTATTGGTCGGGTGTTTCCCCCCCCCCCCCCCCCCCCTTTTTTTTTTTCATGCTAGGCTTTGTGTTCTAGTAGCCTGGTATCTACTATCGGCATCATCAAACGTACTCTGTCCTCATAATCCACAGGAATTTCTACATCTGACCACATAAAACAACATCTGGCATCTCCACCATCACCTCGGATCTACTTAGGCTCCGTTATTACCGTCTTTGGCTCGCCGCATCATAGGCTCCCAATTGATCCATCTAATTGCCCACTTTCTACTTCCCAGACTCATCCTCCAAAACGCTTCAGAATGGCCGTTGCCGAATGCCCCCCCGCGCACCCTCCATGTTCGTTTACAGGTCAAGGTTGAACAACTTCTGCCCCCACTCCCGAGCTAGCTCACCCCTATGAGTCGGTAGTTGTGAAGCGCCCTGTCGACTTTTCAGTCCGGTATTCATTTTACCTTGAGAGGAGACTTGGCCATCGAGGGTCGCAGCAATTACCGTTTGACCGCCTTGGATCATGATGACTTCCCATCCCCGGGTCCGTGGCTCAAATGTGCGTCCGAGCTGGAAATGATGCTGTGTGTCCATCTTTCTATCTTGCCTCCTAACCATGATTTATGCGTGTGATCATATTTCTCGTGGAGACCGAGGAGACCGTGGAGACCATGGGGAGAATCGGCGGCCGTGTCGTGTGAGGAACCGTTCATCGTGATGTCCGCTGCCACAACTGTTGGCGCAGATGCAGTAGCCGTTGGCTTTGGCGT
Source organism: Lasiosphaeris hirsuta (assembly GCA_030549175.1). Classification (NCBI taxonomy): domain Eukaryota; kingdom Fungi; phylum Ascomycota; class Sordariomycetes; order Sordariales; family Lasiosphaeriaceae; genus Lasiosphaeris; species Lasiosphaeris hirsuta. The sequence continues at coordinate 5,923,952 of JAUKUA010000002.1, forward strand.
CGGCGTGACTGTTGATGGGCGAGCGGCGGCGTTGCTGGAAGTCGGGCTTCTGCTGTTGAGTTGCGGGTTTTCGTGCATGGCTGCGGATGCTTGACCAGCAAAGGTATGCGTGCGCCGAAAAGAAGATCCTGGCGCCGGGCCATTTGTTAGCGGCGTGGCTATTGTCGAAACATGACCGCCGAAAAACGTGTGCGCTCGATCTCGTTGGTTCAACCGCCGGAACTGCGTTTCCCAGGGGCTACTTCTGTTGGGAGCTGACGGGTCGTTATCCGAATCGGCAGTGTTTTGGTTGACACTGCCACAAGGCCTGGCATTTGATGGCGCCCAGGAGGATGGAAGTTCCGCATTGGGGGGCAGAGTGGGCTTGTGGTCCAAGTCTTCGTCGTCGGTGTCAAGGTGAGTGTCCAGAAGCTTTTTTTGCAAAAGCTTTCGAACCCTGTCCCCGACCTCCGGGAGGTCATAGTCCGGAAGAGAGTCAGCAAACTCGGTTTGAAGTTCGATCCATCTCTTGCGACCGACGTGACTGTGAATGAGATCACACGCTTTCTCCCACGTGTCCATCCCATCGTAATTGCGGCCATCCGAGAAGAGCTTTAAAGCTTGCTCTTGTGATTTGTGGAAAATCTCTTCGGCTTCAGAACTCATCGTGAACAATGGTGGGTAGATCCGTGGCGTTGGCGTTGTTGAGTGCTCATGGGGTTGTGCATTTATCACTGCCAGTGGATGCCTTCTCTCGCAGAAGTCAATATGGTTGTTTGTGTTTCGGGTGTGCCTCCTCCTCAAAAAATATCTCCTGCATGTGCTTGAGGCCTAACTGCTGAAATGGTCGGGCTCTGCGAAGCGTCTGGGGCAAATCAAACATTACCTTTGGACACACATTGCGCCGGATTGTGCGGGGGTTGGGGAGTTGGGAGGGTGGTGCCTGGAGTAGAATGTACCGTGCTGTACACCTTGTCGCCAGTAAGAATATAGTATCTGGTCAACGTCATTTCGAGAGTTGCATCTGTACCATGCAGTGGCGTTTCGGAAAATAAAGATGCTCATTGCTCATCCTCGTGGCCTTGACGTGTCGGACCCTGTCTGGTGTTTGGTGTATTCTGTGCTCCTCAGATCACATAATCAGCAACCACCTATCTTGTGACGGCGGCATGTCTCAGACGAAAAGAGCTGCACTGCTAGAGCTGCACTGCTATCCAATCCCCGAGGGACCCCTCGGCGGACCGATCCGGCTTGGCAGGTCCTGCCGTCTTTGCTTTTCGCCGCGTCGGATCAATATTTGGGCCATGCCAGCACTCAAGAACTATATACACACATGACGCCTTTCCCGGCTAGAAGGAAATTGGAGTTGAAGAGTCCGCGCGGGATTTGACATGGGGGAATACTAGATGGAATAGGTGGCCATGATGCGACGGAGATGGCGCTTGGTAGGTACCCGGTCTACGAGAACAGCGAGGCTTCTTTGCCACAGCTGTTTTCTCTAAAACAAAAGCAGAAAAAAGTTCAACTCTGCATCTTCACTACACGCCTCTTCAGCTCAGTGATTTCCTGCCCTATGCCAACCGAAAGCTCCTCGTCCTCCCTTCCCAGCCATCGACAAGCATGGCCTCGCCGTCCATCATACCGTGCACATATGACTCGCCGACGACTTGGCACAAAAACTCGACCCTCTGCGTCTTTGCGGCCCGCAATACGACAGGCACAGAGCAGCCAAAGAAAATGCACACGATCCCCCCCACCTCACCTCCTGCCGGACCCAGGCCGTAGAGAGGCCTTGTATCCATGTGCACCTCGGGGTCTGGCTGGTAAGCGGTCGGTACATAAGAGGGGGCCGTTTCGTTCTCTTGGTTAGGGCTGGGGGCTGCACTCTTCCATTCGGGAACAACCTCGATGATGCGGCGATTCCACACCACAGACTCAACTCGATCAAAGTACTTGGACGTGAGCTCCGAGATCTTCCTGTCCGATCGGATCATGGGGTGGATGTTCCCAGCGCTGTCCGAGACGCGGCCGTCGACAAGACCGTGCAGGCATGCCCGCTTGTACCACTGGGGCGGCCGTCCGCCCTGGGCCGTGCGATCGGCGACGAGAAGCCGCCAGAGGGTGTCGGGCACCCAGTTCTCGTCGTTCTTGCCCCTTTCCCACCCCAGCTTGGTCACCCACTCGCCGGGCACGATGCCGCCCCTCATGACTTCCGACTGCGCCGCGATTCGCCCGAGGACAAGACCCTCCACGACAAGGATCCCACTGAGGCGGTGTGGCGCGGCAGTCCATGAGATCGGGGCCTTTCTCTCCGGGTTGCCCCTCGGTGTGCCTGTGGGGACGCCGCTGACGGAATTGCCACTCTTCACGCTCTTGGTCGCCGCAGAAGCCAGCGCTGCACTCTTTCGTCTTGATTCGGATGCCGTCTTTGCTGCTGGATCTGGGGCACTGTGCTGCTCGAGCTTGCTCCTCCCAGCTTGCGGTAGTGCCGGTCCCGTCATCTCCGTCTCTGGGCTTTGCTCCTCAAGGAATGATTTGTCTTCTGGGTAGGTGCCTGGGCAGCTAGTGCTGCTAGTGCAGTCTTCGAAATCTCCTGTGCCGGGGTCAACATTCCGAGCGTTTGAGAGGATACCAATGGCCCCTGCTACAGGCACGTCGTCCGCCATGGTGCTGGCCCCCTTGGAGCCGGCGGATGCGCTTGTGTCGGCGTCGGTTGCCGTTGCAGGGCTCTGGGTGGCGTTATCTTTTGGTGTGCCGTCGCGGAACCGGACCTCGTGTGCCGGTCTACCCTTTGCCTCGGGTCTCAAAGATGTCCTGCTGGGTTTGGAAGCGTCAAACTGCATGTCGTCGTGGTGAAGAGCCGGGTCGATCATGACCTTGAATGTGGCTTTACTGGTTCTTGAGGCCGAGTATCGCCCCCTTTGATCGTGTGGCAGGTAGGCCACGAAATTCTCCCCGTTTTGCCTGCCTTGAGCAGCAGTTCCCGGTACGCCATAAGGCGCTCTAGCCAAACCCGAAATCCACGACGGCATCAGATCGCTGCCGTCCTCCTTTGACAGGCTCGGCGCCCAGTGTCGGCAGATAATATCCAATGAGTTGGACTGGTAAATCGAGCGCGTGACAAAGGCGATGAAGAGGTCCCTTGGGCTGGAGTCGTAGTTTGGCAAAAGGCCGACGGGTTGACTTTCCACCTCGTCCCTCGTCCGTTCATACAGGCGCTCCAATTTCTTAATCTGCAGATGGTACTTGTAGACACTCTCTTGGAGCTTCGTAAAGTGCTCATCTTTCGCCTCCAGTTCCTCCACTTTCAGTGCTCTGATCTCTAGGTTCAATCTTCGCACCTCTTGCAGATCCCTGCGGGTCCTAGCATCCAGCTTTGCGCCCTTCAGCTCATCCAACTTCTGGAGAGACTTGTGGAGCTCTTCTTGCTCGTGCGCCGAGCTGATGAGCTCGTTCTGTATAGTTCCCTTCCATTCTCTAAACATCTCGAGGTCGTGCTTTATCTGGGACAGTTTCTCATCCCGTACCCTTTCGAGTTGCTTGCGATGAACATTCTGCCAGTCTTCTTTCTTGGTTGGGCTGTCCTTGGCGAGGGAGAGAATCGAGTAGATGGTGTCGCGCGGAAATGTGGCTCGGAATCCGAGGAGGGTTGAAACCAGCATTTCGACATCCAAGAGGCGGCCGTGGATCATGCCTTTGTCTTCGTCGTGGTCCGATTTGCGGCAAATGTTGCCCAGCGTTTGGATGAGGATGCATGCGCTGGTGACCTCGAGGTCATCAAAGACCTCGTCCCTGTAATTACTCCTAATCTGGTCAATCTTCTCCATCAGCAAAGACACCGCGTCGGCAAAGTCGTCCCAGTGCAACTTGTGATTGCCGCGGTGAATGGTGGCGTTCCGGGAGAGGGCAATCTCTTGGATTATCCATCGGCGACCAAACCAGTTTGATTTCATAATGGAGACGAGGTGAGACCATTGCTTGATTTTATGGGGGTCACAGGCCATTTCTAATCGCAGATGTCAGTCTTCTGCAGGGCGCGGCGAGCGCAATCTCGGTGGCAGGCGCACCGTCAAAGTTTCGGTAGTTCATTATGTCTTTCACCAGATCGAATGCGCTTTCCGCGCCGTCGGAATCATCCTCACCGAGCCAGACACAAACATTGGAGGCAGAGTTGTAGATAATTGACATCATCGCAAGCTGGCCTTCCTTCTCGGTCTTGCCTTTCTCGCTCTGATCGATGCAGATGGCGTCTACCCAAAGGTACACATCGTGGTACTTGCTTCGAAGTCTCTTCAGTGCATCGTATAGGTTCTTTCGAATCTTAAAGTCCGTGTGCGTGATGGCCCCGACGGCCGTTCTCCACAGATTGAACGCTTCCATTAGAGCGTGCCGCTTGGTTTCTGTGTTGGCTGTGGCCGGCTGGTCCCCCTTTTCGTGATCCCGACTACTTTCAGGTCCGGGAGCCGTTGCGTTGAGATCCCGGATCTGGATGTCGTGTGTCGCTTTGCCAGTTCCCCAGCAATAAGACAGGGCTTCGTAGCCGCCGTAGACGTGTGCTAGTTCGCGCGTGAAGAGGTCGGCCTTTAGGGGTTCATCCGTTCTTTTGGCTGGGTAGAGGCGAAGGATTCGGATGTCGCGGTGTGGCTCTATCTTGGAATAGTAGAATCCATAATTTGGGTCTCGTTCGATTGTCGTGGATATGGCTCCTAGCTTTTCGCCAATCGTCCTTCGCAGTTGATCTCTCGCGCCCGACCGGTGGGCGTCTGCCCGGCGGGCACGGAGAGTTGGTTCAGGCAGGGGAGCACGCAAAATCTTCCACTCCTCTGTGCCTTCTCCGTAGATTACTGCAGAACTGGACTTTGTGGCCTGGTTGCCCTCATTGGCCCGATTGGTCCCCTTCGCCCCCGTGGATCCCTTGGTCTCCTTGTGGTCGCTCATCTGAAAATAAGCCGAGGCTCACGGTGTGGGCCTTGGCAAAATATCTTGATCCCCTTCGATCTTTCACAAAATGGTGTTGTCGCACACTGACATACTGCCATGGTCACGGCTCGGCTTTATGGGGTCTAGATAACCAACCCACAATGACCCGTGAATGCGTTGCGTTCAATCGGCATTGCTGCTGATTGCGCGGGCCGACTTGAGGCCAACCAACGCACTGAAATCGAGTCAAATTTCAGGATAGGAAGGTTGTAGGACGCACCCCCATCTTCTCGGACGAGTCAGGGTAGAAGGTGAGTGTGTCGAAATGCAATGAAGAGATGAAGGCTTTGTCACAGCCAGAACTGATTCGGTGTCGCGACCGGAGATGTCGAAACCCCGCATCTCGGACTGGAAGGGGGTTCTCCGCTGCCATATCGGAAAGAAGCTATTCGCTCAACTTGTGTCCTCGGCCGCGAGGACTGCCAAGGGAGGCCAAGCTGTGTAACCATTCGGCCCAGATAAGACGTCAGGCTCCGACAAGCCTGCATATAGCTGCGTGTCGGGCGCAATCTTCACTAAACTCACACCTGACAGCTCTCGTACCTCACTGTACTGCCGTTGCAATGACGCGGGTTGTCTAAGATGTGTGAGGGGAATGGCACATGCCAAGGTATTCAGACTCGTGATGCGGCTCAACCCGCAGCTGCTGTCCAATACCAGGGCGCGCATCTTTTGGCGCGCATCTCGAATCCCCGCCCATGATGAGAATGCCAAGATTGAACCTTTGAGATCCAAGCATTTGCGTGGGTTGAAACTCCGGGGCTCCCCACCGCGGTAGGTAGGTAGGTAGTTGACCACCAGCCATTGGCTGGGAGCTGTCGAGCTGAGTTCATTCTTGCCAAAATGAATGGCCCTCGGTCGTCGCAGTGGCACAAGATACACTACGAGGAAATTTTCGCAATGGCTTTATGCTCTCGTGGTTTCAGGTGATGGTGCTTCTCGTGTAGCAAGCGCACCGCGATGGTGGTTGCGTCGGCAAGCAAGCAGGAGCCGTGGAGTAGAGCCGGGGTGTTGCGAGTTGGTATCGTGATGGGGGCAGGGATTTGCGGGCTTGCTGTGTAAAGAGCTGCACCTCAACACCGAAGGAATCAGGCCGGATGTCATACTTTTTCGGCAAAAGGAATTCCTTCTACCCCGTGAGGCTAGACCACTTATATACATACCCTGATGTGTGGGTAAGACAGAGTGATGGAAAAGTGGTGATGGATTGTTGGTGTTGTGGGCCAAGGAATTCCTGGTCCTGTAACGGCTATCTAGGTGTGGCCCAAAGGCACTAGCTCGGCGAGGTGGCATGTGCACCCTGCACCCTCGAGGTGGGGCACCACCTCCAACATGATGCCATATGCGACACTGGGCTTTGTCAAGGATGAAGGAGCATACTCTCGCGCACTCTCCACCCTTCCGCCGCAGATCTGAACTTCGCGCTCGCTCCATCCTGCCCACTCTATGCACCCTCATTCCGAGCGGGCCATACGAGAGCTCGGTCCGACCAATGGTTCATCTCCCCCATCCAAGTTGTTTAGCATTATCGAAAAAAGTGGGCTACGAAGCAACTGGATGGGTCGGAGACCAAAAACAGCCACCTCAACTTTGCCCTGTTCTGCAATTGCCCTCTTCCATCCTTCTTCCAACAGACAAGTAGCTCTCTGCCAAGGAACCTTCCCAACCACACAACATCAACCTGCTGCAACCAAGACGGCCAGAATCTCAGCTCATTCAATCTTTGATAGATGAACAGCCCCATCGCAGCCAGCTTCATTATTCGCAACATCTCGGAATCCTCTGGCACGCCAACAGCCTCCGGGTACGTGAGCCGTGGTGAGCGGAGGCGAGGCGGGTATTGGAGGGGGTGGTTTTGGTGTGCTGTGTTATTATCACTGATGTCCTCCTCCCTTGCTCTTAAGTTTGTGATCTTGGGAAGCTAACGAATCACAGGGCTGGCTGCATCACCCTTTGCGTCTGCTCAGCGTGCCTCGTGGGCCCGCTACTTGAACCGATCTAGCCGAGGAAGAGCACATCGATGGCGAAGAGCGGGCAACTCCAGTCAACCGTGTCTTATGTCTTATGTCCGTAGTGGCGACGGGAGGGCGCATCATCATATGTGCGATGTTGGACGGATCATCTGCCCGCTCGGCAAGGGGTAAGCCCTTGTTGGAAAGTCGATACACATATTCCTATTTAATATTAAGTGCGTAACATTAACTACCATCTTTTTCTTATCTCACCTCAAGACTCACATAAAGTGACCAAGCAATGCCCTGCATGCCGATAATTCAGCTCATGCAAGTACCCGTCTCTCGCGTGGCAGTCGTCAGCGAAGCTCTAAAGCCGTTGACGGCTTCCATACCCGGCGGCAGACAGCAGGATTGTAAGCAGGAAGCCGTCTCTGATTTGCGAATAAAGGGTGCCTCATGCATGTGGGCAGCGTCGATTGGACGTAGCCCTGTTTCCCAGGTCAGACCGCGATTTGGCATACAGTCAGCACATCCCCTGTGAAGCATCAACTGACTTTGGACTAGCCTAGCCCCAGCCAAGATGTTAGGTTGAAGACTGTCATGAGGCGGGGCGCCCATCTTTCACCTCCCTCCCTGTCATAACCAAGCTATCGCCTACTGTCCCTTGATATGCCAAAGCCAACATGTGAACGATTGAAGAGCAAAAGATATCGCCATGAGCGAGAACGACTCGAAGCCCGCATCGACGCCAACGAGCCGAGAAGAGTCGTCCCAACCAGCCCCCTCCTTTCACCCGCCACGGTTTGGTGCTGGTGCCCCTAGACCACCCAGTCATGCTGGAAACGTGGCCAGAGTTATCATACCAACCAAACCGGCGGACTGGGAAGCCGTTAAGGACGTCATTGAAGGCCTTTATATCCACAACAATGTTCGTCTCAAGGATGTCATCGAGGTCATGCAGGCCGCGTATCGATTCCGCGCAACGTGAGTTCACTAAAATGCATTCCGTCGGAGATCCATATCTCGGGGGCTTGTCGGTGATCTTGGGATTCGCCAAAAAGTCCTCTGCATTCAGGCCCCCCGTTCCCCCTTTTCAATGAACGTGAGTACAGACTAAATCCTGATTCGCCTTAGGGCCCGCATGTACAAAGCCCAGTTTGCAAAGTGGAACTGGCATAAATACAGCACCGGCCCCAGTGTCTCTTCGAGACAGGGGATAAAAGACCACAGCTCCCGACATGGCAAGAAGAAGAAAGGCATTTCTCTTCGCCAAGGTGTCGAAACCAAGCAGCAGCTGGAGACAAGAATGCTCGAGGGGCAAGAATCACGGCATCTGACCACCGCCATGTCGGCATTCCGCAGCTTCATCCTCGGCTGGTCCGAGCAAGATCCGCGCTGGCAAGCCGCGACCTGCTTCACCAAGATGGGCCACTACAACCCAACCATGGTCTCGCACTTCCTCGGCGCGCTCATTCAGCTCGAGCAGCACGAATACTCACACGGCGGCCGCCTCCTCCGCGCCGCCTTCCTCGAGCTCGAGGACCTGCTTGTCGACGGCCACGTGGCCGCCATCTGGGACTGCTGCGTCTCCGTGCCGCAACTGGCGATCAACCACGGCCGCTCCGATATCCTGTTGACCTTCATGCGCTACCTATCCCGCTTGTGCACAGTACGCGCACCGAACCACCCGCTCGCCTGCATATCGCGCTCCACGCTCGCCCTGGTCGAGCACCTCGACACCCCCTCCCAAATCTCGGCCTACACCACGGCCGCCTGGCGCCTCTGGAGTGACACCATCGTCGCTCTCCTAGGGCCCGACAACATCTCAACGCTCCACACCCACCGCGCCTACCTGCTGATCCAGCCCGAGCCCGACCCGACGCTGGTGTGCTGCGTGCTGCGCGACTACGACCGGCTGGTCGATGCGGCGGCCGCGGCCCTCGGTGCCGACAACACCGCGGCGCTCTCGCTTGAGTTCGACGCCTTGCTGACGCAGTCGCGCTTCACCACGCCCGACCCGGCCGCTCTGGACGCGCGCCTGGCGCGCGTGCTGGCGAGGCTGGTCGCCAAGCCCGGCAATGCCGGGCGGCCGCCGCGTGGGTGGGCCGGGCTCGAGGACCGCCAGGTCTACCGCGGGTGTTGGTTTCTGGCGGCTATGTATGCTGATGCCGCGGGCAATGCGAGCCGGGCGGCGGAGTGCCGCCGGGCGTTTTTGGCGGCGCCGGAGGAGGGGGATTGGGTGCAGTATGCGTTGAGGATGGAGGAGAAGTTGAGGGCTGGGGGGAGGGTGGTTGAGGCGGATGAGGTTAAGGGGAAGAGGCTAGAGGCACAGCTGCCGAGGGATGTTGTGGAGATTTTGGATCGGGAGGAGAGGGAGATAGGTGGGATATAGGCACTACTAGGCTTCACTCTCCTGATTCCTCGACAAGTTGGTCCACGTTTTCGACCTTTTTCTCGCCATTGATTTCGCCATCGCTCTCATAACTGTTCCCGTCATCATTCTTGCCATTGCTCTCACCCAGGTCAGCCTCTACGGGTCCATCGGTACCCTCGCAACCGCCCCAGGATTTGTCCCCGTCATCATTGTAGGCATCCATTTCAGCTTGAGTTTCGCGCCGCAGTCCCTTGAAAAATTCGGTGATACCCTCAGCGGAACGCGAGATGTATAGAAACTCATGGTGCTCACTGCAAAGTCTCTTTCGACCGCCAATACCTTCCTCCACTACCCTTTCGTCAGTAATACCTTTTTTCACCACGCTTTCGTAACAACTCTTATCGAATAACGCCTCGCCAGCACAGTCTCGACATGCGTAAATATCCTCGCCAACCAAGAGCCCCTTTCCGCACCCATCACAAACATAGGTTGTTGTTTTTCGTCAATGCTGCCGTCGTCAACCCCTACCAACCATATCACCCCTCGCCGCTATTGCTCAGACGCCTACCAGGACATGATCAGTGAAGCGACTGAAGGGAAGAAAATACCGAGACATAATGGGAGAAGAAAATATCCTATAAATTGAAGATGAAAGGGAGTGGGTAAGGGAAGAAAACGAAGAGGAGGGGGAGGAAGGCTCTGGTTTCCCTATCTTTCCTGTTAGCTATTAAAGGTAACTTTTCTCTACGAAGTTGTTATATAGCTTATTCGAGGGATAAGTCGGGAAGGGCAGGTGGGACCTTCTAATGGAAAAGGGTATGTACTGGGCTAGCATTTCGGGTAGAAGGATCTCCTTGTTATATATCTAGAGCCGGGTGGGCTAGGGTGGGCCGGACCGGGGCCGCTTGTGACTGGGCCCGTGACCGGATTAGGGCCCTCCCGTCACCCATGTTAACTCCCTGGGGGTCTCGGGCCTCTGGCCCTTGGCCGCTAGCCTCCCAGTCGCCTTAGGTGAAAACCCCGGACGTTAAATAATCTATCTATCTATCTATCTATCTATCTACCGTCTTCAGGGTTATGTATGGGGACTACGGTGCAAAGTGACGATAGTTACGGTGCACCGTTACGCTCTCATTATAAAAACCTTGGGTTTCTGCCTGGGGATCCAGCTCTCCAAAGCCGGTAAGAACTGTGGCAATGACTCTGACCTTCTCCTCTTGCCCGTTGACCTCTTTGAGTTCAGGTGGGTCTTGGTACTCTTAGTGACAGATCCTGGTGTTCCAGTTTCTTCGAAGGCTGTTCACGAACCACATTCGGGCATAACTGGCTCGGTACCTTGCACGGGATAGCGGTCCCCCTCGACCAGCTCCCGTTCTCTCCCTGGCAAAGTAGTGGACCTCGTTCCAAATCTGGAGTTTGTGCGTGAGGCTCCAAATAGCGTCCACGGGTTCACCTAGCACTTGGATGAGCGTCGAGTAGCGTCTGTTGTCTGTCGGGGAGAGCTCAATGTTGGAGAGAGTAAGAGGATGACTGATGTTGACAGGTCAGCGGGGCTTAAGCGAGCAAACTGTAACCGTCTATTCTAACTCTGAACCCTGGTTCAATATTGAGAAGGGGAAAGGGGAAGAGGTCCAAAACAAACGGAAGGGCCAAATTTACGAACTTGGAAGTATCCATATTCTAACCCGAGGTCCTGAATCCACGTAGAACGTCTGGGGCCCATACAGCGCCTCACAGCCCCGCTCTGGTGTGTAGCAGCAGGCCAGTCAGGTCATCCACGGCAAAGAGAGCTGCGTTGGTGGCAGAGATGATGGACCTTTCGATGAGAGAAGTGGTAAAACCCTGACACTCATCTCTATGGAAAAACGGTCCGGTTCAATAAGGCTCCAAGGCCTCGATCTATTCAACCGCCCTAGAGTGGAGACGAAGATCATTTACGTCGACGACTGACGGCAGCCACATCGCCGCCAAGATCGGGATGGCTGGCATGGAGGACAATAGATAGAGAGCACTGACGAGGAGAGACTGGAAGCGGCCGTAGCTTACATTCGCAGAGCCATGGCGTTCTCATAGGCGATAAGAAGTGGAAGGGATGCAAGTGGAAGAGCTTATTGTTAGATAGGACACTCGGTATAAGTCTCCCGCCGTTCTTAATATGTGTAAGTACACTCTCAATTACGAGCGGTTAAAAGCCCCGCAGAGCTCCAAGCCGCGACAGGGTCCTTCATCGAGCAGCGGTACCCTAGCCACCTCCCCGTCACGATGGTAGAGCCCCGGATACATATGTGACCATTTGCAGGCGCAATAGGCAGATTCAGGCGCGGTTTACAACAAGGACATCATTAGGGCAAGTGAGCCTGGGGGCGCTAAGATCCGGGAACCCGGAAGAGGATACGGGGAAGACAGCCAAACGCCACCACCAGCATGTCTTGGGCTGAGAACTCGTAAGAATGTGCCACGATTACAATCGACATCTCTGATCTCTGGTGCCCTGTGGAAAGATAGGGGCTTGGAAATTTAAGTAGCTATGAGCCAATATACAGGCTACTGCACAGGCCTCTACATACTAGGTCTGATATGGTCTTAACTTGTCTGGAGCGCTGGCGTAATCCTGATCACGGGCTGGGCCCCTTCGGGTATAAGAGTTGAGGGTAGCCTAGAGATTAAGAAACCTGAGTCCAATATGATCACTTTTCACCCCTGACCTTTACGTCCAAGCTGTTCTGCGTACTCAACACCCCCTCACACTGGCTGCTGTAAAATAGGCCCTAACAAAACCCTCCTAACGTATAGCTCCGTAAGATTTCAGAAGCCCGACAATACTATCATCACCTAGGGATCTAGCCATCGCCAAAGGCGAGATGCTTTGACACACCAAGGTCGGCACAGCACCATTTTCAAGAAGCAACTGAACTGCAATACGGTCTTGCTTTTCCACAGCTCGGAGAAGAGGCGTCTAGCTATCGTTAATAAAAGTTCCTACTAAGAGCCAACAAAGATCACTTACACGCTAGAATAACACCAAGAAATTAGTACCAGTAGCCGACTAAATATTACAGAATTTCACTTACAAGCTATATGAGCCCCAAGAAGCTAACGTCAGTAGCCGGCTAAATACCACAGCGTAGATCAGATTCACTTACAAGCTATAACAGCCCCAAAAAGCTAACGTCAGTAGCCGACTAAATACCATAGCATAGATCAGATTCACTTACCCACTATAACAGCCCCAAAAAGCTAACGTCAGTAGCCGACTAAATACCATAGCATAGATCAGATTCACTTACCCACTATAACAGCCCCAAAAAGCTAACGTCAGTAGCCGACTAAATACCACAGCGTAGATCAGATTCACTTACATCCTATAACAGCCCCAAAAAGCTAACGTCAGTAGCCGATTAAATACCACAGCGTAGATCAGATTCACTTACATCCTATAACAGCCCCAAAAAGCTAACGTCAGTAGCCGATTAAATACCACAGCGTAGATCAGATTCACTTACATCCTATAACAGCCCCAAAAAGCTAACGTCAGTAGCCGACTAAATACCATAGCATAGATCAGATTCACTTACATTCTATAACAGCCCCAAAAAGCTAACGTCAGTAGCCGACTAAATACCATAGCATAGATCAGATTCACTTACCCTCTATAACAGCCCCAAAAAGCTAACGTCAGTAGCCGACTAAATACCACAGCGTAGTTCAGATTCACTTACATCCTATAACAGCCCCAAAAAGCTAATGTCAGTAGCCGACTAAATACCACAGCGTAGATCAGATTCACTTACCCACTATAACAGCCACAAAAAGCTAACGTCAGTAGCCGACTAAATACCACAGCGTAGATCAGATTCACTTACAATCTATAACAGCCCCAAAAAGCTAATGTCAGTAGCCGACTAAATACCACAGCGTAGATCAGATTCACTTACCCACTATAACAGCCCCAAAAAGCTAACGTCAGTAGCCGGCTAAATACCACAGCGTAGATCAGATTCACTTACATCCTATAACAGCCCCAAAAAGCTAACGTCAGTAGCCGACTAAATACCACAGCGTAGATCAGATTCACTTACCCTCTATAACAGCCCCAAAAAGCTAACGTCAGTAGCCGGCTAAATACCACAGCGTAGATCAGATTCACTTACCCTCTATAACAGCCCCAAAAAGCTAACGTCAGTAGCCGACTAAATACCACAGCGTAGATCAGATTCACTTACCCTCTATAACAGCCCCAAAAAGCTAACGTCAGTAGCCGACTAAATACCACAGCGTAGATCAGATTCACTTACCCACTATAACAGCCCCAAAAAGCTAACGTCAGTAGCCGGCTAAATACCACAGCGTAGATCAGATTCACTTACCCTCTATAACAGCCCCAAAAAGCTAACGTCAGTAGCCGACTAAATACCACAGCGTAGATCAGATTCACTTACCCTCTATAACAGCCCCAAAAAGCTAACGTCAGTAGCCGACTAAATACCACAGCGTAGATCAGATTCACTTACCCACTATAACAGCCCCAAAAAGCTAACGTCAGTAACTGATTAAATACCACAGCGTAGATTAGATTCACTTACCCACTATAACAGCCCCAAAAAGCTAACGTCAGTAGCCGGCAAAATACCACAGCGTAGATCAGATTCACTTACATCCTATAACAGCCCCAAAAAGCTAACGTCAGTAGCCGACTAAATACCACAGCGTAGATCAGATTCACTTACCCTCTATAACAGCCCCAAAAAGCTAACGTCAGTAGCCGACTAAATACCACAGCGTAGATCAGATTCACTTACAAGCTATAAAAACCAAAAGTGTCAGCATCCGAGCAAATATAAATCACTGGACTTTTAGTATAATTACCTCATACTCGTAATCTACTTTCGAAGCTTTTACGAGCAGCATTCTGATGCTCTTTTTGGAGCCGCTTTCGATTGCCCAGGCCAACGGTGTGCTACCACCACGACTTTCCACTTCAACGTTAGCTGCACTTTTCAATAGAAGCGATACTATTGCCTCGTGTCTATTCAACGCCGCCCAGTGCAACGGTGTCGCATTGTAAGTGTCCTGAGCATTGATGTTGAGTTCACCCATCCTGACCAGTGACTTGACAGTTACCTCGTCGCCATCCTTTGCGGCGGAGAACAATAGCTCCTCCGCCTTAGTGTTGAGTTCACCTGTCCTGAGTAGTGACTTGACAGTTACCTCGTCGCCCTCCTTTGCGGCGGAGAACAATAGCTCCTCCGCCTTAGTGTTGAGTTCACCTGTCCTGAGTAGTGACTTGACAGTTACCTCGTCGCCCTCCTTTGCGGCGGAGAACAATAGCTCCTCCGCCTTAGTGTTGAGTTCACCTGTCCTGAGTAGTGACTTGACAGTTACCTCGTCGCCCTCCTTTGCGGCGGAGAACAATAGCTCCTCCGCCTTAGTGTTGAGTTCACCTGTCCTGAGTAGTGACTTGACAGTTACCTCGTCGCCCTCCTTTGCGGCGGAGAACAATAGCTCCTTCGCCTCGGTGTTGAATTCACTCGTCCTGAGTAGTGACTTGACAGTTGCCTCGTCGCCCTCCTTTGCGGCGGAGAACAATAGCTCTTTCGCCTCAGTGTTGAGTTTGCCCGTCTTGAGCAGTGATTTGATAGTTGCCTCGTCACGCTTCTGTGTAGCGGAAAACAGTAATCCCTTCGCCTCGGTGTCTATTTTCCCTGTCGCGAGGAGCATCTCCACCACTGTTCCGTGACCTCCCTTCGCAGCATGTGACAAGGGTGTTTGACCAAATTTGTCCGTCATCCTAATATCGACCCTGCTTGTCCCGAGGAGTAGCTCGACGACTGCCTCATCACCCTTTATTGCAGCGGAAAACAGTAGCTCCTTGACAATGTTATCCACTGAATCGATCTGGGTCTTTTTGCTGAATAGCAGCTTGACTATCCCCTCATGTCCCTTACACACGGCGTACGATAATGGTGTCCCTCCAATCTCGTCTTTCAAGTCCACCTTTGCCCCCACCTCGAGTAGCAGCTTGACGACAATCGCATTGCTGCTCCAAACTGCGTATGTTAACGGCGTCCGACCGTATTTATCTGCCGAGTTGACTCTGCCTCTCCTCCTGAGCCGCCGTTTAAGAATTTCGAAGCTAGAACCAGTACTTTCGATCAGAAGCCTAATAACGCCATCAAATCCGTTCCCTGCAGCCCAAGATAATGCCGACCGATAGTGTGTATCGTCCAGGGAATCAAGGTCACTGCCGTCTTTTTTCCGTACACGCTCCACAGCCGCCTCTAGTCCGAAGTAGGAAGTAGCCATAAGGGTGGTGAAGTTTGTAGGGAAATCAATGTTTGTCGTCGTCCAATAGATTCTGAACCAAGTTTGGAAACGCTGCGACCTTGTATCGCAGATACGTAGTATCTGCTCTGTCATGTCTTTCTTCGTCTCGGCCGGCAACTCGCGGAAGTGAGCGGCCCAATTCTTAGCTGAGTAGTCGAGGAAGGTGTGATCGTCCGCATAGTGAGATGGTGATTCATCTCGGAGAGGGTTAGTCTTGAATTTGTCAAGGAGAAGATGCCAAACGCAGATCTCGGCGAGAATGAAGTGAGATTCCTGTGGCTGTAGCGAGTGTTTCCACCTAAGAGCTTTGGGAGTGCCCTGAGGGAAGAGATCCATCCTGGAGTTCTGAACTAGGAATTCCCTTGCAGTTTGGTGGAGCAGGTAGATCCTAGAGTTGATAATCGTCACGAAGAGGCCGCAGATCTGCCGCACGTCTCTACAGAAACGATCCTCGGGTCCGAGATCGATGCCGTCGTCATTAGGCTGGTGATTCTCTCGAAGAACAAGTGCGAAGCTCATCTCTCTCGCAGTGAGGGGTCGCGATGCCGCTACAACGATGTGGAGTATCTTTACTGCCGTTTCGGGCTCACGGCTCTTGGAAAGAATCCCGTCGTATGCCTCGTCAACAGTCTTGGGGAGCCGGGAGGCAAGCTTGGATATCTCTTGTCTATTAACGCTGATGGCGCTTTTGATCGAGTCCAGCGTGAGGTGGACCCATAGATATGTTCGGTTAGGAACACGTACAAGTTCCCTTAAAAGGACACCTTGCTCGTCTTCTTCAAGCGTTAGTTGTGCTCCAATATCCCGGACTCTAGCTTCGATGAAAATGTCAATCTCCCTCTCAATCTTTCTCAGCTCAGCGTCGCTTTCCCCGCTCAGATGGATTATCGGCAAGTTCGAGAGAGTAAGGCGATGGAAGCCTCGGCGAATCTCATCGTAAGGTCGGCTGGTAAGGAGAAACTTCAGGTTGAAATCCGTTGCAGTGCCATATAGGTTACATAATGCTTTGGCCAGCTGAAGCCATCCTTGATCTTTGCATTCGTCGATTGCATCCAAAATACATACGATCTCCCCGGCGCTGTCTTCTTTTGCGACTCTGATAAGCGTTTGCCATAGTCCACTAAATGACTTGGTAAAGATTTCTCTGTCGGCGTCCAGCTGCTCGAGAATTGCATCGGAGAGCAGCTTGCATTTCTGCTTGAAAAGCTGATGTAGAATGCAGCAGAGAGCGCTTGTCACACTTGTCTGGTCATCAAAGCCATCCTTGAAGAAGAAATAGCACACTGTCCTCGATTCGGTAGTCGGAAGGACCGAATCAACCAGGTGTTTTGCCAAAACAGACTTTCCGCATCCGGGATCGGCAGACACCCAGAGAATTCGGGACAACTTGCTTTCTTGCCAGGCTCGAAAAAGCTCGTGAGATACAAACCAGTCACATGTGCCGGGGACCCGATCCGGGTTCAGGTCTTTTCGATCTTGGTATGGTAATGTGTGAAGGCGCCTCAGAATCTCCTTTTCTTTCTCCTCCCAGGCCGGGCTAGATCCGCGGTCTATTTCCTCTCGTAGCCGCTTGAATGCCCTTGCTTCTCCCTCGCCGTAGAGAAGCGGTATCTGGACGTCGAAGAGTCCAAATAGGGAGTACGCCTTGTCTTCCTCGCGTGTTGTATTGCGTTTCTCGACCCATGCCATCCTCTCAGAGACACGGAACTCGGATAGGGGGCTACCTCGGAGGGCGCCGAAGGGAATCCCCGTCGCGCGGTGAATATACTGCTCTAGAGACTTCCGATCCCCAAGGCGCGTGCCCTCCCTGGAGAAGAACTCAACAGATGTTGGGGCAATAAGCTCTTGGAGAGTCCACCCGCGGGTGAACCACCTGCTCCCTCTGAAAGCCGACTCCCAGTTCGAAGACGCATTGCCGGTGCTGGAGGTAAGCGTCGAGACATCCGCGAGATAGACGTAGCATTTGGCTGCGCCGCTATACCAACGAAACATCATATTGATCGCCTCCTGAAGCTCGGTGCTGTTAGATTTTTGGATGCAACATGTGTCTTGCCAGAAGTATTTCAGCCCATCACGCCCGGCTTGATCTCCGCAAAACTGAACTTTGGTGTAACCGGCTTTGTTCTTAGCCGTGCCGTCGGTCACGTCTTCAAAGAGCACCTCTTCCTTGCCCCAGGTGTGTGAAAGTATCGCATACGGTGGAAGCCTGCCGTTAGGGAGGTCCTCGGTCAGTCGGATCTCGCCGTTATCGCGACGCTCCAGAAGGCGCATCGTACGAAGCCGCCAAGCTTGGCTCTATATTGGTGATGGAGAACCACGTGTCTGTGTTCGGTCGAGGTGGTCGGGATGTGCGGCGAGAGTCTATCGTTCGCTGAATCTGTAGGAACATAGACATTAGCAAGCCAAAACGGATAAAACCAATAAATGGCAGAACAGAAATGAATCAGTACCTGTCGCAAGCGGTTTCTAAGGCATGCAGTATGTAGCATCGGGGACTCGGCGGTCTACCTCCAACAGATCGAATACGTTTGTCCCCTAGAGCAATCGGCTGCCGCGGATTAGGGACGAAAGAAAGCCCACCCCGTCGCGGCTGATGGCGTATTCTCGCGGGTCTTAACGGTAGGCGGATCGAACTCGGAAGGCTATCAACGTAATGTGATTCTCGGAGGCTCCAGTGAAGGGTGGGAACTCGGTGATTGTTTATACCATATCCGGGAACCTTTGGTGTGGGAAAATCATCATCCCCTGTATCGGGCATCATTTGGACTTGGCACCCTGAGGGCGCCTTGCTGGCAGTATCATCATTGGTGGTGTTTTGACCTGTCCGATTGGTTGTTGGAAAGGCACCACTGACCCTAACCCTCCATCCCATATCTTAAGTAAGCAAGTTATTAGTGACGTAATTGTGGCACAATTAGTAGCTAAGTAGCAAGGCCAGCAGCAAAGTAGGCAGCAGCAAGGTAAGCAGCAAGGTAAGCAATTAAGCACATAAAACAGGCTCAAAGCTGCCAAATATGCCCTTTTTCTCTGGTCTTTTTTGCCTCCGGCGGCGCCTCCGGCAGGGCCCCTGCGGGGAGCTACTCGCTACGCTCGAAGCTACGCCACTATCTCTACAGCAGTGATCGCATTGTCGGGGCTACGTTGGCTCAGCGCCCTGTCCGCCTGGGTCGCCAGGAGGGCCACCGGGAGCTCCAGCAGTGGCCATGATGCTGGAATATGACGATTTCCGTCTTGTTTCGTACGTTGCGTAGTGTTGCAATGGAGTAGCGATTGACGAAAGATTGTTGTGTGGAAAAGGGTTGCAAAGGTTGGAGGATTTGGCTTGGCCTGTGTGTAGTCACATGATGTGTAGACAGAGCCACACTCAATTGAGGCTTGGAGAGCCTGCAGGGCCTGTGCTTTGGGGCGACCACCCTATGGGACTTAATCGAGCCAATCGCTGAAGGGCATTTGGGCAGCCTGCGGCCAATCAGGGGGCAAGAAACTCTGTCAATTTGCCTACACAACCACTCCTTGCTTACATAACACATCGTAAATTGAAGCAAGCTTCAAATTACAGCCTGAGGTCCACCAAAACAAGATGCTGGTAAGAAGTAGGCGGTTATGTAGGACGAATTATTGCGGCGCTTTGCTGGTGAACTCAACGATGGTGTGGTAAACGCTTACCTCAAGGCCCCGACAATGTCTGCGTGCCAAATTCCTTTTCTTTCTTTTTTTTCTTTTTTTTCTTTTTTTTTCTTTTTTTTTTCTTTTTTTTTCTTTTTTCTTCTTCTTTTTTTCTTCTTTTTTTGCAAATCACTCGGTGCCAATGGCCATCCAGTTCCAGCAAGATTGGGCGTATGATAATGACAACAAGTCCCCCGTACAAGAATGGCACAGCTTCACCGGGTTTCGGACTCCACTGGTAAGCCTTAGGCAGTGCCGGAATATGGCGACTCAGGAGGGGATGTACTCCCGGTGCCGGGAGGGGGACTGAGCATCCCACATACGGAAGGCTCCGCCGCCCGACCTGGACACCTTGAGCCGCAGGTTCAATTGACTGCAGACGAGAAACCGTGGTTTCTGAGGTTATAGCGAATGGTGCCAGGTTCTGCTAGTGCTGTACAGCAGCTGCCATCGCACGACCTACCGGGCTTTCCTAGGAGTCTCTGACTTAGGCAGTGGGCCGGTCGCGACCACACAGGCGGCATGCACAGGCGGCGTGAACAGGCGGCGTGCATGGTGATAACCTAAATCACTTCAGGTTCACTATTCCTATCTACATGTGATGCAGAAACTACTAAGATATAGAATGTCTAGGAAAGGGTTTGCGTTTCATCGTAATTAGACCTACCCGCTTGATAATCAAGCCTCCTAAGCTGTGGGCGATCAAATGATAAGTCCAATGATGGGGTCGTTGGCGAATGCTAACAGGCTATTATGAACCGATGTTCCGGGGTCCTCCAAGTTCTATATGCTCCTGCTCTGTGCAAGGCCCCCCTCGTAGTAGCTTGGTACAATGTACTGACCTTAGACGGTTCCCTCATAGAGGCGTGCTCCTACGTGTCGTCAGATGGCCCAATGTCAATAAGTCAGAATGGTATTACGTTTAGGAAATGTTTTTTATTATGCTGGGGATAGTTAGCAAAACAGCTACTGATCTAGCTATTGACCAAGTTAAGAACGGTATTGGCGAGTAGTTTATGAGAGATAGTGGTTCTATTCTAGGTACCGTCGGGTTAAACAAATATATTATCTGTTATTAGTCAGAGGCTATATAATAAAGGGGCTGGGGTGTAGTAACCACAAGGTAAGTCATCAGGTGAAGGATTGGGCTGCAGAGCTGTGACCAATTGCAACTTGACCGCACAGAACAGAGGTCTGGGGAGAAGATGGTGCAGGGAGATGGAATGATTGCAACAGAAGATAATACACGATGCTTCACAGTGCACGTTAAGAGAAGCAGAGAAGTATAACAATTTGGCTTTTAAGTGATCTGCGATACACACTTTGCCACAAAGGTGCTTACCGAAGTAAGGAATAACACAAGGGTTTGACGAACGTTTATTACCCCTCAGCTTCACTAAAGTTCAGCTGATAATCTTTCTAGGGTCTATTTCCAAAAAGAACTAGGGAGCACGCACGCTCTCGGCGTCGAGGCGCTTGCCCGAAGATGCCAACAAGTCCCGCCTGAAACAAAATACCACCACGTCGCCGTTTTCCGGTTTATCGGCGCTCAGTTGGGCGACCAAACTTGCCATCATGCGCGACTTCTCCGAACTGGCTGGCCCCTCTAGCAGGAGCAGTGGAGCTTCTGCCTTGCTTTTCCACGCTTTATAATTCTCATTCTCCCGGATCCACAGGTCAGTGTTCTCCGCCGGCTGCTACGGTTCTGCCCAAGACTATTGATGTGAAGACTATTGATGTGAAGACTATTGATGTGAAGACTATTGATGTGAGGAGTCTCGCCGTCAATGAGGCCGTCCGGCCCAAAATCAAGCATTTCGAAAATCTTCTTTCGCCAGCTCGCCTCATTGTTCTGCTTGTGGACTTCCTTATGTATCTCAACCCCCATCTGCAAACTCTCGGTCTCCTGCAAGGCTTTCAACTCCTCCAGGTACCCCTTCACCGTGTCGTCCTCGAGAAAAGCCAGCTTGAGCGTTTGGGCGGTGGCTCGCAAGAAATCCTTCCGGCGCTTCAAAATGTACTTGGAAACTTGGAGGAAGACACGCAGCTAGCCCAAGACAATCTTGCGAATCTCACGGCTCTGCCGTTGGCCTAGACGTGTCCTAAGGCGCTGAAAGCAAGTGGGCGCTGGTGCGAAGAACTGGTCACATCCATGCTTTCTTAGTACCGTGGGTAGCATGTCATCTTGCCAGTGGGCAAAGCTGAATACTCAGCATACAGGGGCGGCAGCGCCGGCGGCAACATCTCCGACGGTCTTGACAACGCTCAAGAACGTCCCAACCCTCCGCGCCAGGCCATTTCGTCCAGAAACTTCCTCATGTTCGCAACCGCAATTCCTATATCTTTCCATCCTTCCTTCAGCACATTGTCGTTTTCAAGCTCTAGAGGCTCCATGAGATGGGCTGGCTGAAGGAAGGGGGCGTTGACACCTGGGAGAGTCGACAATATCATCGGGTGGTCTCGAGTGCGGGGTTGGCTAGCGGCAGCCTTATAGAGATACACGACCTGCATGAGTAACTCGGCCCTCGTGCTGATATTGACCAAAATCGGATGCGCATGGCCAGAGCTGAGCTGCATCTGGGGCGGGTGTCAATTCAAGGAGTTGGGCAAGAGTTGAAATCTCGCGAAAAATGGAAGTGAAAAGTGAAAAACAAAAGAACAACTGCAAAAAGCCGGGTCGAACCGAAGAAAATGGAAATAAAAAACAAAAGAATTGGTGCAAAAAGATGGGGTCGAACCGAGTGCAAGCATCTCCCGAAGGAAAGAACGATTCTCTTACTCCCACGGCACCACGGGCATCCCCGAGCCTTAGCGGTTTCAGTTGAGAGGATGGGTAGCTAGCCTAGCCTATAAACCCGTGGCATGTCATCCAAGCAAGTACTACCGCCCAAGATAGGGGACCGTACCTTTCTTCTCTTCCCTCAGCTACACTTCCTGCTACTGCCCGCCCAGACCTAAACGAATTACCGAGATCTTTGCGAATGCCTACCTTTAACGACTTATGTGGTGCTGCACTTGATGTCTTATCGATGTCGACTTTGGTTAGGCCCTTAAAGCAGTGAATAGCCGCAGCTACGCTGGTCTGAATCTGAGATAGCCTGCAGTGCCCTGCAGTGACCTGCATAAGCCCTGCCGTAACTGGAACACCGCTGGCCAATCCAGACTGCTGCAACCCGCCTCCTAGATGCAGATTATTTGCGGACATTGATGGCTAAGAAAGGTAAGTACCCGGTTTGCGTTAGATATGGGTTGTTGAGTCCACTTCGACCAGACGGCGGCGTAGGGCGGATAAGACTGGATCCTTTAGCAAGGATGGCAAGGAGGGCAAGGAGGGCAAGGAGGGCAAGGAGGTAGCATGCTAACAATGCTTTGACGTTTGAAGATAAGTATGTGGAAGCAGTCAAGTCCAGACACAGGTACGAGCATGACCTGTACTAGACCCATTCACTATTCAATGAACAGTGGCTTCCAGGGCTGCCGTACATCATAGAGGAAGCAACGGACCAAGCGAGGTTCAGCCTGTGCCGTGTGTGCATATGTGCCGGACAGGGCGTTGAGCCACATGGGATGCTCCAT
This sequence comes from Lasiosphaeris hirsuta, assembly GCA_030549175.1. NCBI lineage: Eukaryota > Fungi > Ascomycota > Sordariomycetes > Sordariales > Lasiosphaeriaceae > Lasiosphaeris > Lasiosphaeris hirsuta. The sequence goes on from JAUKUA010000002.1 coordinate 5,946,806, forward strand.
AGGTAGGTAGGTGAGGTAAACTTGAAGACATAGAATCATCAATTATCATTTAGGTTATAGTATCACTCTCCTGGGAGACCCCCATAAGTTACCTAGCCGATAACCTTTGGTGGCATATGAAAGAGATGGCCTCCCTAATCCTAGAGATAGGGGTAGGTAATGGGCCTACTCAACCTACTCAACAGCCGTCCGCTTGATCATAAGGATAAAAAACGGGAAGTAGCAGGATAGAAGCAACGGGGGGAGAACACATCCCACAACTAGGGAAAGTACGACAGAGACAAGCCCGATGTACTTTCCCCATACAACGTGTCTGAAAACATCAGATGATACGCCACGGGTTTATAGGCTGGGCTAGCTGCCCATTCTCTCAACTGAAACTGCTAAGGCTCGGGGACGCCTGTGGTTCCGTGGGAGTAAGAGGACCGTTCTTTCCTTCGGGAGATGCTTGCACTCGGTTCGACCCCATCTTTTTGCACCAATTCATTTGTTTTTTATTTCCATTTTTCGTGCGATTTCAACTTTTACCCAACTCCTCGATAGATTTCCTCGCTCTCCATTGGGACCCGACTTGACTCTGGACTCTTTCCTTTGCAGTCCTTGACAAGCCATCTTTCCCGACGCAAGGCTCCGAACCCAACCGCGAGGCTGTCGCCGCCTCTATCCCCGCCACGCCCTTGCCTTCAACTAACAAATCATGAGCTAACCCGGCCATCTTTCGTCGCAATGTGGTGAGGGTAGTAGGTAAAGCCCGATTGAGGCTCAAGCTGGGTCTCAGCGAGGACGAGCAGTGCCACGTGGAGTGTTGGCGCCCAGATTTGTCTCATCAAATAAAGGGGCCAGCTTGACAAGGTCAGTGCTACTCAGCTGCTAAACAGTGCTTATTGTATGTTCTTTGTTGCAATGCTCATGCGACACGTTGAACGATGGAAGGCGCTCAATTGTTTACATAGCAGGTACCAATTAATTTTAATTCATTCCTGAGTAGGTACCTTACATACTACCTCGGTAGGCGGTGATCGCCAGACCTTAGGTGGGTACTTTTGGTTTAAATACTGGACCCTGCTGACCCGCTGAAAATGTTTCACCACCGCCATCCCCAACGTCCCTTCACACGAACCACAAGAAGCCACAGAGGAAAGGAAGCCAAGACTACCGACAAGAAAAACCAGGATGTGTATCCGGCTCTATATCCACAACATGTCATGCGATGCGCGGCCATTTCTAACCATCGCCCGGGAGTCTGAGCAAGGCAGGCTCCCTGTCCGATATGTCAACCCGAGCCACGAGCCGTTGAAATGCCCGCACGACCACCTCCGGCGGCAGACAAACTGTCCGTGGAATGGCTGTTGCACGCTTGAGACACTCCACCTCCACTGTGAATCCAATCCTCCCCCAGGCCCAGATGCCACAAAGCCAGGGCATGACCACAGCATCACCGAGTGCCTAACCGACTTTCGCGAGTACCACGGCTACCAGTACCGAAATTTTAGCGAATCTCCTGTTGCCGCGAGCGGCGAGGTTGGCGCCGAATGTGACCAAGACGGCGGTTTCCAGGAGCCGCATCTCGATGACTGGGTGATTGGGTACCTCGACTCCCCCAAAGTCACCTACGGCCCCGACAAAGACGGCCCTGCCATGCCCTTCACCCGGACACCAGAGTGGGCGAGGGCCACAGCAGACCTCATTGAAGCTGGGGAGCGGTTGAATGCGGTGCTGATTCGGACCGAGTCTCATCAGGAAGTCATCGAGGATGGGATTCCAGTCCCCACCGAGATCCTCAAGTCGATGCGAGACGAGATTGATCAGGCTTGGGAGAGGACGCGCAAGTGCCAGGAGCGTTTGCGATGCATGGACCGCCAGGCAGCAGAAGCCCTCTTGGACTTTGATGAGAAGCACGAAAAGAGCCCACGTGTCGCGGACGAACTTGCAGGGCACTACCCTGGGGCTACTCGCTTTTTCTGAGCGGGAGGAGAAGAACCATCAATACCTTGATTGCACCTAGATTCTAGAGTACATAGCTACCAGCACACTTAATACATATTATCCCTACCGCCCCCTAATTTCCGAATCATGATAGTCATTGTTGATTGATCCTCACTCCAACCCTGGCTTGTAACACGGCGTGTGACACCCCTGTCGAGAGCCATCAAGGAAGGGAGGTGCTGGCGACCACCGCTAATAACCGGCAAAGCACCCAAGTGGCGCAGCCGGCAGAATATAAAACGGCTGGGAACCCCCAACATCCATCTCGATCCAACATCTCTCACCTTCCCTAAAGTTACGGCCTCTGGCGCAACCAAATGTTGTTTCTCGGTATTGGATTCGCCTGTCTCTGGGCAGGAGCTGCCGCGCAGTTACCTCCCAAGCCAGAGGGCGTCACGGTGCTTAAATCCAAATTTCACCAAAATGTCACCATTTCATTCAAGGAGGTGGGGTCCCTGTGTGTGTGTGCCAACCAATACTCAACGACTCTAACATTGCCAGCCGGGAATCTGCGAGACCACTCCAGGTGTCAAGTCGTACTCTGGATACGTTCATCTCCCTCCGGGCTTTCTCGATGACGGAAGCGGTGAGAGGCAGAACTATCCCATCAGCACGTAAAGACCCCGACTCATTCCAGTCCTTCACATGATACCGACGAAAGAAACAGGTTCTTCTGGTTCTTTGAGGCACGCAAGAGCCCGTCCACCGCCCCCCTGTCCATTTGGCTCAATGGGGGACCAGGCGGGTCATCCATCATGGGCCTGCTGGAAGAAAACGGGCCTTGCTTCGTGTCGGCCGACTCTAAAAACACCCACCTCAACCCCTGGAGCTGGAACAGTGAGGTGAACATGCTGTACATCGACCAGCCCAACCAAGTTGGCTTCTCCTACGATACACTCACCAACAGCACCTTTATCGCGCATGATTTAGGGATGGGATTCATTCCCCGCCCGGCCAACTTCACCGACGGCGTGCCCCGAGGCAATCTCACCTACCGCATCGGCACCGCAGCCAGCAACCGGCTTCAGCACACCGCCAACAGCACGGCCCACGCTGCCCACGCGCTGTGGCACTTTGCCCAGACGTGGTTCTTTGAGTTTCCCCACTACAAGCCGTACGACAACCGGATCAGTCTCTGGACCGAGAGCTACGGCGGTCACTACGGACCCGGCTTCATGGGATTCTTCCAGGAGCAGAACGAAAAGATTGACCAGGGCCTCTCAACTGAGAAGGGGGCGCATAAGCTGCACCTTGACACCCTGGGCATCGTCAACGGTCTGATGGACCTTGCCGTGCAGGGGGAGGGGTACATCCATTACGGCTACAACAATGTAAGCTTTCTTGATCTCCATGATCGATCGTTGACCCTTCTGACGTGAAACAGACGTACGATATACCCATTTGGAACTCGTCTCTCCACGAGGCCCTCTTGCACAACTGGACCCGCCCCGGCGGCTGTCTCGACAGGATTCACACCTGCCAGGCCGCTCTCGGCTCCGCCGACCCTTCCAAGAACCTCACAACCGTCTGCAGCGATATCGACAACGAGTTCTGCAGCCCCATCACAACGCTGCTCGACAGAGCGATCGATGTGGGCTTCTACGACATTGCCCACCCGGCAGCCGACCCGTTTCCCCCGCCGCATCTGTACGGCTTCCTGGCCGAGGAGTCGGTTCTCGCGGCTCTCGGCGTGCCGGTGAACTACACGGCGGCGTCGGTAGCCGTCGGCAAGGCCTTCGACGCGACCTATGACTTTATCGCCGGCGGCTTCCTCGACAAGATGGCGCACCTGCTCGCCGCCGGCGTCAAGGTCCACCTCGTCTACGGCGATCGCGACTTTGCGTGCAACTGGATGGGCGGCGAGGCGGCCAGCCTGGCGGTTCCCTGGACGCGGCAGGCCGAGTTCGCCGCGGCGGGCTACGAACCGCTCGTAGCGTCGGACGGCAGGACCGAGGGTATGACGCGGCAGGTCGGCAATTTCAGCTTCACCCGCGTGTTCCAGGCCGGTCACGAAGTGCCCTCTTACCAACCCATCGCATCGTACAACATTTTCATGAGGGCGCTGGGCGGGTGGGATATCGCGACGGGCAGGCGCAGAGTGAGCGAGGAGCTGGTTACCATTGGGCTAAATGATACATTGGGCATCCGAAATGCCGCTCCGGCTAGGCCGAAGCCGCGGTGCTATGTGCTCAAGCCGATGACCTGCACATCCGAGGTGTGGGAGACGGTGGTCAAGGGGACGGCCATCGTGAAGGATTACTATGTTGTTGGTGACAAGAGCGATGATGTTATGGGGGATCTGTAAGTTTGGAATATTGGAAAACACGGGAGAAACAACAGCTCCATGTTGTACATAAAAGTTGCCATCGGTAATTTCCATATCTGTGTGTGGCCCTGAGCTGCCCTGCTCCGGAGGTGAGCCTGGCCTGGCCTGCCGCATGGCCCACTTTTGGTGCCTCGAGCAAAGTTGCAATCTGGAAAAGCCTTTCCCGGAACGGCCGAAATTCAAGAACCATCCAGTTGTCTTCCAATCGTTGAATCAAGTCAAAGAGTTGGGCTCAGGATATATTAGTACACGACACGGGATAGTGTATAACACGTGGTGCTCTGCACTGGCATACCATTTGCTAGTATATTTTAGGCCGGTATATCATCGTCGCCGATCAGCTCTAATCCGGCACAAGCATCTCGCCAGAAAGGCGAACCGAACAGATTGCCAATAGCTACCTCGGCGTGGTGAAGAACCTGGACGGGAAAGTCATCAGTCATCCTCGACAGGATATTATGGGTTAGCTCTCGAGCCTCTCTCGGTTCTTTCGGTGTGAGATTAGAGGGATTCTCTGTGACGGTCTTCGGCGCGGGGACGGCCTCCGGGATGTTGGGGCGCTCCTTGAGACGAAAAAATAAATGGACGTGACGCGTCAAATGTGGGGTTCAGATCTTGTTAACCCCGCTGTCCACTAACCGCAGTACCTATGACGCCAAACACCCAGTGTCTGTAACTAGTATGCAACGTCCTCCTCCCAGTCTCCAAGACCCCAAGGCTTGGCCCCCAAAAGACAGCACCCCCCCCCCCCCCCCCCCCCCCCCAAAGGCAGTACATTTCCTCCTAATAAGCCTGTCAACGATTTACCACGTGCGAGGGAGGCAAGCCAAAAGACGGCCCTAAGGAGCGATCATAGACGGAAATTCGGGTGTTTGGCAAAGTATTGGGCGTACTTGCTAGGCCTATGTGGCCGTCAGTAGCAGTGAAGGTAAGGATCGAGATAGGCGACCCGCAGTGAGTAAAGATGGAGAGGTACCAAAGGTAAATTTATAAAGTTACCTCCATATTAATAGCGGCCGCGAGCTTCTGTAGCTCCGGGAAGCCGTTAGCAAGGCGGTGGTAATCCTGGCGGCTGACAGTAAACTCGAAGGCCTGCCCAGAAGGGACGGAGGGAATGTGCCTAATTTTTATCAATCTTGGTCAACTCTTCTGTCCTGCCGAGCGTTAGCCCTCTCTTGTTACTCACCATGATTTGTTGGTATCTAGCATTTTAAAAGGCCTCTCCCATATCAAAATCGAGGTATCCTTTTTCATAGCTGCCGCAGTTTTGAACTTCCATGCTAACAAACAAGGCAGACTCGCTCTTTTCAGGGGCCATGCACCCCAAGGAGGCAATGGCAACACCCCTGGCCATGCCAGAACCCCAGCCCATGAACCGAGATTTGCAAAGAAGAGGGAAGTCACGATCTGTTTGTCTCACAGCGACAGTGGATCCCGAGCCAGGTATTCAGCTGCAAACAGTTGTATGGCTGCCAACCATTTGCTACCGTATCCGTGCCTTTCAAGCTGCTTTTTATTGTTTCCCACCACTCCTTCCAATATTGACCACTTCCCTTTCCATTCCTCACTGTCTCTGCTTTGGCGGCCCCCCTGTGCTGATCATTGGCCGTAGACTTCAATGACGACAAAACGCTACCGCCACCACTCCCGATCACCTACTGTCAGTACAAGTTCAACGAGGACAAGAGTCTAGAGTCTGTTCCTGGGAATCTTTACTGATCTTACCGCCCTCAACCCGCATAGTCAAAGGCTATCCCCGTCGTGGACGAGCTCGTGCGTGGTATCGATGAGATTGACAAAACCCGTAAAGTTCCATTTGATCTTGTCTTGGCCACCCAGATCTTCCTCGATATCCACCACAAACTGAGGGGAAAGGCTTCGGCGCCCTTTAACTTTTTGATAGACCAGCTCGGGTTGACGAGAAACACCGTCCAGCTCCATCTGGTCTGGCACAAGAATCTCGAGTTGGACAGCTGGCTGGCCTTCTCCAACCAGGACATGCGAAATGCCCTCCACCATGCGGCGCCCCAAGATGGGCGGCCAGGTGCACTCGCGCGCCGGGCCCCGCAGCATCAACCCCAAGCCGGCCGTGCCCGTGTCCAACAAGTTCGCCGACCGCTGCCGCCTCTCTTTGTGAGGGTTGTGCGCCAACGCATAAACCACGGCTGGTGCAGGCAAGGCCTGGGTCTATTTGGTGGTGGGGCAAAGATACGGGCTGGGACTTGTCATGAATACTCTTCCAGTCCTCCTAGTCAAGCCATTCTTTCCGAAAAGCATACGTTAACTTGGAGAAGCAGGCTGCAGGAGTCATCATGTTGACGATGTTGTCGAGCAGGAGGACCTGTGCAACTTGACCTGATTAGCTAATCAGAATTGGCACATTTGAGCAGCCCCTCTTCTCAGGAAGGCAAATGGCTGGCCAGCTCTCAGAGTCGGGTATGGTGTAGCGGTAACATCGCTGACTCTCACTCGACAGCCCGGGGTTCGACTCCCCGTATCCGAGTAATCAATCAGGTCGATGTGGCCAACATCTTTTTGCCATTTCCTTCTAGAAGAAGTCTTGGTCTTTGGGAAAGTGTGGTCGAGCCCCTCTGTTTTCTCTCATCTCCCAGCTCTCATTCTGAATAGCACCTTGGATCCCTTATCAGGACCCGATTTTTTCCCTGGCGATAGTCAAGTGGCCAAGACCCAGGATGCCGCGCAGCGCGAGGATCGACCCAGAGCCACCACCCCGCGGCGACCACCCTCTGCAACCCAAGCCCCATCCCAACCAGGCCCACCACCTGGCTCCATGCGATATCACCTCATGGCACCTCCCTAAACCATCGCTATCGGGCCGTAAGAGGATTGTCAGAGTGTTTGATGTCCATGGCTCACCGTCCTCCTAGCGGTAAGGGAGTTTGTGGTTTGCAGTGGAAAGACTCTCTTGCTCTCCTAGAGGCCGACAGGAAGGATTCTAGGGTTTCGTGGGGGGAAGGGGACACAACCCTCGACACGGGGCGATATATCTTCTAGGACGAACGGGTCCCCGTCACCCGCACCAGGGGTCGGGCTTCTAGAAGCCTTCCACGCTGCTGCCTAGATGCACGGCGACGGCGGCCGTGGATGAGACCCGCGGGTTCGACTGCGTTGGAAGGGTGTCGCCGTCAGGGTAAGCTGCGTGCGTCATCCCAGTGCGGGGGAGGGGGGGTGGTGGAGGGTGGAGGGTGGGCGCGTCTCGACAAGAGTCGCTGAGCTTGATTTCACTACCACCAGCCTATATTACCCGTGGGTTTCATATTTCTCCGATAGGAAGCTGTATGGAAACCGTCAGTTCATCTCGAGCTCATGTTCTGGAAACGCCAGACCCAGCCGCGGGCCGAGTTTGGCCCTATATTCCTGGAGCGACTCGAGATGCAGAGTACTTTCGGGCGGCCGTCCCGCGTCCTACGGCGTTTCCAATGGGCTCTACCGCTGTCGTCGGAGACGCGGGCGCTATTTTCGCTGCCAAGACCCACCCAGGTGCCCCCAGAACTCCGGCTCTAGAGCATCTCTCCGGTCCTGCTTGGCTGGCCGGTCGTGTCTGTTGGTTCAGATTATTGTCCTCGGTGGAGAGAGATGACTTGTCGTCCGACTGTTCGTTCGGCCGAAACACGCGGCCGGCAGGCAGGGTTGGGCCCAAGAAAGCCTTGCCGCAGCAGACAGAAGCCACCGCGATGGGGATCCCGCGGGACGCTGCTGATCTGGAGAGGCTTCCAGGGAGGTTCTGCTGGGAATTCGGGCATGCACCTCCAGCGCGGCCGTCATACGCCACGGCATTCCCACACACGGTCGGGTATGCATCGTGACAGCAGAGGGGTTTGGGGGCTCAGCCGGGATTTTTGAAAGGGAGGGGGAGGGGGGGGGGGGAGGGTGTGGTAGGAGGATTTTGGTGGCTCTGATATTGGTAGCCGTGCCCCGTTTGCGCGTGCCATGCTGCATATGCACGAAGGAGTGGACATGGCAGGATTTCTAACCTGTCAGCAGTGTGCCAGCTCACATCGATGCCCGCTGCGAGATGCTGCTATCGACCAACTCAATGGGCCGCATTCGTTGCCCTAACCGGATAGGCATCTTCGGCAGGGTTATTGCATATTCAGGTACGTTGGCGGGATAGTATCGTGCCATTGGCGAGTGAGGAGGCTCTGCGTTCGTATTCTGGCGATATTTCTTGCAGCGACGGCGTCTAAATGCAGGTATCCGAGTTTCGAGCCGCTCTAGCGTCAGCAATGTGCCTAATTCAGATATCTTGGTCATTACAGAATACTGCTATCAGTGCTAAGAATGCCGAGTTGTCAAATCAGAGACTTGGTTAGTTTATGTTCCGTCCCCCATTTCCCGAAAAGGGCAGTGTTGGCCCATCTATTTCAAGAGAGACTCGGGAGGGTCTGGTCTTTGCAAATACTGAAATCTCCGGCCTCAGTCCCTGAATAGGTATCCCAGACCCGTAGATCTCCCGGTCTTCCGGTAGAACAGAAGGGACCAAGACTCGGCTCGTGCCGGGATTGGGTTATTAGGGACATATTTACGCCCAGATCGAGGAAATTTAACATACCCTGTTAGGCAGCCGCCAAACTGCCATGTGGATAGGACTGGATTGGGAGACATCTTTCGAGGTTCAGGGGTTGGGGATGGAGGAAAACATGGGGAAGGCATTCGACGCCCAGGGTACACGTGCGCGATGCAACTGGCCACGAGTGCGCGAGGCGATCGCTTGAACGGGGCCCGCTCTGGTGGTCCTCAGCCCTGGGTATCTTAGCTACCTTAAGGTGGCATGCCCCTTATGGTAAGGTAGGTATGCCACGGCTACGAGACGCCGATGCTACGGTACCTAGATGCTATTGAACTGAGGAGATTATGTGGCAGCGCCATTGCAAAGGCCCCAGGCATCCGTTTTAAGCACCTTGTCGCAGGATTACGGAATGCGCTTGCTGCACAAGCGATTATCATGTCCTTTGGGCGCTGTGGTTCGTCAATTGGGCTCTGGGCAGTGGCTGTACCTCTTGCTTGCAGCTTCGGCCTAAGGCTTTGGGGAACCGTTGTGGCCTCATTCAAGCCACCGGCGGCCGCTCCAGACCGAGGTGGTGCGGTAAATGATCCTCCAGAGTTTGTTTCGTTGTTTTGTTTCATTCATCTTATCTCATAACTCGCGGGCCTTTTGATAAGAGGTTCTCGACCTCGACCTACACTGCAGGATCGATTCCCATCGAGATGCTGCAGCAATGAGCGGTGCCCTCTTTGGCCACTTGGTGAGAGTCGGAGGGTTCTATACGATGGAGAGCGAGATGCATGACAGGGCTCCGCACACTTTTCACTTAGCATGACTTTCGCTTCCACTTGGCAAAGGCTTGCGCAATCACGGAGCTGAGGGGAGTCCAACAATCCAACAAAGCCCACCTCTATCTGCTGCTGTTCACCAGCGCGCTGCAAAAGTGGGCGTAAAAAGGAGCTTAGCGGGGATTCCTCCCCTAACTCCCAGCTCTGTGACGAAAGATAGACTCCTCTCGGTCCAAACCAACCGTCGGACCCCTGCCGAATCTTACGTCGCACGATGTGCGCCACTCCCGCTCGGAACAAGATGCGGCGGATTGCTGGTCACCTCATCAACTGCTGTCATTGAAGAAGACCAAGTTGCAAGTATAATCCGCAATTACTTGAAGTATTCCATCTGATTCTCTAGTCTCATCTCTATTGTGGAATGTCTTGTACGACATAACGTGGACCACTTGTAGGGACTCCTACATCTCAACGGTGTCTAGCTGCATCTAGCTTCAGCGGGGGCTTGAGAGAATCCTTCGACCCGCGCTGAGTGACCAAGTCGCCGGCTACCTTATCCATCACAATGAGTGAGCTTGGAAAACAGCTGAGAGGAGGTGCAAAAAAGCCATGCGTAAGGCCAGAATAAAGTTGGGCCAGCTCGACATCTGCCATGCCATGCAAACATGCCATGCAAACATGCCATGCAAACATGCCTGGCAGGACCCCGGAAAGGACCAGCAGGGATATCGCAACCGGCAACTCTATCAAAGCTCAGAACCCCGTTCCCGCTGCAACATGGCATGGGGCTCGCACCCTAGCCCCCCCCCCCCCTTTCCCGCGCTTTCCCCAAGCCCCAAGCAATCGACGAATCCTTCGCTCCACCCTCAGCCCAAGTTTCCTAGTTGGGCAAATGCTCATCCCTGTCCATGCCCGCTTTCCTGCGGTCCATGACACAACCCGTTCTTCTTTCGAACAGCCTCCCTGCGGACTTGGGCACCTGCTGCACCTTGATTTCCCAGCGGCCCACACACCACCAAACAGCCGAGTAGCGCAACCTCCTTCCATCCTAGGGATCCTTTAGCGCGACCGACTCTCAAGGTGCCGCTCCTGTGCAGCCTTTGCAGTCTTGACAGCTTCCAAGGATTTTTCTAGAAGCAGCGGCGGCCCTGGTTGGCTGCGTCAACCGCACATCTTGCATTGACCGCTCTTGGCCCGCCGTCTGCATCGCGCTAGATACAGGACGCTCAAGAGAGACGAGGGATCGAGAGATAGCACTGCCCTGCGGAATCACGGCTCGGCGGCCAGGTCGTGGTTCCTAATTTGTTGCCTGATCAGCCGGTGCCCACACCCTTGGACCCCCATGGAGTCTGAACCCCCCCATCGCGGCCAGAAGAGACGTGATGGAGCGGCTAAAGTGTCTCCCGGCAACTAAGCGCGTGGACTGGACTTGGTTTCCCGAACCGGCCTGTGGCTATGGATCTGCTCCCAGGGCCCAGAGTGACGCCGAGGTGTCAAAGCGACCGCACAGTCGCACAGTCGCACAGTTGCACCGTCGCACCATGTCCAATCCCGCCAACCCCCCCCCCGACTGCCTCGCTAGCTAGCGGCGGAGACAGTGGACCGCACATCAGCCCTACCTGTGCTGGCCGCCGGGAATCAGCGCCGAGTGGATGCTCGATCGAAGCCAATGTCCATATATCTTGGAGAACGCCACCACCGAATCTCGATCTTTGCTCAGGAACCTCGACCTCAACACACAGCAACTACCATCTGACACAAAAGTGGGGACACGACTTGGACGCCGAATAAATGTTCACCATGTCTTCCGCCTCGCCACAACACAGCGGCCTGCAGCTGCTGCAAGAACAAACAACAACGCGCAAGAACATCCGAGCAAAGTCGATACAGACGACGAAATGGGGGACGGCTTGCTCCCAGTGCGCGTCGGCGAAAGCAAAGTGCTCGAGACAGTCCAATTCCCAGCAGGCCAAGTGTGAGCGGTACGTCTTTTCTCCTTGTGACCCCTGAAGAGGGGGCAGGTTACACGATTCAGAAGAACAACATCTAACCCCCTCTCGAGGTGCGAGCGCTTGTTGAAGCAGTGTACCAACCAGGTCCACCGTCCAAGGAAGGCGAGGGAGGCAAAGCCTCGGTCACAGTAAGAGCGTTCCAGTTACCGTCGTGCTGAGGCAAGTCTGACCGCATGCTACGTGCTGCAGAAACGGAGCCAGAGACTATGGCTCCGAGGGGCCTGGCGAGGCCCTCACGCCGCCAACAGACTACAGTCCCTCTCCATCGGCTGATCAGCGGGACACATCTTCCGCCTGCTCATCTCCCAGGGGCGGAAACACCCTGTCTAGCCGTCCCAGCCCGCAGGAACGTCGGTCCATCGCTCGGTCGCCGTCAAACTACAGCAACTCCAGCCCAGAGAATTCCCGCGAGGTGGGTATGCCGTACGCCACGTCACATCCGCGGGGCCAGTCTCGGAACCCGTCATACACCGGGCCGGCCGAGTCGGACGAGGAGCTGCTGGCCGTCTTTCGGAGCGAACTGATGCCGCAGTACCCCTTCGTTCTCATCCCAGGCACCATGTCGGCCGAAGAACTCAACACTAGGAGACCCTTCCTGATGTCGACGATTCGCATGGCGGCCAGCTTCAGAAGCGCAGGGTCGATGCGCGGGCAAATGTTCCAGATCATGAGCTACCTGGCGGACCACATGCTGCTGCGCGCCGAGCATTCCATCGATCTCCTCATGGGCGTTGTGGTTGTCCTCGGCTGGTACCATTACCACTCCACGGCACACACCCAGCTCAACAATCTGCTCTGTCTGGCCGAGTCGTTGGTTTCTGGGCTTGGTATCAACCAACCCGTATTCACGCCAGGACGGGGAGAGATGACAAAGACCAACGAGGAGAAGAGGTTACTCCTGGGCCTGTGGTACCTGAAATCTGTGTAAGTTGGGGGTTCCTATTGCGTCGTTCCACTGTATCGCGCTGACCTAGACACAGCGCCTCGGGCCACTTCCACATGCTCCAGCCGACGCCCTTCACGGCCACCATGTCAGAGTACCTGGAGGAACTGGAGCGGGACGGGGAGCAGCGATCCGACGACTTCCTGGTCTATCTCGTCAAGATCCAGCACCTGTCCGAGCGGATAGTCGAAACAACAACATCCTCGATAGGCAGCAAGGCGCAGGAGGCCACGGTAGCCAAGCTTCAAAACACGCTGCGCAGGGCCGCCGGCACGCTGCCGCACCAGCTGAGGACCAACGGTAAGCCCAACCCCCAGATCCAAGCACGAACAAGTTCTAAGCGCTAACCGCAGGGCTCACCCCTCAGCGCTGATCGCCGTGCACCTCAACACGGCGCTCCTGCGCGGCCACGAGCTCGCGACCAACATGGCGGCCCACAGCTCCACCGCCGTCATCAGGTCGTGGTTCGAGTCGTGGCTAGCCAACATGCCCACCACCTCGTACGCAGTACAACCAACCTCGGCCATCTTCCAGCTGAGCTACGCAGTCGGCCTGCTCGCGCGACACAGCACCACCGCACCCACCACCACCACCACCACCACCACGCCCGCCGCACTCGACTTCGGCTTTGACTTTGACTCCCCCCGCCACGCCGCCGCCCTGCACCAGCTCACCGGCGGCGAGCTAGTCGACTACCTCTCGACCATTGGCCAGAAGTTCCTCTCTTCCCCTCCCCTCCTCCTCCTCCCCACCCACTGGGACACCACCACCACCACTACCACCATGACCACCAACCTATGGGACTTCCCCTCGCCGATCCCCCACACCCTGCTCCCACCCCGGTCCGACCACTCGGCCGGCTCCTCCCCGGGGGCCTTCTCCCACGACGGCAGCAGCGACTTCCCTGACGCGCACTTCCTGCACCGGCCCATCGCACGCAGCACCGGCACCGGCGGGGCCGGCGGCGGCGTGGGGCACAACTACGACTTTGACTTTGACTACCCGCACAAGGGCAAGCCCGGGCCGGCGTCGCTGGACCACCTCGAGATCACGACCACTACCCCCGCGGCGGGGGCGGCGGGGGGTGGGGGAGGGTTCGGGGGGATGGTGACCGCGGCGCTGATCACGGAGAGCCAGTGGACGCCGACGGCGGCGACGGGGGCGGGCGGTGCGGGGTGGGGGGAGATGCAGGCGACCTCGATGTGGCCTGGGGCGGCGGGGGGGCAGGGGTTGTGTGATGTGGATCCGAGGTTGTGGTTTGAGACGGGGAGGGAGAAGAGGGCGGAGATTGCCGGGGAGATGGGGTGGGAGGAGATGGGGTTTGAGAATATGAGTGGGTATCAATAGGCTTTTTTTTTTTTTTTCTTTTTTTTTTTTTTCGTTTGTGGTTGGGAAGGGAGGAGGGTGGTTTGACGGGCATTCACGTCGCATGGATGGGGCGTCTACGAACACGGGACACGATGGGGTTTTGGCTTATTGGGGTTTACTGGTGGAATTGGATGGTATAGAATATCGAGACAGACTCTGATGGAATCAAAGAAGAGATACCCGATATTTTAGACAAAATTTAGACAAAATCCAAGAAATTTTCTCAAGATTACATGTAAAAAGGGGTCGCACCATAATATCCGGTACCACGGAACGTAAAGTGCATTTGGTGAAGGGGATTGCCAAAGGCACGAAATATGCTTTCTAATAATAAACTACGCTAAACCCCTGGCTGCTGAATATTTCACCAACACCAAGGTTATCTCCAATCAATCCCTGGGTCGAGGTGGCGAGCGCGCTCGGCCCCATCCTCGTGCTTCTCCCGCCAGCCGCCCAGTCCAGCCCTAGCGTCAGGGGTAGGGCTAGCACAGGGTTCATTTCCAATGCAACACTGGCGGACCTTGGCATCGTGTATAAATGTTCTCGAAGATTTCCTTTTGTTCTGCCATTATGAACTTTGGAAATATCGACGATATTTATCAAGCATTCACAGCTTTTCCTTAATCAAAACTCAGTGAGCCTAAGAACGACAGATTGAACGACAACTTGACAACAGATCTTCCTGCTAAAAAATGAATCAAAATTTCAACTGCCATTAATCAAATTACATCAAAGCCATAGCTCAAATTGGCATCCCGCTTTTGTTCCTGCCCGTACTCCCAATGATCCTTGCGCCTTGCCATGTAGCAATTTTCCATGCTTCCACCCCAGTAGCCCCCCGACCCGACCCGTTGCTCTCGCATCTCGTCAGACCCAACGCTGCCCTGCCCATGCCCCCCCCCCTTACCATACCTTTGCCATGTAACCGCCCCGGGGATACGCCATGCCGGATCCCATGCCGGACCCCATCCCTTGGTAGTAATGTCTCATCCCACCCATTCCATAACCTCATGCCGCCGCATGCATCATCATCACATATCTACGGACCATCCAGGATGCCCTGGCCGCAGTTGCTCGACGAGATGCCGGCGGCGTGCTCTACCATCTTCTCCGACTCCATCTTCTCGAGCTCGTTGTAGTCCTGGCCGGGGTTGCACTCGCGCCAGCGCAGGTACTTGAGCAGGCTGTAAAACGCCGAGGCCAGCAGCGAGCCGAGTAGCGGCCCGACCCAGTAGATCCAGAAGTAGGCCGGAAAGCTGCCGTTGACGACAGCGGGGCCGAGCGAGCGCGCCGGGTTGAGCGAGCCGCCGGTGAAGTAGACGCCTGTTTCCTTCTCATTAGCATATCCACCACCGTCTCGGGGTGTATGAAGTAAAAAAGGGGGGGGGGGGACACCTACCGACCAGCTCGGCCAGGAAGAAGGAGATGCCAATGGCCACGGGCGCGAGAAAGGTCGACTTGTGCTTCTCAGCCGCGAGCATGATGATGACAAAGACCAGCTCGGCCGTCAGGAAGACCTCGATGAATAGGCCCTGCACGACGCTGGCGCCGCCTCCAAGCGTGGTCTCGACGGCCAGCGGGCCCGGGAACAGCGCCGACGTGACGCCCGCGGCCGCCATGCCAGCGAGCAGCTGCGCCACCACCACGACAACACTCCGCACCGCCGGCAGCCCACCGACAAGCAGCAGCGCAAGCGTAACCTATCCGGATACCATCAGCCCCCGTCCCCCGTCAGGAAGAGGAAGAGTCACCCAAAAAAAGAAAAAGAAAAAAAAAACGTACTGCAGGATTGAACAACCCGCCCGTCACGCGATAAAAAGCCCAAACATTGGCCGTCAGGCTCGCCCCGAAGGCTAGGGCGATGAACACGAGATTGACCAAGTCAGGCCTGCCGTCGGGGGCGGGCGCCGTCGCGTTGGCGACCTGGGTGCCGGCGAAGGCGAAGAACAGAAACAGAAAGGTGCCGACGAACTCGCCCAGCGCGGCCACCGCGTTGTTGCGCCACGACCCGGGCAAGCTCAGCATCGGGAGCTGCTGTGGCGGGGACGAGGACGCGGGGGAGGTGGGCAGGCCTGAGACGAAGGACAGGAAGCGCGGGCGCGGTTGGGATTTCATGGTGGGCATTTCCTTTGTGCGTGCTGGTTTTTGGGGAGGGGGGGTGCTTTGTTACGAGGGAGGGAGGGAGGGGTGGGTGAGAGGTGAGGGAGAGGAGGTGGGAATGGTTAGTAGATTGAGTGGTACACGGCCAATGGAGTGAATACCCGTAGTGAATGGGAGAAGCGAAAAAAGAGAAAGAAAAAAAAAAGGTAACAATGAGTGAACGGCAGACAGAGTATGCGGGTAATCGAATTAGAAGGTCGTATAATCCGGGGAAGAGAACGAACAGATTTGGACCCTTTGAGCATCGGGAGCGACAAACCACCACGCCTTATATGACGAACGCATGGGGAGCACCTGGGTGGGGAAGAGGGTTCCGATATCAAGAGTGTTTGGCCCAAAAATCCGATGTCGCCCCTCACGTGGAGGTGGACACGGGCCGGGATGACATCAAGACATGACATGTCGAGGGAAATTGGGCCCGGCCAGGTCTAAGCGCACGACATTGCAATCCATGGCTCTCTCTCTCTCTCTTCTCTCTCTCTTACCCCCAGCACCAGCAGCACTAGCAGCACCAGCAGCCACCATTGCTGCCCAACCGTGGTTGTGCACGGTTGTGGGGTTCTCGTCGAACCTCGGGGCGCTTCCCATCTGTCTGTGGCTCCAAGTGTTTCCTGTCGTGGCCTGTCAGCAACGCCATGCCTCCGCCTCTCGGTCCGATGGATGTGTTTGTGATAGCTTCCAATAGGCCGACGACTCCTCGACGCGGAACCGACAGCGACGACAGGACACGGCGCCATGCGGGCGGGCTGAAAGGCAACAAAGAAAGAAAGGAAAAAAAATTAGGTCAGCCGCTTTCGGGTGTCTGTGGGCGGACGTTGTGATGCTTCAATGCGGCATAGCTCGCAGCTGGGTGCATGCAAGTGGCGGTCTGTCGAGGACAAAGAATGGGACTCGATGCAAGACGGCGACGCGGGCAGCGGCCGCTACGACCCAACAGGGCAGAGCCGTGCGTTAGCGAAACGGGATGGCGTCCTTCAAATGCAGTTCAGAGTTCAGGTGCAGTTCAGACGCAGTTCAGACGCGCTGCAATAACCGTCGGAAGGCGGCCTTGTGAGACCGCATAGGGGTCCAATTCCGTAGCATGGGAGACCAAATTGCGCAGCCAAACGGCACACCAAAATTTGCAACGCTTATTATCAGGGGTCACGGCGTCCCAGACCGCCAAGTAAATCTGGGGATTGACAACCTCACTAGGACCAAAGCAGAACAGAGCCAACGTAGCACGGCGAAAAATAATTAAAAAAATAAAAAAAATAAAAATATAGCTACACCACAAGTCACGGTGCAACCCCGCGTGACAGCGTCGGTGTTCACCAAACGTCGCTCACTCGGGCACCGTGACACCACTGATCCTGGCGAGCTCGGCCAACAACCGGTCCTGCAACCCGACGTCCTCCGCGACCGCAAGCGGCGTCTTCTCGTGCGAGCCTGCGAAATACCCCCCATTGCGGAGCCCAGTCCCCAGCGTAACCATGACAAAGGTATCCAGCGCCTCCTCCATACTACCCGTAGCCCCCTCCCCGCCCATCTTCGTCGGCACCCACCCCGGATCAACTGAAAAGGCCTCGACCCCATGCCTGTACCCCCAGCGGCGCGCAAAGGCCTTGGCGAGCACGACGTCGTGCAGCTTGGTATCAGCGTACGACGAGCGTACCACATCCCCCTCCCCCTCCCCCTTTCCCTCCCCTTCCCCCCCGAGATGGGCGCGGCCGCCGTAGTGCAGGCCCGACGAGACGTAGACGAGCCGGCGCGGCCGGCGCATCAGGCTCGTGAGCACGTAGGGCGCGAGCGTGTTGACGGCAAAGGTGTCGGGGCCCGTGTAGAGCCCGGCGTTGTGCACCACGGCGTCGTAGGGCCCCAGCGCGTCCGCCTGTGCCGCTAGGGCCTTGACCTCGCCGAGTTGGGAAAGGTCACCGATGAGCACGCCGGCCGAGCCGGGGCAGGCTGCTGCGGCGTCCGTGGCGCGCTGTGCGTTGCGCGCGTGCAGCACGACTTGGTGGCCTTGGGCAATCAGGCGCTTCGCTGTGCGGGAGCCGAGGCCGAGGGCGTCCGAGGATCCGGTGATGAAGATGCGCGCCATTTTGCTTGCTTTTTTTTATTTTTTATTTTTTTGCTTTGATTGCGGTCGGGTTTTCTGGTTCCCATGAGCCTGCTCTCGCCGGCCAGAGGGACTCGCCAGAGGGATTCGGATGGCTGAGTGATTTATACCACGACGTCGGTTAAGCTATCAGTGACGACAGATGACGATCAGACCGTGCCTAAGTCGCTGCTTAGCAATTCGGGAAGCAAAGGTAATGCTAAAAGCCGGCAGGATGCCGCGTCAAAGGGCAGCATTGGTTGTAGGCCTGGGCCGCATGCATCCGAGTGCCGGGAAATCTGGAATTCGGACAACTTGGTCACCTTATCTCCGGCCTTCGATTTCCTGCTGTCAGAGGCATCGAATCTCGAAGCTAACCGTGCTGGTTATTCCAATGGGCAGGGCGGATTTTTTGCAGGACGTTTTGGTCTGTGATATTCAAGTGAAGCCAATATCAACTTACAATCATGTCCATCTCCGCGGCCAGCCCTGAGATCTGTTTCCAACCTGGCAAGTTGCTAATGAGCAGAAAGCCGACTCGGATGCACCATACGTACCTGTACCTGTGTTGGAATTCTCAGGCATCTCGGACCGACGCCATCGGGACTTTGCAGCCATCCTTAGACTCAGGCTCAGCTCGGTTCTTGTCGTTGTGGACTCGCCACATCGGATGTTGGCTAATGGCTGCTGGCAATACGAAGAATGCCCACCTGCCAGAGGCGTCAAGTCGACGGCTGAATCCTGATGCGTATGCTTTGAGGGAATGTAAAGCCACAGGGAATAGTCGCGACAGGGGGAGAAAGGGTGGAGATGGTCGTATAGCGCGGTCAGGCATCCGAGAAGCCTTAGTCTCGAGCCGTGGCTGGCTGATTTGTTACAGCCAGCCCAACACTCGCCACGAACAAGCATGGCTGGGGAGGACACCGGAAACAATAAGCCTGGCACCAAGGGAAGGCAAACCGAAACCGCACGGAGAAGCAAGCAATTCCATTGTCATTTCCAAACATGCCGAAAGGCAACCCACCGCCTCTTCCTCGCCCCACTCGCTCCAGATCCTGAACAAGGAAACCGTCGTATCCCATGTTCTGATTCCCTGGAATGAAATCACCCCCTCCCCCCATTATAATCCGCGCCCCCGGCCTTCCTCAACCTCGCCACAATGTCTCCCTCATCCAAATCCCTCCGATCCCCGGCATCCACCTGGATGCTATGGTGCGCGAGCACCTTCTTGACGGCTCCGCTCTCAATGCCGGCGCGCGCCTTACGCATGACCTTGGTGGCCGGCCCGATCCACACGACGACGGCGAACTTGACGCGCCGGCTCTCGGCGTCGTTGGCGTACTCGACGCGCGCGTACGCGTACTGCACCTGGCCGTCGTCGAGCGCGCCCGCCAGCTCGGCCAGCCCCCCGCTGCCCGTCGCCGCGAGCGTCAGCTGGCTGCCCGTCGCGGCCGCGTACGAGATTAGCAACCAGTTGGTCGGGTCCTTGTCGGAGCGGACCGCCTCGTAGGCTGCGAGGATCTCGGGGGCGTCGGCGCCCGACATTTTTTTAATTTTTTTGGGGGGGTTTTTGTTTTGTGGAGGTTGTGGGGGAGGGTGGTGGTTGCGATTGCGATTGCGATTGTGATACGATTGTGATGCGATGTGGTGCGATGCGATGTGATTGCCGTACGACGAGTGCGGGTCGAGGGGAGTGTCGATCTTTTGGAGATGTCGGAGGCGAGGCTGACGAGTCGAGCGAGTCGCTGGCGGCGTGTGAGCGCGAGAGAGAGGATTGGGTTCGGTGAGAGGCCAATTGGCCCAATGGAAGATAGATGCGCGGTTGGTGTTGGGATTGTCGCGAGAGAGTTGGAGGCTAGCGAGCCGTTTCAGAGTTTCAGAGGGGAAGCTGACACCTAGCGGACAATGCCGCCGGGTGCGCGGCCTTGGCAGTCGGCATCGGGCCGGCCACAGTTAGCCCTAACCCTGTATTTACCCTCCGGGGCGAAAAATGCAGTGCCTAGAACGATGTGATTTCCCAACCCCAATTTGGCCCTTGCCCTCACCCCCTCGCTGTTTCTCGATGTGAGAAGTATCAATCAATCAATCAATCAATCAATCAATCAATCACTCAATCAATCACTCAATCAAGGCCAAGGTATCGAGAAATAAGAAATAGTTTCGGTTACTAATCGCCTCGAATTCAATGGTATGATTGCATCTCTTCCTGATGGGAGCCTGATTTCCTGACGTTGCCGTGTGAATCAAGATATTGAGTCCAGCAACTGGCATTCACGTCGCCATTCTGCCAAGCGCAAACATCTGCAGTGCATCGGGTGTGGCTCTGGTCCAGACAAATGGCCGCGTCTTGATAGGCTCGCTGTCTGCCGCTGCCTGCCGCTGCCTGCCTGTGACATCAACCCCAGGACACAACCTGCTCATTCCGAGTGTAAGAGGAACAAAGGTCTATCCGAATCATACTACCCCAAATAAAGATATAAAGCCAGTGTTTGTTCAACAGAACTTCATTCTTTCTATTCCCTCAGCAACCATTGAATATCAACGATTTCATCACACAAAATCCAAGACTATACATCCTCAACTTACACCCAAAACAAACAAAATGCCCAAATTCGCCCTCTTTGTCCGCGCCACCCCAACCGCCGAGTCCGACACGCTCCCGGCCAACCTGAGTGCCGAGCTCGAGGAGATGGGGGCCTTCAACACCACCATGGCCGACGCCGGCGTGCTGCTCGTCGCCGACGGCTTCCTACCCTCGTCGCGCGGCGCCCGCGTCCACTTCTCATCCACCCCCAACACCGAGCCCACCGTAGCGCGCGGCCCGTTTGACGTCGCCTCGCTGGTGTCGGGGTACTGGATCATCAAGGTCGCCGATCTGGACGAGGCCGTCGCCTGGGCCAAGAAGGTGCCGTTTCGGACTGATGATGCTGTTGTTGAGGTCAGGAGGGTGGCGAGTGCGGAGGATTTTGGGGAATTGATGACGGAGGAGGTAAGGAAGGTTGAGGAGGGGCTGAGGGCTAGGATTGGGGGGGAGTGAACGAGTCTGGTCACCCCCAAACATTGTGTCTGTCATTCAGAGTGTATCCGTGTCTACAGAATACAAAGCTCTTTGTGGGTAATGGATTATCTTTCTCTGCTCAACGTACCCCGGCGCGATCCACATGCGCAGAGGGGATACAACACAGGCAAAATTGAAGAATCAACTAGAGATGATCGAGTCAGTCTAGTGTGACTGGAATGATGCGATTCGAACCCACGCCCCATTACTGAGACCAGGATGATTGAATTCAGGTGAACCCCAACCTGGCGCCTTAGACCGCTTGGCTACGTTGCCCGTCTTATTGCTGAGTGAGTTTTGGTTGCCGGCACTGACCGAGCTGTGAGCCAGGGTGTTTGATGACAGCGAAGGCAGCACTCCATCAGCTCGGGACCATGCAAGCTAGTGGGAATTGCCAAGACGACATCTGGGAAAGGCGAAAAATTGTAAGCAGAGAGCCAGTAATAAACAAGCCGAGGCTTGTCGGATGCCAAAAGAATTCGCGTAGGAACTGCAGAGAGAGAGGAAATCCGGAAACACGCTCCTTGATTGGCGTTTCTGCCTCGGGCCACGCTGCCTGGGAAAGCTGAAGGCAGCCTGTCAATGCTTGAATGTTTCATGCGGCGCCTGAATTGTTTATCGGCGGCGCCAAGAGCCCCAGATGGTTGACTGCCTGATCATGCACCAGGGCTGTGCCGCGCCACGGGAGCACTACCCGGTATGGCGCCCCAATCCGCCCAAATCACTGCACCCTGTCTTGGGATGTCGAGATGGAGCTACTTTATCAAGGCGCCGGGTTCCGACTGAATATCAGGCATCCAGGCTCAGCAGCAGCATATGGACAGACATGAAACACAAACTTCGGCAGCTAGATCGCGGTCCAAGATCCACGGCTCAGCTAGAGTGCAACCGGCAGCTCGTACGCTAGGCGGTGCTGGATGGCCAACCAGCAGCAGATACGGATTCCCTCTTCGGGATTAGGCGTGCCCTAAGGACTTGTCGAGTGCCGAGTAAGCAGCACTTATTGGGCCCCCGGCGAGAGTGATACAGGGGTCTGGACAACAGCCAGTTATCTTGCTGCCAGCTTATGTCAGAATATATACGCAAGGCTATTATCTACGGGAGGGGGGCAAAGGAGCTGATATCGCATTGGCGGCGAGCCATGATGCTATTCAAAAACCCAACGAGGCCTTATTCAAAGAGGCATGAACTTGAAGATGGAACTCGCCAAACCCTAGGAATGGTGATAAAAAAGACACCACTCCCAGGCCCAATGGCAGGAGACCAGACCACTTAACTTCGTACTCCCGTCCCTGAAACCTCGCAGCTGCGCAACCACGGCAACCATGAGCGGATGGGACCTATGGCCGCCTCCGCCCGGCCAAGAACGGCGATATCCAGCCGCGACCAAGACCGGCACCGTGCGCTTCCGCATTCCCGTCACCGGCGAGATGAGCGAGACGTACTTTGAGCAGTGGGGCGACCTAACCACGTCCAAACACCCGCCCTTAATCTGCCTGCACGGCGGGCCGGGCATCATCCACGACTACCTCCTCCCCATCTCCCTCCTCCACCCCGACTACGACATCCCCATCATCATGTACGACCAGGTCGGCTGCGGCCAGAGCACGCGCTTCCGGGACCGGCGCGGCCACGCCGCCTTCTGGACCCCGGCCCTCTTCGCCGCCGAGCTGGCCAACCTCGTCGACGCGCTCGGCGTCGGCCCCTTTGACCTGCTCGGCCACAGCTGGGGCGGCATGCTCGCCGCCCACTACGCCGCCACGGCCCAGCCGCCCGGCCTGCGCAAGCTCGTCCTCTGCGACAGTCCTGCGGACATGGCCACGTGGGTCGGTGTCACTGAGGCGCTGCGCGAGGGGCTGCCGCCGGCCGTGGGCCGCGTGCTGGATGTGTGTGAGCGTGAGGGACGGACCGAGGCGCCCGAGTACCAGACTGCGCTGATTGAGTTTTATCGACGGCATCTGTGCCGGGTTGAGCCCTTCCCGAGGGAGTTGATGGCGGTGTTTGCGGCGGTGGCGGATGATAATACCGTGTATGCGACGATGAATGGGCCGAGTGAGTTTGCCGTGACGGGGAGTTTGGCGTCGTGGAGCATTGTTGGGCAGTTGCACACCATCACCGAGGCGACGGCGCCGGGCGGGGTGTTGATTGCGAATGGCTATTTTGACGAGGTGCAGGATGCCTGTGTGCTGCCCTACTTTACGCACATCAAGGCGCGTGTCAAGTGGGTGCAGTTTGCGCTGAGTGCGCATATGCCGCAGCTGGAGGAGACAGAGAAGTTTGTTAGGACTGTGGGTAGCTTTTTAACAACTCATTTGGTCTGAGGGGGGTGTGCCGTGCTCTGAGCTGTTTGTTACGCGATTGTTTTTGGGATGTTTTTGCTTATGGGACAAGGAGGACGTTGGCGTTGGTTACCGGGGAGGTCTTTTATGCTGGTTTTTACGATATCGGAGTTACTAGTACATCGGGTTTGGCACCGTCAATTTCAATGCCTCGAAGACGGATGGAAGTGGAAAAGGTAATTCTTTGCTTCTATATTTTATACATTTCCAATACCATCCTACCTATTTGAGAGTGACCCCCTCTTTCCCGCAGAAGCTTCACAACCCCACTGTGCTTGCGAGAGATAACTATGGTGAGCGCCGTTTTCCCTTGTCCCTAGCGCCGATATCCATACCATGCTCTTCGAGCATGCGAGCAACAGACTCGTAGCTACAATCGCTTGACACAGCCAGTGGCCTCCGCCCATGTTCGCTATCTTTTGCCTCGATATTGGCGCCTCTCTCAAGAAGAGCCGCGACGAGAGCCAGATCTACACTGTGCACCGCAACAAGCAATGGAGTCATTCTTATTCCTTCACGTTTATTTAAGTGGTCCCGCTCAGGTTCGGCCCCTCTCTCCAGCAATAGAGTTACGATTACGATTTCTCTGTACTTTAACTCAACAGCCCGGCCAAGGAGATCTGTATCCCTAACCCTCTCGAAAACATCCACGCTGCCAGTCTCAATCAGCAATTTTCATAACGCCCATATGACCCCAAAGGAAAGCGTAAGTTACGACACGTCGCCTCGGAGATTTTGGGCGTCTGGCTCGAATTTTCCCGTTTGGGGTAAATAACGAACAAGTTCCTCTTTGCCAAGTTCAACCGCATGGGATAGCGGTGTTCATCCTTCGCCGTCCATCAAATGTTGCTGCATATCGTCCCGGCTTATCATGACTTCAAGTAAGGTCTTGTGCCCTTCCCTTGCGGCCAAGGAGGGAGCTGTTATGCTTCCATGAGAAGTCGAGCCAGGCGAGACGTCGGCCCGAGCCAGCAGCAACCAACGACGCCAGCGTGTCCGTGTTCGGCAGCAAGCATCAACGCCGTCCGCTGTCGGCCATATCGTGAGTCCGCAGGGATAATCCCGGGGACTAGTAGCATCATTCCGCACTCTAGAGCTCGCTAAGAGGAGGTGAACGTCCGGGCCGTCGGCGCGTTCTGTGTATTCTGCACTCCTAGGCGCCGTGATGGCTGCCGTGATGGCCGCTATGTGGCGTTATAGTTTAGGAGCAGGGATTTCGGGATTAGGCGGCCAATGATGAACTATTTTAAAGTGTTTCAAGGAGTAGAGACGTCGCACCCATGTTGGATGTGCGGGGCCTGATGCTCACCGAGCACTAAAGTCGCATCCATGGACAGGTCATCCCTAAATTGTATACCGCTATATAATGGGGTGTTTTCACACCTATGAAACCTGATGTAAATGGCTCGAAACTCCCATCTACCTGCCAGTTCACAGATATCAGCCGTCCTTGTTTTGTTAGCGCTCAGCTGCCAGCAGAGACAATCAACACTCGAAATGGACGACGTCGCATCAACGAAAGCTGAAGCGAATCATCACCTTCAGCGGCTATAGGAAGCCAGAGGGATCAAGGGAAGCGATAATGATATCTCTGACGGCGTACTTGTATCTCGACGAGGACGAGGACGGTGAGGGCCTCTGCTACAACTGACCCATGTATCTCACGCGGCAACCAAGCGGCTCGGGGTTCTGGAAATACCCTCCACGATAGCATCCTAGACGCTTTGCGTAGCGAGAAAATTCTGCGGTCGCGGGACAGGCAGGCTGCACGCAACTTCCAAAAGCCGACGGCCGTCCGCTACATACCCGAGGCATATCGACTCGAGGGCAAGACTCTCTTCGGCCTTCCATCCATCAACATGACACACTTATCATTCGTCTATGATGGGTCAAGACAACGGAAGCCAACCTCTCTATCTTCCATCCCGGAATAAAAACGAACGCACCACACATACCATCTATCCCTCACCTAGGTAGCAATATCATCACATTGCTCCCCATGGTGTATAATAGAGCCACAAGCCATCTGTGTGTTACAACCTGCACCCGAAGGGGGTCAGACTGCAAGGCAGTACGACGGCGGGGTGATGACAGTGGTGAACAAAGGTTGCGCAAGGTCCGGACAGTGGGTCACTTTCACAACGGGTTGCTCTGTAAAGAACTTGTAGTAGGCAAGATTGCAGACCGTGAATGTAGTGTTTGTGATTGCTTGCGTGAGGAACCAAGAACAGGTCCCTCACTCGGGCTGCCAACGGCCCTCTATATACTTGCTGTAGAAGCTTGTCCCGATGTCCCGAAGCCTCGGGACCTCGGGGCAGCCACGTGACTTCCCGTACAACGCTGTTGCCTGAGGCCACAGTGGCCCTGTCGCGATCAGGCCGTGACAAAGCAGTTGCCTTACAACGCTGCGTACCCTGTAGCTACAGCTCATACTACGAAGCTAAGCCTTTTTGAGAAGCTTGGGGAGTTTCCACTCCCTGAAGCCACTGTGGGGCTATAGCCCCACAGTACCTTCCAGGGCTAGAAGGCTCTAAAAGCATCCTACGGCCTATAATAAGCTCTCTCCTCTCCTGTATCTGGATATGGGAGATATAAGTGTAAGCACCAGTCGATAAAGCAATACATTCCTTTGTTCAAAATTGTAAAGTCCACTGTATCATCCTTGTTGGCTCTGTATTACACGCCCTTCATTGCTTCCTTTAGCACCTTACTAAGCTCTACTGTTATGTTCAAGTGACAGTCCTCTGGCTAACTGTGTAGTAATTCCTTCCCCTAAGTGTTTTATAGGTCTCTGTATTAGAAGGCCTGAGAGACTCCTAGGCTTATTTTATAGCCCTGGGGCGACTTGAGTAATAGTTCTTACCATACTTGAGAGAAACTAGCGGTTCGACCAATAATCCATTTTAATAATACAGTGGGTATTAGCATTAAGTAGGAGTTTGGGTTTCTTGAGAGAGTAATATTGTTGCTACGTATGTCCTCGTAGGCCTATAAATATAGTATCTACAGAGGGTTGCTACAGCGGGCTCATACTGTAGCGTGCGCTGCGGAAGCGTTGTGTGTATGTGTCGCACTGCTAGGCTCACCTAAGGTCAACAGGGTGTATCACCTCCTTAACCCGGGCCCACAGTGATGGCCACAACGGTTACCACATCGTGGCTTACCTGTGGGACACACACACTCACTCTATAACAAGTGTGACCAAGAAGGCCCCTGGCCCACACGTAGTTAGATGGAAGCCTCAGGCACAGCCACGGGCCAAGCCGGGGCCCGGACACCATTCATAAGCCAAGCCGGCCCACCCAGTGGACCTGGCCTACGCTAGGTAACGTCACCAGACCTTAAATTTGTCATGGACGGCCACGCAGCCTTTGTATCGTGGTCGGAGCTACAGTAGTCAGCCAAAGAACCCGTATGACGATTCAGTAAGTCTTTCGAGTTATGGACCTCCCAGTTATCGTAGTCATCCTGATTAGAAGACCTGAACCCCGATGTTCTCCGGAGTCTAACTTCAGTGGTGACAAGTGGTTATGACCAGGTCCACCATGCTCGCCAAGTCCGTACCGTTAACCCCATAGGTATGGCCGGCATTCGTGGCATTCGCACCCCTTCGAAATGGCCGCTCCTGTAGATATCGTAATCCCTGATGCTATCGCTACCGTTGTTGGCACCATCACGACTCCGGGGTAGAGATTGTGGGTCAATCATGTGCTTCACCAAGAATTTTCCCCCCTCGTACACTAGGTTTTTGTCCAAGGAAACTTTACATTCGCCAAGAATTCTTTTTCCCTCGTACACCCCACCAAGAAATTTTCCTTTCCCTTTCTTTCCACTCGCCTTTGCTACATTCCCTTTTCCTCTTTTCACTCGCAACACACCAAGGATTTTTTCTTTCCTCTCGCCCACCCTCTCTCTTTGCGCCCTCTCTCTTTGCGCCCTCTCTCTTCGTTGCATTGGTTGCTTCGGCATCCATCACTCAGAATTCAGTCTCCCTTCGTAAGTGCTGCTGCCCAAGAACCCAGTCCCACCGATGACTGATAACTTGTGCAGAACCAGCCGCTTGATCGCATTGTTAGCTTCGGCGCCTTTGCATCTTCAACACCGTCGATTTCGATCTTCGGTTGCTTTTGGTAGCTTCGGTGCCAATTGCTCAGACTTCGGTTTTCCTTCGTAAGTGCTGCTGCCTAAGAACCTAGTCCCGCCGATGACTAACAACTTGTACGGACTAGCCGCTTTTTTTTTGCATTGGTAGCTTCGACGCCTTTGCTTCATCAACGCCGCAAAATATGGAGCCTTCAAAGGACGATTCGCCGAAGCACGGCCCACCGTCAACAGCTATCCTGCCACCGCCACTGTCACTGTCGAGAGCGAGAGATAGCTATGAGAAAGCACGAAGCGTTTCCCACAGGCTGCAAAAGGCCTTTGACGACCTCGACCCAGATGAAGAGCGACATGAGCCCGATGCGAGATCCGGCCTTGAGCTTACGTCGTTGGGGGTTGAGCTAGCCTTGAAGAAAAAGGACGAGTTTCAGCTCGAGCGACAGGTCATTATCGAAGAACGAGGTGCCAACCTGATCCACCCTCACATAGCAGCGAAGCGACTTCGAGATACCGACCACTGATACCTCTCTGCTGGTGATGATTTGTGGAAACAGAAGCTGAAGAAGGCAAGTTTTGGCGATCCTGGTGTTGTACGGTTGCTGGATCCACGTGGCGGTAGCATCTCTGCGTGTCTCTTGGCACTGTACAAAAAGTGCGATGGCCTTGAAAAGACCAAGAAACGGCCCTCTTCCTTTCGCTCTGAAGCGATGCGGTACTACGACGGCGACATCAAGGGCAAGAAAGTTGGCGGCACGGGCAAGGAAGATGGTCCCAAGAGCAAGATACATAGCGGCCTGGTTTGGTGCCACGTCACGGGCTCTTGGTGGGGCACGGACCTGATCAAAGCTGCGCATGTCGTACCCTTCTTTCTCGACAGCGACGACCTCGGTGAGATTTTGTTCGGCAGCCGAGCACCATCGCTCCGACGGGCCGGAAACGCCTTTCTTTTGTTGGGCAAGATTAAGAAGTGGTTTGATAGCTACCATCTTCTCATCGTCCCGGTTGATGCAACGGAAAACCCCATCACACGCTGGAAAGTCGATGCCATCTCCTCTGACATTCGAAACACACCTTTCCTTGGACCCAAAGACGTTGGTGGAGACTTGGATGGAAAGGAGCTGAAATTCCGCAACGACAAGCGGCCTGTCTCCCGGTTCATGTATTTCCATTTCATCATGGCACTTATCCACATCAAAGATGTCAAACGTCAGGGATAGCAGGATGTTTAGGCTCGGTACTACCAGCAAAGGCCTTTTTCAACCCCAGGCAACTACATGCGCCAGAGCATGCTGCTTGCTCTAGCTACCCATTTTGGAACAGCAGAAATGAACGTGGTGGAATCGTGGATTGCAGATCACGGCTTTGATTCGCCATTGATGCTCAACAATGACGAGAGCACTGAAGCAGCTCGTTGTGTCCATTTGGCGGTGGATGAAGCCATCGCTCGTGCGGAGAGAGGCCCAGAGGACGAGGGTGAAGAGGAGGAGGACAGCGAGGGTGATGAGGGGGACAGCGAGAGCGATGAGGAGTGAAGGAGAATGAGATGTAGCGATATCGCAATGCATGTATAATACATTTGTCCGTACGGGAAGTGGAAGTTCGTTTGAGTTTGCACACGCTCTCGATTATTGCTTGTGATGTGATCTCTCCTGTGACTATTTTTGCCGACTTGCCAGGAGCATTCTCCATCTTGTAGTTTTGACGACAGTGGCCTCTCCCCACCATTCTGACTAGTACTGGTATCGATACTCGTTCGATACGGCATCGAAAACATGTATTTGGCTGCCAAAAGGGGCGCTATTCGGAAATCAAAAGGTACCTCTCGCGGCTTCTGCGACTACGAAGCTGGACTGACCCTAGTCCGCCACGGCAAAGGCGCTCCAAGCCAACGGCCGAAAGTGGAGGTTTTGAGAGCAACACAGGCTGTGAGAGCCACCAGAACCACGTACGCGACGGTTATAACGCCAGACCTCTCCTCTCAGCGGAGCACAAGGCCATCATCACCTCCTACACCGAC
Organism: Lasiosphaeris hirsuta; assembly: GCA_030549175.1. NCBI lineage: Eukaryota > Fungi > Ascomycota > Sordariomycetes > Sordariales > Lasiosphaeriaceae > Lasiosphaeris > Lasiosphaeris hirsuta. The sequence goes on from JAUKUA010000002.1 coordinate 5,976,488, forward strand.
CGAGCCGGCATCTCTAACCGTGAGGTTGCTACAAGCTTATGCGATCACTTCCCTGGTGTCGTCTTCACCATGCGCCCGATCAGGAACTACCGGTACGCTCTCCGGAAGCAAGCAATGGCTGGCTATTATACTCCATTCCAAGCTGCTTGACGATGAGGGAGTTTCCTATACTGTCAAGTGGGCAGAACGCTCATCCGAGAGCGAGCCGTTAAAGTCTGAAGGATTGTTCTGGATCTACAAGTAGTGCGAGAAGCGGTGGGCTCAGGATTGCTATGTCAAGATGTATGATAACACATACAAAATAAACAACAAGGGTTACGCTTTCTTCCAGATCGTCGGTCTGAATAACCTCGGCATGGCTTTCTCCTGTGCCTTTGGCCTCATCAACAACGAACGTCAGGAAGGTTTTTACTGGCTGATGGAGCAAGTTGATGCCACGCGGCGCCGTATCCGCGCAAACCCCCCGTTTGTTACCATCACGGATTACGACAAGGTGATGAGGGCTGCGGTTGCGAAGGTTTACCGCCCCTGGCCAAGCCTCAGATCTGCATCTTCCATCTTCCACCTCAACAAAAATGCAGCCCTGCATATCAAGCGTAATTGGAACAAGGCTGCAGCATCAGCTGTAGCCCCCGCAATAGGCGCCCCCATTCCTCGCAGCCCATAAGAGGAAGAGGAGAATCTTCAGAGCGCTCTAAACGCCCTGGATCAGGAGGATCAGCCTATCGTTGAAGATCGTGGCAACAGACCGCTTAACGAAGACCCCATCATCACCCCTGAAGCAGTGGAGTGCTCGATGGCTGGCAGCTACAAACTGTGGGAGACTGTGCTGTACGCACACAGCGTGGAGGACTACACCGCGGCGTGGGCTAGGCTTAAGGATTTCTTTCCCTAACAGACCTAGATTATCGCCTACCTCGATGAGGTTCAGTGTCCTGTTGTTAAGCAGTGGGCTGCCTGGTATATCAACAAGAACCTCAACTTCGGCTAGAGGATTACGTCGCCGGTGGAGTCTGTTAACCGTTACCTGGAGTCCTTCGTCATAAACAGCAACAGCACCATCCTAGCGGTTATGAGGCAGTCATGCCACATGGTCGAGGCGATGGAGTGTAAGATCCGTGAGGCCAACCTCAAGGAGAGAACACCATCAAACGAGACCATCTCAACCAATCCTGGCTTGGAACAACGCCTAAAAACGTCTCCCAGAGAGGTGCAGCTCTTGTTACAAAGCAGTGGAGGATTGCGCTTAGAGCTATTCCGACAAAGGCACACCCTACTCGGCCTCAGTTTGGGCCCTGCACCAACCAGTTCACTAGGCAGTACGCTATACCCCGTAGCTACCGCCTCCTGAATCGTCATAACAACGGGGCTTTCCCTCAGGCAGTGCCAGGCATCCAGTCAGCGGAGCTGACTCGATGCCAGGGACCCCTTCTTTCTGACAGAAGGCGTTGTTGGGTGGTGTTGGGGTGGTTAGGACATATGGTTCAAATAGACATTCTCTAGTTAACAGAGCCAGGGCGATTCATGTCAGAAAGTCAGAAAGAAAGGGGTTCAGGGGCCCCGGCCTTAAAGTAGCAAAAATGCCTGGCACTGCCTGAGCGACAGTGAGCCTCAGCCACTACAGTGACGAAGGCTGAAATCAGCCTGGCGATAGGTCTATAAGAAAGGAATTCTGGCTACAAGCTAGAAACAAAGAACACGAGGAATTTCAATCAGGCAATTGCACCCTTTCAATTCATAGATTCCAGAGTGCGGTGTTTCTGACATGTGAAATGGCTGCCATATTAGGCAGCATGTGCCTGCCAAAAACGGCGGCACTTCCACTTGGAAACATATACTATTAGCTATTTGCTTTATAAATATATGGTAACGTAAGTTCGGGGAGGGGAGGGGAGGGGGTTTCCGACCCCCACCGTTTCCGATCAGCCTGTGCTTACAGGGTTGGACCACAACTACCAACTTTGAATTTCTACCTACCTACAACAATTCAATCTTCTGGTTCCAAATTTTCGGATTCTGATTCAGAATCAGAAGAAGACTCTGAATTAGAAGACTCCGGCCTCCCCAAATCTAATTGAGCCTCGTGAATCTTCGCGATATCAACAAACACAGAATTCGGATCCGGAACCACCTTTCTTCTCTTCCAACTGCTCGATTTTTCACCTCTGGATTGCCAATTGGAAGTCCTTTTGGTCAAAGGCCTTCTCGACCTTCCGAAAGAGGTGGCGCTCGGCTGTGGAGGCCTCGCCTTGGGACCTCAGAATCTGCCTCATCTCCAGAGCCTTCTTAGGGGTCTTGATTAGTGGAAGGTGGTGGCCGTAGTCTTCCAAGTCCGCCCCACGCGCAGTCATTGGTGTAGCACTTCCATTACAGTTGTCGTAAGCCGCAGGGCAGCTGTTATTTTCGAGTAGATGCCGGCTCATGAGCGGCCAGAGCCCCGAGGCCTTCCATCCAGCTTTGATATTCGTATCTGAAAAGTCCCTATTTACGTGCCAGCCTATAATACTCGAGGAAGATTCGCTTGCCAGCCACTGTTGACTCCTCCATCCCCTCGCATTGGCGGTTATTCACGAGGGTGCGATAGTTCCGCTTCAGCGAGCTGAATACCCCTAAATCCAACGGCTGTAGGACATGGGGGCAATGTGCTGGCAAATATAGCAATTGAATATTATTACTGAAGCATTACCACTGAATTCGTGCGTTGTATGGCTGAAGTGGCCGTCGAGAATAAGAAGGCGGCGTTGAGAAGGATCTTCAGGGGTAGTGGTGGGAATGAACTTCTTTGACCAGCCATTCTAGGCTAACCTCGCTCGTAGTCCAGCCCTTTGTTGGGGTAGCCGTATAGTGCTAGCCCAGCGTACCGCTTCTTTTTTTGGTTTTTGTTTTTTTTTAAACCACTGCTGTTGCACGTTGACACCTTTTAAAATGACGACGGGGTTGAGCGCTACCCCTGAGGCCGAAATGCATTGCACGAAACTGATCTAGGTGCGAGAAACTGGCTTCTTAGACGTGACCGACCGCCTCTCAGCACTTCTAACAGTATAGCCGTTATCCCCCAGACCCTCCATAAGGCCGGCCTCGTCCAGATTCCACTTGTTTTCTGGAGGAATGGCCTTGACGGCTGGAATCCGCAGGTAGTTGAACCAAGGCCGATTAACCTCGGCCGTAGCGCGCTTGACACGCGCAGCATCGATCCTCCGTGGCCTCTAGGTCTTCAAGACTGGATCTGCTCTACTCTGTAGCTCGATGGCACAACACGCGAACCTGACCCCTGAGAGGATATCAGTAGGCCCAACTCCACATCTATTGGCCCCGGGGGGCTGAGGACACTGTCGTCGCCACGGTCGTAGTCAGGGACTGGCCTCATTGTAGATGAGGCGATTCCTGCCACTGTAGAACCGTCCTTTGCCGGCCTCAAGGACTAGCACAGTCTGCCCCTCGCCTTGGCCCATCCAATGTCGATACCACGCTCCTCCTTGCTGTCGAGAAATGGCCAAAGTCAACGAACCCACAAAGACCATAGAGAGGCTCCTCTAGTGGAGGGCGCGGCTGGTTGGAATGCCTCAGTTGGGAGAGGGCGCAATCACGGCAGGCTGAGTGCGCTGTTCTGCACTTGACAGGTCCGCTGGGTTTGATGTTTTGGATTGCGGTGACGCACCAGTGCGGGGCAACCAAAAGACTGGCGCCTCCACAGATTCAACCACCCCGCCAGCAAGCGAGGGCTTCAAGATCCCGCCGATTACCCCGAGACGCTCCCTCACCCGAGCTCGTCAAACCTGCACGCGGCCACCTCCGCTACGACCTGCTTGGCGAGACTACCGACAAGCTCCCCTTCCTCCCTCTTCTCTTCACTATAATGACTGACTGCCCGATTCAACAGCCAATCAGAGCTCTGCCCCTCTCCGCGACAGCCTTAACCGTCTTCCCTTGCCCCACGCGTCGGAAGCGTCCCCAACATAATATGCAGACGACTCCGGCGTGCCACTGGTAACAATAACGACAACGACGATGCTCTCGCCACGGGGAGGGAGACCGCCATACTTGGCAGATGGCCAACCTCCAGAAGCTTGCTGCCTTTACGCACCCACACCGAGATGTGCCACACTCTTCCCTTGAAGAACTCAGACGAGTAGCCGGAGTCATTACTTTCCAAGTAGCCGTACTGCTAACCGGATAAAGTATTGCCTTGTATATGGCTAATTCCACCATTTGGCAAGATATCTTCCCTAAATGAGCTCCCGAAGGTTTTGAGCCGAGGGATAATATCCGAGCAAAAGTAAAGAAAGCTTTGGAAGACCTATAGTTATGGGAAAAGATTGAAAGACTTGAAAAAAGTTAAGTACCCCTGAAGAAGCTTTAATAGTAGCTTATACATCTAGATCCAGGGGGTTATCTACCGACACCATTAAGAAGAACACAATTATCAAGAGCTATTACGATCGAGAACGCTGCCGAGAACGCTACCACGGCAAGAAGGGCCGTATAAGGAGGCTGTAAGGCAAGGAGGACAGATTCCACCCACAAGCTTGAATCTGAGGGTATTAAAAGAGAAGTGTGGCCATGGGAGCTGAACTGGCGCAGTGGGTAGTTTGCGACAGTTGTGGGGGGAGGGGGGGGGGGGGGGCGTGGAATTTTTGGGCGTATGCTCCGAGTTAACCTGAAGTCCAAAAGCGCCGTGTATCCAACATCTGATATTCTCCACCCTTACGCGGGGCACCCCCGTATGGGTCCAGCAGGTCCGGTTTTATCTGCGCACAAAAATTGCTCTCAGGTCCCCAGTAGCATTTTTTTTTCTCCCATTCTCATTCTATTCTCTGCTCGCACTCGCAACTGCGCCCGCCCGTAACCCCAATATGAATGTTCCCTCTCGCGCAAAAGTCATCGAGGCTTGTGAGAGAAACAAGTCGCTCCATCCCGCATCGAGCGAAATGGCCTACAATGATTCAATCTGGATCAAATATGGCACCCATCGAACCGCCGGCCAAGCCATGTTACAAATGTACGTCAGTGAGCATGCGGATCCTAACATTGTCCGTGTGCCCAAAACCTACGATTACTTCACTACGACCGAGTCGAATCCTCCGTATACGTACAATATTATGGAGTGTGTAAGCGGTACGCCTTATAGTAGTACGGAATCAGCCGTCGAGATGGAGAAAGTTGTTGCTGCCATCCGTCATATTTGGAGCCTCCCTCTGCCGCTACAGGCAAAAATCGGTCCACTAGGGGGTGGAGATTCCTATGGATTGGGTTTTCGGCGATTTCTTTAGCCGGAGCTTTAAGACTACCGGCGACCTTCAGGATTGGATCAACAAGCAGTTGGAGGATGACGGATATGAAGAGAGAGTTGAGCTACCCGACGAGCGTCACATCTGCCACGGCAATCTACGTCGCCACAATATTCTCAAAAGTCCGCAAGGAGTTACCATTATCAACTGGGAGATGTCGGGTCATTATCCCCTTATGTTCGAAGAGTACGGCGCCTTCCGTAATTTTACTCGTCATTCTACGGGGTTTGAGCGCTGTCTCCACAGGGAACTCTTCGGCCCGGGATTAACAGAGAACATGTTGCCAATCTACAAGGTCGCCATTATCAACATGGTCGGCTCCTGTCGTCCACGCACCCTTCAACTCCCAGATTATTCATATCTACGGTCGAGGTTGATGAGGTAGATTCGGTCCGACTTCCTAGGCTCTCGGCGGTTAGGCTGGTGTGAAGGGCGTCGGTTGGGGTTACAAGACGAAAGGCCCCTGCATTACTTGTGCAATTGCAGTACCATACCTCTCCGTCATCTCTCTCTGTAAGATTTTTCAGTTTTAAAACTTGAAAGCTGTCACAACCTGTCACCGTGATCTGTCGCGAGCTGCACCCGAAAATCACGAAGTTGCTAGGCAATAATATAAGGGGAGAGTTATCTACAAGCAAGATAAGGCACCTGGTACCTAGGTAACAGTTTCTTAGGGCCTAAACCTCTCATGTCCTGTCGGACCCGAGGCCCTGATGCTTCAGATGCCCGGGTGCGCCTTGACATACGCCCCTCTGCTTGCCCCGCTCCCGTGGCTACAGCCACTAGGTTGACTAGGGCGTAACACGGTGATATCGATACAAGTTTACAACAAAGAAGATTGGGGAGCCGAAAGATGTGACGGCACCGGTACCGGAGATACCGTGGGCCGATCAATGGCCGTCCCTTGACGCAACGACCACCTACTCCATCTTGACGCCTTCACATTGGGACCTAGAGCAGATGATGTCGACAAGAGCAAGCACCACTGGGCTTTCATTCTTTAGACGTCTTAACGTCAAATTCGCTTGAGCATGGAGAGTCGCATGAAAAGCAAAACGGGCAAGCGTGGCATATTAGCGGTCAAGGTTGTAAGTTACGAACACAGGTCATACTCCGTCGTAGTGCGGGAGACCTATGCTCTCACGGAATACAAGATGGTCGGCGATTTCTTAGAGACGATAGTGACCCTGGGATGGCATCGGTACTAGATGTTCACCGCGACGGGTGCTAAGAAGGGATGCCGCTATCATCTGTGAGTGTCTTAGTATTATTCCTACATCTAGGTATCTACTAATGATTTCACAAGTAGCTGATGACAAGGGGCTTTACTGGGCTCGGCTAGATCGGCAACCGAACCATTAACGGCAAGACGATGGACGACTATCTGTCATTCGTATATACGAGGGACGAAGAGGACCTAGATGATCTAAGCAACATTGTCCCTACCCCGATTGAGGAGGGTAGAGACCTATTTAGCTAGGGCTCTCGGCGTGTGGAACCTATATTACACCCGTCTTTGATAGTCTTTGGTAGTAGGATTCTTAATTGGGATGCGATGATTTATCAACTCTTACCTACCGGAAGTGGGATCAGCGCACCGATCGAGCCAGCAAGCCAATACCGACCCTTGGAATTGGCTCGGGCTTGGGTCGCTCAGGAAGGCTTGGCTTGCGAAAATCGCGGCTTGGCTTGGCTTGGATGCTTACAGAGGTCCATAGCTCAATCTATAAAAAAACCAAATCAGTCATTTGTCCCACGCCCCAAATTCCAATCAGCCCACCCACCATAAATTAATCTCATACCTCAAACCCTACTACCCAAACTCCCTAGCTACAACCTTTCCTCCTACCCTACAGCCTACGCTATAACGTTCGTGCCACCGTAGCCTAGTCTAATTGTTTCGGCCCCGATCTGTTTCGACTCACTCATATTAATTACTTAGTGATCATTTCTGTCATAACAGTATATGAATGTAAGTAATTTTATATTATTTTGTTAGATTTCGATATATTCCTTAACACGTATTCAATATTACATTCCACAGAACGAAAAGAACCCCTCACATTAGGTTATTTTTGTGACACAGGCTAGCTACTGTAGGTCTGGGGTGTGCTAATTACAAGGTGTGTCACTTCTCGGTAAGCCAGACTACAGAACTATGATCACACACATTAACTGTATTATGGACTACCTTGGTAATATTGTTAGTCTGATCTAGAGCTTTCACACAATAGTAAGGGAGATAATCTTCATAATGTAAAGTGGTAGATGGTAAGGGAGGTAGCCTGATATAGGAAGATAAAGCGATATCACAGAGGGTAATAAACGATATTTCGTAGTTACAAGTTAGGAGGAAATAGAAAGGTTCACAAGGTTATATTACCCCTCAGTTTCACTAAAGTTCAGCTGATAATCTTTCTAGGGAGCTTCTTCCACTCTAAGATCTGTCGTAGGGCCCTCGTCTTTTTTAGCTGGATAACTATCTATAATGTATGAAGATACCGAGATACCTAGGGATCCGTCCTAGCCGCCCGTCTTATGTACCTTCCAAATTAGGGATATGAGCTAAGTGTTACTAACTATCTTCCATTAGTCCGCGGCCGGTATCAATACTCACTCCTACAACTTAAGAGGTATAGTAGCCATTGCTATGGAGGTTCCTTCACTTCCTTAGTACTTACGTCGGCCACTGAATCACTAGCTACATGGCTAGTGTCATATTACAACAACAGTTCCCTTTATGACTCATAGAAGCCTTGATAAGCCTAGTTACGACTACTTATTACTACTGAAGTTAGACTCCGGAGAACACCGGGGTTCAGGTCCTTTAAAGGGGTGACTGTGATAGTTAGGAGTTCCATTATTCGAAAGACCACTAAATCATTATGTTAGTCCTTTAACCGGCTAATGCAGCTCCGACCACCATGCTAAGATTGTGTGGCCGTCCATGACAAATTTGAAGTCTGGTAACGTTACCTAGCGTAGGCCTGGTCCATTGGGTAGGCCGGCCTAGCTTGTTAGTGGTGTCTAGGTCCCGGATTAGCCCGTGGCGGTGCCTGAGGATCCATCGACCTACGTGTGGGCCAGGGACCTCCTGGCCACGTGATGTTGTGAAGTGTGTGTGTGTGCCCCGCAGGTAAGCTACGATGTGGCACCCGTTGTGGCCATCACTACGGGCCCAGGTTAAGGAGGTAATACACCCTGTTGACCTTGGGTAAACCTGGCAGTGTGACACTATAGTACTAAGGCATCTTACTTCCCGTTATATCAAAAGGTCTCCCTTTATCTATTGACTATTTCTTACTATATAGGAACCTAGGGAGAAACTAACTAACCCTACTTCAAGAAGCTATCCCGTGTTACTCCGTCTTACCTACCTAACTATACTATTATACCCTTTCCTCGTTAGTAAGTTAATCTTAAAAGGGGAGCGGTACCGAGGTATCTTATCCTATGTTATATAGGTTAGATAGCTCTTAAGGAAGTTCCCCGTCCTAGATTTTTTTATCCTCTCCCTTCTTCCTTCCTCTCCATAAGCCCATATAAAGGAAAGTTCTTACCATTTAACACCTTTCTTACCTAGGGCTATCCTAGGCGGCTTTATTTACCCGGTTGCCGGCCTTCCTAGGTCCCTTTATAATATAGGTCGGCGTCTTTCCTTTCCTTATCTATCCTCTCTCCTTACCTTCGGCTCGAGACAAGTAGCCCCTAGGGGTCTTAACCATGCCTGTAATGAGCGAGTTGACAGCTGTTTTCTTCTGAGTGTATGCATGTGTCTGAGATTCCGATGAGAGATTACATGAAGTTGAGTGGAAAACAAACCGGTCCGACTATCCTACATCGTCTCCTCCCAGAACATCTCCCACGTGGCCGCCCACTTGACCTTCAGCTCGTCCAACCAGGCGCCGAATTTGATGTCTTTATCCATCCTGAGCCACCCGCTCTTTCACTCCACGCCAATCCTCAACTGGAGTCTTGACATGTTTATGCCCCTTGGGGCACAACACTCTCTAGTCCGTGTCCTCCCCTCTGTCCACCGCCGCTCGCTTATCAAAGCATTCATGACAAAAGTCCATCGCCGTACAATAGCAACACATGTAAACGGCTCCGTCATGCCAGCTCGAGATATTCATTCCCGCACCCAGAACACTCCAAAGAGATTGTCGGATCTAGACCCTCATCCACCTTCTTCCTCTCCTCGCTCTCCGCGGCCCTCTTTGCCTTCGCCTCCGCGCTCTTGCCCCCATCCTCCTGCTCCTTCTTCCAGATGTCCATGTCCACGATGTACAGCTGGCACGTCGCCGCCACCTGTGCCTCCGCCGCGTCATGAGAACTAGCGGGATGCTGAGCTGTGACTGCGTGGGATCGAACCCCTTGCCAAAGAACTCCGCCATCCGCCGTACCAAAATCTTCATGTCGTCAAAACTGGCCGTTTTCCCCTTTGCATCCTTCGCCTCGTGGAACTCGCGCAACACGATATCAGCTAGGTGCTGGCTCGCCCCGCTGATGGCATCCGTAAACCGCTCGTCCTTTGGCCCGTCCAGCACCCGCGCGAGCAGCGCCTCGGCCGTCTTGGTGCTGCCCTCGGCCGTCCGCAGCGCGGTGCTATGGAAGTCGGCCCAGCGCACCAGGAACAGAGCCTGCCCCCAGCTGGCCTTGGTGACCATCTCCTCATCTACCTCGTCGAACAGCTGCAAGAGGTACGCCGTCTCCCGCGTTTCCACGGGCGGCATGCTCCACGTCGGCCCGGCCCCAATGGTAAGTCCAGCACCCCAAATCGAAGGAGCGCGCGCGGTCCTTAGCGCTGATCATGCGCATCAGGCGCATCATGTCGGCCCACTGGCCCCGCTTTGCCAAGGCCGGGATGATGGCCGACAAGTCGGTGCCAAAGTACTTGTGATCGGCATAGGCCTTCATCTCGTCAGTGTAGGCGCCGACGCCGCGCAGGAGCGACGACATGCCACCCAGCTCGAGGTGCGCGCGCACCCGGCGCTGGTGGTCGTCCGGCATCATGGAGAGGAGCTCCCAGTCGTCGTCGCTGGTTTTGTCGAACAGAGTCGGCTTCGCGGCGATGGCATTGTTGAGGTGCTCGAGGGCCTCGCAGATCCGGGCCGTCTTGGCTGCCTCTTCTTCGCCCTCGTAAGGGTTGCGCTTGCTTTTAGACGGGTCGTAGCTCAGGCGCTCATCTTCGTCCGTCTGGAAGAGGATCCGGCCTAGGGCGCTGTGCAGCTGGAAGAGATCTTCTTTGTCGGTTGTTTTTGCGACGCAGGAACGGAAGAGGTCGATGCCCGGCTTGATGTAGTCACAGGCCGACATGACGGTGTCGATCGATCGGTAGGCTTTGGGCGTCTTTTGGATATCCGGGAAGGTGTTGGCTAGGACCATGAACGACTTTTCCGGAGGGTCAAATCCCCATGCCTCGTCGGCTGTGAAGTCTTCAAAATACGCCTGGAGCTCGGTGTTCTCGGGGAGTAGATCCTTGCACTGCCTGAGGGCTTTATGGGCTAGCTTGAACGACGTAGTGGCGTTGAACCTCAGCTCGCCAGTATTAAACCAGTTGAAAATGTGCCCTAGAGAAAATAGCACGTAGATCTGTCGCTTATCCTGCACGATCGCAGCCATGGTCTCTCTGGCACTGGTCGTTAGAGATGCACTCCGGTAGCGCCGTTGCGTGCTCTGCCCATTGGGATATCGTGCCGAGGGATTTCTCCGCCTCCTTTGGTTCCCCTAGCACGGTGAAGTTTCCGACCACCATGCTCTCAATCCTGCGTATCGAACCTCCCTTGTTCTGGGGGATGTCGTTGAGATATTCGACAATTTTGGCGGCTTCCTCATCCGCAAGGTCTTTGCGGTCAATGTCCCGCAGATGGTCTACCCAGTATGTGGATGCATAAGAGTCGGTCCCGGTCTCCTCGGCCGTTTGCTTCTTGCTCTGTGGGCTCTTACTCTGCCTCGATGGTGGTCATCTTCCACTTCTCGCGCCCAGAGGTGGAGAGATCGACGCCGCATTTCTGCTCGTAATTCAGCAGCGCCTGCTCCCACAGCTTACCGATGTCGGAAGTGTCGTCCTCCAGCTTGTCGCCCCGATAATAAGACTGCGCAGCCATTGGAAAATGTTTAGTCTATCAGACAGCTTGTCAAGTGGATTGAAGTGATGTGAGCTTGGGAACCGGAGCAGCGAGAGTATTATTACTATTATAATCCTCCATCAAATCAGATTCTCGGCTCAGCTGCGAAAAGAGCAGCCGTCGGGCCACAACTGAACCTGGGGTGCATTAGTGGTATATGCAGGCGAGAGGAATGAGGTTGGCAATGAGTGTAAGCTTGGTGTAACAGAGGCGGGAGGGCAGGCAATGGCAGCGAATTTATTCTCAGCACGGGATTGGCTGCTATGAGCTGCAATCCACGCGTGATGGTTCTAGCTTTATCAACTGCGTTGCAAAGTGCTATTCGATTGGTGGCTTCGACACTTGGCTAAAAATAGTCTACCAATCATCACAAAGTGTGGATTTTTGGGTGACGACAAAGGCCAATGTTCGAGCGAGGAAAGAAGAATTGCTCTGCTGCCTCCGTGCCGAATGTAAACGGGCTGTCCAGGGCTGACAGGAGCGTTGTTGGCACTTTGGCTGGGCAGCACCGTGCCGGATTCTTCAAGGGGGGGGGGGGGGGGGGGCTAACTGGTTTGAGGCAAGTTTGCTTCGGTCTCAGCGGCCCCGTAGAGGCGTAGGCATTGTCGGGCTCCGGCGCGGTTGGCAACTCGGTAGTGTCGGTGCTGTGGGGTTCGGGAAGACGGCGGCATACTTCTTGTGGACAATAAGAACCGAATTTGTCAAAGCTAAAGCTGGTAAGTCTTTGGGAGAACTAGTGTTTGGCAGGAAAATGGACCTTCTCGCGACTAAGCCCTGGGACCCTCTAGATCGGCCTGTTCAATTGGGTTCAGTTCATCAAAGCTTCCATGACCAATTCAGACCAATTACAGCTTCGTCCCACATGTGGATGTTAGCGTGTGAAAGAGGATGAACATTCGATAACAACGCTGGTTGTGGCCGACAGAAAGGGTTAAGATGGCCGCATTGCGTTCGTTTTGTCCCAGAGGGCTGCGAGGGTTTATCTGGTCGACGTGGTGGCAGACCGTTGGCCAGCGGCGGCTATGCTCGGCCCCAACGAAATCGCACCGTTGGCCTCGGAACCAGCCACATTTGACAAGAAGTGTGCCTGACACGATGAAAATAGATGAAGCAGATAAAGCAAAAGAAAGAGTATAAAGTGGATTCCAGATAATTACAATGTCTTTGATAAGCAGGTTGATCATATAAGTGAACATATCAATTTCTACCACCTCACGACAACAATCCTTATTTATACCAAGAACATCGTGCACCATTCTCAAGATGACAGCGAAAAGTCGTTCGAGTATCGGGCATCTGGTGCTGCCCGGATCTGTACCGAATTTACCGGCTGTAGCCGTCATCATGATATTTTTATTGGGAAATCTACAGGCTGTAGCTGCCATAATGAAATCCAATCCATACAAGGTTGCCTTGTTGGCGTTGGAACCGCCCAAGCAAATAGACCACTTTCAAAGCTCTCCCAATGGGCACCGAGGATGGTGTGGGCGTGTATGCCATCCGGGCCCTGTTCTGGTGAGGCAGTGCACAAGGGGCCATCCGGACCAGGAGGTCCTAGTCGCAAGCCTGTTCAAGAGCGTCACTACCTAACCATTTAGCCCAGTTAGGTCTGTCACGGCCACCTATCCTGACTCTCTTGTATATATGTACTCGTCCTAAGCGGTGCTAAAACGCTCTATAATGAAGGGACGGAGCGCATGCTCGTGGCCACGGCCAGTTATACCGCAGTTGTCCTTCAGGTAAACCTGTGACACAGCTCAAGGAGGTGTGATCAATGTGAATCAGTGTAAGGTCTGACGGGCTGTCCAGGCTTACAGATTCAAACACTGCACAGTTCAACAGGGTCAGAGGACAAATGTAAGAAGTAGAGAGGTAGATCAGAACTTCAGCCTTACCATTTACTCTCGCAGCGTATACTTTCGCGATGAACTACCCCGGCAGTACTGTTGGTTCGACTCAGAGCTTTCACACTCCTATACACTATAGAGAGTCTTGCGCCAGTCCAAAGTCGATAAATCTGGTCTAGATCCTAGTTGTTATGCGTAGCTCCCTTGTATGAGGAACCCCTTGGGTAGTAAAACTGACAGCACTGGGGAAGGAGTTCCGCAACTGAACGCACTGGTCCACGAGCACAACTCGAAACCATGAAGATCCGGGAGAGTCTGCTGGAATTCGGCGGCCGCCCCAGAAATCGTGTTTGTAAATGCAGACTCTATCGCTCCGTAAGTGCCGATTGGCATGGCTAGCTCAATATGGCCGCATTGAGCTCTGACTACTGTGCCTTGTAGGTATTGCCGTCCAATCGGCCACCTGCTTGTATACTTGCGGACATACCCTAGCTCAAAGAATTCTGAATGACGGCATGTATGAGCGTCAGTTGCTTCTTGCCATGGTGGATTTAACGTCACTCACGGGGTATCAGATCGGTCGCCAGGTGTTGTAACCGTACAATATATGGTAGCTGTATCTGCAAGACCTCCAAGGAGCACTCTAGACATTTTGACACCCCTTGGCACTTCTGTTGTGTTTGGCCGTCGCGTTGACACCGGATGTTCATGGGTACTCGCTTTTCCCCCCCAAACTTTGCACCTCCAATATCGGTTAACCACGTCAGAAACTAGCTTCGCCTAGCAGATTGGCTTTTTGCTGATGGCTTTGGGCAATCAGGGTTAGACTAGAAACTAAAAACTGCCTGCAGTATTCCATCCATTCTTTGGTTCATCCGATCCTCCAGCTTCGCCAAAAGGCCACATTCGCGCTTGTTTGCTGTATGCTACCAGTTCGTGGTCAGACTGCTGCCACGAAACCAAGACGGGAAGCTGAGCTCACAGCGTAAGATTCTGCAAGTATGTGGACAATCCGATGGCATTTCCTTGCATTCGAATCCTCACTGCCCCAAGGTTGTCGACAATCCATCTGAGCAGATCTCTCTTGCCTAGACAGCTGGGCGTCTTCGCTCTAAAGTTTTTAATTTCGTTTCTACTTGCTTGAGTGTCGCTTCGGTCTCCCGAAGCAACAACTGCCCTTGCGATTTGGTTATCTCATCAGGGTCGGCGAGGTTATAATTCAAGAAGCTGGAACTTAGATGCCATGCCTTGCCTTCATTCCTGTCAAACGGTCAAGTAATTCATCCAATCGGCAGGCCCATAGAGGAGAGCCTTCGCGCAGAGTCTTTTATGTGCATGTTTAGCGCCTTGGCTTTACGCGCTCACAAGCGCTGACTAGGCCCGATTGATGCCCGGTGCTTCATACCCAGCAACCGCATCACGGGCAATCGGGCGAGTCGCTTCCAGCTGACGTGGAGCCACTGGACGTGGAACTTTTTGGCACCACGGCTGTGCCAGACACTTGCCAACAACGAATTAAGCAAACCGAGCGACAATTTTTTTATTTTTATTTTTCATTTTTTGGCTCTGCGACATCAACCTGCACAACAAGTTTAAATATCATGGCAACCCGCTGCGACCTTTAATCATCTGGACAATCTTGCTTGCGCCCTCCTAGATTACCCAAGGTACGCACTAATCATGGCTTTACGTTTTTTACGGTGCTGCTGGCCAAAGGCCAAGGACCCCAAGGCCAACACAGACACCCCCATTAGACCGTGCCCGATCTGTAGGAACTTTAGGCCAGCCCATCGGAGGCAGTTTGGCGGCGTCGAGCTTTTCAGCCGAAGGTATGACCAACGTCGACTTTCACAGCTTCTGGACTCACACAACTCGGGATGCGCCGGATGCGATCTCCTCGTTAACGCAATCGAGGTGTGGAAGCCAGGCTGGGTAGCGGAATACGCACAAACCGCCACCCTGGCCATTGGCTTGGAGTGTAGCATTCTGTCGGTCGATTTGTACACGCCGCTAGATAGGGAAAAGCACGGGAGGATTAAAATCTTTCAGTCTCAAGGTATGTCGGTGCATCACTAGAACTACTCCTCCTTTTTGCGGACGAAGTTCCAGCGGCTGCTCCTACCTCGCTTTGAGAGCTGCTAACCCACCACTCAGGAGATGTGACGAGACCCATGACACGACTTCCCTTTTGCTCAACTCCCGGCATCGTTCCGGATTCTTCCTCAGGCGCTGCTTTCGACCGCGCCAACACATGGCTGAACCACTGCCTCAAGAACCACGCCAGCTGCGCGACAGACACCGACGGCACTAGCGAACACACCCCCCGCCGCCTGCTCAAGGTCCCCCAAATGGAGCAGCCTGAGCAGGAGAGGGTCCTCCTAGTAGAGGACCCGCCCAAGGGCGTCCCCTACGCAGCGCTGAGTTACTGCTGGGGGAGCGAGCCGACCGGCGTGATCCGCACGCTGCGGGCCAATAAGGCGACGCACGCTACGGCGGGCATCCCGCTGCGCTCGCTCCCCAAGACGATCCAGGACGCCGTCCTCGTGTGCGCGAGGCTGGGCTTGGCCTACGTCTGGATCGACGCCCTCTGCATCGTGCAGGACGACGCGGCGGACTGGGACCGCGAGGCGCGCCTGATGAAGACCGTCTACCGCGGGTCGCGGCTCACCGTCGCCGCCCACGCCGCCAAGTCGTGCCGGGACGGGTTCCTGGGCCCCCAGGCGTTCGGCGGGCCGCAGTTCCAGCGTCCGTTCCGGACCGCCTTCTCTTCCGTATCGGGTCCGGGTCCGGGTCCGAGCACCCGCGAGGGACAAGGTGACCAGGGGAGCGCCAGGGCGTACGTGAGGCTGGGGAAGCCGGCTGTGCGGCCGCCGGCGCCGTCGGTGCTCGACACGCGCGGCTGGACGCTGCAGGAGGCGCTGCTGCCGCGACGGACGCTGCATTTCACGGGACGTGAGATGGCGTGGGAGTGCGACGAGGCGCACCTCTGCGAGTGCGGCCATGTCGAGGGCTTGATGTTCGGCGAAGCATACCCCATGGTCAGGACGGAATGGAGACGGAACGCGTCGGCCCCCCGCGGCGGTGCGAGTGGGGATGGCGGATGGGTGACGCTTGTCAAGCGGTACTCGAGGCGCCAGCTCACGAGGGGCTCGGATAAGCTGATTGCCATTGCGGGAATCGCCGAGCTCGTGGAAAACATGAAGCGTGCAGCGGACAGCGAAGAGGCGTACTGGGCCGGCATATTCCGGTCGGGTCTCCCCGCGCAGCTTCTCTGGGCCGTCCAGGATGAGGACGAGCTCCGGTCGAGGGGCATCGGCGTCCCGAGCATCCGCCCGCAGCCCTACCGCGCGCCAACGTGGTCGTGGGCCTCGGTCGATGGTCCGGTCCACTACAGCGGCGTAGGGGTGCCAACGGTCGCTGGGAGCTCTGATGACCCGTCGTCCGACGGAGGAGAGTTCGTCTCTCTGGTCCGAATTCTCGGGTCCAGCGAGTTTTCCCTCACCATCCCCTCCGCGTCGGGCAATGCCGACACCAAGAATAGTATGCCGGCCGTTTCGGCGAGAGACTTGAAGTTGGAGGGGCTCGTCATACCCGTCGCCCTTGTGACCGTCAAGCTTGCCTTGACCGGGTTCGGGCGCGCCGTGTTCGAGCTGAGCGAGAGGAACAGGGGTACCGCGAGCACCGTGCGACCGCAAGACGGGACAATTTGGGAGGTGGCGTGCGATGTCCAGCGGGAACCATGTTTGGCATGCCGATGCCTCGCTCGCGACATCCCCTACGCGACGACTGGAGATACTCCCTGGGGCCATGGCGGCGCTGCGTTCCCGACTCGAGGCGACCGCGGCGGGGAGCGCGACTGGGAGGAGGTTGTGACGGATAATACGGACTTGGGCCCGCCTTCTGTTCTCGATATGGAAGGTTTTGATATCAACCCGGACTTGGACGGTATGGAGGGCGCCGAAGTGGTGGATTTGAACGAAGGGTTAGGATACAACATAGAGCCGACCCTTACGGACGGGAGCGAGGACTTTGGGAGTCACGGGCGGGCTTTTTCGGTTCCTGATATCGGATCCGAAAATATGATTCCTATCGGTACAGTCCCAGCCCCCCCCGCTCCACAAGCCGAGCTGCCGACCCGGGTTTCTGGGTGGTGCAAGCAATGCCTGGTGGAAGGGGGATACTGGGACCAGCCCCAGTTCTGCTGCCTGCGGATCGCTTCGCAGAGGGTGAATGCCGGCCTTCTGGGGGAGCTGACGTACATCTTTTTTCTCGTCCTTTCGCCTTCTACTCTTGTTCCAGGGGGATGGGAAAGGGTGGGTATCGGCAACATCCGGCTTGAAGCCGGCCAGGATGTAAACGGGAGCTTGTTTTCTGAGGGGGAAACTCGGGCGCTGCGGCTGGTTTGAGAGATCAACCTCGATTTTGAGGCTGAGTACCTGCTGTTGCCAAAATGCCGGGTGTGATCGCATTACCCCGCCGCAGGGATGTCAAAACGCGCAGCGAAAGATGTTGGAGTGGCAGGGTGGTGGTGTATTGCTACTATCTGCTCTGCTTCATGGAGAGTAAGTGTAAGATGCAGGAAGTGGTCTTGCACCTGCGTGAGGAAATAGGTGGTGGGTTGGAGCACAAGCCAACAGGCCTGTGCAGGCGCGGCACCCTGTGTGCCTGTGCGCCTGGGAATGCCCCACTCCCAATAGAAGAGCAATCCATTAGAGCCTATGTAAACGCCATATTATATAACGATCATGCCTGACCTATTCTGCATTAAGAAAAACTCGTATTTACCTCTGTCTCAAAGGATATTTGAGGCCAGTGTACCTTAAATACATACAGCCTCGGGGGGTGTAGTGCTTATTTATTGGCCGCGATGATGCCAATTGTCGTGGAAATGCTTTCGATCGTTCAACCTAAAGTTTAAAAAGGATAGCGCTTTAGTACTACGACTTTAGCCCTCGAAGATGGTTGAAGGATTCATCTAGTTTGTTGAGGTGACAATCTTGCAACTTAACGGCTCCATGAGGACTAAGTCTGTAGTGCTTGGCTCGGTTGAGCGTGAACGTGCCTATCCGCCCATGGCACCTAGTAACGGACGTGGAATTTTTTCCTCGCAGAGTTCGATTACTCAGACGCTGGAGGCATATATATCTCCAACACCTGCTAAGATAAACAGATGTAAGGGTTACATATAAACCCTCACACAGCCTCCGAGCGCTACGTAGGAGGATGCTGCTATATACCTCCAACTGACGGCTCATGAATGTGACGCTGGGATGGACATAGAACCGATCGCTGCAACTATTAAGAAGCTTCACGATCCCTCGGTGGCCCTCATGGTAGCCTGGTGATCATTATGCGGGGGACTCTATGCCCTAGGATCACACTGGTCCCAATCTTTCAACTACTCACCCTCCTCGCTAGAAATCATCCACCAAGGCTTGTTCCCTCATGCTCGGGTCGACAGTGATATCAAGCTTGTTGCCAAGGAAGCCGGCGAGAAACATGACAGGTTCTCGATTGTTTGTGCCGAGTATGAAGGGTCGCTTGCTGTTCTTGATGAGTATGAACCGATGAAGACGGGCTAAATCTCCTTTGTCTTTGATACTTTTGTATCTACGAGTCAGGTTGCTCGTCGTGGTGACGATCATCTCCAGGCCACGGGATTCAGGGGAGGTGGAGCGAAGAAACACAGGGCCACTTACACTTCGAGTTCGCTTAGTCAATCAGAGGTCGTGATGTTGATTACATCGGGGTGAGCGAATGAGCAACATATAATAGTGACTAGGCTTTGCTGTATTTTGATGCTATAAATCCGAGAACTTGGCAGCGTTCTTTGAAGTGTAATAGGATGAGCCACGACGGCGATTGACCTGAGAATGGTGCGTGACTCGGAATCAAGTGGGAAGACGGAGGGGTCGAAGTCAATCGCGGTGAATTGGGACACACAATTCTACACTATTACCGCGATTTAGATGGGCAATAAAAGGCTTCAAACCAGCGCATCAACACAACATATCCTGCCCG
This sequence comes from Lasiosphaeris hirsuta, assembly GCA_030549175.1. Lineage (NCBI taxonomy): Eukaryota > Fungi > Ascomycota > Sordariomycetes > Sordariales > Lasiosphaeriaceae > Lasiosphaeris > Lasiosphaeris hirsuta. The sequence continues at coordinate 5,995,772 of JAUKUA010000002.1, forward strand.
GCGCTTGCTCACAGCGCTGCGACCGCGCTGGGAATCCCCTGGCTTGGCCTATTGGCCTGCTCTCCAGCTCCCTAGCTCCTGGACTGATCGACTGGCACTCTGGCTCTCCCACCATTACCCCCTGGCCAGGGCTGGTGCGATTGCCACGGGGAACCTTGACGCTGACCCTATCACAATGGTACTGATGAGTATCGTCGAATTTGCCTCGCAGTTGTCGTCGCTGATATTATTGTTATGGAGGTCCGGTCTTCGTCATACAGATCCAGGCCCATATCTTCATGCAGACCCGGCATAAGCTCCCCTAGGAACAGTGCCGCCGGATCGAGGGGTCTTTCCCCTTACTCCAACTCAACCGGCCTGGTCTGGGCAACAGGCTTGACTGGCCTACTCTCAGCAGCAACCTCAACCGGCCTCTCGTCGGCCGCCACCTCGACAGCCGTGCCGTCCCACGGTCTCTTTACCTCGGTGGAAGCTGCCTCAGGCAAATCGGGCATCGACCCATTCCTCCTCCTCCTCGTCCGCCGCCAGAACCAAGCCAGCACCCCCAGCACGAGCGCCGCAACAATGCTAACCGGCACGGCAATCTTGACCGTGTCCGCCGAGGTGCCCGTGCCGGGCTCCGCCGTGTTTGTAGGCGCCAAAGAAGTCACAGCGGCGCTGGTCGTCAGCACCAGCGTCGCGCTGCCGGTCGCGCTGCTGGACGACGAGACCTGCGCGCGGGGCGCAATGATGAATTTGGGTGATGTGAAGCGCGAGGTGCCCGTGGGGCCGCTAGGATCGTTCACAGACTCTTGCTCGGTGGCATTGTCCGTGTTCCAGGCCCAAAAGAAGTAGACGTTGGAGCGGCTGGCGTCGAGGTCCAGTGTGTCGACTTTCCATTTGAATGTTGTTTTGAGCGGGGTGCTGTCATCTTCTGGTTGTGTGTGTCAGGCACCTAACTCGCAAGCGGATGTCTGAGGCAATGAGGTTGAAAAGCATACGAAAAACAGTCTTCCCCGGTCTAGCGGTTTCCCTCCCCGGGTCCTCTTGCCATAAGCGGATGTTGATGACGGAGAAGTCGCAAGCCCATTCTACCACTTCCTCCTGTCCGATTTGCCACACTATCTCTATCCCCTCCGACAACTTTTGGGGTTGCAGGAAAAGGCTGTCAAACTGGGACATGGTAAAAATTGTCGAGCGGCAGAGTCCCTTGAATTATATCAGTGACCTGACGTGTCCGTCGTTTCTTTACTGCGGAGAATAAACGCGGTTGAACGACCGGTATTGGTGCTTTTTTGAAACGGAGAAGAGCCGAAGAACAGCGAAATGCGGCTCATCGGGTTTCTAAGGTGATGAATATGCTGAAATGCCAGGTCACGCAGGCAAAGCCTGCTGAGTCCGCATGAGTAGCGTTTGCTTTGACAATCCAGACTCCTGGCCATGTGGTAGGAGGCTGCGGTGTGACCAATGACCGAGTAGTGCTCCGTGGCAGTGCGTTCAGCCCCGATAAGAAAAGGGAAAGGACCTTCCAGAAGATCGATTGAAACTCAAACCAGGGAGATCTCATTACTGGAAAGGCTTGAGGAACGTCCTTCCTGAAGAGAAGGGTGCCCAACCCAGCCTTTTGTACTCTTTGATATTTCCAGTGGCCTCCGAATGGAGGCATTTCTTTATCTGTTGGTTCTCACGCCACCAGCTGGTTCCAATAGATGCACGTGGTGGCTTTCTGTGGCTGTCTTGGCACTGAGATCTGCGAGTCCCCTCTACCTAGCAAATATAATGTCTACTCTCGAGGTGTGGCCGTCTACTATCTTCAAGCGTCAAAGATCTAGACCAAAGGCACATTTTTGGAGCCATGACGACGACCTTGTCAAGCGCGGCGCCCCGAGGCTCTTGTAGAGCCGTAATTGAGTTCTGTGTTGCAAAGGATACCGGGCGAAGACCTCGCGCCAACCCCTACCTTTGACCAAGATGGTAGTTGAGGTTCGGCACTACCTATGCCGGGGCATCAACCCCGCGGTGATCGTTGGCGGTGGCGGCAGCGCTGGTGCCGTCTCGCTTCCGTTTCTTTGGCGAGGGGGCAGACAGATCGATCGACCACGTGCGGATACCGACCATCAGTTGAATAGCGTCGCGAACGGCGCGTTGGCGATGGGCGATGGGCGATGGGAGGGAGAGAAGCTGTTTGCGGAATGTGTTGGCATTTGCGGCTTGGAGCGTAAGGGTGATGCAGTTTATGAGGAACGTAATAGCCTCGCAGTCGGGAAACACTTTGTTCGCCAGTCCAATGATAGCGTCGTCGGTCGGTATCTAGTAGCTTGATTGTGAGAAATGTTTCCCGTCCGGATGCTGCCGTCTGGGCCCTGGATCATGTCAGGGGCAGTGATGAGGATCTGGCATTGCAAGCGTCTCCCCTCCTCCCGCAACCAGAGTTGGTAAAATGCTGCATCTATACCTAGGCGCCTTGGGTAGCGCGCTCCCCCTCGTCTCGATACCTCCTTTAATCATGATGATTCGGAACCTGCGCTACACCCAAGGCACATTAGCCCGAGCCTGGTTTGGCGCAGCAAGGACAAGGACAAGAACGCTGACGATCAAGCTGCACAGCAAGGGCGGCGCGCTTGACGCGCCGACGGCCAAGGTCGACCCCGACTGCCAGGTGCCGGTCAACAACTGGTCCGACATGGTGGTGTACTGCCGGTCGAGCGGCATAGGCGAGCTGTGGCCGGCGCTGTACGAGAAGGCCTTCGCCAAGTGGATCGCGCGCGACGACGGCGCGCAGCACCCGGACATCACGCAGACGGCGCACGGCGACCCGATCAAGGCCATGGTGCAGCTGACGGGACGCGAGCCGCACTCTTCCTTCACCGAGCGGCGCACCGAGCGCGGCCTCATGGGGCTGGTGCGCACGCACAGCGTCACACACGCGCACCATCTACCCCACGGCGGCCTTCACGCGCGCCACGGACGACAAGCTCCGCGGCGCCAACCTCGTGGCCAACATAGCGTACTCAGTGCTAGGGTAGGCGGCGCCGCGGCACCTGTGGGGTGTCACAGAACCTGAGGGTTGACCAGCTACCCGGATTTGGTGACACGCATTGATGCCAAGTTTCTGGCAGCCCGTGGATCTGGTCGAGAAGGCGGGTGTGTTTGCCACTGAGGCGTCGGATTTCAAGGAGTACTTTGCTGGTCTGGGTGTCGCGAAGTGAACCTCTTAGGGTCGGGTACCGTTGATGGGAAAATGTGCGATAGCCAGAGTTGAAGACTGTATTTGGTAGCGTGGCCTAGGTGCAAAGTCGGCCAGGTTTCAATACCGCCTATTCAGAAACATCAACATGTCGACTTTGTCGAGGAGAAAAGTATTTGCTCAGCTTCATCTTATGTGCAGTGATCTGTGATGTGTTGGTTAAGCCCAACGACTGGGAGCCCCTTAAACAATGTCGGGTGTAGTGTTTCACCTGTTCCGACAATGGTGCCTTGTTGAAGTGTTCGTTGTGCCTAAGTGAAGAAAGTGGGAAAAGGCACGCGACCAACTGTGTCATGGGAGATATAAACAATCGCATATCTAGACGTTCACATGGTATCCTAAATCATCAAATGCAACAAAATGCGCGCTCCGTCCGATCCGTTTCATTACAGCCCAAGCCAATGAAACAAAATACAGCCCTCGTACAATAGCAGCCTGGTTTTACCTTCATAGTACCATAGCCCTTCCTCGTCTGCACCATCGGCCGAGTACTACTTGGCCGACGCCGACAACTCGACGGCTGGATTTGCATTTGGGGCCATGGCGGGATACTCGTACTGCGGCGAAGCGCCGTATGCGGTCCGCGAGCCGTTATCCTGATAGGATCCCTGTGTCTGTGGGTAGGAAACCTGAGAATACCCGCCGCCTGGAACGTGGGACACGGGCGGCGACTCGGGCCCCGGGGAATATGGCTGATTGCGCTTCCTCAGCTGCAGCCCCAAAAAGACGAGAGCGGCGATCAGCAGTCCGCCAACGCCCAAGCCGACGCCCAGGCCGACCCCCAGAACCGTTTTGCTGTTGTCCTCGGCGGTTGTATTCCCACCCTCACCGGCTCCGCCGGTCGAATTGTTCGGGGCTGACGACGGCGTCGGCGAAGGGGTGTTCGTGTTGGTTGCTACTGAGGTCGTCGAAGTAGACGTTAATGATGAGGTTGACGCTGTCGGATTCGGTGGTGTGTGGCCTGTGTTGTCGAAGAGCGGAAGAGTGAAGACGGCCGTCTCGTTGGAGCAGCAGCCGGGGTCTAGCCCACAGCAGTATTTTGGAGCGCTCGTCGGGCCGCTGCACATGGCGAGATACGGATAAAGTCCACTTCCCGAGTCAACTATGGGTTGCCGCGGTGGTTAGCAACGGGCGGGCCGACCCGGGCTTTATTAGCGAGCGTGTTTTTGAGTTAGCTTACCGGTTGATTGTTTGCATTTGCTGATGCACGGAAGGGCCCATGATTGCGAGGTGCATCCTTGGGTTGTGAATGCATTGTCGCTGCCGGCGTCGAGACAGAGGCCGTTGGAGAGGCAGATGTCGCTTGGTGAGCAGCAATGGCTTATTTCGTCGCCCGGGTAGCAGGCCAGGCCTTCGTCCCATTTCTTGCCGTAGACGTCGAAGCACGCCGCGACAGCCGACCCGACGATGCTCGACGACAGCACATACAAGGCGGCGGCTACCAGCGTGCCGCGGGGACCCATTGAGCTGCCGGATGGGTATAGTGACAGGCAACAACAGCGCACCAAGAGAGTAGCCAAAGACGCCGGACCAGAAAGAAAACACTCGGTAAAATAAATTGCAACCCGTCGGTCGTGTTTGGAGCTGGCGAGGGAGGAACGACTTGTTGGTGTGTGGGGAGCGCAGGGCTGCTGGTGTCTGATGACGGTGGGGTGGGCAGAGCAGAGTGCCTCCTGCCCTTCCATGCCCCCTGGCCACTTTTGATAGACCCCTGCGCACCTACCAGGGCGAGGGGGGTCGCGATGCACTGCCATCAAATGATAGCGATGCGAGCTTGTTCCCAAGCATCGTCGTGATACGTCCAAATCCCATTTAGGTAGTGTAACTCCGCCATTCTCTGCCACTCAGCGAGCGTTCCGCAACCCATGGAACCGGGTGGTCATCCCGCACGATAGCTTCGTCATCCTCAAAAACTCACCCAGATACAGTGATTAGGACAACGGCGCCAAGCTAGAGCGGGCCGTCAGCAAAGATATCCGACCAAGATCTAATGGCAAAAAGACTCGTGCCCCTCGTCATCCTCTATCTTTGCTTCTTCGCTTCTTCGTTTCTCGTCTATTTCGTTCTCGCGACAACACGAGACGAGGAAGATGCACGACACCCCAGGCCATAGCTCAAAGGATCAATTCCCTGTCGTCAATCGGCGCATGAGATTGGCTACCCGCTCGTGCCAGCATCTCCCGCGTTGGACATCATCGGGTAGCGCGGCAACTTGTCTTCTACGCAAGGCTGTCCAATAAAAATGGCTTTCGCCAAGAACTTGTGCTGCTCGCTTCTGCAGCTAGGGGTATAGCGTCGAGGCTCAGACCTGGTTGACCTGTTCTAGCGACCAGGCTCCCCGACCAGGCTCTCTAAAACCACTACTAAGGTTAATGGTCCCCCCAAATGTGCGGGGTACCTGAGTATTACCTATTACTCGACCACATCGTCAGCTTCACAATCCAATTATGCTACTACGCTAAATATTCCTATCGTGTGGCCTGCAAATATTAGGCCCATGTACAACAATGGATTCTTTATTGTGAGTTGGTTAGCTTCAATCAACGAGAGTCCACGCTAACAAGCCCAAGATCAGCTCCAAACTATTACGCAAATCTCCTCTCTGAAATTGACATGACTCATTCGGAACTCAGCGAATTCATGCTGAATGTGCGCATCTCTTTTATCGAAGTTGACGCGGCGCGCCGTGAATTGTTGTCGGTCCAGACTCTCTTCGAGTTTATCGATCAAGACAGCAATGGCTATGTTGCCTTGATCCCCAGGGATGCCGCCAAACGGATAGCTGGCATCGTCAAAAGCTGTTCTCAGGTTATCAATGGCGTTCAAGCTTGTATCAGGAAACATAGCAGACCCGAAGACGAAGCTAGGGAAAGCACGGCGCGCTGGCTGAGACGGGGTAGGGAAACGATTACGAAGCTCACAGTATCTCTGCGAGTGCATGTGACGAGCTTATTAGTGGCCTTGCATGTCATGATGCTGTAGGTTGCTACAATTCTTTTCTTGGAGAGACAAGCCTTCTTCCTTTCGGCAAAACGCTAACCGTCCCAGGATTATCGCCCGGTCCTCAAACCGCACGAACCCGAGGCGCCTCACCAATGAGCTTTTGAAGTCAGGAGGTGTGCCCGTGGATCCCAACGCCGATCCGATTATGGGCAGCATCCGCGAGCATCGGGCCATGCTCCCAAACCGCACCAACTTCGACTTGCCCATACTCTACAGCGACGTGCATGAACTGTCCAGCTATGCCGAAGCCATCGCTAACGGCTCCATTTCAATGCCAGCTCATCAGCTTGATGAGCACCCGGGAGACTCTCCCAGTAGACCCGCACCCAAGCCAAAGTCCGGGCTGAAGCCCATGATATTTGACGAAGGCAGTGACTATGGAAGCGTGCAAAACAATGGCAGTATTGCGGAGACGGAGTCAACCGAAGCACGGTCGCCGGACCCCCCTCGCTTCAGCGTTCCTGATGTTCCTACAGCAGCCGAATGCCGTTCAGGTCCCCAATCCGGGACTATGGAAAGAGAAAGACGACAACAGCATGGGGAAAGTGGCCCCAGGGCCTGGGGTGGGCCGAGCGGTACAATCAATGACCTCCGCCTGGGTACTCCAACTTCTCCTCACACGCCCAGAGGTTATACATTTGAAGCGGCGCGTTATGCAGCTACGCCTCCTCCTCGTGTCCATAATATGCCCAGGGTGGGCAGCCATGATCAGCTGAAACATGCCAGGACGTCATCGGTCGGAAAGAAGTCATTCCACCACGGCGGCGTACTAATACGGAAACAATCTAGCGATCCGTCAATGGGGGTTACTGGCGCACATTTGGAGAGCAATGCTAAAGAAGGAAGCAGCCATACAGCCAGCTCCTCGTGGCGACCGCGCCAAGATACACCCTACTACGAGACATCTCTGCCGCCCCGAAGTATCATGCAACGAGCAGCCGTGGACGACAATCTCTGGCGCACCCAGACATTACCCGTGAGGCGTGACCCGAGATCGCTACGAGCCTCGAGATCCCAGGAGCAGGTCCCAAGGACGCTGGGTCCAGTGCCGGCCCTAATCTCAATGTATCCAACCCGCTCTGCTCCGATGCCTGCGTACCCGGTTCAACTGGCTCCAACTTTAATCTATCCGAGTCATCACCCAGCCCCAGCCCCGAAGTCAAGTCATTCGGCACCCGCCCTCAAGTCATTCTCGAAGCCACCAAAAACGCAGCAGTCTCTTCGGTCGCAACCGCGGGAGAAGCCCACAAGATCCTTGGAGGAAAGATTTAGTATTCCCCGGCAACAGCAAATGGCGCTCTCGAGTGTGGCAACGGTGGTTGACGAGCGGCCAAAGTCGGGGCGGGGGCAGAGCAGGACGAGAGGGCGAACACATGAGCAGGTTGCGAGGGCAAGGCAGCCAAGCGTAGGGAAGGAGCAACAGAAAAGACGAGATAGGCTTCAGCCTCGAGCGAAGCGACGCGTTACGGATGATGATATGAATATTGATGACGGCGAAGATGATGACAGCGATGATGGTGATTCGGATGATGAAGGCGGTTCCGGTTTCGACTATCGATTAGTTGTTGACTAGCGCGATCAAACTCGGAAGATTGCTATGGCCAGCTCCATGGCCAGCTTGCCAACAAGGGAGGGCAAGAGGTAGTAGGGTGGTAAGCGGACAGGAGAGCGCAACAAACCGAGCAGCTATGACACAAGGTTCAACATCAACATGGGTCACAGTGATTGATACTGCGTAGGAAGTAATGGAGAATTGTCAAGTGTCACAAGGGATGGATGCCAAGGGTCAAATATGCGGGCCGGCTGGTGATTCATGGTGTTGTCAACCAAATGCGGTCCCAGTGTCAGCAACAGCATGCAGCATGTTTGTGGTGAGTTCCGTTGATGATTGAGCTATCTGGTCGGTAGCTAATTGAGCGAGAGCTATCAAACCACCCATCCGCCGGAACGACACCTTTTCCTCGAGTTGCTCCAAATCAGGGTATCATCGCTGTATCGGGGTATCATAGCTAAAAATCCATAACGCCAGTCCCATTCCACCCAGCATATATCCCCTGTCCTCATACGCGCACCTGCATTCCAGCGCCGCATTCCAAATGCGGGTCGTCTCGCATCCCGCAAGGGCCTGTCTAGAAGAAGAAAAGAAAGAAAAAGAAAAAAAGGAAAGAAAAGGAAAAAAAAAGACAACCGAGGTCAACGTGTCCATGGCGCTTAAGCCCGTTTGTCGCCGGCATCCAGGTTCTGCAGCCAGGTCTGCAGCTGGTACAGGGCCTCCGGACCCAACTGACCTGCGCGCCGAGCCGGCGGCACAACACTCGTGACGTTCGCCGAGGTCTCTCCCGTTGCCACAGCAGGCCTTTCGCTGTCCCGAGGAGGCATCGTCAGAAATGGGTTGCCCCTTCCACGTGCCTCACGAATTACCAGCACACCATTCTCGCCGCTGGTCGAGGCCTCCCCGGTTGTCGGGCGAGGCGTCACCCCGTCCCGAGGAGGCATCGTCAGGAATGGGTTAGGTCTCGGACCAGTTCCGCGACCTATCTGGCCCTGCTGGCGGAAGGGTCCCACCGCGGGAGCAGGGCGTAAGGCGGGGAGCAGGGCCGTGGGCGCGGGCGTAGGCGGGGGCACGGCGAGGGGGTCGATGCCGAAGCGGCTCTCTACGCCGGGTATCTCCCATCTGATGTACAGCTTCGCCGACGATGCCTGCGCGCGGAAGGAGCAGAAGCGCCACTCAATCATCCGAATCTCGGCCGTCTCCTGCTTGACGATGACGGCCTCGAGTTGGTACACAAAGTTCTTGGAAAAATGCGCCTCTAAGCTGGGAATCGTAACCACGTCCTTTGGGCCCGAGATCATCAGCACCCGCGACAAGTAGCTGTCGCCCTGGTACGCGGGGATCCGGATCTGGTTCCACCGGACCTTGACACGCTGGCCGCCCATGACCAGCCAGCCCGCGTGGATGAAGTTGTACAACTTCTCGGCGCCCGCACGGGTGAACGTGGTGATCTTGGCGGCTGCCTTTTTGCTCACAGACTCGGCGGGAGGAGGGGACACTGAGAGCGCGTAGATTCGGTCGAATGGTGCATGGGGAAGGAGCGCCTCGATCAAGTCCTTCTCGTCAATGTTGGTCGGTAGGTTGTAAATGAAGAGGTTGGTGTTCCTTTCCTCGGGGATATCCATGCCGTGGTTCGCCTCGTAGTAGATGTTGCCCTTGTAGGTGGGCCGGATCTTCTTCTCAGCGCGGAAGGCGTCCTCGTCGGCGATGCCCTTTTGCAGCTTGTCCTCTTCCTCCTTGAGCTTGAGGTTGAGGACGGCGTCCATGGGCCGGAAGCCGCCGACGGGGCGGGAAAAGGATGTCACTGTCGACGGGGGGGCTCCTCCGTCGCTCGGTGAGGCTTGGCGGGTCGGGTCGAACGGCGGAGTCTCGGGGGCAAATGGAGTCTCGGTGATCGGGTTCGAGTCGAGTGAGCCCTGCGAGAGGTGCGGGTTGTTGCCGGGAGCCGTGGTGGGGCGCAGCGAGAGGTTGCTCCTTGAGGGAGGAGCGCGCCACCAGTTTGCGTCCATTTTGAATGGCTATTTTGTCGAAAGAAAGGCTTTTGGATGCTGTTCGCTTCGGTGTCAGAAATCTGAGAATTCGTTGCCCGAGTGATAGCTAGAGGGTATGGAGGGGGTGGTGAGACGATGTAGTGATCTTGAGTAGGCCTTGTGGTGGCTTGGGGGTGGCCTGGTAAGATCTAGATATAATGGAAAAGAAGATGTGTTAAGTGTGAAGTTTGGGAAAAGACGAGAGGAGTAACAGGTGTGGGGAGGTATTTAATTTTCTTTTTTTTCCCAGCCAGTCTGTCGAGAAGCTGGCGAGGAGGGAGCTAGTGCCGAGTGATGCTCTTTCTCTCTCTCTCTCTCTCTCTCTCGGCAAGCTGGAGTTTGGGTAAAGTTATGTTCGGCAGGCGGGTCTACGGGAAAAGTGGGGCAGCAACCCGGCACTGGCCGGGCAAGGTCCACTTGGCTGCCGGGGGAGCTTCACTCGCGCTCAGAGTGGGTCCGCTAGCGTTACCGAGGAAGTGAAGCTCTTCCTGCGTTTCGCTCCACTGGGGTGCTGTGGTGGGATGGGAAGGCGACAAGTACCCAGAAACACGTCGCAGAGAAGCGTGGGATGGGTAGGAGCGCCTCAATGACGAGACTTACGTTTGCTTGCGATTAGTAGCTCAGACTACTACTCCAGTTGCTGTCAATGCTAGATCGCTGATGTCTACGTTGCCGGTAGCTTTGGTCGGAGTCTAGGAAAAGGCAATGAAGTGATGATGCCAAAGAGTCTTGCGGGCAAGGATAAGCGATGTTGGTGAGGATATTGAACAAGGCAACAAAAGTAAACTCAACGGTTATATTCGTATGTTTCATAGAATTAGAGGGCAATAAGTCACTGCAAGAGCCTGGACTAAACTGAGGTCACTGGAAGCAGGACTGGTGTGTGAATATATAGGCTTCATTCAATGCGAAAAGTCACCCTGATCAGGCCTGCTACCGTCACTCGAGGTCAGTCATTTGGTTCACCAGCGAGGCTGTTTCCAGACACTAGATGAGAGCTTATTGAACCATTTCCAGTTACCGGGTGCTTCAGCACAAAGTCGTTGTCAACACGCTCCATTGTTCGCCGACTATGAAAAGTACCTTGAATGACTTGGATGGACGTGGGGGCAGCGCGTAACTCCAGTGAATGGAGGAGCCTGCAGCCCAATAGCATCAAATGGAATGCTGTGGCTGCCTCAGGAATCTCGACGGCACCAAGAATGCGTGCAACCCCATGTTTCGGGTTTGCCCGCGTGCTTGGCCCCCCCACATATGTTGTTTCTCTTGCCGTCAGCCTTGCAAACACATAACCCCCTCGGGCTGAGGCCCTCTCCCTCAGCTCAAACCTGATTCCTAAATGACACGCGACGTCAATCTCCAAAACAGCCTACATTGAAGTGCTGCATCATCCGACCATGTGGCTCATCAGCACATCAACATTTCAGCTTGAGTCATCTGTTGACGCCACGAGCTTCTGCGTATGCCATTCTGTCGCACACGTGGGAAGATGGCGAGGTTCTCTTCCAGGATATGGCCGACCTCCCCCGCACCGCTTCGAAAGCTGGCTGGCACAAAATCCAGCGGGACATGCGAAATGGCCTGGTTCGCCACACGCATGGGTCGACACCTGCTGCATCTAAGAATGTTCACCCGATCACTAAGCCCAACAAAAGAGGGTGTGTTTGCCGCCGTAAACGCAGGTTACTTACGCGCTCTAATCCTTGTCAAACGGTGAACGTTAACGAGCGGGAAAGAAAACGGTAGTACTTAGCGGTGGACTGGTGTCCTAAATTTTGGTCCGTAACTCGTGCGAGGAAGCTAACTAGAGCGGTGGGCTGGGGTCAGGTGACTTCGGCCGCGCCTCGGCCGCGCGCCGGTGGCAACCCCCCATGCTAACAGCAGGGGGCCATGGTGCTGTGACAGTTACTGAGCGGGCTGAGAGGAGAGGCCTATAACGGATCGCTCCAAGATTAGCCCTTATGTAGTTTGCAGGAATCCAAGGCCTAAGAGCAAAATCACCTATTCATGAGCACTTCAAGTGTGGCATTCATAAGTTGTCACACGGCTAAGGTTAAGGTGTGAGGGATTGCTTGGCAGTGGTAACGTTTATGCTGTATAGCTGAACGTTTATGCTGTATAGCTGAACTGACTATGTCAGTTTAGCTCCTATAGATTACAGTTCAGTTCGTATTATCATATTAGCGGAAGCGGCAGGCATATATGAAGGGCTTTCCGGCGAAGCCAGAAGGTTATCAGCGGTAATTTGAACAATTATAATCGTCCTAAGCCTCTGTATGAAGATTTTGCAGCTTACCTTGTATACTCTTATTATATGTTGAACTAGTGCGCTTCCGCTCATCGCACAGAAACAAAACAGACACTGCACACACAGAATACCGTGGCCGAAGGTCACGTTTCAGGCTTGCAATTGCTGGAGGAAGGAGTGATTGATTGAACTAGAATACAGGGCGTGCGGCAACACTAAGACTATTCGGCCACTAGGCAATTCTAGCATGAAAAGGCATGCCCACCAACCGAGTTCGTCTTTCCCATTCGAGGTGGCCGGATTTATATAACTGCCAGTTGATGCGTGTCTATCAGAAATATTTCTTTTGACGGGCCATCATAAACCTCTTCTTTTTCTGTCGATCCATATGATTCGTCGAGGAGAGTGATCTCGAAGACGTGATAGTGCTGCGTAGAGGTTTTCCGTGATGGGGAAGTAACCCTCATTTATGGAAATCAACCGGAGCTTTTGGTCAGAGCCCCATACGTAGGATAAAGCCTCATAGAGATGAGTCCCTTTCCCTGAGTCTTGAAGAGGGTAATCGGAGAGTTGGCATTGGATCGGAGCATGTTCTTCTGGTTGCGGCATCAGTCCAAGCAAGCGGATATAGCCATCTCGCAAAGGAGAAAAACAGTATGCAGACTTGCTAATCTCCACCGACTTGACCACATTCGGTTTCAGCGCAAGGGGCGGGCCAGTAGTCGTCTGGAAACCAACACCGCACCGACAAAAATCTCCCCCTCGGGCTGGGTTGTGGCATGATCTCGCCTACGAAGACTGCCACCCTTGAAAGGGTTTGGTTCCCTCTCTTCCTCGCGCCGCGTAGGATGGTTCCGCTGAGAGTTTTCTGAAGCCATGGCTTCGATGAATGGTAGGGCGGCAACGGCTAGACGCTCCGTGGGGGAATCCGTCCGCGGAGTCTCTTCCGGCCCATGCTGCTCCTCTGACCAGCACCCTTCCTCCGCCCGTAAAGCAACCGGGTCCGTCGCGTGTCGGGAGGCGCCGGCGCCAGTCGCTGACTCACCAGGTGGGTTCTCAGGGAATGTATCGGTTGTCCGCTGTCGCTTCTGGGCGGAGTCTAGGCCGCGCTCGAGCGCGTCTTCGACCGGCTTGCGCTTGCGACCTCTGCTCTGGACAGACGCTGGTTAATCCTACCAACACGGTTTAGCTTCCATCCATCGCCATGCAGAGATACCTGTTAAGTTGGCGTCTCTACCTGTTCAGATGGCATCTCGTCGGCTGTAGAGGGACGTGGCCGATTGCGTTCGGTGCGCTTCGTTGCGGGTTGTTCTTAGAGGTGGCCGCGCTTTCAAGGTGTGCTTTCGCGCGACTGAATACCCTGGGGCTTCTTTTCTGTTGATTGGGCCGCTGTCTTGGCTCGAGTGAGGGCCATGGCGATGAGAAGGAAGAGGGCGAGGTCTTGGTTTTGTGATGGGGGGATTAGCGGCGTCTTAAGGTCGAGCGGGGTGTGGAAATTGGCTAGTCACGGTTGTGGAGCGATCAAATCTACTAATCCTGGGGCCAGCCGATAGCCACAGCTGCTTGAGATGCACTTTGTGGAAACCACTCTACGTGCCGGGGCCAATATCAGTATGTAACTCGAGCTTTCGTGGTGTGAGGCATTCATTATGGAGACCTCAGCTAACTTCCAGTATCCTGCCTGCGGGTGTTGTGGAGGCTTGTGCAGAGTGAATACTTTACACAATAGCATTCAGCTGGGACAATGATTGCATGTGAAGCTCTTCTAGATTTCTTCTTTGTCGTGCTTGAGCTGATCAATCGAAAGCCCCCTCCCCAACCCTCTTCCAATTTCACTTCACTAGTCGCTAACCCGCCCGCATGACCCCGTCACTGCGCTCACATCACAAATTCCCTAGGTATGAAGACTACCACATAGATCTCAAAGTGAGCATCTACTTCCCGCACTCGACTGGGAGAAGAGGCTTCTTCCCATAAACTACGTGCAAGTTAAAGTATACGTGCATCTCAGGATTCACAATCGCCTTCCTCACATCAATCAGAAACATCTCGATCTGCTGCTCTGTCCACCCCAGGGCCATAAACGGTCGCCGACTGACTCCAGTTAGGCCATCCAAAAAGACAGCTTTCAGAAGCATCCCACCAAGGTTCATCTCTTGAACATCCCTCCCTTTGCCTGACCACGACCCCAATGGGCATTTGCGCGCAGTCGTTTGCACATCTTGGAAACCAGCTACCTTTAGCTCGTCTGACAACTTCCGGACGGCGTCAATATCAGTACCACTATATATTTGCAGACCTACCTTCATATGGCTGAGGTAGTCCCGGAAAGCATGAGGTGTATCAGGCAATAAGGTGTCGCCACAGCGTGGCCGGTATTCCAGTTCCTGGAACTCAACATAGCCGTCTGGTTTGAGATGGCTGGGTTGCATTATTAGTAGCTACCTCAGCCGTAGTGGCAGCCGCCGTGTAGGAATCACGGCCAATTTCGACTTACTGTAACGCCTTCTGGTATAATGCTATCCGGTCTCAGACAGAAAATTAGGTGTGTCGAATATAGATGAAGTCGTACATACTTGCGCAGACAACTGAAAAGTTCGGTAGGCATCTTGAGGATGAGGAGAGATGAATGGCTCCAATAGAGACCTTCGATCTTTACCGCCCGCCCTTTGACCGAGACGTCGGTAGGGTTTCCCGGCAAGGATGACACCCATCTCGCCCAAGCTTCGATGTCGACTTCACCGAGAGAATCGGGCGTGAGACGAACAGCGACGAGTACTTCGGGAACTAAGGTGTCGTAGACTGGTTTCTGCTCTGTCGATGGAGGAAGTGAAATGGTGGAAACGGCAATATTCCGAATCTTCAACGGCGAAGCGGGGATTTGGCGGTGAGGTTTATTTCAGGAAAGCCAATGGTAGATAGGAGTCCTTTGCCGATACGGTTCCACTCGGTGACATCCATTAGCATCCCTCTTAAACAACCCATCGTCATGTCTCTGAAGGGATAGACTAGACTTTCTCAGCTCAGTTATGAGAAGGGAGTGCAAGAGTACGTCGGGGGTGGCGGGGCAGATGGTGATGACGGAATGATGAGAAGGCCGAGGACCTGGATCAAAGCATGGGTGAAAGAGTGGGGGCCAACCTCGGCGGCGGTTCCGATGGCGCCTTGGCTCAAAGCCGATCGCAGACACAACACCTTTCCCCGTCGAGTCAAACGCCTGCGGTACAGCCTGGCAAGAATCGAAAAGCAGGAGGACGTCTGCCTCCATCTCGGTGAACAGATGAAGAAAGGCAGAGGACTAGAAGGACGATACGCCCTCTCTCTTTCTGTAGCCGATTATATCATGATGAGACTCTGGGCAAAAAAATGAGATACAAAGCACGTACGACACCCAAGTGGTCTGCGGCTGCTCGTCTTGGCGAGCGTGGCCGCCATAGTAAAGTATAAAGAGGTTGTCTTCGACGTCGTACATTTCTAGCAGCGACCGGACTCGGTCGACAAGGCCGAGGTACCCTTTCTTCACAGATGGGATGGTAAAGGTGGCGACCTCGAAGTTATAACTGTCGCGCAACATGATCTCCAGGCTCTCGATTTCCTTCACAACGCCGAGGTCATCTTCTTCCCAACAGACCAGCAAGGCAATGACCTGATGGTACGGGACGTGTCGTGTTTCCCACTTGGCCTGACATGCGAGATTTAGCTCAGCAACGAAAGTGTGGAGATCTGGGAAGTGAAAACCGGTCTTCTCTAGCTCGGCGCACTCCTCATGGAGCGTTATGAAGTTATCCCATCTGGAATCAGCGCCACCATGGCTGGGCGTGGTCCGCGGCGCTGCTCGCTCCGCTCCATCTTCTCTGTTGGACTCGTGGTCGTTTCTCCGCCGCTTCTCGGGCCTTGGCTGGGACGGTCGGGGGGATCTTCCCTCATCTGAGGACGAGGAATAGGGCGGTATGACATCGTCCATAATCATTCCGAATGATGTTGTGAATGCAAAATTTGATTGTTTCGACTGTGGCCCTCAGAGCCTCGAGGTCTTGGGGTTTTGTCGGGCTTGGTGCCGTTTGGGTCACCGCCCGCCATCATTCACGACACATTCACCGACACTCAATCGGGTTACCGCTAGGAATACTGCCGCTCTTGCTTCAGCCACAAAAGCCCTTGCCTGTGGCCAGTCCCATTCCCAATTCTCAAATGATGGGTCATGGGAGCACATCAAGCAGAATTCGGCTGGTTTCAATTGACTACTATATTTTAGCAATTGTGTTCGGTGTCGTGTTGTCCGGTTTTGCTCTTTGCGATCAGCTGCATTTTTATCGCGAGAGGTCCGTGATTTGACCGGTCGCTCCTCGACATCCGAAAACTCCAAAGGCAGGGAGGGTCCTATCGGCCCAAAAACAATCTCTGTAAAAAGTGGACTTTCACACAGTTGATGTTCTTTTGATGGATTGGGTGCCCCTCGCAAAGTCGGCAGGAGCCGTACATAAACCGCACGCGCACGCACACGCGCGCATGGATGCCTGAGGCCAAGTACCCTGTGCTCCAGCACACCATTTGTTTTCGTGGCTCTGCGGGTCTTGGCTCGATCTTGCTGCTTGCAGCCAGCCGCAAAGGCGGGAATCCAGCCAGCCATCGTACTGCCTTTGCGACGCAGTCAAATGGCGTTTCCGCATATCCCGACAGGCCCAACAGCTTTATTCAGTCCCTCGCAAGTTTCCTCGTCCTTTTCATTTTGCCTTTGAGCGATCCAAGCGGTTGAGTTGCTACCGAATCCCTGCATCCGTGACTGTGGCTGCGATGGACACGCAGGACGCCGTCACCACCACCGACAGCTGCAGTGGAAATGGGGCTAAGGTATAAGATCGGCCAGATGATGCAGAGATTCAGATTGCGTAACTACAGCCAGGCAAATGAGCCTGCCGGCTCGTGCGCAGCTTCTCGGGCATAAAGGGTTTGTCGATGGCAGACAGGATTGTCAGCTCTTTTTCCCTAGGTATTGTCCTATTCTCCCATTGTTTCCTTGTTCCGACCCACCACAGACTCACAGCCATGTCTTCAGATCAGCCAGTACGCCATTGGCGAATCAAAGACTCTCCAGCCGTCGCCAACGCCAATTTCAACGCGACGACCCTGAAACCACGGCCGACCGAGGTATCGGCTCTCGACACGGCCGACCCTGGAGTCACACCCAGCCACCCCGCATATGGCGTTTCGCTGAGCCCCGAGGTTATCAGAGACATTGTGAGCAGCGGCTGGCCCGGTTCGACCGTCGAGTCCATCAAGCCGCTGGGCGCGGGGACCTCGTTCAACAACAAAATCTACTTTCTCAAGATGCACCACGCAGACGAGAGGGTTGCGTTCGGGTGGAAAGACGCCGTGCTCAAGGTCAACGGGACCATCTACGACGGCGACAAGGTGCAGAACGAGGTCGCCTGCCTGCGGCTGCTCGAGATGTACTGTCCAGACCTGCCCATCCCGCGGGTTTTGGCCTGGTCCGAGACTGGTGCCAGCGCAACATTCGTCTCGTCGACGCACGCCGAGACAAAGGTCTTGGGAGAAACCCTCCCCCCCGATACCGCAAAACGCACCGAAGGCTGGATCCTCACCTCCCGCGTCCCCGGCTCGCCAGTCGCCCCCGCGGAGCTCGACGCTGCAGCCCTCGCCTCCCTGGCCACCCAAACCGCCGACATTGTCGCGACCTGGCGGCAGGCCATCCCGCCGCAACCGCACTGTGGCAGTATCCAAATCCGCTCCGGCCCCACCACCAACGGGATCACCCTCACCAAGCCTCTTGGTCCGGGTATCCCCGCCCTCGCCATCCAGGGCCTCCTTGTCGAGGAACTCAAGCTCGCCTCCCCTATCACCAACCTCCACGAGTACTACACTCTCAAGCTGCAAAACAAACTCAACCTCCTCTCCACTGCGCCCGCCTACGCCAGCAACCGCCACCTCCTGGACCCCCTGCGGGAGTTCCTCACCGTCCTCCCCACCCTGTCCTTCGCCACACTCCCCTCCACCTTCTGCTTCACCCACTACGACCTCTACCCCCGCAACATTTTGGTGTCCGGAACGCAAATCACGGGCATTGTCGACTGGGAATTCTCCGGCTTCTTCCCGGCCGTGGATGAGTTCCTGGACGACTGGGTGGACGGGGACTGGCCGGAGGAGTTCTACACGACGTTTCTGGGGCGGTTGGAGGAGCAGGGGGTGCCGACCCCGAGGGGGAGCGTGGATGGCGATGGGTGGAGCACGGCGTACTGGGTTGAGAAGATTGTGGAGAGCGCTGCGCCGTGGTGGCTGCCGGGGGACTTGGACGCGGAGATGGTGGAGCGGGGGTTGCGGAATGCGGAGGGGGTGGTGAAGCAGGGGCTGACGAGGTTTGGAGTAGTGGTGCTTCCGTGAATGAGTTTGTTTATTTTTTTTGAGAGAGCTAACGAGTGGCTTGGGGGTTGCTCAGGATGAGAGAGACCTCCTGCGATACCCTGGATGCTAGTTCAACATGGATCTCACCCAAGACCTGATACACTTGTTCCCGCGTACCCTCCTCGACGCCTGCAATGTCACGACCAAGACTCGTCACCATCCTGCCCTGCCACCCTTCGTATTTCGCATCGTCCAAGTGGGTCCAGAAAGTGCGAGCAAACTTCAGGTCCAACTCGGCCGCCTTTTCTGCCGGCTCACTCATGACTTCAGCAACCCACTGCTCATGCTCGGGCGTCGAAGGGCTCCCCAGCTTGCGGAACTGCATAGGGGCCTTAGCCGTCACATAGCCCGGGTGAGACCCGTAGTTCCCCTCCACTGAAGCTGCGCCATCTCTGAGAAGCGGGTTGAACACACTCCCCGGCCGGTTCACGGGGATCTGCTGGTAGTTCACGCCGAGCCTGTAGCGCTGGGCATCAGGGTACGCAAAGAAGCGGCCCTGCAGCAGGGGGTCCTCGGACGGCTCGATGCCGGGGACGAGATGTGACGGGGAGAAGGCGGCCTGCTCGATCTCGTCAAAGTAATTCTCCGGGTTGCGGTTGAGCGTCAGCCTGCCGAAGGGGCGGGCGCCGACGGTCCCCAGATCGGCCGGGTACGTCCCCATGTCCCAGTGCTTGGTCATGTCCAGGATGTTGTAGCCGAACTTGCGCACGTCGGCGGGGTCGATGACCTGCACCTTGGCCGTGTACGTCGGGTAGTCGCCGCGGGCGATGGCGTCGTGCAGGTCGCGGGTGGCGAGGTCCGGGTCGGCGCCCGTCAGGCGCGGGATATCGTCGTCCGAGTGCGTCTTGTACCCCAGGTCGGCCTCGAGGTACATGTGCACGTACTTGAAGCTGCCATCGGGCATGACCCATTTGTGGGCGTGGCCCATGTAGCCGTTCATGTGGCGGTACGACGAGAAGGTGCCGTAGTCGCTGTACAGCCACAGCACCATGTGCAGCGCCTCGCGGTTCTGCACCGCCCAGTCCCAGAAGCGCGTACTGTCGCGCAGGTTGGTGCGCGGGTCCCGCTTCAGCGCGTGCACCAGCCCCGGGAACTTGACCGGGTCCCGGATGAAGAAGAACGGCACGTTGTTCCACACCCAGTCCCAGTTGCCCTCGGCCGTGTAGCACTTGACGGCGAAGCCACGCGCGTCCCGCACCGAGTCGGCCGACCCGCGCTCGCCCGCCGTCGTCGAGAAGCGCGCCAGGCAGGCCGTCTTCTTGCCCACCCCTGTCAGCATGTCGATGCTGCAGATGTCCGAGATGTCGTGCGTCACCTGCGATGTGGTCAGTGGGGTGAGAGGTGGTCATATCAGGGGGCGAGTCGTACCTCGAATTCGCCATAGGCACCGGCACCTTTGGCATGGACCACCCGCTCTGGAATTCGCTCCCGGTTCAGGTGCGACAGGAGCTCGATGAGACGAAAGTCTCGCAGGAGCAACATATTCGAGGCGCGGAGGGACGATTCCGGTTTCTCTGTGGGGCAGCCATTGGAGGTGGTGTACACCTTTGGCGTCTGAGGTACGGTGTCGACAGTCATGGTGATGGTGAAGGTTGTCCGTACAGTTTTTGAGTTCCTTGTAAGGGTCTTTTTCAGTGTTTGTAAGGGCCCCTTCCGCCGACAGCGAAAGCAAGAGGACCCGACTCGATGACGACTATCAATATCCGATGCACGTGGTTTGGCATATATAGATCATTACAGGTGCCACGAAGGTGCAGACCGGAATGCAAGGCCCGGGGAGCGTCCGCATTACACTGCATAAGCCTCAAGGTGCCGACCGGTAGCTGCCGCATGCATGGCCGGGACGGCCCGCGGACCAATGAGCCACTCCTTCACCAACTTCAACGTCTTACCAGTTTGGGAGAGAGCTACAGAAATTTGCAGAGATCGCCACTGCGTGCTTGCAGTCTGAAATCTTGATCATGAAATGTTGGAGCACCTAGCCGAGGCGACGGAGCTAGTCGGTAACAGCAGAGCGTTGGTAACAGCAGAGCGCAGCACAAGGTGAAGAACGAACTGCGTTTGGATCAAAAGAGAATCGATTATACGACTATCAAGCACGGCACAGAAATCAAACATGACTAGATGGACCTAACGTACCCCCCCCTTTTTCGGCTTCCTGATCTCACAGTCAAGCCGAACCAGTGGTGCCGACATTCGTGACGAGCCGGTAGAATGCTGTTTAAAAGTTAGCCATTGCCAACACAAAGTGGCACCTCTTCATAAACTCACAGTAATCCAGCTCAGGGTGTCTCCAAACATCCCCAACCTCAAAAGCCGTGCCCTCTAACCACGCCCTCACCTCGCCCTCCCCCAGCTTGCGGCTCGCAATCACCTTAACCCTCTCCCCCTCCCCAATCGTCACCTCCTCCCCCCCAATCGTCACCACCTGCTCCTCCCTCGCACAAATACTCGTCTGAAACACGCCCGCCTCGCCATCCCACTCCCCCTCAAACCCCCACTTGGCCGCATCAAACACCCGGTCCCCTAGCGACGCATTCGCATTCTCTAGCACATTCATCACAAACGCGCGCGACAGCCCGTCCCGCGTGTCGTACGCCCGCCGCACTCGCTCCCCATCCTTGACCCCGTCCGCCGCCACTAGCACCTGCACGGCCCGCCCGCTGCCCGCGATCCCCGCCAGCAGCCCCTGGAAGTCGCCGCGCGACTCGTTCGCGAAGCTGCTCCCCAGCCACAGCACGCTCACGGCCTGCCCGGTGAGGGAGGGGTCCGCGGCGAGCCAGGCGATGCCGTCGGCGTACGTCATGCAGAGGGGGCGGCAGGTGATGCTGGTTGGGGGGGTGTGTTTGTGCAGCGCGTGGCGGAGGGTCGCGAGGCTGGATTTGAGGGTTGATGGGCATACGTCCAGGGCGTAGTAGGTGATGGTTTTCCCCTGGCGCGCGAGAGCGGAGAGGAGGAGGTAGGTTTTGGTGAGGGAGCTGGGAGTGTTAGTTGGGTGTAGTGCATGTGAAGGAGGCAGGGAGACGGGGGGAGGGGGGGGGGGGGGGGCTACCCGCTGCCGAGCTCGAGGATTGCGCTGTTGGGGGGGATCTTGGAGGCGATGGCGTCGGCGTGGAGCCGGATCAGTGATGTTTCGGTCGGGGTTAGGTAGTAGTCGGGCGACTTCATGATGCGCTCGTAGGTGAGCACCCCGGTGGCGTCCCAGAGCAGGAGGGAGGGGAAGAAGCGAGGGGAGGATTGGAGGCCCGAGATGATCATCGGTGCCAGGTCCTTGTGGATCTTGTTTTCCTGTGGCGTGCTCATCTTGTCGTGATCGTGCCGAGTGAACAAGCTGAGGGGTTTCATGTCCGTGTCAACAGACTGGAGGCAACAGCAAGCATGTTTTTATGTCTTAAACATAATGGTGACATATTTCAAGAGTCGTGTTGATTGGTTAGGAAGATAGCCCCTACATTCTGCGATCTCAGGTCCACATCAGATACACGTAAGTAAGGTTCATACGTGACGTCTCTGAGCCTTGGTTCATATAGGTTCTTACTGGCCGGCATGCCGCGCGGGAGAACGGAAATGCAGTGAAAAAAAAAAAAAGTCTTAGACTTGCAGACCGATCGGGTAGGGGGTCCTCTCTAACCCCTACGAGCGCTTGTACATACATACATCCGTGTCAAGATCCGACGGATCATGCTGAGAAAGGGCTCATATGTCAACCGTTGATCCAATGGGGCCAAATCTGATATTCGACCACACAACCTTGCTGCAGAGGATTAGCTCATATCACCCCGGGAAAGGGTTTTCCTGCTTGTGACGTACGCGTTTCCATATCGAGCTTCCACCGCGACCGGATTGCTGTCTTCCCAATAGCAGTCCCCCCTGTCTACTCCCTTGTGGATGCCGGCATCTTGGAGTGGAAACTGAGAGTCGAGCCATGTATTGTAGTAGTAGTGCTAACGCAGCGTGGCTTGTTAGTGGTAGATCAATGAGATACCTGTGAGCTGGGGCTGACTGACATCATCCGTGATGGACATGCTCAGGACCATGGGCTGGCTCAAGAGTTTCTTGTGTTTCTCCCAGCCCCCAATTTCAGCAAAAGCATCTCGCTCATCAAACACAACTGGCATTTTCTTGCAAATCTCGGCGGTAAGCCCGTCCTGCGTGACTAGCCCACTTGTCGGTGAAGACGGGAGGTCTATCCTCTTGCTATCCTGTATGAAGAACTGCGCCACCTGGGTCTCACTGAACCGGGTGACAACACTACCACCGGACCGCGTGTGTTAGCAAGCCAGTCTGTCCTTTTTTTTTGGGGGGGAGAGGGGGGGGCAGACGCACGTAAACTTCCTCGAGGTATCAACCTTTTTGCCTCGGCCGTAAAAGTCCTTCGCACCCAGCCGGTAGGGGTTGTAGTTGCAGCCCCAGAGATCACAGTTGAAGTACCGCATCGCACCACTATAGAAATCGCATTCGTCACGCCCCTGGCAGATGTAATAGTGGTCGTTCACACAGGCGTGTGTTGACATGGAGTAGGAATGTGCGTTTGAGTTCCTATCGAGTCAGCCTCCGATTCCCTGGGATGGGGAGCATTCTTACCAAACGGCAAACTCGGGACAGCAGGCACCATATGGACCTTCACCAGCGAACGGGTCGTGCTCCGAGGGTATCCATGCAAACATGTTTGCCCTTCCACCAACAAACCTCTGCGCCCGCGAGCACGTCGCATCGCAGTACCCCGTCCCGTACTCAGCACCGGCCTTGTTGGTCGGATACTTGGCCTGGCCTCCGTCCACGTCCATGGCAACAAATTTCAGGGCGGCGTTGATGCCGCATTCCACTGTCGAGAGGTCCACGTCGTACGCCAGCTCGTTGTTCAGCAGCGTGAATGTCTGGTATCGGGTCTTGGACTCCATGAGATACAGCCTCGAGCCTATGTTGTACGAAAAGTCTATGTTGGTCTTGAGCTGCAGCGAGATGCTGCTGCTGTCTGTCTTGATGCCGTAGACCTGCCTGTACTCGGAGCCCGCTCCTTCGAGAGCACACGTGGTGGTGCAGTTGGTCTCGGAGTTACAGACCGTCTCATCCCACGTGTTCCCGCTGTAGCAGCTCTTATAGCCCTCTACTTGGTGAAGCCAGCGCCAATTCGCGTCGAGGGTGATCTCTCCGCCGATTTGCTGGCAGCTCTTGTCCGCAGCACATCGACTCCATTGAAGGCTAGGATGGATCTCGGCCGACAGATTGCCAATTTGCTGCGCTGAGGCGAGACCAATCCAGCCGGCGAGAATGACCCAAGACATTTTGGTCTAATCGTTGCCAAAGGTTTTGGGTGAGGGCAGGTTCGGGTGGAGGGATTCCATCGACCGGCCCCAACTTGTACACAATTCCTCGTACTTGACTTGGTTCAACACAGCCACAGCCAGTGCGAGGTGTCGTCTAGCTGCAATATGCGAAGTGCGGGGACAATAGATTGGATTGGACGCCTTGAATCCTTTTGTGTTGCTCAATTACGACCCGATAATAAGCGAGGGCGTTGTCGAAGCGAAGCTGAGCCTTTTGTGAATGGTGCCTTGTGAATGCAGTGGTGTTTACAGCACAAAGTGAGCAAAAACGAAGCTTTGCTTTCCCTGGGAGTGTATGAACTTGCAAGTCTTGCCTATGATTTCTACAGCTTCCCGATAACCACGAAAAGCCCATGTCTGAGGTTTTTCCTGCCTCTTTTCTTTCTTTCATTTCTTACTCCGACACTGTGGTAAAGCGGGGTGGAGCGTGCATCCATGATCTATCATTCCAGAGCCCATCAAATCATTTCATCGCGCATGCGCGCCAACTCAGTTCCAACTTCAACATCACTCTTCCTAAAGCTTAGAGCCCCTAGATATGGCGTCAATCTTCCGGCGTCTTCCGTGGCCCAGCCGGGCATGGAAGCCTCTTATATTCTCCAACTCCAGTTTCAGTCAAATCCCCTTGGAAAAAAAACTCAAAGAGGAGCTCCTTCCGGCCTACGTCGCGTCGCGTTACCACCCCGTCCGCCTTGGCCAGGTTCTCAAGGATCGCTATCAAATTTTTGGTAAGCTAGGCTTTGGAACAACTTCGACAGTTTGGCTGGCGCGCGACTTGAGGTATGGCGATCCATCCGCCCTGCTCCCACTACCCGGGGCCCGGACCTGCTTTGAGTGAGAGACATGGGTGCCTCGGTCCTCTGTGAAGGATGTCACCTTTTTACCGGACTTGATCAAGAACATCAAACGTATCGGAGTCGAGCTCATCTTGCCGAAATGGTTGCATTGCTGGGACAACTGGCCAAAGTCAAGCCACAAGTTCTTCACGGATGCAGGTCTCTTCACTGACAAACATGCACTATCTCTACAGACGAGTTCGGCCCAGATAAACCAGTTCCGGATGCCGTGTCGCTAGAGGAGAGGGAAAGTAGCTTGGAAGGCCGGAGCAAAGAGAAATTCCTCGCCATGATGCAGAAGATGCTGCAGTGGGAACCATCGGAGCGTTCCTTGGCGAAGGCGCTGGCCGATGACGAATAGGTCATGGCGTATAAATGTAATCACTTTGAGACAATCTTTGCTAGAGAGAGTGAAGCGAAATCGACAATAGTGTGGACGCTGTGAAGCCAGAAAAAAAGGGGGTGGGGCAAAAAGGATGTCTCCTCGACCGGAATCGAGCCGGTGACCTTTCGGTATATGATTTTGCAATTACAGCCGAACGTGATAGCCAACTACACCACAAGGAGTTATTCTGCTGAGATAGCGCGCCACAGTTTATACTCATCTCCTTACTGCAGTTGGCTCGATGGCCTGCTTCCACAGACCCTTTGATTCTAGGCTAAAGCTATAGCACTCTGATGATGGCGTTATGCGCCTGTGAAGAACATGTTGTGGATTGGGTGATTGGCAGCCATAAGCTTCCACAGCTCCACTCGCTGGAACGTTCGTTTGTTGGGAAGTGGAAAAGCACGACTGGTCCGTGCGGGACCTTTATAGCACTCGTCAGTCAACCAATCAAGTCGGGTCTTCTTCTTTCCTTTCGCTTTCGGAAAAGCCATTGACCATGGGCAGGTCGACATCCAAAGCACGGCACCACGAGCATGCAGCTTCACCGTCGCCCTTTTTGAACCTCCCGGCCGACATCATCGAGCTGATAGCGGAGCAGCTCAGCGGGGAACCCGAGTGCATTTGGCACTCGGCTTGACATGCAAGGATTTGTATGCTCTTCTCGTTCCACGGGCGCCGCCTCTTGGCTCGCTGCAGCAATACAACCTCCTTTCCCTTCTCGAATCACACCCTGGAATCGGCAACCACTCGTACGCCTGTGAAATTTGCATCAAATTGCACCGCTTCATACCTCATGTGGTCCCCTCGATACCAAACACACATATCACTACCGTCGCGAATGGCGCGCAGTGCGATTCTTGCACCCCTGCTACGAGTGGACGTCTTTCCGTGTGGGAAGCACTCGTTACAAACTAGCCTATCACCACGCGCGTCTGGTCATGAACCGACATGACTACGGCGCGCCTTGCGGGTTGCCTCTTATAATCGCCTGAACGCTGCTGCCCTGCAATGCAGACTCCCCTCGGTTGACGGCCCTCGCTGGACGCAAAACTAGTCTGCCCGAATCATCGACGGCGAGCTGTTTCTCCGCGCCGCCCACACAATCGACAGCTACACCCTATCCGGCCATGATCTCCGATCTCGTATCGACGAGCTATATGCATACCAAATCTGCGCTCATCTCCATACAAGCCGCGCAATCCCTACTCTCGAGTTGCCCAGCGAAGTATCCGGCAATGCCGCTGAGCTTTTTTCCGAGTGTCAAGACGTGCCCGGATCCTGCACCACATGTCTCACCGACTACTGCGTCACGATCGAACACGAAGAAAAGGAAGCGCCGGGCACATGGGGTTTCTGCCCGCCGAAAGAGAAAAAAAATTCCCCCCTGGGCACGGCTTGGGTCATCACCATCGTCACCTACTACCAGTTTGGAGCCTGTCGTTCTCCCGTGTACGACTGGAAGTGGGAAACCTTGACTGACCCCACGGTTTCGACTACACAACAATGAAAGAAGGAGAGATCACACAGCGAATGGCAGATACCTGCCTAGCTCGGTAAGGGACAAGTGGCGAGCAGCCTCCTTCTGGGTCTTGCCCCCCCCCCCCCCCCCCCTGACAGAATGGCCAGGCAGGGTAAAGGAGGTGGAGATGGTGTGCAACGGAGGGTACAGACAAAGACAAACAGCAGACCGGATTGAATACCTAATCTCAATGATGGCATATCCTCTGGGCATCCTATTAATCAAGCATTAAAACAGCTTTGCTGCCCCCACACCGACGCCAAACCCCTCCGGAGCCTGTGTAAGCTGGTGATGGCAAAACCTGCGATCCCGTTTCCTGATATCTCTTAGCCTCAATCCCGTCACAATACCTCTGGTAAAGCAAAGAGAGAGTTCTCATTATATCATCCCGTCCCAAATTCCCAGCCATGGCTAGTCTAATGCTTAACCTCAGAGACCCTTGAGTTCGGCATGATAGATGTCGGCCGTGTTCTAGAGAAATAATCAGCACATGGTCAACATGCCAGGGCAATCTTGGCCCGCTGCACATACCTTCTCGCCATTGTCCGACGAAGCGCGCCGGTCCTCGTTCTTTTGTTCGGGAGCCACGTAGCCCACGCACACGTACTTGCGGAACTTGCGGGCAGGCAGCCTCTGCTCGAACTGGGTGGTGGGAAAAGGGGTTAGCACGCATTTCGGAGCAAGAGCGCATCCCAAGACTTACCATCTCGTCAATCTCCTCCAAAGTCCGGCCCTTGGTCTCGGGGAGGAAGATAAAGACCCAGATGAGAGCAATGAAGCACGAGGGGAACCAGATATACCCGTACTTGGGACCCCAGTTGAGCGACTGGGGGTTGATGAAGTAGGGGGCGGTGAAGGTGGTGATCCAGGCGCCCAGGAAGCCGACGGCGGCGGCCATGCCGAAAGTGTAGCTGCGCAGGCGCTGCGAGGGGATCTCGCCGCCAGCCAGCCACGCGTAGCTCGAGATCATGCCGTTGTAGCTCATCATGTACAGGCACGTCAGCGCCACCAGCACGTTGCCCGTCTGCGTCGTGCGTCCCAGCTTGTCGTACACGACGGCGATGATCATCTGCAGGATGCCGCACACGCCCAGCCCCGTCATCAGGATCACGCGCCGCCGCCCGAACCGGACTACGATGAGCGAGTTGAACAGGATGGCCAGGATGCCCATCACGCTGAGAATGTTGCTCATGGCGAAGGGGTCGGCTACGTTGGCCATGGCGAGGAAGTAGGCCTTGTACGCTGTTTGCTGTCAGTGAGAGGAAGTAGGACGCTGGGGACGTCTCGCGTACCAATGACAAACATGGAGCCCGAGGCAGCCTGCAGCGTGACGGCGCAGACGGCCAGGAAGGTGCGCCGCCGGTCGACCGGGTTGGTGAACATGTCGAGGGTGCTGATGCTGCTGCCGAGCTCCTTCTCGCGCTCGATGGCGGCGCGGATCTCCTTGAGCTCGTCCTCGCAGGCCGCCCCGGGCGGGCGCAGCCACTCCAGCGACTTCCGGCCCTCCTCTTGCCTGTTTTGCAGGATGAGCCAGCGCGGCGATTCCGGGATGAAGAACATGGCGACCGTCAGGAACAGCGGCACAATGTAGATCATGCCGAGCGGGATGAGGAAGGCCGATTTGTCGGGTCGTTTGGCCGTTGCCCAGTCGATGATGGTGCCGATGAGGGTGCCCTGGTTGTGGTCAGCAGGGGAGAGATGGGCAACCTGAAGAGTCCGAGGGGGGGGGGGGGGGGTCGGAGGGGGGTTTCTTACAAACGAGGTGAAGAACTGGAAGATGGTGAGGAACCATCCGCGGTACTTGGCCGGGCTACTCTCCTGGATGTACAGCTGCGAGAAGGTCATGAAGTAGCCGTTGGCGAGACCGATGAGGAAGCGGCCCGCATAGAGAGGGCCAATGTCCTCGGTCGCCATCATGATGATGTTGGACACCATGCACAGCAAGCAAGCCGCCCAGAGACATTGCCTGCGGCCGAACCTGGCGGCAACGAAACCGGCCGTTCCCGAGCTGATGAATGCGCCGAGCGTCATGAGCGACGAGATGAGCTGCTGCCTTGTCGTGTCAATGTTCCAGCCGATCGCAGTCCCAGGGGCTTCGTAACCATAAATCTGCAGACAAAAAGAGTTAGCCATGCAATCGACTCCAAAAACAACTTGGGGCGCTGGACCCGACCTTGAGGAAGCCAGGCATGGCCTGCAAGCCGCCAATGAGACCAAAGTCGACGCCATACTGGAACGGCGACAAAACAACGACGCCGCACGCCAGGAAGCACCTCCAGTGGGCTTTCCACGTCTCGGGCTCGGTCGGGGTCTCCATGGTGTGAGAAAAGGGCTGCTATGCGGTTGTCCCCAAAAGCAGTGTAAATCGAGCCAGAGACAGCGAAACGAGATGAGAGAATCCCGGCCTGGATGGGGGTACCAAAACTGCGCCCCGCGAGGGCCTGAAGGATATATATCTGCAACCAAACCTCGTGGCGGTTCCTGCACGGTGGCATTCGCTTGCAATTCAAACTTGATATGGTGGTCCTGCTCACCTTCTCGCCCGCCCCGGTCACTCTGGAAATGCCGAGACGCGCAGGGGAATGCAAGGTCTTAGCGAACGCATGCCCATGCGGAGAAGGGAGGCGACTGGGCCGCGCTGTCGACACGCTTCAGGCTGTTGGGGGACGGTACCAAGAGCGGGGGTGATCGGGTGCTTCGACTTCATCCAGACAGTGGCACGCCGGCCTAGCGCGCACTCCGTTAATTAAAGGCTGAACGCAATGGAAGAAGAAAACGCGATATGCTGCCGCTGAGGCCGGCCCCAGGGCGGGTGGGTAACATCTCCCGAAGTCTGGTCTCGCCACCATCCCTGGCCTACCCCAAGATGCAACCCCATTACCCCAGGATCGCCCCCGTCTAGTTCATGTAAGCCCCAGGAAATCTCCAGATCTTGGCCGCAGTGGCGCCCTTTTTGTCGACCATGTTTTTCGAGGGCCTGTTCCTACCCTCCTGGTAGTACATAAGGTATCTCGACGTGAGAGCGGTACTTGGGTGGCGGGAGGAGAGAGGGGGGGGGGGGGGACTTCGGATCCCAGGGCTCGGACTTGTTATTGGCAGTGAACTACTCCAGGTTGGCCAGAGTGTGCTCTGTCGTACTCTGTCGGCAACTCTTTAATGCCCGCAGTCACCCACGTTTCTGGGACTGTTCCGCTCCCGCCACGGCCGTCTGCATGCGCGTGACTGCGGCGATGCGAAGATTTCCAGAAAAAATCCGACGCCACCACTCCCATCTCAATATCAAAACAATATGGGATATATTACCAGATCTGCATGGCTGCTGTGGAACACACATCCAGGACCGTTTAATCCGATTTTGGGTCGTTGGTGATTTCTTTGTTCACCACCAATTTACCACTCTTAGGTTGGTAAAATTGGAGGGAATGCGCGAGGACAATAGCTTCAATCCTCGATACCATGTCGACCTTCTTGAGCCTAGTCCCTACGCTTGGGGTCTCGAATGCGCATCTCCTTTTCCTGTTCTCGGAACCTGGGAGTCATGTGCATGCTTTTCTCCAGCATGAGAGAGGTTCGCCAATCCATTTCCGTGTCTCCCCAACCACCCCCGCTAACACGCCTCAGCTGTATGTTCTTCTCGGCACTTTTGGCCAGACAGGATGGATGGATCCTGAGCCTGATGAAGTAGACTGGTAGTGCCCACCAATGGTTGGTATTTCGACGTTTGCAACACCTAGACCATGGAACTCGAGTCACACAATGGGTTCTATCTCACTCGCAGCTTTTCATAGGAATAGTGACATTGAGAGTCGAAGAGTTGGCCTCGGCTTTCGTACCGACACCAAGGACCACCGTCAAAGACTTGGAAGGGCAAGACGACCCTGCGCATCAATTGATGCTCAAGGTTTGTGCTACTTCGAACCAGCCAGCTAGGTGCTTTGGCCTGCCCTTCCTAGAACCTCCTTGTCTTGCTGCAGCATCCTGCAGTGGGCAAAGAAAACTCCAAATTTTCCATGTTCAGTCCAAACACTTGTCCAGCATTCTATCGCGCAATTTCTCGCCAACAGACTCACGCCACAACACGGCCATGGAGCAAAAGAACAAGCAGACACCGGTAAGCAGCAAAAAAAAATCTTTCTCTATTTACTATTGTCCTTTGAGGAGTATTTCTGGATCCCACATCGCTGCTGGCAGCATCTCGAGGAAAGCACCGCCACTTCCCGTCCGATACTCTTGTGCTCCAATCTGCCCAAGCTCGCTCGCGGAACACTCCCCGGCAACCGGGCCCCATGCCCTCGCCAGCCCATTCTCGCCGAACCGATGCCATCGCCACAGCGAGCGCCGAAATACTCGCTGCCGAACACCCGGCCACTGGTCCCGTCTGAGCTGCCGTCACTGCAGCTCGTCTAGCGCCCGGGCCGTGAGAGATTGACGTCGGGTGAGATGTGTGAGTATTACTGCTCGCCCCAGGGTACCACGCGCCGTTTTCGTCTCTGTAAGTTGTTTTTCTTGCCGCCCAGGGGCACCGTAACGCCCCACCTTGGAGCTGTGTCTGGACGGATTCAGCGGAGTTGCGTCAACCCTGTCTCTATCGCTGCCGTAATAGAAAGGCCTGTGTTGACTTGTAGGTCGGCTCCTATCTTCGCTTCCCTGCTCTTTTCACCAACTCCCTTGCTTAGCGATCCCCAAGAGTCTGCAAATTGGTATCAGCTCTCCGACAAACGAGTTAGACGACTTCTGAATCTCGGGCTAGAAAGACGGTTTATTGGGGGTGGGGGGGTAGCAGGCGCACGCATGTGGGTAGGATAGTGATGTAGCCGCACAGACAGCCGGTGCCACACGGCATTATGATGATTGTGTAATTGGAGAGCCCAGACACACTACCAAATAGAACGTCCGCCGTCAATGACCCCTTGCCTTCCTGGGTTCCATCCACTCAAGCGTTTAATACCAAGAGAAAGTCATCTCGCGACGCAATGAGCCAAACAGGAGTTCCGAAAGAGCAGTAGGCTCAAGTCATTAAGAAGGATAGAGGTAAGTTAACCCTATTGCGCATCCCAAATGATCAACAAAGTGCTGGAACGATGGCAGAGATCACGTTCGAGAAGATTCCTGTCCCCCAGCCAGCCCTTGACGAAGTCCTAGTCAACTTCAAGTACTCGGGTGTCTGTCACACAGATCTACACGCCATGAATAACGACTGGCCGCTACCACGCAAGACGCCCGTGGTGATAGGGCATGAGGGTTCTGGGATTGTGGTTTCCAAGGGCAGCACCGTAACCGGCGTTTCTGTTAGCGACCGCGTCGGCATCAAGTGACTGAGTGCGTCCTGCCTCGACTGCACCTTTTGCTTACAGGGTGACGAATCGCTCTGCCCGCATGCCACCCTGTCGGGATACACTGTTGATGGCACGTTTCAGCAGTATGCCGTCGCCAACGCTAGCTTGCCGAAGGACGTTGTCTTGCGGCCGTGGTCCCGGTACTCCGCGCTGGACTCCACGTCATTACCGCGGACGAGGACGCTGAGAAGGGCGAGATATGCAAGAATCTGGGAGCGGCAAGCTTTGTCGACTACAAAATGTCAAAGTCAGTCATTGATGACGTCAAGGCAGCAAGTGGCAGGGAGAATCTTGGCCCTCATGCCGTTTTGGTTCTCACACCGCAGGAACAGCCATTCCAGCAAGCAACAGCATACGTGCGCGCCCACGGTGCTGCCGTCGTGATCGGGCTGCCGGCTGTGGCCAAGATCAGTATGCCTGTGTTCGATACGGTCGTCCGCATGGTCACAGTGAAAGGGTCGTATGTCGGAAGCAGGCAGGATATGGCTGAAGCCATCGAGTTTTTCTCGCGAGGCCTGATCAAGGCGCCGTACAAGGTTGTTGGACTGAGCGAGCTGCAGGGCGTCTTCAAAGCAATGAGTGAGAACAAAGTCGTTGGGAGATGTGTGCTTGACATGAGCAAGTGATTGTCCACTAGGCTCAATAATTGAACAATGGGACAAGGATGTCGAAGTATTACATGGATTGCTGGCATCGCCAGAACTTAGAGACGATGACTCGAAGAAAGCGAAACGGCCAAGTCGGGCGGGGGAAGGGAGCCGGTGAAATGCCAAAAACTTTGAGTTAATCCCTCACTCCTTCCTCAGTGTCGCTGGTACCTACATGTCCGCTCAGCACAAGACAAGCAATGACACAGCGAGCAATGATCGAACCCCCAAATGATAGCAAGGGCCCTGCCCATATGACCCCTTGGTCGGGGAAAGTGCGAAACGTGAAGTGTACTTGGACAAGTTAGGGTTGTGTGCCTGCTCAGGGATCGAAGTGGCTCCATGTCACGACGACAGATGCCTGGATGGGATTCGGAATTGTGCATCATATAGGTGAAGATTTAGGATGCATGCATGGTGAGGGTTTATTTATGAGTAAGGTAGGAAACATGCAAAATTAAAATAAAAAAAAAAAGTTAACATTGAAAAAGAAAAGAATTGGCCCGCGCCAGACAGAGTTGATCTGACACCGTGCGATCGCTATAGCTCATGAAACAGCTTTATACCTGACTGGTGGTGCCGATTACTAGTCGTATAAGTGCGGTATTTAACTCTGCAAGCAGAACTCGCATGTGCTAGCCATTCGGGCTAACTTGGTTGTGAAAAACTGTCCTACAAACTTAGAACATATACCAGATACAACCTGCCCCTCCCCCCTCCTTCCTCCTTCCCTCCTTCCATCACCTCCCACAGCGATCAGAAAATTACAAATGAGGTAGGTCCTCACGGATAATAGTTAATGGAATAAATAGTTGATAGGGTAATTCAAGAGAAAATAAATATATATTATAAGGGGAGAGGCAGTCGTACCCGAGGCGCTTACCGTGCTTATTTAGACTTCTAAAGGCTAGTGGCAGGTCCTTACGAGAGTCACCGTGGATGGCGTATCGGGCGGTGTGTTGATGTGTTGAAGAAAGTCAAAAGAAAAAGAAGGTAAAATTAAACAAGGAGTGCCCGTACCAGAATTGAACTGGTGTCTCAAACAATCGAGAGCTCGTGGAACAGCAACCCTGGGACTGACGATCTAGTCGCGTAGGATGAGACAGTATGCAAGTCGAACTCGCCGCGTTTTACCATCCACCAACACGCACTCATTGATGGAAACTTGGTCCTACAAACCAGCACATATACCACCCGTACCCCACCCCCCCAACTGCTCTTGCCCCACACAGCATGTCCCATTCCGAGTTGCCGCAGAGGAATGGATGTCGCTGCCTATTGGGGCTTTCCCACGGGTCGGGTTCTCATTCTGAACTACACGTTCCTACACACAAAAACACACAAGGCGTTTCATTGCCCATCTCGATCCGAGGCATCTTGTGTGCCTCGATGCCGCCCACAAAACAGCACAACACACACCATAAACGCCCGCTAGGTATCAAGACACTTTTTCCACCTGCACCCTCTCAGCCGACCAGAGCCTGCTGGCGCAGGGCATTTAACTTTGAAGCCTTGGAAAACTGCAGACCGCAGCGATTACACAGCGTCCCCTTGCCATCGGGCCCAGTCCTCCACTCGGTGCTGACAGTGTCACCACATCCATGGCACCTGCCAGCCGCGTTCCTCGCAGGGATTGTTTTCTGTCAACATTCAGCATCAGTCACCCTGCATGCACACCACACCATCAACAGGACAAAGAAAACTAACCTTGGCATTCGGCATCCTGCGCGACCGCGTCCTGATCTTACTCACGCGACACGCCCAGCCCTGGGCCTTGCCGACCTTGGCCTCCGCGCCGGGCTCCCCATCCTCGCTCCTAGCCCGACCACCACCAACATCCGACCCCGCCCCCACCGTCGTCGTCGTCGTCGTCGTCGAAGCCGTACTCTCGCGCCTCTCGACTTCCCTCCCTCCTCCCCCTCCTTCCACCGTGCCTGCAGCAGCAGCAGCGGCAGCGGCAGCGGCAGCCTCCTCCTCATCCTCGCGCTGCATCTCGGCGACGCGCTTGACAATGTGCGCAATCTCCTCGAGCTTCTTCTTGATGGTGGCCGCGTTGTTGGCCATCTGGCTAACCATCTGACGCGAGGGCAGCTGGGCCGAGATGGTGGCGCCGCCCTCGGGCGCAGCCACGGGCTCGCGCTGGCATTGCTCGTAGAAGCGCTTGGAGAAGTCGAAGAGGGAGACGGAGGCTTGGTTGAGCTGTTTTCGGATCAGTCTCTCTTTTCTCTCTCCTTTAGGAGGGAGGTTTTCAATGAAAGAGGGAGGGGAGGGCATCACACGTTGAAGAGGGCTTCGATGTAGCCCCAACCCAGCGGGAGGTTCACGTCGTTCACGGCGGGCGCCAGCGGGGGTGGGCGGTAGTGTTGCCGGTCGCCACCGGCGGGCGTGGTGGAGTGGGGGTTGGGCAGTAACTCCCGTAAATAAATGGGCGGCGCGGCTGCCGCGGCTTGCGGCTTTGGCCAGCGCGAGGCCTTTTGTTGGGGCGGAGACGAGGCCGCGGTGGGGGAGGGGGTCCCGCCGACGGGCGGCAGCACGGCTGGCGTCCCGGCTGCTGGCCTCTCATTCGCCGGCTCGTTTGGTGGAGCTGGGTTGACCAGTGTCGCAATACTAAACTGTATGCTAGCGTGTGTCTCGTCGGGGTTGGAGGGGACACTGGTTAGGGTGTTGGAGGTCACCGCTGATGGCGGCCGTGTCGGCGGTGTCGGTGGTCTCGCTAGATGCTCTGTGAACTTTTGGAATGAGGGGAGCTCAGTACGGTAGGGGGAAACAAAAGTCTCTGGCATCCTGGGGGGAGCGCTCGAGGGCCCGACTGTGCAGATTTCGTACATGCCGGCGACACAGCGTCAAGAACACCACCCAAGGTGCGAATATCCCGCCCCGAGACGAAATGACTGGTATGAAGAGAGAATAAGGGGGGGGGACGCTGCTGGGGGCACTGCCGTGTGGTCAGACGACACAGAGAAACATGGGATCGGGATTGTCTCATAGGCAGGATAAGGGAGTGGGCTTGAGTCCCCCCAAGGCAGGTAAGCACTTATATATCAGGGCCGCAGGACCACACCGTTGCCATGAGCTCACTCAGAGAGTGCGCGACCAGGGGGGAAGGGGGGCGGTGTTGCTCTTTTTCCCACCCACCAACTTTTGACAAACCGCCAACACCTGGGCCCCGCGCTGCAAGGGATGGCACACGTGGACAATTGGGTGCAGCACTGCATTTCTGCTCTATCAATTTTCTCCTTCTCGATAGCTTCACGGTGCGTGATAGCGACGTCCCCACCCACGCCAGAGGCCATCGGGGGGCGTGCGGCCGTCAGCACACAGCCAACCAGTCGTAGCCGTGAGGTGCAGAGGGAAAATGCAGCGAGGCAGAGAGAGGGCAGGCAGAGAGGGCAGGCAGAAGGGGGGGAGGTAGAGACGCAGATCCTGAGAAAGGCTGAACTGGGTGGGGTGACTGGGCATTCACAACTACTGAGAACATGCAGAGGGCTGCAACCCTCAGGGCGCCGATGACTGGAGGCGGTCAAGCCCCCCGGCGGCTCGAGGTGCGTCGCCGGCATCGCCTAGCACCTCGGCTCGGGCCAATCGGTTCGGGTACCCGACGACGATGAACCGGGTTAGGAGAGAGAGAAGGGGGCGGGACGGTGAAGCGACCGCGCTGCGCTGTGTGTACAGTTTCCGGCAAAACGGTCCTCGGTACAGTACATAGGGCGCCGTCCCAACACATCCATGACCCATCCATGACCCCCCCCCCCCCCTACACGACAACTCTCTGACGAACGCCTGCAAGTTCGTTCAGTCGAAATCGAAACCGATGTGACGAGATGGCCCAGGACGACAGCCTGCAACCCCTCCTAATACACGGCCATCCGCCATTATTAGTGTCGGCCACCACATGTGGCGTTTTGTCTCCCGCTCTCGCATCTGTGTTTGTTTCTCGACCACACGCCAGCTTCACCAATTTCTCCCATGCTCTGCGGCGCATCCTTAGCCGCCCGCCTTTTGTGCAAACATCAGATCAGCTTCCTGACTAGGCAGTCCGTGATACGTAGCACACAGACTAGCCCCCCCCCCCCCCCCCGCATTCCCTCGAGCCCTGAGCCCTGGCCAGGAGAATGCTAGACACGCCTCGCGAAGCACAGGCAAACCATGGGACATGGCGACGGTGACCCGCATGAATTGTCGAACACTTGATTGCCCATACGATAGGAACCACCTAGCGCTCTCAGCACCGCGCACTACACAAATACAAACACACACACACACACACAGGCTTGACGGGCTGCTTGGTATCTCCCCTCTCCTCCCTCCCTCCCCTTTTCCCCGTTGATTACTGAGGTGGTACAACCTGCAGAGTTCCCAACGGACTCGATGCGAGCGTCTCCTTGGGCATTGGGTGCTGCCCGAGTGAGGAGGCCGAGGGAGGGGGGGGCTTGAGCTGTTTGGCTCAGTAGGTGCCGCCATTGTGCGACCAAAGCCGACACTCGGCCTCGGCAGCTTTCCCCTCCACGATGCATCGCTCTCGCATGCCATCAGTCATATCTGGTGGGCAAATCAAGACGGGCCGTGGTATCTACACAGTATCTTCAACCGCCGCCGGCTCTCGGCCGTCGAGAGCCCGAGGAGAAATGCAGATAGCTTCATCATTGGTCGCAACCGGATTCAGTTGCATGCGTGCAGTTCGATGGCCCGACACTACACCACACCTATGGCGAGCTATGGATAAGCAAAGTGGCAAATCCTACACTTTGTTCATCTAAATATCTGCCCCAACACCGAGACCGCTCATGTATCAGGTCCTTGATCACTTCCCCAAGTTCTTCAACCGGCCGTGCCGAGAAAAGGCATCGCCGTAGAAGGCTGCTGCAAAACCACAAAACCCAATATTTATCTAGGGGTATCTAATGCGCCGGGCCTGCACCGTGTAAATGCCGTATGAGCCTAGCAGCTCTTGTCGGGCGCTAGACTGATCATGATAACGATGAGATGAACGAAAAAAAAAAAGGAAACTCCTCCAGCCCTCCAAGCAATTCCAGTGAATTATTTTGTAACTGTGACACCAGCCATCAACGCCATATTACCCCCAGACCCCAGACCCCAGACCCCACACTCTGGCGACATTGAACGTCGAAACAAATTATACGGCGCTCTTGGTGCGCTTGATCATGCTCTCCCAAGCCGGAATCGGCTTGGGCTTGCACTCGCCACAGAGATCATTTGCTCTGCAAAAGATGGTCAACTCCACTTCATCGGGCACCATATGCTGGGGACTGCCCAAGGTAACAAAAAAAAAAAAAAAAAAAAAAAAACTAACCTGTATTCGAACTCCGAGACGTTGGGCTGGCAGCGCTTATGCGTCACAGTGTAGCAGCGGCACCATTTGGATGCGATCCAGCGGAAGTGGCCGCAGCAGTATTCTCTCTGTAGGGATGGCGGTCCTTTTGTTAGCAAAAGCACCAAAAGTCGGGCACCTTGGTTGGGGACAAGTCAACGCACTTGGATGTAGTCGCACATGGTGATGGTTGTTTGGAGTTGCAATCGGCTCAGCGGAAGCTACGCCGTGATAGACGAGTTGGGTGAGGGTTGAGGTACTTGTGTGTTAAATATGCCGTGGTGTTGAAGTTGAACGGATGGATGTCCAGCTATGATAAACCATACATGGAGACGATGGGGGATCAAGAAAGCTGCCCTTGGGGGGGGGCTTTCATCCCCATACTTGTACTTAGTCAGGATGCCCAACGAAAGCCTACGAGGTTTGCTGTCTCACCGTGAGCCGTCTTGCTTAACACCCTGGTTGGCCGCCATCTCTCGAGAGGGATCCGCCCTCCCGTTTCCTTGGGAACTCGGGGATTGGGGGAAAGACGCCTTCGGCACGGTGCCGTGCAGGGCAAGGACAGGGCCTGTGGAATGTGGAATGTGGATTGGACTGAGCCCGACGGGGAACGGAGGGAATCCGCTAGTCACGCTAGCGTAACCCCCCCCCCCCAGACGGAACGCGCTACACTGCTTCGTCCTGGACGGTTTGATACAAAATGGACGAAGGCTCGGGAAATTTTGCCCGATAAAAAAAACGGTCTATCGCCTGCCTGGATCTGGCCGAGCACCCGCAATCTGACAATCTGAGTCGAGGCCGCGGCGGATTGTGATGGCGCTCGTTGGCGCCCAACGGGGGGGCTCGCGGGCTTGACCCAAGACGCTCCAATTGACGCTGCCGCAGGGGGATGTCGGGCTTGTTAGGGCCGGGGATGGTGGTGTCCCGTAAGCTGCTACGATCATGGGATGGGCCAGTTGACTGTGCGATGCGGGCTTGGGCTTGCGGGTTTGCGGGCTGCGGTGGCGGGGGGGAAAGCCGAAGGAGGGTAGGAGTGAGATGGGAAACTGAGAGGAGTATCGGCTTCCCGCCTCGCCCTCAACTTTCTCATCGCGGGCCTCGGGTCGGTTCCCTCGTCTTCGGTGACGCTCCACGGCAGGGCATTGGCTCGATCTCGATCTCGCACATCTCCCGATCCCATGCCGCGTTGAGCAAGGCTGCAGCCATCATCAATTCAAGCCCAATGCCTCCCCCCCCAAATCGGTCGTCTTGCAGTATCAATCTATCATTTCTCGATTTTTTTTCTCTTCTTCTCGTTCGAGGATAATCCCAATATGAAGAAGTTCTGCTGTACACTAGGGTATGACTCGTATGTTCCCCGTGAGGGCTTCTGCGATTGGAACTATTCCTTATCTCCCAGCGGGATTCGGGATTCAAGGGGCCCGGAGGAGTAATTCTGGATATGCCAGAGCCCGCGGCATTGGGGGGGGGGAGGGGGGGGGGAAAGTTGATGGCCAATGAATTCAGTTTCGAGATAGAGGGGTTGGGGCAGCCAGGAGACCTGTCATAATCTCCCCTTACCACGATTGCTTCAGCTCGCGTATGTGCGAGCCGTGTGGCGCGCAGGGAACTGACTGGCTTTGGTCTGAGGGGCTCCCACATTGTGTCTGTCTCAGCTACCCAGTCTCCCGGGGCTTGCAATGACCTGCTTTCGCTTGGCCTGCCTGCCTGGACCCAGGCCAGAGTCAACTATAGCCAGGCCTCAGAAGAGCGAACGCTCCGGTCGAGACTCCTGCCGATGTTGTCCGTCCAGTATGCGCTTCATCGAGGCCCATAGAGGCTAGCGATTGGTCTGCTTCGAGTTGCCGGGCCCGGGCAGATGATTTGGATCGACTCGTCCAGTATTCGACAAGGGAAAAACTTGCCCAGCACTGGCTTGCGTACCCGAAACATATCCGCTTGCCTCGTAATCCCACTATCTTGGTGTTAGCGCACTTCGTTGAGCCAGTGGGCGCTGGCTCTGACCCAGGAATGTTGACCCCAGGGCCAGGACCCCGAAAAGGAAGGCGAGGCACAGTGGGCTTGTGGACTCCAGACAATAAGACAATAAAAAAAATAAAAAATAAAAAAAGCAAAAGAAAG
The DNA here is from genome assembly GCA_030549175.1 of Lasiosphaeris hirsuta. NCBI lineage: Eukaryota > Fungi > Ascomycota > Sordariomycetes > Sordariales > Lasiosphaeriaceae > Lasiosphaeris > Lasiosphaeris hirsuta. The sequence goes on from JAUKUA010000002.1 coordinate 6,035,754, forward strand.
GCCGCCGTCTTGGCATTGAGACACGCGGGGCCGCTGGATGAAATACCGGCCAGACGTCAGTCTTTGACCTAACCAAACCGGGGCCTCGTTGCATCGTCTTGCGCCCTCGGGGCCCTGACATGCAGAAACAGGGCTCCGAGGCTTTGAGCCGTGACGTCAGGGTGGTAGGCTGGCCCGAGTGGTTGGCTCACGGCAAATCCCAAGTGTTGCATGCTTCTTTCCGCTCTCTCTTGAGTGGTTGAGTGTTGCTTGCTCGCGCCACCGTCCTCACCTTGCGTCTAGAGATGCAGCCCGTTTCCAATTTTTCAGCAGTCAACAGAGTGCGAAAAGTGTGCATGTAGTCCGTACGGAGACAAGGGGGTGTAGAATGCTCCACCTAAGGGGGGCCGGAGACATGTCCGTGTCAATTTGGCGAATCTGAGTGGCCGTCGCAGCAGCAGGCAGCACAACTTGCACATACATATCCACTATCGCTGATGCAAACACCAGCAGTTCGCAGCCAGAAGCCATTGTGCAATGGCATGATGGACAAATTATGAGGCAGAAGAAAAGGAAAGATGCGAGAAAAGTGACAGAAAAGTAAGACAATGATGGAAGAATCCGGCTGGTTCTGGTTCGAGGGTCAATTGACTGAACCCCAGTCGGCCATCGTGGTGATCTCGTGACGATAGGGATCATGGCATCGTTTTTGTGAAACGGTAGGAAAGTCGGCACAAGTGACTCGAGAGGTTGCGACGATTTGTTGCACCTTCAAGTTGGCAGGAAAGGAGGGGTGGGGCTGATGGGGTCAGGGCTTCTGCGCCTTCCCCCTGGGGAAGTCAATGTCAATGTCAACCTTAAATCGACGTCAACCAGGCAACCGTGACACGAGGAATTTTGCAACGAAGCCATAGAGACTCCGCTCAAGCAAGCATTTCGCTTCATTGCGCAAACATTCGACTCGGCCCGCCGATTGACACGGCTGGTACTTGTCCCGACGCCACCCGCAGGCATTTATTTGGTCAAATCACGATCTACCGCCCCGCGCTGGGTGCCCACGATCGCGGGCAGCCTTCAACGACTTTCCGAACTGTCCGAAATGTCTAAAGCTCTGGGAATGCTCGCGTTGGGTAGGCATGGACATTCTGCACCGACACAGACACCCGCAGGATGGCATCATGCAGCCAGCGGCCATCTCTGCCGCCCACTGTTTGCATCCTCCATCGCCCCAGACTCCTCCCACAATCCCAGCACAGGTTCCCTGCGTCGCTTGCATCATTGCCCCGCGAATGTGATGTCGCGATGCACCCTCCGCCGCCTCTGCGAGCCCTTTGCGTCCGTCAATGTCGCTGGCCAGATTCTTCAGCTCATCCGCTACATCCAGACAAACACGTTGACTAATGTTCTGGCCTCTCCCTGCGTAGTGCCGATTTGATCTCTTGGGCAACATTCGTACCCAGCGCGCGCTCCTGCAAGTCCCAGCGGCGTTTATACGCATCTATACGCATTGAAGGCCATGGGCCGGCGCCAGCAACAATATACCGGATAAACCATCGCCCTTCATCTCACATGTCCTGCTGGGACTGTGCTAGACGCTCTTTTGTATGCCCAGACTCGGCCCTGGCTATTTTTAGGCACCGTAGCCAGGCTTTGCCAGGGCAGCAGCCTTTTGCCGCGGCGGCAGAATTGCATCGGCCTCTTCAAACCTGCCAGATCACGCTTTGTTCCACTGTTACCGTCCTCGTCAATATCGATAGGCACGAACTGTGACGGCACCCTGACGCTCAAGACCGGGAATGCTGATTAGGGGACCAGCTGGCCTTTTTTTTTTTTTTTTTTTTTTTTTTTTTTTTTTTTTTGGCTCGGCGGCCCTTCGGTCACACCACAAAACCTCATGGTTGTGTTCAAGCTGGCATCAGTCTCTGCCGCAGCTCAGGTCGCGTTTGCCCAGAGCGGAAGAAAGCAGCGATAGTTCAAAGCCTGTCGCATGAACCAGCAAATCACCATCCCAGGGACGGGTTTTAATCCCAGCCGGAACGATGTCAATGCCAAGACATCCTCCCCCACGTTCGCCATGCAAAAAGATCATCACAGCACGCAATCGGGAACTACAACGTTTTCAGTGAAAAGGCTTGATTTGACTTATGCTATTGAGTATGAAGAATCTCGTGAGAAAAGAGAGGGAAAACGAAGAAGAAAAAAAAAATATGTCGGAGCGCGAGTCCCTGCAACAGCGTCCGGGGTCGTGGCGGGCGCTCAACCGTCCCGTCCGCCACAAAAAAACCCCCGGGGGGCCCGAAGCACAGACCGGCAAATCCGTTTTGGTTCCGTGCCAACCGTCTCCGCAGGCCGCAATATCCGTGCCTGGAAAGAGAGAAGAACAAAGCAACCGCCTAAAACCCCGAGCCCAATGCAGTGGGATGCAACGAAGAGAGATCGCAACCGTGGAAATCTGGGCGCCTCAGGTGTGCCCGGGAGAGTGCCGTCCACCCGTCCCCACCCCCGAACCCTGCCCGCCCATGATCATTCTGGCCCGCCAAGCCATCCGCTCGCTCTCCAGTCTGAGCTCACTTGTTGCACTTTCTCCAGTTGAGGTTGATCTGCTGGGTGAAGGCGACAGTCGCATCGTCGTTGGTGACCTCACCGCTGGCGGTGCTGTTGGAGCTGGTCAGCGCAATGCGGTTGTTGATGTTGAGGATGCCGTTAGCACCGCAGGGCGAGAAGATGTAGCTCGCAGTGGGGATCTTGTCGTTCTTGGTGTAGACTTGGCCCGACGCCCAGATGCCGCCGCCCGTGATGGACGTCTGCGTCGTCGTGGTCGCCGAGGCATCCTGGCTGAAGTAGTAGGTGCTGTAGAAGGTCCCAGTGACACCCTTGTCCAGCTGGGCGTAGCCGTGGTATGTGCTGTCGACGACCGAGAACTGGAAGCCGCCGGGATACTTGAGGCTCAAGTGCAGCTGGCAGTTCTTGGACTTCTCAGTCGGGCTGACGCCAGGGCCAATGTAAGTCTGGAACTTGTCAAAGCCGAAGGTGATGACCTGGGCGCTCATTGTCAGCAATGGTCTCTCTGGAATAGGGGGTATCGGTTTGGAAACTCACCGTCTTGTCTGGCGAGATGCTCGTCGACACAGTTCCCTGAGGGCAGCCATTGCCCGAGAAGCTGGAGCTCTGGATTTGGATTTGGCTCGGGTCAGGCTGGTCGGCCCATCCGTTGGTGCCGGTCTGTGCCACGGGGCTAGCGACGGCCAGAGCCGGGAGGAGGAAGGCGGCGAAAGAGCGCATCTTGAAGTTGGATGTCGAAGAAGACGGTGGGAGACCTGAAGACAGTTGAGTATCAGGGGGTCAGGGGAGATGCTTTGCTGTGTGGATGACTGGAAGGCTGATGCTGTGATGCAGAAAGAGAAACGAGAGATGAATCCATCGTGGCAGGCCCCGTATTTATAACTGTTTCCCCATCATCACATTTCCTACCCCTTTCGGGGGCGTCACGCTCGCCGGGAAGGAACCCGGGACGAGGTTCTCGGCAGCGGAGGCAAAAAGTGCACCGCAAAACCTTCTCTTGGCGGACTTTGGTCTGGAGTTGTTAATTTGCGGTCCAGATTGCACGCTGGCCATGTCTCCCATCGCCCTCCCTCACGGCGTCATTGTTAGCCTCGGAAGCAACTGGCTTGGCAGACGTTGGAAAACATTGTCGTTTATTCACGGTCAAGGCCGAAAAGAGGGTCGAGACGACTGATTTCTCAGGTTCTCAGCCTCCACGGTCGCAGCCAGCAAATTTGCGGTTGAAGTGAGGATAAATGAATCGCATATTAGGGCGGGACATCCAGCTTTTAAGAGCTCGCCTCAACAGGACAATCACCCCGACGAGTCGCCGCGCCGAAACTATGGCCACTCCCTTTCTCATTGGCAGCCGACCTCTCTCACTTTCGCCTCTGCCCACCCTGAGGCCTCTGGGGATCGGTAGCCCGCGCTTTTCTTTTTATAGAAATCCGCCTCCAGACTTTCTGGACGGATCTCGACGTCCAACCTCCTTGCAGATCGGATCGAGACCGTACCTGGCGATATTGGGTCTTATTGGTGATGCAACTGGCTGCAATATTACGACATGGTTCGAGATTCCGGTCGTCGAGGAGCTGCCTGGTGATTAGGAGACGGCCCAATTGCCAGTCCACCCCCTTCCCTCCTCCCCCCCTGTTCGCTGCCCAGGCTAGACCCGGATAGCAACGGAGACACTCTCACCACTCCTCGGCCATGTCCATCACCGCTCAAATGTCACTGCCTGCTGGTCCGACCCGCCGCGGCCATACAAGCAACATTGCTGGACAAGGGGCGGTCGTTGACACCACCAGACGTCTGGGTAACGGGCTCTTCCAGTGATGCTATTTTCGTGGCGAAGTCAGGGGCCGTAGATTAAGCTTAATTGGCGGGGCCACCAGGCGTTTCCCGGAGGACCGCACACTGGGACCGTGGCTGCATCTCGCTCCCCCTTCGGCTCGCGGCGACACTCTAGCACTGGCATCGCAGGACCGTCTTCTCGCGATCACCTGACACCGCTGCAGGAGCTATCTCGAGCAGCCCTCATTCGCACCCTGCAGCGCATATCACTCGTCATCATTCGATGAGTCTCGACCTGCCATCGTCGACGAGGTGCTTGCTCTCTTCGACCAAGACGGCAGAAGCTGGTTTAATCCCCCCCCCCCCCCGAGTCTGCCCTCCCTCGGCAGAGTCTGGAGATATGCCGATTCACCCGTGCCGTGTTGACCTCCAGCCAGCTCTGACGAGGTACTCCTGGACAGCTCGTGAGCCCACCTCCCCCATATTATGACCCCCTTGGCGCGGGACGAGAGAGCGGCCCCTCCACAAGCGTCGATTGATTCCAAGAACGAGGCTCTTCGCGCATGCATATGTTATTGCGGGGAGGCGAAAAATACCCCGATTTGGCCACCGGTGACGACCTTATTCAGCTCCCGCTCGGCCAGATCCAGTATTGTTGCTCAGAATTCTGGCAATTAGCCTTTATCGCACAGTCTGTCCATGTCGAGAAAACGGGTTTGCAGGAGTGGCAAAGCACAGCAACCATGACGATCGCCAAAACCAGTGGTTACTTTGTGGGTAGTTGGGCCAAAGTTCCTCATCGTTGGTTCCCCCCTCGCCCCCGTCCTCGATGCCCGTCCTGGATGCCCGTCCTGGATGCCCGTCCTGGATGCCACGTAGCTTTCGCTGAAACACAGACTAACGTGGTATCGCTACGGTCCACCCCGGAAGAAGGTCGTTCTCGACCAGGAGCAATGCCACCAAGTCAGCACGCTAGGAGACCGCGAGGTCCTTCTGAGCTGGCATTGGTGCAACCTAACCCAAAAAAACGGTTCTCCCGGAAGGGATGCCCCACACTCTAGGCCCCAGCCAGGAACTCGGGTTCGGCCCCCAGCTATCCACGGCTTTGACTGCCCACGAAAGCGGGTAGGTTAAACACGTTGGCCCCCCTCCCCCCCTCCATTAGCTGTACCTACTCGTCACTTTTGTTAGAGACATGGCCCCCTCCCACCTTCCGACGGGCTGCTTACGCCCCCCCCCCTCCCCCCTCCCCCAAAGATACTAGTTGCAGTTGCAGCTCTCCGCCTGCACATCTACAGCTTTGCATTACTTGCCGTCCCTGCTTCCCAGAGAGCAAGACAGGGGAGCAAGCCACAACCATAACCACAACCCTCCGATACCTTGGGCAGACACCCGCTGCAAGTCACCACAATCTACGCGATGAGCCCATGCGCCATAAATTTCCAGTTCAGCCTCCTCTCAAAGATGGGGTGCACTGGCGGTGACAGCTCCGGATCTAATCCCCAAGCCCCTCCTCGGGCCCCTCGGCTCGCCCCCGCAAGAGGAAGATAAGAATAGCTACGCATAGACGAGCTGTACCGAAGCTCATCTGCTCGCCCCAAGAACGAGATGGGGCGGGAGTATATTCCCCCACTATGCGATAAATAGCCCACCAGCCCTTGGATGCACGCGGCTCAGCTCCCCATGTCGCGCCGGTGGTGGTTTCCGGGGTTCCTAGGTGCTGTGTGTGGTGGGCCAGCTTGACCCTGGTTAGCCCAGCTGGGTAGTTTGTTTGGATTTGGGAAGGGCGGGAGCGTCTCCCGACTCGGGTCGTGGGAGTATCCACGGATGGTCTCCAATGTTTGGCTCGCCACTGGCCAACCCTGTGTTTTTCCGGCTTGCTGCCTTCCGAGACGATGATATTGCACATCACGCCGAGCCTCTCACGCGAACTCCAGCCCTCTGCCATCGCAAGATGAAAATAGAAACAATTTCCTCCACCATCCCCGCGAGGCAACACCAGTTTCTCCTGCGGGAGGACCATGACAAGAATGCAACCCCTCGCCAGCAGCGGGTGATCGACAGGGCAGAACCCTCCGAGCCAAACAAATTCGCACAGACATCTCCAATCTGCATATCCAAGCGGCCGTGGCAGCCGAAAGAGGGGAGGGGGTGTCTAGCGGTGAGGTTGAGGGCCCTGTCAACAGAGTCTCAGACAAGTCCCTCCCCCCCCCCTCCACCCCACACATGTGCGGCGTTACACTTTACCACACCTAGACCCATCTGCTCAAAGCAAGGTTTTCCGGGATACAACGCTGAGGGCCCTGTGCCACATTGGGGCAGTATAATCCCACCACAACGTTTGGTGCGCCCTACTTTTGCCATGGATTGGCCAGAATTTAGGAAAAGAGCTCAGTCGCATCAGCCCAGACACGCCACACTCCCGCCAGCTCCGCCATACATTGAATGGCAGACATGGGACACGCCACATGATAATCACATTGGATGCGACATGGCGACGAGGGGTGGACCCCTGCAGGGCTAACAGCTTAAACTTTTATCATGATGACCAAAACAGCAACACATGATGGAGATTCCCCCCTCCGGACTATGTACATGGACAAGCAAAACCCAACCAATGCCCCTCCCTCGAACGAGCTCTAACTCGACGTCAACGGCACGACTATTTGACAGACAACATTGAGCAAAAACACAGGCAAGAAATCTAACCAAACCCCGCCTCACTTCCGTCAGACAACCTATTGACTCTCCACCTCCTTCAACAGACCCGCCAAGTTGATGCTCTTGGGCCGCTCAATCGGCAAGCCGAGCGCGCGGTCCCAGATGAGCTGCGCGAGCGGGCCCAGCCCCCTCGACACGCCAAAGGTGGCCGTGTAATAGAGCGTCTCGTGGAAGCCGTAGTGGTGAAACAGGACGCCCGAGCTCGAGTCCACGTTGGGGTACGGGTTCTTGGTCTTGCCGTGCTCCTTGAGCACGTCGGGCGCGATGCGGCTGTTGGCCTCGACCAGGCGGAAGACGGGGTCGTTGGCGATCTCGGGGCGCGCCGCCGCGTAGTCCATCAGCGCCTCGAAGCGCGGGTCGGGCTTGCGCAGCACGGCGTGCCCGTACCCGGGCACCACGCGACCCGAGTTGAGCGTCGACCAGAGGTAGTCCTTGACCTCGGCGTCGGTGTAGGAGGCGGGGATGTTCTCCTTCATTTGCAGGATCCAGCGGAGGACTTCTTGGGCGGCGAGGCTGGAAAGGATTAGTATTTGCTGTGGGGGTGGGGAGACGAGAGAAAGACCTACCCGTGAAGAGGCCCAGCGAGGCCCTGGAGGCCGGCGCTGTAGCTGAGGAAGGGGTCACTCAGGGCGCTGCCGACGAGGTGCGTGGCGTGGGCAGACACGTTGCCGCCCTCGTGATCGCCGTGCAGGGCGAGGTACAACCTCAAAAGGTCCTGGAAGTTCTCGTTCTCCTTGCCGCCCTTGCCCAACATAGCGGCGAAGTTGTAGGACCAATCTTGCTCCAAGTCGACCTCGACGGGAAGCGCACCGCCGCCACGGTACGAGTTCTGGTAGATCTTTGCGGCAATCGTGGGCAGCTTGGCGAGCAGCGAGATGCAGTCGTCAAAGGTAGGCTCCCAGTAGTCGGCCTTGCCCAAGCCCGACTCGTAGGCCTTGGCGAACTTGGAGGTGTAGTTGAGGGCGGAGACGGCCATGGAGAACTGGGTCATGGGGTGGAGGTCGGTGGGGAAGTTGTCGAGCATCTTGTTGATGAACTCGGGTAGGGCAGCCTGCTCGGCCAGCTCGCGCGAGAAAATGCGCGTCTGGGCGACGGAGGGGACGCTGCCGGTCAAGAGCAGCCAGAACATGGCCTCGGGCAGCATCTCGGTGCCCGTCTTGCCCTTGGGGAGCTCCTTCTGGCAGTCCTTGATGGTGCGGCCGTGGAAGCGGATGCCCTCGTTCGCATCCAGCACGGAGCCCTCCCAGACCATGGCCTTAAGCCCCCGCATGCCGCCAATTGTGTTCTCGACCTTGACCTCGCCGATGACCTTGGACCCGTGGGCCTTGACCTTCTTGAGCAGCTCGCGCTTAGCGGGGATGGCCGCCTTCAGGGTCTCCTTGAGACTGAGCTCGGCTGTGGCATAGCCTCGCCGCGAGCGGGCGGCATGGCCGAGTGCTGGTGCGACGATGGGCTTCGCGAGAAGTCAGTTTTTTTTTTGGGGGGGGTTTTTTTTTGGGTGTTGGCGGTTGGGGACACAAATGGGACACAGTAGGACACAAAAGTGGGACGGCAATCGGGACTGGAGATGCGACTTACACGCAGCGCGCCCCCGAGGGCTCGTGAGCTATTCCTGAGGTTAAGTGCCATGTTGCAGATGTTCGACTGATGTTTGCAAGAAGTCAATGGTGCAGCGTCCGAGAGTTGTGCTGGTTCAGACGGAGACAGCTCGAGGCGATCTTAACAATGGCGGGCGGTGCGCTCGTCCGACCGAGGTCTGTTCTCGTAGCTACGGCCCCAGCCAAGGTTCAGCCAGACCGCTAAATTAATGCGGGGTGACACAAGCTTGACACGGCCTGCTTCTCGTCCCAGTCCCCGACTTTTGACTCCGTGACTCTACCGGCTCTTCCAAAAGTCAATTGTACCGTTGGGAACTCCAGGGCGTCGACGAGAGTCCTGCTGAGGCATGGACGGGCGCAGAGATGTCTTGATACCAAACCGCGGCATGCTGACGACATAAGGGCGCTGCAATTGTCTTGCTTTATTACACGCTTCCTCCGTACACGCGAAGAGAGAAAAGTCGGCTCAGCAGCTGGCAGCTAGCTGGCCAACACACCCACGTCACTGTGAGACGAGGATGAACCGAGGAAAGCCGCTGCTGCCCCGCACTCGCCCTTGTGTCGCTCACTGCTCCCCGGACTAACGGTCGCGGAGTCAGCAGTAGGGTGAGCCATTGACCAATCAGGACAGAGCGGATCCACGATATCCCCCCAGTCCCTCCATGTTTCCTCGGCTCTGCTCTGGACGATGCAGGCTGGGGTCGGTCGAGCTGCTGACAAAAAAAAGGTGCCAGAAAAAAGAATCGCCTTCCTTGTCGCCGGCCCACGGAGCCGACTGCGGCACGACTCCTGGTTCCCTAATTCCTCATCGCCATCGCCGATGCGGTCCCGCTAGACACTGTGAGAGTGGGACTTTGATCTCTTGAGTCAGTGATGTGATAAACCGTGGTCCTGGATCCCACGCGCGAAGCCCGAGAGTTTCTTTCTCCGACACCACCTCCATCCATCCATCCATCCCTCTCTCTTCCTGGAAAGTGCCGTGCCATCGCTGAAGAAACACGGTACCGTACCCTCAAACCCACAGCAGCAGTATACCACGCTCGAGCAGCTCGATGTTGCGCACAATAATCCCCAGAGTCCCACGGCGGGCCGTAGCAGGGCGCACAGCAACGGCCCTCTATTCCGCTACCCCGAGGATAAACAGCCAACAGCTTCTCTCAACCACAGCGGCCCCCAGAATGGCTTCGTCCTCCTCCCTACCGCCCGTCAGCCCCCCCATCTCGACAGCCTTCCCCTCCGAATCCTTCCAGCTCATCCCCGAGGCCCAAAAGGCCGGCGTCCCGGAGGATGCCCTCTTCCAGCAACAAGTCGAGGATGTCGAGGCGTGGTGGGCGTCGCCGCGGTACGACGGGATCAAGCGCGACTGGACGGCCGCCGACGTCGTGAGCAAGCGCGGGTCGCTGCAGCAGTCGTACCCCAGCTCCGTCATGGCGCGCAAGCTGTGGGAGCTGGTGCGCACGCGCGAGGCCGCCGGCAAGCCCATCCACACGCTGGGCGCCATCGACCCCGTCCAGATGACCCAGCAGGCGCCCCACCAAGAGGTGCTCTACATCTCGGGCTGGGCCTGCTCCTCGGTGCTGACGTCGACCAACGAGGTGTCGCCCGACTTTGGCGACTACCCTTACAACACGGTCCCGAACCAGGTCCAGCGGATGGCCAAGGCCCAGAGCATGCACGACCGCAAGCAGTGGTACCTGCGGTCCGTCATGTCGCCCGCGGAGCGCGCCGCGACGCCCTACGTCGACTACTTCCGCCCCATCATCGCCGACGGCGACACGGGCCACGGCGGGCTGACGGCCGTCATGAAGCTGGCCAAGCTCTTCGCCGAGAACGGTGCGGCGGCGGTGCACTTTGAGGACCAGATGCACGGCGGCAAGAAGTGCGGCCACCTGGCGGGCAAGGTGCTCGTCCCGACGGGTGAGCACATCAACCGGCTCAAGGCGGCGCGCTTCCAGTGGGACGTCATGGGCACCGAGAACCTAGTCATCGCGCGCACCGACTCGGAGAGCGGTAAGCTGCTGTCGTCGTCCATCGACGTGCGCGACCACGAGTTCATCCTCGGCGTGGCCGACCCGGCCATCGAGTCACTCGCTGAGGCGCTGGCCGCGATGGAGGCCAAGGGCGCCTCGGGCGCCGAGATCGACGCGTTCGAGGCCAACTGGGTCAAGACCACCAAGCTCGTGACCTTTGACGAGGCTGCCATCGCCCATTTCGAGGCCCGCGGCGTCTCTCCCTCCAGCATCGCCGAGTACCGGCGCGCCGTGGCTGCCGACCGCAACATGGGCATCACATCCCGCCGCAAGCTCGCCGCGTCCCTCGCCGGCGCGCCCGTGCACTGGGACTGGGACGTGCCGCGCACGCGCGAGGGCTTCTACCACTTCCGGTCGGGCATGGCGGCAGCCACCAAGCGCGCCATCGCGTTCGGGCCGTACGCCGACCTGCTGTGGGTCGAGACGGGCGACCCGTCGGTGCCGGTGGCCCGCGACCTCGGGCGCGCGGTGCGCGCGGCGCACCCCGGCAAGGGGCTCGTGTACAACCTGTCGCCGTCGTTCAACTGGATGGCGCACGGCTTCACGCCGGAGACGCTCAAGAGCTTCATCTGGGACCTGGCGCAGGAGGGTTTTGTGCTGCAGCTCGTCAGCCTGGCGGGCCTGCACAGCACAGCCACCATCACCAGCAACCTGGCGCGGCGGTTCCGCGAGGACGGCATGGCGGCCTACGTCGAGCTCGTGCAGAAGCCCGAGAAGGAGCTCGGGGTGGATGTGCTGACGCACCAGAAGTGGAGCGGAGCCGCCTATGTGGATGCCATTCTGGGGCATATCCAGAGCGGGAGCTCGGGGAGCAAGAGTATGGGGGAGGGGAACACGGAGGGGCAGTTTGAGTAGGATCTATGAGACTGGGTGGAGATGTAGCATGGCCGGGCGTTTGGCTTGACTCTTTTTGGGGTAGGCATAGATGTGCTTGGGTCAATGCAATTGTAAATATCTTTCGACATGTCAGTCCCACCAACGTATCCATTACTGTTGGCAGCAGGTAGCTTCGTTCAATATCATGTATTTGGAGTATCCCCGCACGCGCCGGTAAAACAGCCCAAAAATTGCGCCGGCCCATTTCGTATATCCTCCAACATCCCCTCCCAAACAAACTCCTCACTCCAAGCTCTCCTTCAGCGCATTGTTCACCGGCCCCGGCGCCGCGGGTCCCTCGGGCGTGACATATGCCTTGGTCATGCCGCCATCGACGACAAAGTCATGCCCATTGACGAAGCTGCTCTCATCGCTCGCCAGGAACAAGACGGCCTGTGCCTGCTCGATCGCCTCGCCGAACCGCCCCGACGGGAAGTGTATCTCGCGGCGCAGGCGCTTTGCCTTGTCGTCGCCGAGCCAGTCCTGCAGCAGCGGGGTGTTGAGCGGGGCGGGACACAGGTTGTTGAAGCGGAAGCCTTCGCGGGCGTGGACGATGGCGAGCTCGCGGGTGAGGGCGAGGACGGCGCCCTTGGAGGCCGTGTAGGCGAGCTGGGGGGTAGCGGAGCCGACGAGGGCGACGACCGAGGCCGTGTTGATGATGCTGCCCTTTGGCTTGGCGAAGCGGCGCAGCGAGAGGACGGCGTGCTTGCTGCCGAACCAGACGCCCTTGACATTGATGTTTTGGGTCAGATCCCAGATGGCCTCGGGCGTGCCGATGGCGTCGTCGTCTTGGGCGTGCATGATGCCTGCGTTGTTGAACATGACATCGACGCCGCCCCAGCTGTCAAGCGTCTCGACCATGGCTTGGACTTGGGCTTCTTTGGAGACGTCGCAAACCTGGTGCGGTGAGGTCAGTATCGCCGTGTTGAACGGGTGGATTTGGGTCAGGGACGCGGTCATACTATCGTCTCAACCCGTGGCGCGCCCGGGACCAGCTGCTTGACCTTGGCCAGCGCCCGCTCCAACGCCTCCTTGGAGATATCGGCCATGAGCACGCTGGCGCCCTCCTTCGCGAAAAGAATCGTCGTCTCGAGCCCAATGCCTCTGCGCGCCGTGTCAGTTTCATGAGCTGCCGCATCCATATCTGACGGCGTGGCGCGGCATCCCCGTTGGGTCGACGGCCGCTAACGGTTGGGAGAAGGCAAAAAAAACAAAAAAAAGTAAGTGGTGGGAACCTTAATCCACTTACCCAGCAGCACCGGTGATGATGGCATTCTTGCCGGCCAAGCGGCCGCGGACTCCGGGAGAGCTCATGGTGTTGGGACTGGCCAGGGAAGTCAGGTGTTTTGAGGGAGAAGTTTGCGATGCCGTGTGCTGAGGGGCAGTCGGTTGGGAGGTGGGCAGTCGGTTGGGAGGTGGGCAGTCGGTTGGGAGGTGGGCAGTCGGTTGGGAGGTGGGCAGAGGGGCGGGCGTGCGATAAGGGAACACCAGGTTTTTGATGACGTTCCCGCTCAGAGTTCGAGAAAAATGTGCCACCGAGTCAAGTTCTGTGCAAAGTCAAGACGTTCCAGACTTCTGGAATCCGAATTCTATTAAAAGGAGATGGGAGGCGAGGGGTAGTGACTATTCTGTCCGTTTGTGAGCCCAAGAGCTAGGAAGGCACGGCAGGGCAGCTATTGATATCCGTCCCATGAGGGGATCCGACAACGGCGCCAACACCGTGTCGCTCAGACGTTGCCAGACAGAATTGCTCCACATGTGCCGGAATTCATGTCCTGGCAGCGCGCCGGTGCTGGCTGGCTGAGCTGGAGTGTACTTTGATAAGGGCCGTCGTCTCCGCAGAGCGCGGGTACCACGCTCTTATCGGGGTCTCAGTCAGGGCCTGGACCTGGAACGCGCGAACTGAACTCGAGGGGCACTGTCGCGGAATCCGACTCCGCAGCTGGAGCTCACGTGGACCTCTTCTCTGGCCTGCCTGGGCTGTCTGGACCTCAATAGTCCAATCCTGCCAATTGCCATTATGTCAAGCTGGTTGCGTGTCTCGGCGACTTACTTAACCGTCGGCCGCATTTGCCCAATGCTCGCTGGCAAAAAACTGGACGAGCTTCGATTGAGTCGCTGAAACGGAAGGCGCTGCTGCATCGCTTGGCGCGTCAGGTCGTCCAGCATGACCAACATCGACATGATGCGGGGTTGACGATGTGATGCTCGATGGGATGCTGCGAGGAGCAGGCAGCGGTTTGCAAAGAGATCAATCATTTCAGATTTCGGATTTCAGGGTGCTTCCGCCGAAAAGATGGTTCATTGCCATATATATAGGACTTGCCAAACCTCCAAAGCGGGGGAAATCAACGCTTAGTTCGAAGTTCGCCGAGGATGGAAAGGATCATTGAACTCGAACCCCACCACGATGCCCCTCGGCTCATGCCATGCCCCGCACTGTGAACCCCACCCAACTAGGAGGTCTGCTCGGTCTGTGGCCTATAAGGTGGAGCCACCTCAAGGTCATCCAGAGCAATGACGCTGTGATCGCTGCTTATCGCCAGCCGATAGTACTTATCAGGGGAGGATCAGCCAACTTTCTCTCCCGTCCACCCACCTGCGTCAGTGTAGCCATATCCCTCGTGGAGACAACATGATCAATTGCAACTTTTTGCGGCTCTCACTGGGAATCTTCAGACC